>OY829472.1:0-1200000 GCA_963691745.1 Ditula angustiorana | reverse complement strand
CATGGACGAGGGGGCCTCCAGTGGTTCTGACTCTGAGTCTGAGTCGAAGATAGAAGACAGAAAGGTTACTTTGTCCGCTGGTTCTGTTTCTACTGACGGCCTGGAGCCTGGTTCTGCTGCTGTACTTACGTCGGCTGAAATTACGAGAGTTATTAGATCCGAGGTGGATCGTTTCATAAAAATGCAAAAGCTGCAATACGATGGTCTTGAGTCTAAATTTAATTTATGGGAGTCAAAATTGGAAAAATGTTTCACTGAGGTCACACGACTTGGCGCAGATTGTAGTGGGCTAAAATCTACAGTCGAAGCTTTGGAAGAGAGTGTCACATTTTTGGCTAACGATAAGGACAATGTCGAAAGGAAGATTTCTGCTTTGGAGGCGAAGGTCAAGTTATTGGAATCAGGCTGCAGCGATATGTCGTCACAGTTGAGACAGATTCATCAAAATAATAACTTACGCGATCAATGGGCCCGCCGGTCTAACGTTAAGATAGTTGGAGTCCCTCAACAAGATGGAGAAAATCTAATAAGTTTGGTTTCCAGATTGGCTGAGCTGGCTGATTTCCCTCTAGACCCCAAATTGGACATTGATTTTGTTACCAGAGTAGCCCCTAAGAATACCAATTCTAGCAAGAAAGACAAGCCTATTATTGTAAAGTTTCTCAGTAGGTACAAGAAGGACGATTTCTTGGCGAAACTTAAAGAACTATCTGGCGTCACTACCCAGAATTTGGGTTTTCAAGATGCGTCTAAACCAGTTTACGTGCAGGAACATCTGACTGTATTCAATGAACAGTTGTTGTTTGAGGCGAAAAAACTTGCTGAAGAAAAGAGATTTAAGTACAAAGGATGGGTGAAAAACGCGACTATTATGGTTCGACGTACCGACACCTCTCCCGTAGTCCATATAACGTGCAAAGATGATTTAAAAAAGATAAAATAAGGGCTATTTACTTGTTGCGTTTTGTCTGTAGTTTAATTTTATTTTTTTTATTAATATGGCATTTCCTCAAGGCGGATACTTCTGTTATGTTTTTTCTAAACCGTAAATTGCTCAATTTAACAGTTGTGGAAATTCTCATTAGTGTATTTGTATTCTACAAATGTATTTTTAATGGGATTGTAACAAACAGCAGGTTGGGTGCTTTAATTTTCATAATTTATAAAATGGCGTCTTTATATCCAACTAGCTGACCCGGCGAACTTCGTACCGCCTAATTATTGGAGGCATATTTGCTCACCGTTTAGACCTACCCTGGACTACGACAAACATTTTAAAACCAAAATCAGCTCAATCGGCCCAGCCGTTCTCGAGTTTTAATCAGACTAACGAACAACAATTCATTTTTATTTATATAGATATAGAAGATTATTACTTTGCTACGTGTTGTTTTATATAACTTCTACGTGGCAATAACTTTATGTGTTACTCTATTTGCATTACATGTTTTTGAAACGTTATGGCTTTAAGGGTTTTTTACCAGAATGTGAGGGGACTGAGAACTAAGACCGATTTGTTTTTTAGGGGAGTTTTGAGCTCAGATTTCGACATTGTATGTTTAAGTGAGACTTGGTTGTTGCCTGGTATCTTCGACTCGGAACTGTTTGACTCTAGGTACTCGGTATATAGGTGTGACAGGCCTTATGAAAGCCGTAATCAAACGCTTGGTGGTGGAGTTCTTATAGCGGCTCGTAGAGATCTTGGCGTGATTGCTGACAGTGCTTTTGTCATGCCGCTTTTCCCTGATGCCGAAGTAGTGTATTTAACACTTTCTTCGGTGACGAATCTTAATGCCTCCAAGACTAGGCTCTTTTGTTCATACTTTCCGCATAATGTTCATCATCAGAGCTCCGTTGAAAAATTTTTTGAATGTGTTATGGATTTTAATCTTAATACTCCCGATGATTCAATAATCATCTCTGGGGACTTCAACATATCTGGAGCTGTTTGGCTACGTGATGACGAAACTTGTTCAATTAGACTAGCTAATCCTAATAACGAAACATCTAACTTTTTGAGCTGTACCGGTTTTGTACAATATAATCATATTGTAAATGCCAATGAACGGATTCTGGATCTTATTATATCGGACAGGCATTGCAATGTTGTTCGTTGCTTGCATCCTTTGGTACCTGAAGATTCTCATCATCCGTCATTGGACATTAATCTTGACTTTAAATCGAATACCGTTTTGCGATATCAGGCTCACCAAATATATAAATTTCACCATGCTGATTATGATTTAATTAACGATAGGCTGTCCATTATGGATTGGCACTCAGAGTTGCTCAATTGTGATGTCGACGGTATGGTCAATACATTTTACGATACCATAAATTCAATTATTTATGAAAACATTCCTACGGTAAGGAGTTTTAGCAAAAATAAATATCCCCCTTGGTACTCTAAATCGCTGATAAAAATTGATAACCAAAAGTTAAAAGCTCATCGTAAGTGGAAAGTCTACGGAAGAACAAGTGACTATAACACTTTTTCTTATTTAAGGAAACGTCAGAAGAAATTAGAAATGTTACAAAAATTTATTAATACCAGTGAAAAGAACATCAGAAAAAGCACAAAGAATTTTTGGAAATTTGTTAAGTTAAAGCGTGGAGGTGATGATTTACCTGAATCTATGTATTTGGACAAAGACCACAGTACATCGGATGGTCAGAAAATTGCAAATTTATTCAATTCACACTTTCAATCGGTTTTTCGGGCCTCTACTTCACGGACTTCCGTCCACAACCGTGCCGTGGATATTGATTCAAGAGTAGATCTTAGTACTATTACTATTACTCGGAATGTAATTGAAAAATATCTATCTACCCTGGACATTACCAAAGGTTCAGGTCCGAATAAAATACCCCCCATTTTCCTTAAGCGTTGCGCTTATAATCTGTCCATACCCCTTACAATTATTTTTAACAAATCACTGTCTTGTGGGATCTTCCCCCAGTTGTGGAAGCAGTCATATGTCGTCCCTGTTTACAAATGTGGTGATAAGCATAGCGTCTCCAACTATCGTCCGATATCTAAGTTGTCAATGATTCCCAAGTTATTCGAAAAAATTATTTACGATATGATTATTCCAAATATTGCGCCATTTATTATTGACCAACAGCATGGCTTTATGCCTAAACGCTCTACTGAAACCAACTTGTGTATGTTTATGGATTATGTCTTTGTAGCAATGGATTGTGGTTATCAGGTAGATGCGGTATACAGTAACTATTCAAAAGCATTCGATTCCATTTCACATAATTTTTTGATACGAAAGCTCGAACTTTTTGGTATCCATGGTGATCTTCTAAGGTGGTTAGAGTCCTACCTGAGTAATAGATCCCAAGCAGTAACAATTAAGGGCTTTCAGTCATCATTTGAGCCTGTGACATCAGGGGTGCCTCAAGGCTCTCATCTTGGCCCAGTTTTATTTAATATTTTCATAAATGACTTGTCAAACATATTTACTAATACCAATTTTCTGTTATACGCCGATGATAACAAAATTTATAAAATTATAAAATCCCCACACGACTGCTTGTTGTTTCAGAATGATTTGGATAGACTCTGGAATTATTGTTCAACGAATGATTTGCACCTTAACATCAGAAAGTGTCAAGTTATATCATTTACTAGGCAAAAGAATAAAATTGTACATTCCTACAGCTTTAACACTAATATAATAAGTAGAGTGTCAGAGCTAAGAGATTTGGGTGTTATATTAGATGAGAAACTTCTCTTTCGAACTCACGTAGAGCATGTTGTGAATAGAGCGTATAAGATGCTTGGATTTACGCTTAGAGTTGGCAAAGAATTGAAGTGCCGCTCAACATTTACATTACTATTCAACGCACTTGTTCGATCTCATCTTGAATATGCTTCGACGATTTGGAACCCTATTTACTCTGTTTACATAGACTCCACCCAAAGGATTCAGAATAAGTTTCAGAAGCACCTTGGCTATCGCTTTAAATCTGATTCTCAAATTGTACTACAGCCATTACAGGAGAGGCGGCTTATCAAAGATCAGATATTATTATATAAGATTTTAAATTATGAAATTGACTGTCCTTATCTTCTAAATAAAATTAATTTGCGCTGTCCCAACCGCTGTTTTCGCCAAAAGCACTTGTTTTTGGTTCCATTTTTCAAAACTAATTATGCCAAGAACTCACTTGTGTCGCATACAACCATTATTTCCAAAGTATTGATATGTTTAATTCCACTTTAAGTAAATATAGAAAATGTTTATGTGATGTATGTGTAAGTATCCGTTAGGAAATTCTAGTAGTTTTTAATTATTTTTTTTAATTTTAATTTGAGGTAGAGATAGCAATGGAAAGAAAAAAAATGTTTTTTACTGTTTTTGCTTTATTTTACTTTAAAAGTAGATTGAGCTGTATTTTTGTCGCAATGCCTTATGATAGTTTAAGAGGTTGTCAACTAAATATTTATTATCTCTTCTGTGGACACTATTTGTCAATGTTTTAAATGTATATATCTATGAATTCTGTACTATAAATGAGACTGTTTGTGTTCTTTTCAATAAAAAATAAAAATAAAAAAATAAAAATTTATCCAAAAAAGCCTATGAGCCTTCCTGCGAAATACAATTTTCATGTCTATTGTAAGATTTTCCTACAAAACGGTCACTGTTATATTTCAGACTAGGCCGTGCGATATTCTCCTAGTTGACCCCGTTCGGTACTGCAGTAAGCGATATTACAGTAGTCGATAAGATAAGGAGTACGTGCATAATCGAACCCCTACCCTACTTGAGAGCCTGACGCCGTTACTGATGTAAATAAATAAATACGTAGCAACAATTAACGCCAACTGACCTTTAATACTTGTATTTTTTTGCGAGTGGTAGGACCTTGTGCAAGGTCCATTCGGATCGCTACCACCATCTTGCTTGCTAATCCTGCTGCTAAGCAGCAGTGCGTTCACCGTTGTGTTCCAGCGTGGAGAGCAAGACAGCAGCTTAGGTGTAATTACTGGCACAAGAGGTTCATCTTAGCCATCTGGGTTGGCAACGCATCTGCAATCTCCTTGGTGTTGCGGGTGTCTATAGGCGGTGGTGATTACTTACCATCAGATACTTGCTTGTTTGCTCCAATTTTATAAAAATCTTGTATGTATACCCTTTTTTATTTTTTGTGAATAAACTTCTAGGTCATATAAATTAACGACGGATTACCACAGTGACCTAGAAATAAAACTATAATATAATATAATAATATAATGAGATATTGTAATGAATCTGATATATCTGACGTTTCGAGCCCTTTTCAGACCTCATTTTAACAGGCAGACAACATCTCGCCCGTTTTGCGCATGTAAATAAAATTTGCATTTTCATATAGAAATATATTACTCGTAAACTTGGCCGGTTATGTTCAAATGCGTTAATTAATTACGTGAGGCTTTGGGGGGAGGGTCAAGCCGCATCTCACCCAATCTCACCCAAACTCACGAGGGGAGAGGGGGCCTCGCCTAATATCACGTAATTTTTGTCCAGCAACAAACTGTGTATAAGTTCGAGAAAATTGGAGTAAATAATTCAAACATATTTCTGCACTATACTACGTTCAATTCCTACAAAATAATATTTATCGAGGTAAATGCGAATCTACAATGTAGCACAGTCGTCCCTCGTTTGTTATGTCGTCGCCAAATAATGTTTATAAAAATAAATCCAATGCATTCAAGCTCAGATTGCATTTACACAAAAAATACGCATATTGAAAAATCTCGAGCTGAAAAGAAACTCTTATGACATCTAACTAAAGTGTCCGTCTACCTTGTACCTAAAAAGCTGACTACCAAATTCGCGCAACATCTTACCATACTCGTGGTAGGATCTTGAGCAAGGTTCGTCCGGATCGCTACCACCATCTTGCTCGCTAATCCCGCCGCTTAGCATTGCTTGCGCTGTTTTGTTCTGGTGTGGAGGGAGAGCAAGATAGCCGGTGGCATTACTGGCACAAGAGGTATTCCATCTTAGCCCTCTGGATTGGCAACACATCTGCAATCTTCTTGGTGTTGCGGGTGTCTGTAGGCGGTGGTGATCACTTACCATCCGGTGACCCACTTTGGCTTCATATGTTGTATAAAAAAAATCATCTCTAACAAATAGTTTTGCTAATTTAAACGAACTTTGATTACTAAATAAATAAGATAACAAGTAACCGAACTAGTTCGGTTATCCTTTTTTTAATGTACGTGAGATTAGTGGTGTTAGGAGAGGAGTTCGAGCCAAATCTCACAACATCTAACAAAGAGGGAGCGGGGATTGAAGAATCACTAATATCGCCTCTCGTAACTAGTGAACGCTTCCTTAGGGCCACTGGAGATTATTATTTAATTTATTTTATAACCGCAATATAGGCTTACAGTACAATGCACCAAGGCACCTATATTGTTAAAACACATACAGAAAAATACCATAAAAAGCATGACAATAACAAAAGAAACTTAACACAATTACAAAAAAATATATAATTAAAAATTAAGCAGACACAGAATTCAAACACTGACGGACCTTAGTCAGACATGACTGCCAGCCGTCTTCGAACACATCGGCATCCTGGACCTCAGATACCAGATAGTTCAGCAACTTTAGGACCCCATGTCCAGTGGTCGTGTATACGAGTATAGTGTTACCCCTTATTCATAAAAAAACTAACAATATTTTTAAGCTAACAAATCGCACCCTTAGAATTATAAAGCGACTCAATTCTGAATATGATATTTCCCAAAATTAAACCCTATGTCTTTTAATTAAGGTGATATTTTGGGACGTGTATTATTCAGAAATGGGTCACTTTAATTCTAAGCGTGCGAAATGTTTTGTCCCTTTCATTTGAGGGCAAACGTCACAATGACAGATAAAGACATCAAACATGTTAACTAACAAACGTCTACGAACCGTTTATGAATAAGAGGGTATGTGTTTTAGTGTTACGTAAACAGAGTCGACAATACAAACGTTTTTATGGCGTTTCAATAATGCAGTCGCGACCTAATTCAAAGTTCGATGACCTGGTCTTTACGACTGAACAAATCATCTGTGCTAACAGTGTTTTTCTTATGTTTATTTCTGCCTTGCTTTGTATAGCTAACTTCTCGCCGTAGGTCCACGTTTTGTAGAACTGGATCGAACTCAGTACCTACCGATCTCGAGTCTACCTCAGTAGCTACTCCGCCACTAACGCTGTTTTAAAAACAAACTGTTCTTTAGGGTTCCGTGTCTCACTAGGAAAAAAGGAACTATTTTAGGATCACTTCGTTGTCCGTCTGTCTGTCTCTTTGTCAAGACCCTTTCTCTCAGGAATGGGTGCAGATATCGAGTCGACATTAATATCAAATACATACTCAGAACTGCAGTTCCTTAGAACTTTGGAAGAATTAAACTTCTAAGTCAATCAAAGTAATCAATGGACAACTTTTTACGTCGCATATTTTAAACACTCGTAAGGGAATCAAAAACCTATAGGGTATTTCCAGTTGACCTAGATCCATGAAATTTTAACAGAAGGAAGGTCTCACAACACTCATAAAGGTATAAAATCTAAAACTGTAATTTTTACTTGTAATTGCATTTGGTATGTACCTATTGTATGGGGACAACAGTTATCCTATCCTATGGGATAAATTTAAGTTTGCTCCTCAATTTAGTTTATCTTTTCCGTACAGCAATGTCATGCTTATTACGTATGTACTGAACCTTCAATGCACGAGTCCGGCTCGCAATTGACAAGTTTTTAATAAAAGTTACAAAATCTCTATTACTTGCATAATCTGTACACGAACGTAGTACGCAAGCGGCGGTAAGCCGACCGTTACACTGTGTTCATGCTCTCGGTCACACCTCCAATGTGTAAGGGAGATGAAAGATTCACATACCACAGTATGCGCTCGCGCACCGTAACTCCATTCATACAACATAGTAACTACCGCCCAATTTACCACTACCCCTATTCACTTAGAAATTGCGGTAGCAGACAGGTCTAGATAAATTAGCCGGTTTGCATGTAAACCTCCAACGTTGATTGACCTGCGATTTGTATGTAATTACTAGTTGATTAGAGGTCTGACTATGCTGGTCGTGTATACTTTCGAGAAGCAAAGGATGTGAGTTTGAAACTTCCAGCCTAGGCCATTATGGTATCAATGTAATGTATAGCCTAAGAGGCGACGACTAACTTGGTAGCGATTCTGATATAGCTGAATTGAGGTTTTTTTATGGACAAGGGGGCGTCCATTAGTTGCATTATGTGGTCCTGGCGCTTCTTTTACC
Organism: Ditula angustiorana; assembly: GCA_963691745.1. Lineage (NCBI taxonomy): Eukaryota > Metazoa > Arthropoda > Insecta > Lepidoptera > Tortricidae > Ditula > Ditula angustiorana. The sequence continues at coordinate 1,191,694 of OY829472.1, read as the reverse complement.
CCCTTCTCACCCCTTGGTGAGATTTCGTGAGATTTGGCTCAGCCTCCTCCCCCCTTCGATAAATGCGTATTTTTCGTGGAAATACATCAACCTGTGCTTGATGGCGTTCGCGTGATAAATATTATTGTGTAGGAATAACCCACGTTTTAGTGGAGAAATATGTTTCACTTAAATTAATTTAAATTAATTAATTTTTTTGCAATTTTCTCTCTTTTTATTGTGAAAAATAATTACGTGATATTTGCCGAGACCCTCTCCCCCATGTGAGATTGGGCGAGTTTCGGCTCGATCCTCCTCCCCCCTAAACGCCTCACGTAATTAATGGACGCAAAACCGGAGGCAAACGAGCGTTTCACCTGATGGGAAGTAAGCACCGTCGCCAGCAGGAGCTGGCGAGCCAGAGATTTGTACACACTAGCGTTCTTCGTTATTTGTGTGTGCAGCAAAAGAATTAAATGAAGTTTAATCATTCAGACCACTGATTAATTACTGCTTGATTTATTATTCAGTCTGATCAGTGAAACTATCAAATCAAACACAAGTCATTCGCTGATCCCAATGACTGGATCCCAATCACAGCGTAACGTCTAATATAACACGACCCGTGGTATGTAAACAGCTTCTAACTATGAAAGATCTGTTTATATTAGTCAGTCGCGCAATACAAACCAGTATAAAATACCCTCAATTTCTTCCCATTGTTCCTGTGATCAGAGATCTCGAGCGCTGGTCGTTTATTAACATCCAGCTTATGCTGACCTCGCTTTTGTATGGAATCGCCTTGAAATTAGGTTCTCTTGTTTTGGTACAGTAGTCTGAGAAAGTGGAATTTGATTCCATTTTCCAGCGATGCATTGTTTATTAGACCAACAGCTTCTGTGGTTCGCTAAGTCCCACGGGAAAATTATAAGATTATTTTCCTAATACTGTATTTACAAGCAATTTGAATTCCAACCTACTTAAAGCAAATTTATACCTGCTTATCATTCTAGTCTAAAATGTAAATGTTTGCCATCAAAGTATTATTTATTCTTGAAATAAAACATTACAAAGCAACAAGTTACAAATCATGAGCAAGTAGGTCGCATGATAAATGATCACCCACCCATAGAGACCCACAACACCAAGGAGACTGCAGATGCGTTGCCAACCCAGAGGGCTAAGATGGAATACCTCTTGTGCCAGTAATTGCACCGGCTGTCTTGCTCTTCACGCCGGAACACAACAGTGCAAGCACTGCGCTTAGCGGCAGGATTAGCGAGCAAGATGGTGGTAGCGATCTGCAAGAACCTACCACCCGAAATATTGTCCTTAAAATATCACACGGTTAACACGGTTTGTGTTTGTTAACTTTTTGTTTAATTTTGCCTACAAGTTTTTGAGCGAGGGTCCGTCCGGCCCCATGTCTTAAAATTAGGTCAATGTTCGGCCGCGGTCCGATGGCCGTTCCGGACTATTTTTAGCCCACTTGTGGGAAAGCAGGGACCCGAGTCTTTTGGGCGATTACTACGGTGTTGTGACCGATAACCTATAACGTACGAGATAAAAATAAAGTGCTTTACTTGTAGCTGAAGCTGAGTACTTATTACAATGCGTCATATAAGTGTAAAATGAAAATGAAAATGAAAAATGAAAATGAAAAATTTATTTTGCAAGTAGGCCTTATAGGCTCTTTTACATTTCTAGCGCTTCGGAAAATGGAAGATACTACTGAGAAGAAACGCCGCAAGAAACTCAGCAGTTTTATTTTTAACCAAACGGCATAAATTATAGTTAAATCAAGGAATATTGTTACTATCCGATCGTTTGAGGGTGGTAAAACGTCCGTTTGAATTGCTACTAGCTTGCTCGCTAATCCTGCTGCTAAGCAGCAGTGCTTGCACCGTTGTATTCCGGCGTGGAGAGCAAGACAGCCGGTGCAATTACTGGCACAAGAGGTGTTCCATCTTAGCCCTCTGGGTTGGCAACGCATCTGCAGTTTCGTCTTGGTGTTTCGGGTTTATTTCGGCGTATTTAGTATCTAGTGGTATACCCCAATGTGGTGGGGTTTAGGTAGGTACTTGTCCCACGCATTTGGCCGGTTTTTTATAAATCTTTACCAACATTTTAACTAACCATGTTTTGTTCCTTTTTTTCTAATTAGGACGACACATGACTATGTTAACTAGTATAGGTTTAATGAATGATTATGAAAGTAAGTTAAGAGTTTACGTCTCGCACCTAAAAATATTGTTTGGTAGATACAGTTTAGATTGGAATTTGTAGCTATGTGTTAGTATCAGGCGCTTAGTTCTTACTAACTAAAAAAAAAAATTTTTTTAAGTAAAACAAAAAGTGATTTTATGAGGATCTACAACATTAAACGATCTATAAGTTATAAAATTCCTAGGTACCTACTACCTAACTATACGTACCTATGTATGGTTAGGGTTAAAATGATTCGTTGATTAAGTAACGGCTGGCAAAATTAACGCCAATTCGAAAACAATTGAATTTCAAATTCAAATTCAGAACATTCTGTCAAGTTGACGTTTACAAATAAGCCACTATAAATCTTCCTTCGGAATCCCTGTATATTTGCAAATTTATGAAAGTAACTGATAGCGTCGCTGTTGTCTAACAATATATGTTAAATAAGTATGGGATTACGTTAGTTCCAAATTTGGCCACCTACTCCATTAACTTTGTGGTTTCGTCCTGAGGAGTCCCCTAGAAAAAGGATAAAAAAGAGAAAGCTATATATGTTCTCTCTGTTCTTTGGTAACCTATGCTTGAAGATGTTACGGGTGGGAGGGGAAACTCGGACCGGCAGTGATACCGAATTCGGGGGATTGGTCAAATTTAAGGGGTTTGAGTTTAGGGGGATTATTGTGGGGTTTAGGCACTCATTAGATGTACAGTTAACCTATACGTATGCTCAGATATAGTGAATAAATATAAGATATCGGGTATACAATTAGTTACGAACGCTGTTGCCGCGTCGCTGATAAGATAAGTTATCTTTATTATGGCCAACGATTTACATAATAATCATTATTCATGCTATAATAATTGTACATGAATCCCGATTAAGTCAAAATTTAATGTCAAAATGTAAGTTTTTAGACAATAACTGGTAAAAGTGGATCATTCGTTTAAACCTATACTAGCGGACGCCAGCGACTTCGTTCAAATGGAATAATCCTATGTCCGTCAGGGCTAGTGTAGCTTTCAATTAGTTTTATAATTTTTGGAATCGGTTCAGTAGTTGCAGAGATTACCCCCTACATACAAACAAACAAAACACGTCTTTATTATATTAGTGTAGATGTAGATTACATCACAAAATCACAATACAACAACATCGTTTGGATTTTGGGATTCTCGGTGTTTGTTGCTCATTAACCATATCTTTCAATGGGCATAGGTATTTTAGGACCTTTATCAAGAATATATCGATACTAGAAATCTTAAATGCCGTAAGGGACATGTCCCTTAATGTCTCTTACGACATTTGAGATTTCCGTTGTCGATGTGTTAGGGGCTGCTCTGCTTGTCGAGAGTTGTACCTGTGGACACTCGAAATCTTGAAGCTTTACTCTCTTCGTTGTAGCAATCGATATACTTCTCTAATTCCTGCCTTCTCTTTGACCTCCTGAAGGCAGGGAATAGAGAAACATGGGTTTTACTCGGGCGATTTTTTTTTATGAAATAGGAAGGCAAACAAGCAAGTGGGTCACCTGATGGAAGTGATCACCACCGCCTATAGACATCTGCAAAACCAAAGAGATTGCAGATTCGTTGCCAACCCAGAGGGCTAAGATGGAATACCTCTTGTGCCAGTAATTACACCGGCTGTCCTGCTCTCCACGCCGGAACACAACATTCCAAGCACTGCTGCTTAGCGGCAGAATTAGAGAGCAAGATGGTGGTAGCGTTCCGGACGGACCTTGCACAAGGTCCCACGACCCGCAAGATGAGAGATTGGAGCTATACAGCTCTAAGATTGATAATGATGACTCGTACAGCTGTCAACAGGTAGAGGTGTTGCTCTTATATGCGCGGATAATGACTCCGTAGAAATGGCAAGGTAAATTGTTGGAATTTCTTAATATGGACCTTCGCGATATCTTTAAATAGTATAAAGTAAAGTCGGTAAGTTTTGCGGATGGTAGGACCTTTTGCAAGGTCCGTCCGGATCGCTACCACTATTATGTTCGCTAATCCTGCTGCTAAGCAGCAGTGGTAACACTGTTGTGTTACGGCGTGGAGAGCAAGATAGCCGGTGTAATTACTGGCACAAGAGGTATTCCATATTAGCCCTCTGGGTTGGCAACGCATCTGCAATCTCTTCGGTGTTCCTCCGGGTGTTTGTAGGCGGTGGTGATCACTTACCATTAGATGACCCACTTGCTTGTTTGCCTTCGCGAAATCTTTACATACTATAAAGTCGCTTTGCGTTCCTTTCTGTCCTTGTATCTTCAATGGCTTACTTCTCTTAAGCCTCGTAACGGATTTTGATGCAGTTTTATTTTTTTTTGTACCGGTATTAACAGTTTACAGTTTTTTATACCGGTATTAATAGATGTTAGTATTGGTTAATTATGGTTGTAACAAGAACCTCGGCTTCTGGTGCTCAAGCAGCGACTAGGCAAATACCGGTATTAACCGGTAATAGTACTAATATTTTCGGATCACATCCCTGACAAGTCGTTATTCCGGAGAGGTGTCTCACTGTCACTCTGTACCCTGTATAGCAAAAATATTAGTACTATTACTGGCAAATACCGGTATTTACCGGTAATAGTACTAATATTTTCGGATCACATCCCTGACAAGTCGTTATTCCGGAGAGGTGTCTCACTGTCACTCTGTACCCTGTATAGCAAAAATATTAGTACTATTACCGGCAAATACCGGTATTTACCGGTAATAGTACTAATATTTTCGGATCTCCACCCTGACAAGTCGTTATTCCGGAGAGGTGTCTCACAGTCACAGATGGCTAGATGATTGGCAACTAACAATACCTCCATCACTGGTTGAATTAATTAAAAAAAATGGGATTATAGGGATTTTTCGCCGAGCGCTGGCAACACCGCTCGGGTGCTGGTTTCAACTCGGTACTACAGCCAGTAGTGCGCGCAACGCCGCAGCGGAAGCTTGTGTGACGCTCTCACAAACCCATGTTCATACGATGGATGTATTACCCAGTGGGAATCTGTTCCGAGAACTCCAAGATGTCACCGACACAGGATATTTTGAGTGGAAGTTGTCTTTAGAAGACTACTGGCAGCAGGTTAGTACCGCGTGATGGCTCAGCGAACGTACGTAAAGTTATATAGTATGACAGCCCGGACAGGAGTACGCTTGCGTGGGTCCCACGGTCGATTTTTGATTTTTTTTTCACCCAACGTAAATTGATCGGGTTTAAAACTATTAAAACGACCATAAAGCGCGTGACGGCGCCAAATTCGAATTGGGAATCGAGCGTCTATTGTTTTTTTGTTTTTAAATCGCTTTGCGTTGAGCGCTGGACGCTGATGTTTACGTTTGGGTTACGCCATTACTATTTTTAACTGTTAGGAACTAAGCATTAGGATAAAATGTTTACTTACCAACGGGCTGAAGCGTCCATTCCATTTCTGTTCGCCATGTAAGGGTGCCTAGTTGGAACAGGCGTTAAAGACGCCGTCATCCTTGTAACAATTGTGACTATCCACTAGCAACTGTCTTAGTCACCATTAAACTGTTCGATGTTCTAAAAACTGAAGTGTAATTCTACCAAACTTTGATACTTGTATTTTATGCCTGTGGTCTACATGGTGTTTAGAATCACTCATGGATTAAGTCATTTTTGTTTTACTAAGTAATTTGTGTTTAAGCAAGTATTGTTAATATAAGCAATTGTTCTAAAATAAGGCACGCGATTGAGTTTTCTTTAAGCATTTGCAACCATTTTGAGTTGAGTAACCTGTGGTCCTTTTTAAGGACTCAAGGACTCGACTGTATTTGTATTACCAATGTATTTATGTATTATCTGTATCAATATTTATGCATCTGTTTATAGTTGTGTGTATCGTTGTTTTGCATCTAATGTTTACTTAGCATTTGCATGTTTGTTGTCGGTCTGTGTTACTGATGGCGCAAAGCCTCCATTTTCTGTCATGATTGTATCTCCACATTATATTTATTAATTTATTTTCTGTTTATTAATTTTGTATTTTTTTTATAAATAATTTTAATACTTGAACCACCTACTGTTGTCTCTGTTTGTTGTCTCATTATCCAAACGGTTGTCTGGAACAGATCACTTTAAAGCGATAAGACCGCCGGTTCTTATTAGTTTTGTTTTATTTGCCTTTATATTGTAAATCTCTTGTGTATTGTATTAAAATATTGATTGTTTGTTACGCTTAGGTTGACTGGAAGAAGCCGTTAATACTCAGTGACTTTGAGGTCTTATGTGATGTGTAATCTGTTCTGTATTTCAACATCACTATAAATTACTAATGCTTTTCATAGTAAAAATAATAATTCACTCATTGCGACAACGATCAACAATGATTCAGGAGTGCCACTTTTGAATCTTACTGGTGACTAAAGCTCGCCAAAATGGCCGTTTTTCATAGAAATGCGGCCATTTTGGTGAGCTCTAGTCACCTGGTGAGATTCAAAAATTGCATTTGAATCTCACCGGGTAACTAATACACGATCTATACACGATACTTGACCTTCTATCTAAAGCCAGCCATGTACAGTAGGGGAAATATATTCACGTACCACCTTAGAACCCTATCGCAATGATGCGACGCGTTAAATGCCAGGCTATATCATACAAATGTCATGCGTATGTCTCTTCGACTAGGTTCTACGGTGGTACGTGTTTCAATTTCCTTGACTGTATATCGCTTAATTTTGTTTACTTACGGCATTTCCGATGACTGCCGATGTCAATTCTTAGAATAATTGTACTGCAACATCCTTGATAATTCACATACTTGAGTTAATTTAGTTTTGAGCACGTTCACCGTTCTGTCAAACCTAAAGACGACTGTACCAGGGGGGTTCCACTCCGCACTGTAGGTACGCTCGACCGCCTTGCCTATGGCATAGGCAAATCGCAGTAGGCTTGGCTTGCCGCGCGCTCGCTTGCTCGCCCACGCCGTGTCAGTGTAATTGAAAACGAATGCCGCGCAACCCTAGCGTGTCGCCTGGAGTAGCGGGGGGAAGGCGGGCGCGGGCGGCGCGTTCCTTTTGACTCGCGCCGCCTGGCGCATGGTGTATGAAGTAATACGAACTTTTCGGACGTGTTTATAAAGTTTGCATTCGTTTAATCGAGGTCGTAAAAGAGAAGTTTCTGTACTATTATTTATTCTGTGCATGTACCGCAAAACAATAAAGCATGTCTTAGTTAGGTACTTGAAAGGCCGGCAATTTGTGTGATAATGACAGCTGTTTAATCTATTACAATGATTTCCAATTTATAATACAATCCTGCCTTTTGTCTCAAAATGTATAAACAAGGCCTTTTTGGTATGAAACCCTTCGTTCGCATTGTATTTCAACCCCAATTTCAAAGCTTTTTTTCAATCAATATTAAAATTATTTTTAAGACATTTAAACTTGTTTGTTTTGAGTCAGTTAAATCTATAATTGTGTAAAATTTCAAGGTAGAACAACATTTTCAAGTGGCACTGAAAACCACTGTAAGATTATGTTACAGAAATTATCAAAAGCTTAAATTTTTCAAAACTCTTCTATGAAAATTATGGATAGATTATTGACTACTGCATGAATACCTATAAAAAATCACGTAGGCAATTTTTCTTGAAAAAACTGGAATGGAGATGATTCTCAGAAAATAAGATATATAGAATTCATATTCTAATTTACTTAATAAGAAAAGGGATAGCTGAGACTGTTTCTGAAAACCTAATCAGGTATTACTCAGAATAAGAAACCCACACTTGACTTTCTGTAACCTTATTTTGATCGCTACATTGTATTTATCTTACCTAACTTATTATAGAGTACCCAGGTAACCGTCTAAGTACAGCACAAAATTAATAACGTACAGAAACTTCCCTTTTACGACCGCGATTAAACGAATTCCAACTTTATTCACACGCTCAAAAGTTCGTATTACTTCATACACCATGCGCCACGCGGCGCGAGTCAAAAGGAACGCGCCGCCCGCGCCCGCCTTTCCCCCGCTACTCCTGGCGACACGCTAGGGTTGCGCGACATTCGTTTTCAATTACACTGACACGGCGGGGGCGACCGAGCGAGCGCACGAGAAGCCGACAGCCTACTGCGATTTGCTTATTTATGCCATAGGCAAGGCGGTCGAGCGTACCTTCAGTGCGGAGTGGAACCTCCTGCTTATACTGCGAGTCGCTTTCTCGCTCCCACTCAGTGACTAGGTAGAATATGAGCACCCGTGCTTGCCGTTCTGCAGTTGACAATGTACGACAACGAAAAAGGTGGTGGGAGGAGAGATGGTAATTCCACAGTATATTAATAAAGCAGTACCGAAACTAGGCCTATTTGATGAGATAGATACCTACGCTCCGGCAGAGCGTTAGGGTTGTCCTCTTAAATTTTCGCGCACTGTCTCAGGCGCACGCAATAACGATAAACGCAAAGCGCGTCCACTCGTCTCGACGCGGCAGCCGCGGCTGCAGCATCGCGAAAACCCCTTAGCGGCCGTGTTGGGGGTGCGTCTGTGTGAGTGCACCGGTTTCGAGCGTTTGTTCGTAGATTCCTTACTGCTTTTATATACTGTGGTAATTCCTTAATTAGTAAGGTGAGGCCAGTCTCAACAAATGTTACAAACAGACGCGTCTGTAAGTATTTGATAAATACAGACCTTATCGTTCCATCGTTTATCTAAATAATAATAAAAACAAGTGATAAGGCGATAGCTTCGATATAAATAAAGAATTCATTGATAGATTAAAAATTACATACCTAATAAACAATCTGGAACTCTCTACGATACATAGTAAGACCAGTAAGACCGATGACAAAGCAGACGTAGAAATGTGAAGGAACAATACCCCGAGAATCCCAGGGCCATATTTTAAAATTTACAACTGTCAGGGACAGGTCGATACTGACAGTTGAACCTCTTGAAACTTGTGGTCTGACACATCTGTAATAGCTATAGCCAACTGCATAGCCGACAAGTTTGTCTAAATGTCACGACAATTCGTCATCTTTTATACTGATAGAGCGAATTTGAATAATGCGTCATGATTTGTCATTCAGCCAGTGGGATCATTTTTTTGCGCCAAGACGCGAAACTATTCACACTGGTGATAATTATCTTATAATTATCAAAAAATAATTATTTTGATTTTTTTCAACCCTGTACTGCTAGCATAACATCACGTAATATGCAAGGCGCTAAACAGACGAACCTTACCATTCCTCAGCCGTTCATTGTTATGTAAAAATTGTTAAATAGTATTGTAATATTAATAGTTAATACCTGCCTAGTGTAAGGTGTCAATTTTTGACAGTGACAGCTGAGGTGGATTCAGTCGATGGATTGTTCGTCTTTCTGTTTACGGCGGTTGCTGCAGTGACTGAAACGTTCCGGCGTTTTATCTAATTGTTATAATTGTTGTCAATAACAACGATATAATAAAATAAGGGGAATTAATTTAGATATGGTGGAGTAGTTTGGAGAGTTTTCTTTTTAGACGGTTTCAATCGTAAAATTTTGATATTGTGACAGCTCTACGACACTAGCGATGGGCGTTTTCGAAGGAAGCCATTTTGATGCTTGAAGGGAAAGAGGGTGGCTCTCTGTATTTTTGTCTTGTTTTGGTGAGTTTAATATCGAAATGTCGTGATAATAACGGCTTATAGCCTCTCCGACTGGTAAATTTAATTGGTTTGTTTTGTTTTAGTGGGGCGATCTGATATTGGGTTAGAAGCGGCCCACGCGCATGTCTTCTTAACCTCTTGTTGGTAGGTAAACGAGTCGATAAAGCCTTCGCCCTTGTTTTTTGGCAATGTTAACCGTGTCTATTATTTTAGTTGCGGTGCTGGCTGCTATCGGAACACCTTCGTTGGAGTTGACAGCGTGACCCGGGCGCATTAGCAAGTCTGCATTTCCTCCACGGTGGGTGTCACCTTAATATCATGTTTCCCAATGTAGTTATGACGATAGGACACTTCTGGTCCTCTGGATTCAGTAGGGCCTTGATTGTTTTGGTTCCTAATTTATGCTCCGTCCACAGGAGGTGTTGAGATACGGCGTGAAGTGTAGCTGTGGTTGGTGTTGTTGGGAGCGCCGTGAGGCGTCTGTTGAAGCTGAAGCTGCTTGGCCTGCGTGGCACGTTGTCGGTGACGCTGGGACGCTGGGCACGAGACGGCGTCCGAGCGTGGCATACAGCTGTCCGCAGCTGTTGAGTTGTGGAGGCACCGGAGGCGGCTGTGAAGCGGAGGCTGCTCGTTCTGCGTGGCATCACGTTGGCTATGGTGGGACGCTGGGCACGAGACGGCGTCCGAGCGTAGCACACGTCTGTCGGCAGCGGCAGGTTTGAGTTGGTCTTCGTCCATCAGGTACCAGCGCCTTCAGCGCCGTTAATTAATTAGGTAGGTAATTATATGAGATCACTGGCCAATTGCATTCACGACCCTGAGGTTGTATATCGTAGAGAAGTAGGACTTAACTCTTAGAATAGAGGCGCGATAGCGCTGTAAAGCTGTAATACTGTAAAGCTTGTGTTTGTGGGCGGGTTAGTTGGGGTTTTATATAATAAATAAATATCTAGCTGTGCAATGACTTGTTTTATTGACCGTTCGGCAGCGCCCCTCTACCTGCGTTAGAATTTTCATTACATCGGCGCCCGAACAGTTGATTGACGAGTGTTTGTAAGGGTTTCACCTCCCTGTAAGTTATCTGAGGCTAAACTACAGGTTGGTCAGTGATCATTTGCTTAGTGTAGGGTGAAAATTTACTTAATACAACATAATACTGTATGTATGATAAGACAGGTGAACTTATAACTCTGCTACACTAACTGTGGAGTAATAATTACTTCTAATTACTGTGTGTTGCGTTTTTTTTACCATTCTAAATTTACCATACTGCTTTGGGTGACTTATTCACTCTAATTGGTGTCAAATTTACCATTTGATCATTGTGTTGTTGTTGAACTTGGTATTGTGTAATTTATTTTCCTTTACTGGTGTCATTCAGTCATATTCACAGACCTTACAAATAAAGCAATTTAACTTTTAAAAAAAGAGAAAAAAAACTGGTGAAAATAATTTAAAAAGTGGGACAAATTTTTATCTCACAACAGTCTCATAAGAAGGTTTAGCAATAGTTGGTTAAAAGGTTTTACTATTTTAGGTTGTAAACTTACTGGTGGTATTACATCTACCTACATTGTTGCTTAATTGGTTGAAACTTCATACATCTACGAACACAATAATTTAAAAACACATAATACATAGTGACATATTGACACATAGTGAACAAAATAAACTGTGGTAGGCAAATTTTGTTATCGTGATTGCTTGTGGCCTGTTGGTTGATTTTATAAAATGGAGGAACGACCTATTGTGTTCCATTTATTAAAGAAAGATGAGTTAATTTATGAAGTGAAGATACGTGGTGAGGAACCGGTTGATTCTTACCCGGAGCTTAAAAACCAGATCCGTGAGTTGGCACGACGGATACCTAGTGATGAAATTGATAACTTTGAGGGTGATATATCTTTGGAATTACAGGTGATTGGTAACAAATTGGTTGAATTGACAGGTTTATTAGCTGAAGTCCGTCTTTCATTGAAAAACTTGAACCGGGTTCAAGCTCTGCATAACCACTTATTTCACAGACTGGGGCGCATATACCCGACTAGTTCGGAGGATTGTATTTTATATGAGGAACTGGTAACTAAACATAAGGAGGTTACTCAGAGAATGGACAGCTTGTTCAAAGTATTTAAGAGTAGTCAGGAAGCTCAGGAGGAGGAAACATCACCTGTCCCCAATCCGGTTCCCCAGCAGGTGATAAATGTGTCGTGTGGTAGGAACAAACAAGGTGTTCACACTTTGAATTTGAAATTTAATGGAAAAACTAGTGTTGTTGCTTTCATTGAACGGTTGGAGGAGTTGTGCATTAGTAGGCATATTACAAATGACGAACTTTTTGCCTCGGCCATTGAGTTGTTTGTCGAGGAGGCCTCTTTTTGGTACCGCGGGGTGTGCAGTGAGGTTAGTGGGTGGAGTGAATTGAAAAAGCGACTCCTGGCGGAATATTTGCCGTTTGATTTTGACTACAGGTTAATGCAAGAGATCCGTGCGCGTACTCAGGGCCCCGAGGAGGGTATATCAATTTATTTGAGTATCATGAAAATTTATTTTAATAGATTGAGAAACCCCATTAGTGAGGACGAACAATTAACTATCGTCAAGTACGGAATACGACCTTTCTATTCGTCTCAGCTTGCGTTGGTAACCATTACATCGTGGTCAGAATTAAAACAACATTGTAGGTTATTGGAACATGCTAGATATCGTACGGAGGTATTCAGGGAGCCTCCTTCTCTCTCCGATAGCTTATTGTGTCCAGATCTGGCATGCCGTTTACCGAATAAACCGACATATACAACAGTGGACGCGCTTGTAAATAACACGAACGAGTTGTTTTGTGTGCAGTGCCGTGTCAATGGCCATGTACTGAAAGACTGCAAGGCTCCGAAAGTTATTTTGTGTTATCGTTGTGGTGAAAAAGGCGTCACGATGCGTGATTGTCCAAGGTGTGCGGCCGGTCCGTCAAGTAGTTCAAAAAACGAGTAAAGGTGAGCCGGGACTTAGGCCCGCCTGCAATGCATGGAGTGGATAGCAAAAAGTACTTTAATCGCAAAGAATGGATGTCATGGTTATCCTTTGTGAATAGTTTCATGTGCGGCAGGAGGGATAAGCCTCTGGTTCACGTCATAGGGGGCAATGACCGCCGACCATTTAAGAAGGTGCTCGTTTATGGATCTGTGCATAGTGGCCTATTGGACTCAGGGTCAGAAATTTCAATAATTAGCGATAAAATTTTAAACAGTTTACCCGTTATAGTCGCTAGGCATAGATCGTTTGACCTTGACGTAATAAAGACAGCGAACGGTTCGTCGTCTCCCGTTACGGGGTATGTTTACCTCCCGGTTACGGTTGACGGCGCGACGGTCGATGTCAAGTTTTACATCATACCGGGCGTGACCACGGAATTGTTGTTAGGTATTAATTTTTGGAGGGCCTTTGGTATAGCTCCGGAGGTTCTCGCGTTATGTGAAGGCGTACCCCAGAGGGACGCTGGTGATTGTGATGTTTCTGAGGTATATTTGAGTGATTTTGATTCTCTTTCTGACGCTCAAAAGTGTCAAGCTGGAGAGGTTATTAGGCAATTTGAAAACATTGCCGCGGAGAATAAGGGATTAGGACGCACTGATCTCATTGCACACACTATTGATACAGGGGATGCCATCCCCATTAAGCAGCGTTACTACAGAATGTCACCTGAGAGGTTGAAGGAACTTAACCGACAGTTAGATGACATGTTACGTGACGACGTCGTAGAGCCTAGCACTAGTCCATGGAATAGTCCCGTCACTTTAGCTCCCAAAGCTGACGGTTCTCTTAGATTTTGCTTGGATAGTCGAAAACTTAACGAGGTTTCCAAACACGACTCTTATCCTTTACCATATATATCGCATATACTAGACAGTTTAAAAGAGGCCAAATATTTATCGTCAATAGATTTAAAATCCGCCTTCCACCAGATACCGTTACACCCGTCTTCGAAGGAAAAGACCGCTTTTACGATTCCCGGGCGCGGCCTTTTTCAATATAAGGTGATGTGTTTCGGTCTTACTTCTGCCCCGGCCACGCAGCAGCGCCTGATGGACCGATTATTCGGCCCAGAGTTCGAAGGCAAGGTATGGTCGTACTTGGACGATTTAATCTGTGTATCGGCCACATTTGAGGAACATTTGGCTCTGCTGCGCACCGTGGTCAATCGTTTTCGTGAGGCGAATCTTACAATAAATTTGGCTAAATCAAAATTTTTCCGTAACCAGTTAAAGTACCTGGGCTATGTCGTTGATCAACACGGATTAAGAACCGATCCGGATAAAATTAGTGCTATCAATGACTTTTCCACCCCCTCTTCTAGGAAGGATGTGAAGCGTTTTTTAGGAACCGCCTCATATTACAGACGATTTATTAAAAACTTTAGTTCAATGGCGGGACCATTAAACTCTCTCACGTCTACACGCAAAGGCGCACCGCCTTTTCAGTGGTCTGCTGAGGCTCACAAAGCCTTTACGGATTTAAAAGCCGCTTTAACAAGCGCACCGGTTTTGGCTTGCCCCGATTTTGACCAACCTTTCACGGTCCACTGCGACGCTTCTGATTTTGGAATTGGTGGTACGTTAACGCAGATAATTCAAGGGGAAGAACATCCGATTGCTTTCTGTAGCCGCGCGTTGACACCTTGTGAACGCAACTATTCCGCTACCGAAAGAGAAGCGTTGGCAGTGGTCTTTGTTGTCGAACATTTTCGCCCGTACCTGGAGGGGAGCAAGCCATTTAAAATTTTTACGGACCACGCTAGCCTTAAGTGGTTTTTGAATCTGAAAAACCCTAGCGGACGACTGGAAAGGTGGGGCTGTCGTTTGTCACCTTATAACTTTACCATCGAACATAGGCGCGGAGTAGACAATGTGGTGCCTGACGCGCTCTCCAGAGCCGTGCCAGTATCCACCGTAGAACCTGTTACTACTGATACGTGGTATTGTGACGTTTATAAGCGTTGCCGTGATAAGCCTAGAAGTTGCCCAAATTTTCAAATAATGAATAACAAATTGTTTCGGTACACCAAATCAAAAAATAAGCTGAGATCTAATTATGACTGGAAGGAGGTTATTCCTCGTGATTTGAAGGATACTGTCCTGGTCGAGAATCACTCGGACCCAATGGCAGCTCATTTAGGAATAGCCAAAACCTACCAGAGGTTAAAGTTACGCTACTTTTGGCCCGGTATGTACCGAGATACGGTGAAATTTATTTCGGAATGTGACATTTGCAACGCTTATAAGTGCCCCAATATGAAAACGCCGGGATTAATGGGTAGTGCTAGGATCTGCTCACGTCCGTTTCAGTGTCTCAGTATTGATTTAGTTGGGCCCTTGCCCATGTCGAGGATGCAAAATACTTACATGTTAGTGGTGTTATGTTATTTTACTAAATATTGTTTGTTGTTTCCTTTGCGCCGTGCCACCGGTAAGGTGATAGCACAGCGACTGGAGGACCATGTGTTTCTCGTCCATGGAATCCCTCAAACAATCATGTCGGATAATGCCTCAAATTTTGCTGGCCATGAAGTCCAGTCCTTGTTTCATAAGTATCAAATACCACAAATACATTTTGGTCCAGTTTATTGCCCACAGGTGAATCCAGTCGAAAGACAGAACCGCACGGTGATGACGGCTGTCTCTAGCTTTGTCGGCGCCGACCACCGTACTTGGGACATTAACGTGCACAAAATTCAATTTGCAATAAACACTTCGGTTAGTGCAGCTACGGGCTACACTCCATTTTTCCTAGTACATGGTCGCGAGGCTGTGGCTGATGGTAGTATTTACAAGGATTTTGAGGACCTAGATGAAGTAATTTTCTCATCACGTAAAGACCTATATGATAATTTGGGGGAGTTGAAAGAAGTGTTTGATGATGTAAAACGAGAATTAGAAAAAGCACACCAAAATAACGCGAAATACTACAATCAGCGACGGCGAGACCTTGAGTTTGAGGTTGGTGATATTGTGTGGAAACGTTCATTTAAGCAAAGTGACGCGTCTAAGTATTTTGCATCCAAGTTGGCCCCTAAATATGAAAAATGTCGTGTGTTAAGGAAACTCTCAAAATTGGTTTATGAGTTGGAGGATGGGGATGGCAAACCTGTAGGTAAATGGCATATCAAAGATATGAAGGTGGTACCGGAAAGAGGCTGACTTGTACTTGAACGGTGGAGTAGGTTGAGTCGCGGTCGCGTCGCTACTTTTATCGTGCCCCACAGAACAAGAGTGACTGACCTTCGAGCATCATGTTTTTTTTTGTGTTTACAACTTTTACAAGCATTTTTTTTTTTGTCTACAATTTATACACCTTGTTTATGTTTAGTTAGAGTCTGGTGGGTGTCGGACGCACGGCCCGCGTCAGCCGCCCTCGCTCGCCGTGCCGCCGACGCCGACCGCTCTCGATGAGGCCGGACGACCGTGACGGTTTTTTTTTTATCGTCGGGATTTTTGTAGTCTTGCTGTAGTCCGGGATTTTCTCAGCATCGTGGAGTAGGTGAACGTCGGACGCGCGGCCCGCGTTGGTCTCTCTCGCTCGCCGCGCCGCCGACTTTGACCTCTCTTATCGATGTTGGAAGATTCAGGATGGTGTAGCGGTGCTTGTACCGGTTTTTTTTATCTCTTTTGTAGATTATGCTTCAGAGTTGGGGAACGCCGGGCGCGCGGCCCGCGTCAGTCGCCCTCGCTCGCCGCGCCACCGGTGTTGACCACTCTTGCTGATTATAGTAGAGTCGTGTGCGAGTGACGCCTCGTCTGTTGGTGAGCGTCGGGCGCTCAACCGGTTGTGCTAGCTCTCACTGGTTGCGCTGTCGACGTTGGCCGTTCTTGCGATGGTGGTGATAGTTTCTTGATAGGTGTAGTTCTACAGGTGGGCTAGTGTTTAACGCACGGCCAGCGCCTAACGCACTCGGTGGTGGGTTTGGGTTTAAGGACTTTGTTTTTTTTTGGTGCAGCTTGATATGTAGAGTCATTATTGTTTCAGTGAGGAGTCAGCTGGGGGCCAGCTGGAATTTTCCTCTCTATCGGAAAATTCGTCTGGCGGGAGGGGTGTTGTAAGGTGTCAATTTTTGACAGTGACAGCTGAGGTGGATTCAGTCGATGGATTGTTCGTCTTTCTGTTTACGGCGGTTGCTGCAGTGACTGAAACGTTCCGGCGTTTTATCTAATTGTTATAATTGTTGTCAATAACAACGATATAATAAAATAAGGGGAATTAATTTAGATATGGTGGAGTAGTTTGGAGAGTTTTCTTTTTAGACGGTTTCAATCGTAAAATTTTGATATTGTGACAGCTCTACGACACTAGCGATGGGCGTTTTCGAAGGAAGCCATTTTGATGCTTGAAGGGAAAGAGGGTGGCTCTCTGTATTTTTGTCTTGTTTTGGTGAGTTTAATATCGAAATGTCGTGATAATAACGGCTTATAGCCTCTCCGACTGGTAAATTTAATTGGTTTGTTTTGTTTTAGTGGGGCGATCTGATATTGGGTTAGAAGCGGCCCACGCGCATGTCTTCTTAACCTCTTGTTGGTAGGTAAACGAGTCGATAAAGCCTTCGCCCTTGTTTTTTGGCAATGTTAACCGTGTCTATTATTTTAGTTGCGGTGCTGGCTGCTATCGGAACACCTTCGTTGGAGTTGACAGCGTGACCCGGGCGCATTAGCAAGTCTGCATTTCCTCCACGGTGGGTGTCACCTTAATATCATGTTTCCCAATGTAGTTATGACGATAGGACACTTCTGGTCCTCTGGATTCAGTAGGGCCTTGATTGTTTTGGTTCCTAATTTATGCTCCGTCCACAGGAGGTGTTGAGATACGGCGTGAAGTGTAGCTGTGGTTGGTGTTGTTGGGAGCGCCGTGAGGCGTCTGTTGAAGCTGAAGCTGCTTGGCCTGCGTGGCACGTTGTCGGTGACGCTGGGACGCTGGGCACGAGACGGCGTCCGAGCGTGGCATACAGCTGTCCGCAGCTGTTGAGTTGTGGAGGCACCGGAGGCGGCTGTGAAGCGGAGGCTGCTCGTTCTGCGTGGCATCACGTTGGCTATGGTGGGACGCTGGGCACGAGACGGCGTCCGAGCGTAGCACACGTCTGTCGGCAGCGGCAGGTTTGAGTTGGTCTTCGTCCATCAGGTACCAGCGCCTTCAGCGCCGTTAATTAATTAGGTAGGTAATTATATGAGATCACTGGCCAATTGCATTCACGACCCTGAGGTTGTATATCGTAGAGAAGTAGGACTTAACTCTTAGAATAGAGGCGCGATAGCGCTGTAAAGCTGTAATACTGTAAAGCTTGTGTTTGTGGGCGGGTTAGTTGGGGTTTTATATAATAAATAAATATCTAGCTGTGCAATGACTTGTTTTATTGACCGTTCGGCAGCGCCCCTCTACCTGCGTTAGAATTTTCATTACACTAGGCCACACTTTAAGGTCGCATTCCTCACACGAGCCATTCTAAACCCTGAAGCCAAGGCTCACCAAGTTAGGCTTCGATAGGTTTTAACACAGAAATTTTAATTTTAACCTCGTAAGGCCCTACGTCCTAAATATAGGACAAATGTCTTATAAAAATATGACTAACTCTCAAAAGATATGGTTCAAAATTCAGAGAACGAAATTGACGTGGGCCTTACGAGGTACGATCCCCGATGAAATTAAACTTCAAAAACAAAGTACTAAATTTAAAATAAAACTACTTTAACTAAAACTTATCATATCACAATATCATAGAAGGGAATAAAGGAAGTGGAAGATCTAGAGTGCTACGTACTTTGCTCTAATAAAGGAGAAAGTTAATGTTTGTCGTATCATGAAATCAGGTCCTTGGCGAGGGCAGGGGGGTTCCACTCCGCACTGTAGGTACGCTCGACAGCCTTGCCTATGGCATAGGCAAATCGCAGTAGGTTGTCGGCTTGCCGCGCGTTCGCTCGCTCGCCCCCGCCGTGTCAGTGTAATTGAAAAAGTGTACCACGCAACCCTAGCGTGTCGCCGGGAGTAGCGGGAGAATAGCGGGCGCGTCCGGCGCGTTCCTTTTGATTCGCGCCGCCTGGCGCATGGTGTATGAAGTAATACGAACTTTTTGTGCGTGTGAATAAAGTTGGAATTCGTTTAATCGCAGTCGTAAAAGAGAAGTTTCTGTACGTTATTTATTCTGTGATTTTATATGTACTTGGCTTAGTTTAGGAATATATCCAAAGTTTTTTAACAGCCGCCATTTCTAGTAGCATTTATCATATTCAAAATTTGTACTGCGATGACAGCTGTCAAAACTCCATTTTTAGGTTAATTGGTGCCGATAATCGTCCTAAGATATTTATTTTTAAATTAAAGGTTAATAACTTTATGGATTTACTAAAAATAACTTATTTAAGTCATAAACACGTTTAAAAAATAGATACAGCTCTCCTAATTGCATTCCACCGCCTTTAACCGGGCTAGTTGGTAATTAACGCTCATTTGAACCAATTATCTTGCTGAGCACGGGACGCCATTATGGTTTTTTGACAGTTCGAACCATAGATATAAATTCAATTAGGTAAGGCAAGTGCGCCTTCTGTGCGTAACCTATTGACCACTCCTTACCCGGTAATTTTTACCCGACTACGGCAAAGCCAAAAGCAAGGGTTATGATTTTAGCAGCCTATGTAATATTACGTAAGCAGATTTACTACAATTATTTACCCCCTTCCCCCTTTGTCAGCAATTGTAATCAAAGCTCTTACCCCTCCCCCCCATGCTTACGTAAACATTGGTATATGCTTTTTCCTTTTATTAAAAAGTGCTCCTCAATGTTGTATGTCTGCTCACTTTTATCCGATTTTGGAATGCCTACGTCGTTCTCATCTCATCGAACCATTCAACATCTTGGTGCTCTAAATTTTTAATAATGCACATCAGTTCCATATGTGTAAAAAAGTAAATAACTATTGCTGACGTAATCACCATCAAAACCCCCCCCCACCCCCCATGTCATCAAAAATAAGCACAGCAAACACCCCCCCGCCCCCCTATAGTGCTTACGTAATACTTGAACGGCCCCTACGTATGTTTGTATTTACGCATGTTCCATTGTACTGCCTAAATGACTGAGCCGATTTTGATGAATTAGGTATCAATCGGTTCGTAATTGTATTCTGGGTGACATAGGCTATATTTTTTGTGAACAAAATGAAAATGACGAATTTTATATCCAAAAAAGATAGGGTCTCATTATTTTATCTACTCGTTTATTTACGTCAAATCACTATAGCACCGAAAATAGAAGAAAGAGAAAGAAAAACATTTATTTAAGACTATTCAACACAAAACTCACACACACACATCACACAGAGTACAATTATTACAGAAACGTTTGTGTTGAATAGAAACAAAAAGGGCCCCACTCAGCATACTGCCTCGGTAAACCGAGACGCTGATTTTTTTTTTATACAACATAGGAAGGCAAACAAGCAAGTGGGTCACCTGATGGTAAGTGATCACCACCGCCTATAGACACCTGCAACAACAAAGAGAGTGCAGATGCGTTGCCAACCCAGAGGGCTAAGATGGAATACCTCTTGTGCCAGTAATTACACCGGCTGTCTTGCTCTCCACGCCGGAACACAACAGTGCAAGCACTGCTGCTTAGCGGCAGGATTAGCGAGCAAGATGGTGGTAGCGATCCGGACGGACCTTGCACAAGGTCCTACCACCCGCAAATTTTCAGTGTCTCGAAAATCACGGAGTATGTGTGTGACTCAAAAACGAAACAGGTAATTTGTTTTAAACTTTCGCGATTTTCTCACATATTTCTAAAGTTAACGGGACTTTTATAGAATCATTGTTAATTTGCCTCGTTCGGCCATGTTGGTCCACCACGCCGTTGCAGGAGATGTTCTCGATTTTCCGTTTCTGATAGATCGATCAAAATTGGATAAGCCTGTCAAATTCAAATTCTCGTAGATCACCGTTAAAACAGTATTTATGAATGAATGGTGGGTCTGTATGGAGCGTTTTAGTAACAGTGAGAAATACTCACGAAAATAAATGACTTTAGGAAAAACCCGAAACACATTTTTTTTTCTTTTTAAGAGCTTATTTCAATTTTGGAATAATAAAAGTCTATGCATATTGACAATATGTTGTCTATTGGTTGAAAATTGCAGAAGGAAAACAAAGGAGAAGAAACCGCAATTTTTTTATTATTATAGTGTTTCACCACTTATTTTCGAGTGCGTTACGCGTCTCTTAAAGGAAAACTTGATTTAAAATAAGTTTGACTCAATTCCGTTTCCTGTTGTGATTAATGACGTGTTCGATTCATCGTTATAGTTAAGTGGAAAACATTGTTCTTTGCCAATTCTTACTTAGGGCCTCTGCTAAGTCACGCGGGTGCACGGAGCGCGTGCGCGCCTATCGAACAATAGCACAGAATAAATAACGTACAAAAACTTCTCTTTACGACCGCGATTAAACGAATTACAACTTTATTCACACGCTCAAAAAATTCGTATTACTTCATACGCCTGGTGCATGGTGCACCAGGCGGCGCGAGTCAAAAGGAACGCGACGCCCGCGCCCGCCTTCTCCCGCTACTCCCGGCGACACGCTAGAGTTGCGCGGCATTCGTTTTTAATTACATTGACACGGCGGGGGCGAGCGAGCGAGCGCACGGCAAGCTGACAGCTTACTGCGATTTGCCTATGCCATAGGCAAGCCGGTCGAGCGTACCTACAATGCGGAATGGAACCCCCCTGACAATTGTATGAAAACAACCGCTATCTGCGGGTGCTCATACTATCGTTCGTTAGGCGTCCACTCGCGCGACTTAGGGGAGGCCCCAGGGGTTCACAAAAATGCATCGATTAAATTTGTTGGGATATAATCTTTGCATAGTACAAAACAAAGTCGATATTCGTTCGCTAGGTTTAGAGGGTAGGAAACGTTACTGCCGTTTGTATGGAGAGCGTTTTTTAAGGTTTGGTAAACTCTTAAAAACTAGCCAAGTGCGACTCGGACTCGCGCACCTAGGGTTCCGTCATAAACAACATGTAGTATACGTTTTTGCTTTGTATGACCAAAATTATTTTTTGTGTTTATTTATAACAAATTTACAGTTTTCGGATTTATTATTTCATTTGTGCTGTGAGATCTTGCTTCTTGCCAAATTTCATAGTTCTAGGTCAACGGGAAGTACCCCATAGGTTTTTCAGTGCCTTGCGAATGTATGAAACATGCGACATAAACGGCCGTATCTTTTGATTCCTTTGACATAGAAATTTGATTTTTTCGTGGCTCTAAGGGACTGCAGTCTTGAGTATTTGATATTAATTTCAACTCAATACCTCAACGCGTTCTTCAGAAAAATGGTCTTGACAGACAGACAGACAGACAGACAGACGGACGGACGGACAACAAAGTGATCCTATAAAAATAAGGGTTCCGTTTTTCCTTTTGAGGTACGGAACCCTAAAAACGAAAAAAGGCGTTTAAAGAGATAGATATTATTAAGAGAAAGCTGAAAGCTAACCTTAGAATCTGTCTAAAATAGAGCGTGACATATTTCCTATTCCGGTTATAGCCGGTTGTCATGAAATATTCAAAGGAATCGAGCTCCCGTCAGAATTAGGCCAATGCCGGCCATCTTGAAACGGCGACACTTTGCTCCTAGCCTATTGTAAATAAATCTGAACTTGACCCTAGGCAATGTTTTAAATTTAGACTAGTAACTGTAACTGGTGCCGGTGACATAACCGTCATAAGAGTATACTATCTGAGCCTTTAATGTAAGTTTATCTACACACATATCATAAGTGCTCAATAACGCGTTCAAAAACCATAGAAAATGACCAGCATTATTACAACCAATGTTATTATAATAATTTTCTTGTCTGTGGTAGTAGGTAAATCTGTTCTTTATTGGGTAATATCTCTTAGTAGTCTGTGTTTATTGGTGATCACATTACCGATATCTCGTGACGTTATGAATTTAAATTTGGAACAGCTGTCAAAATTCAAGTTGGTCTCTATTCTAGTATCCACAGATATTAAAACAGTTATCGATACGAAACGTTAACTCAGTATGATTTTTTAATTTAAACGCACGACATTTGATCTCGAGTGACATGACAATAAGGACTTCATTCTTTTGTCTATGATTTAAAAAAACGTTCGTCTTGACGGATAGATCGAATTGCCGCCATACTTGTTTGTTAGTTTTTTGCTGTTACGGTTTTTTGCAGTTATGATATGTGTGTAGATAAAGTAATGTATGCAACTGTATATAATTAGGCCTTAAAACACTCGTGTGATCCTATTATGAAACTCGCTGACGCTCGTTTCATAAAACCACACTCGTGTTTTAAGGCCTCTCATTATATAGCAGTTGCATAAAATACTATTCTGTCAAAAAAAACGTGTCGAACGCGATAGCGCTAATTTCTAAGTGGTATGGAAACATTTTGTTACAAATACGCACCGCTAGAGACGGTGTCTTTACTTCCATAATACTTAAGAAGTTAGAGCTAACTCGTTCGTTGCAATTATTGTGACAAAAGCTTACACTAGACGCTCTTGGTTTGTAAAGTATCTGTGTAACTAGCACGAATTATAGCAGGGGGCTTCCATTTCGCACTGCAGGCATGCTCGACCGCCTTGCCTATGGCATGGGCAAATCGCAGTAGGCTGTCGGCTTGCCGCGCGCCCGCTCGCTAGCCCCCGCCGTGTCAGTGTAATTGAAACTAGCGTGTCGCCGGGAGTAGCGGGGGGAAGGCGGGCGCGGGCGGCGCGTTCCTTTTGACTCGTATGTAGTAATACGAACTTTTTGAGCGTGTGAATAAAGCTGTAATTCGTTTAACCGCGGTCGTAAAAGAGAAGTTTCTGTACGTTATTTATTCTGTGGTTATAGGTAACGCAACGAGATTTGAGGTCGGGGACATGCATGTCTTGTGTGTGCGACGGAGGTTCGGTCGAATTTTAAATTTTTCTTTTGTTTTCGCTGTGTAGTACGTACAGAAACTTCTCTTTTTCGACCACCACTAAACGAATTCCAACTTTATGATCAGGCACGAAAAGTTCGTATTACTTCATAAACATTCGCCAGGCGGCATGCGTCAAAAGGAAGGCGCCGCCCGCGCCCGCCTTCCACCCGCAACGCCCTGGCGCACCGCTAGGGTTGGGCTGCTTACTATAATACTATCACAATGCGCGACACAGTGAGCGGGCGCGCGCGCGGCAAGCCGGCAACCTACTGCGATTAACCTATGCCATAGGTAATGCGGCGAGCGCACCTACAGTGCGGAGTGGAACCCCCCTGGTAGTGTTGTGTAAAAGTTCACCTAAACTCAAGTTGCTTTACCGCGATACCTATAATTAAAACAACTCTCTTTCCTAATGACAAACTGATTCATATCCTTTATGACTTCTAAGAAATCAGCTGATTTCATAACTCTACGATGTACGAGTAGTAAATACCTACAAATACCGATAACGCGTCCATTGTATTTGTTGGTGATAAGATGTAAATGTAGGTATAGATAGCGTATCGTATTTGTAAATGTTATTATGTAAGGCGAGGAGAAATTTATACAATCACTAATATAAAAATGTTAACCTCCATTTTGTGTTCAGACCAGCAGCGGTAACTTTTGACTTTAGGCTCAACCACAGAGCAAATAATAGTATTTTATGCAACTGTTGCATAATGAGGGGTCTTAAAATACGAGTGTGGTTTTATGAAACGACCGTCAGCGAGTTTCATAATAGGATCACACGAGTGTTTTAATACCTAATTATGTACAGTTGCACACATTACTTTATCTACACACATATCATAAGTACTCTATGATGGGTTCAGAAGCCATAGCGCAATGACCTGCATTGCTACTAGCTACTAGTGCTAGGTACCTATTAAATATCTATAGACTGTACACATTAAAATAATGTAATAAAAAATGAATTTGAACAAATATAGAAACAAATTAGAAAAATTCTCATAATAATATTGGTTGTTATAATGCTGGTCATTACCTACGGTTTCTGAACGCATTATAGAGCATTTATGATATATGTGTAGATAATAGTACTTAAAGTACAGAAACTCCGCTTTAACGACCGCGATGTTACTCCTTTCATCCACTCAAGGTTAGCTGGAAGAGATCCCTTAAAGGGATCAGTTGGCCTTTGTACATCACTGTATCTCTTACAGTCATTTATGTTTTTTTCGTACAATAAAGAATTTACATAAATACGTATTCTAACCGCGGTTTGATGATATGTGATGTATAGGAGATGGTCCCCTGCTATCAATTTAAAGTAATTCCTTGGACAAACATTAACTTCGAAAACACCCCTATAAAAGTTATTAAATTCATTCGATAACGCTAAAGGGACTTTTTGAAATAGGGGGCAAACAAGAATGCGGGTTGATAGGACGTGCGTTGGTCCATATCAACAAACTGGAACTAATTACCTTGCTACTCCGCAAACCGGTGCCGTGCACGTGTGAGACTGCGTCTGTGCGATATGTATATTTTTCATGCAAAAATCCGCTTCCATACGAAATAACAGAGATGTCGCGCGCGTCCACTATTATATATTATATTTTAGTGAACGCGCTCGACTAATACTAATGTTAAGAAATAATCACGTTACAATGATTTACTGAATTGTTTCCAAACAACTTACCACTTATTCTCCTTAAACTGACTCATTCTTCTGTTTATAATATTTACCGTTACCCCCCTCCGACGCAAACAATACTTTCCCTCCCCCTCTTAAGATCGAATTTAGCTTGTACATATTAACCATCCTATAAAGGCCAGTGAAGAAAACGGCATTGTATTTTCAACCGTATTTCTAGTGACGGAAGGTTGGAATTGTATTATGTTTGTACATGTGAATCATACAAGGGAAAATGCTACAGTATATGCGTACGCGCTTCACGTGTTTAAGCTAACCGATAAGGAATTAACTACGAGGCTATGAGTTATTTAATCCTTAAAGAAATATAACTGAGAGGTTATGAATTATTTAATCTATAAATAGTGTGATGTTAGTCATTCTCGTGCTGCTATGCCAATGACTGGGTCCATTCGATGAGAGCCGCATCCACCAGCTATACCCACTCCATAGTTTTTTTTGAAATTTATTCTTGGCCATGGGTGCAAAGCCGGCTCCATAGTTTTTATTTCAGTGTTGCCAGTACCACTACTCCATGTACTGACATATTTAATGGAGAATCAGGACATTAGTAACATTCTGCGGGAGGTAGGACCTTGTGCCAGGTTCAACGGGATCGCTACCACCATCTTGCTTGCTAATCCTGCCGTTAAGCAGCAGGTGGTGCAAGAGCTATTCCATCTTAGCCCTCTGGGTTGGCAACGCATCTGAAATGCAATCTCCTTGATGTTGCGTGTCTATGGGCGGTGGTTATCACTTACCATCAGGTGATCCGCTTGCTCGTTTGACTTCCTATGTGATATAAAAATATTAGTTCTGTTCTAACCGACAACTTAGACCCTAAACAGATGAAGATAAACAGAAAAATGAATTTGGAACATATATTCCTAAGGAGATGTGAGAGTGCCTTCATTAAGGACATTTAAACTTTTTAACACTAAGGGGTTTCAAAGGGGGGAGGGGAGGGGGAGATTTAGTGCGTTATCCAAAATCTATCCGGAGAAGATCGCGTAATAACACTAGAATATATTGATCCTGTTACTAACAAAATGGACAAAAATTCCGAAATAAACATTTTCAAATTCAATTCAATTTCACTCATCGCGTACTATGGGAAATACATTCACGTACCACCTTAGAACCCTTCCGCAATGACGCGACGCGTTAAACGCCAGGCTATGTCATACAAATGTCATACGTATGTCTCTCCGACCAGGTTCTACGGTGGTAGGTATTTCCTTGACTGTACGTAACTATTAACCTTCAGAATAGCTGACAGTAAAACTACATAAGCAAAACTGAATCAGAAAGCCTTTAATACTCAATCGTAAACCAGAACACTGTAGTGTCCCGCGTCGCAGTACCCTGAGAACAGCAGGTGCTTCTCCTCAGGCCCTCGTCCGTAGTCAATAGTCCTGGAGCTCCCATTCCTATGCACTTTAAAAGTGTAGTCAATGTAGATTTCGCTGACGCAATGCAGTTCCACATGCCCAGCGTACTCTCCATCTCGCGACATCAAATCCCTGTAGTCTGTCGAGCTCTGAACGTTGAAGCCGTAAGACCTATCGCCGATGACGAAGTCCTTGTACCTCTGCCAGTTCTGAACAACTCTTTCGACCACCTTTGTTCTGATCTCCCTGTGTCGTTCCTGGTTCCCGAAGACGCAGTAGGCCACCGATCTGAACATGCAGTTGCCATCGCCACGGATAGGGACGATGCGAGGCATTATCTGACTGGCTGGGGACACGCTGAAAAAACAGTTCCTTTGTAACTATCGAAATGAGAAAACTATAGAACTGTGTACAACGCAGTGGCAGAGTAGCCGACCATAGTCTATTTGGTAGACTATGTTGGATAGCCTGAATAAAACTGTATGTGCCAAATGTCAAGTAAACATCTCTGCGTTTTGTACGTTTTACATTAGCGTCATATTTTTAGTTCTGCTATCCGACGCCTGTGTCGCTGCTAGTTAGAAAACTTAGAAGCACTTTATTCACTTACGATAAGATTCAAAGTTGAACCAATGGCTAAATATTGAAAGCCCCTCTTCCCCTGCTTCACCCTGTCGCAAAGTGCAGTTCTAAAGTAAGCAAATCTATTGTCTTCTTATATCGATGATTGTAACCCAAGTTTTGCTTACCTGTTAAATAAATCTTTCGCCCCTCTGGCAATATAAGAGTAATAAAATTGAAAGCGATATTTTACTAGCTGATCTCTTTACTTGAAATGGCAATATAATGTGCCAAAACGAGACTACTAGATACTCTAAAGTTCTACTTCAATTGACTCCCTGTACAGACAAAAGGGTTACGTTTGGTGTTCATTAAGGTAGTATAATCTAGGTTTTCTTATTAATTTGCAGGTTTCACTATCTTGTGGCATGCTAAAGGTAACCATTTTGACAGTTTCGGGTGTGTGAACTTGACATGTTTTTTTTTATACAACATAGGACGGCAAACAAGCAAGTGGGTCACCTGATGGTAAGTGATCACCACCGCCTATAGACACCTGCAACAACAAAGAGAGTGCCGATGCGTTGCCAACCCAGAGGGCTAAGATGGAATACCTCTTGTGCCAGTAATTACACCGGCTGTCTTGCTCTCCACGCCGGAACACAAGCACTGTTGCTTAGCGGCAGGATTAGCGAGCAAGATGGTGGTAGCGATCCGGACGGACCTTGCACAAGGTCCTACCACCCGCAAAATGTACTGAGGCTATATCCATGCTTCTTCATCCAAGGTTTGTATGTTGGTATGTTTTTGTTTTGTTGCGCGTGAGTTTTAGTTTTCTTTATTATTGTATAGCTTTTGCCCGCGACTTCGTCCGCGTAGACTTGTTTAATTGAAACATGCAATCTGCAATATTTCCTGGACAAATTAATGAGAATTAGTTGCTTTGCTGTTCATGACGTCACGGCGGCGTATAACTCACTTATCAGTGTCCCGTGGGAACTATGCATTTTTACGGGATAAAAAGTATCCTATGTGTTAATCCAGGTTATAAACTATATGTGTGCCAAATTTCATTCAAATCCATTCAGTTGTTTTTGCGTGATCGAGTAACAAACATCCAAACATCCAAACATACAAACTTTCACATTTATAATATTAGTAGGATAGGATGTATTTTTCTGCTGTGTATTGTATTGTAGACCAAGTAGGTTAGGCATTGCGGGAAGTAAAAAGATTTCAAAGTTTCCTCTCAGCACAATAATATTATAATGCATGGATGTAGTGTCGTACTAAATGACAGCAGAAAAACGTGACATAAGAATACAGGTTGACGCCAATGTTACAAATGCAAATTATTAGTTTACCGTCTATAGTCATTGGTTTACAATTTTACGTCTAATTGCATAAAATGATAATTTATCAGGTAAGTGTCGTTGCAAATAGGCTTTTTTACGAAATAATAGTATTGACAGCGGCGCCGTCGGTCCGACACTGACAGTGCGAGCGATTGTCGATTTATTGTACTTTTTGTTCGACTTTTAAGGCCATTTTTTAAACGCTGACTAGAAGTCCATTATTTATAGGTCAGTGTCTCAGCTGGTTGGGATCAACCGTCACTAACTGTGAACTTAGCACTTATTAGCACGGCTTGACTTAAAATCAGCAAATAAGTACTTGACTAGATTAATGAAAGATATGAAAGTAAAAAATATTTTTATCGCATAGATAACAATACCACTGGTTAGACTACCCGGTTACGTAACGTTATTAATTATCGCACAACATAAAGTGGCGGACTTGTCAAATGTCACGTCAGAACCTAACGCCGTATAAAGTCTATCCAAATTCATCCACTGTTGTTAACTTGAAAAAGTGAAATGAACTAGCTGATAGTATAGAATAGGATAGAACCATTTATTTCAGGCTACATAGGACCATAGAAAAAATACCTTAAAGACTAACATACATATTGATAAAACAAAGCTTTAAAATTAGCACGTTACTTCGGCGACGTGTGACCTAGTTTCGGTGTCCAGCAACCGTCCGCGAAAACGACGGAAAGTGACTCCCTTCGGCCAGAATTTTTGCTTCATGAAGGTCGACAGATGATCGGTCGGCACCCGCACCAGGAGCATTATATAGTTGCAGGCAAACATCTTGAGCATAAATCGAGTGTAGGGGGTACGTTTGCGCATACATATTTTTACTAGAAACGGCTACTGCCCAATCAAGGCTAGTGCTCAAGTTGTTTGCCGGGGACTTTACAGTCAAGGAATTAAATTTCCAACCCACCTAAGGTTCAATAGCATATAGCAAACTGTCACCATAAGAGCCATAGAGCAAGACGTTAGTTTGACATATCGACCTTAATGCATTGCGAATGTCAGACGACATTTCAACGAAATGGGTAGGGAATTAACTTCCTTGACTGTACAAGCGGGGCGGAGGGTATGAGTCATGACTACCCAAAGGGACAGAGCGCTGCTATCAGAAAAAACCGGCCAAGTGCGAATCGGACTCGCGCACGAAGGGTTCCGTATTATCTATAAAAACGGCCAAAAATCATTTCCGCTGTATGGGAGTCCCCTTAAATGTTTATTTTATTCTGTTTTTTAGCATAATATGTTGTTGTAGCGTCATCACCAAACATCATCGGTGAAAATTTCAACTGTCTAACTATCACGGTTCATGAGATACAGCCCGGTGACAGACGGACGGACAGCGGAGTCTTAGTTGACATTTTTAATTTATATTTAACAGAAAACACTTATCAACCATAAGAGTCCATTTAGTACCTGATTCTACTTTGGAAAGAGCAAGTAAGGAAACTAACGATAAATTCGTTTCCATGAATGTCAACGCTAGAGAGACACAGAGGGTTTTAATACGGGCAGGGGGCTCCACTCCGCACTGTAGGTACGCTCGACCGCCTTGCCTATGGCATAGGCAGATCGCAGTAGGCTTGCTGCGGGTGTCAGTGTAATTGAAAACGAATTCCGCGCAACCCTATCGTGTCGCCGGGAATAGCGGGGCGAAGGCGGGCGCGGCGGCGCGTTCTTTTTGACTCGCGCCGCCTGGCGTATGGTGCATGAATAACGTGACCATACGTCCCGGTTTCAGGCAGTCTGTCCCGGTGTCCCTATAGCGAAGCCAACATAGTCCCGGTTTTGCAGCAGACCCAACGATAGTTTAAAATTTATTTTTTCCGCTCGAAATGCGTGGCCCGATGCGCCACTGGCCACTACTGGGGGCTTAGTAAGTCATGCCAACTTAACTATTTTGTATTTAGAGCGTTGATTATTTTATGTTATTCCATCTTCTATAATAAAATACGTGTAAAACCCTAATAAGTTTATTTATTATAGATTTCTGCAGATGTGTCCCGGTCTGACAAAATAAATAAATGGTCACGTTATGCATGAAGCAATACGAACTTTTTGAGCGTGCGAATAAATATGGAATTCGGTCAATCGCGTTTGTAAAAGAGACGTTTCTGTACGTTATTTATTGTGTGATACGGGCCTCTCGCTCTGAGCGTTTTTTTGCAGTCCCCAGTTCCTTTGGCTACCCAAAGCTTCCATGATATGAATCTAGTTACACCAAAGAGTTCGCATTTAAAAGAGCGCACACTGTGACAGTATATGCAACCTGGTTGTACCAACCTTGATCTCAATCGTTGTTTACAGGGCCATGTCATCGGACACACAGTGTCATAATTTATCATTCCAGTCAATATTACCACTAAAACACCAACATAACCCTACAACAAACCGTTAAAAATTACTTAAGGCACAACCAGAGTGGCGGTCATATTTTAAAACATTATAAAATTTAAGGTATGACAAAATTTGGAATAAATTTCTTACACGTCATATGCACTTGTGTCATTTTTCTGTCAAGTCTGTGCAAGGTTTTAACGAGTTGTCATTATGAGTCATTCATTGTCATTGATGTTTATCGTTATTCGTGAATCATAGCATATATGCAGTTTGTACTCAGAAGTTAAAAGTGCCTCAGCTAGCTATTGAGGTGTTTAAAGATTTGTAAAAATTGCTTCCCTCACAAAATGTCCCATAGCCGAATAATCATGCTCACCTAACATATCCTAACGGCATAAATGGAGCAATAGGAGAATGTCACGAAAGCGGCGACTTGCTTGATGAAGTAATAATTGAAAGCATAACCACGACCACTCTAACACGGGTGCTTAACTGAGAAAAGAAGAGAAGATTTTGCTTTACACGGCAATTCATCATCATCATCTCAGCCACAAGAAGTCCACTGTTGGACATAGGCCTCCTCCATGGATTTCCAAAGTGACCGGTTGGAAGCAGCATACAACCAGCGCCTTCCTGTCACCTGTATGAGGTCATCGGACCATCTTGTGGCTGGTCGTCCTACGCTGCGCTTGCCAATACGCGGCCGCCATTCGAGAACTTTTCGACCCCATCGGCCATAGCAGTTCTCCGTGCTATGTGCCCTGCCCACTGCCACTTCAACTTGCTAATCCGCACACGGCAATTACTGGTAATAAAAATTTGCTATACTTTCATAAAATTCTGCAATACTCTCATTGAAAGAAAGTGTTTTTATATAGCCGCATAAAGTACCACAACCATTTACAAAAACAAACTTACAGAATATTTATAACTTAACTATCGATGGTGACACAATTTGACACCAAAAAAGGGATCTCTACTCAGCACGTGTTGCTACACGAGACGAGTGCAGCAACGCTGGTTTTCTGTGGAGCCCTGGTTGGGGTTGCGCGACAGCAACCGAGGGGAAACACCCTCAATAAGTTGAAATACATCAGTCACTGCTATGGTGCAACGTTGTTTGAGTGGACTTCTAATTAAAGAACCGATAGTATCGTCATCATTAACAGCTGGAACACATTCACCTGCTAGGTGTATCCCCGGCACGGGGAAGCTGTTGAGACCCTAAGGGAAGGTCTTTGCCTTCACCAATTGTGTCTCACATCCATCGGTGTCCTGGACCCAATTTGCAATATACAACACTAAAACATTTTTCAATTTATTTGGACCTTGTGCAAGATCCGTCCGGATCGCTACCACCATCTTGCACGCTAATCCTGCCGCTAAGCAGCAGTGCTTGTGCTGTTGTGTTCCGGCGTGGAGAGCAAGACAGCCGGTGCAATTACTGGCACAAGAGGTATTCCATCTTAGCCCTCTGGGTTGGCAACGCATCTTCAATTTTCTTGGTGTTGCGGGTGTATATAAGCGGTGGTGATCACTTACCATCAGGTGACCCACTTGCTTGTTTTCCTTCTTCATGCATAAAAAAAACTGTTTCAATATTAATAACAAGATGGAAAATAAACTGAACTGTATCTCTAAAGTTAAACGAAACACTGTTAACCAAAGTTCATTTATAGTTTATGAATAAAGGGTTTAGAATTTCGTTTAGTTTGGAAACTTTAGACTTCAAACTTATGTGGAAGACGTACACAACTTAGACGGGTACGGTTGGATTAACAATAAACTTCCTATCAGGAACGAGTCAGTGTGTATTCTTAAACGATAGTACGTAGAGTCAGTTCGTCCGCAATTGTCTTAACATGTAAACAAAATTGTAACTTAAAAAAATAGGAAGGTAAACAAGCAAGTGGGTCATCTGAGGGTACGAGATCACCACCGTCTATAGACACCTGCAAAAACAAAGAAAGTGCAGATGCTTTGCCAACCCAGAGGGCTAAGATGGTATACCTCTTGTGCCAGTAATTACACCGGCTGTCTTGCTCTCCTACTACTCTCTACTTATTAATTATCGATTAGTTCGCCTTTGTACATCACTGTATCTCTCTTTGTAATTTATGTTTTTTGTACAATAAAGAATTTACATCATCATCATCATCATCTCAGCCACAAGAAGTCCACTGTTGGACATAGGCCTCCTCCATGGATTTCCAAAGTGGCCGGTTGGAAGCAGAATGCAACCAGCGCCTTCCTGCCACCTGTACGAGGTCATCGGACCATCTTGTGGCTGGTCGTCATACATACATACATACACATAATCCAGTGAGTCGATCAGATCGTATAAGCACAAAGAATGCCGCACCATCGAATGACAGTCACCAATTTTGGTGCACAATCGCTCATAGAAATGACTTCATAATCCGAGGTTAGACTAACAGGTTGGGCCGGTATTATAAACAGGTTGAAAGAAACATTGTCAAAAAGCATATCGAGTTGAGCTCAGTGAAAGGTTCCGTAGATATCACAAATTAATCTGTCCGAAATTTTTATAGTGTATCTTCGGCCGCCTCCTTTCACAAATTAATCTGTCCGAAATTTTTATAGTGTATCTTCGGCCGCCTCCTTTCACAAATTAATCTGTCCGAAATTTTTATAGTGTATCTTCGGCCGCCTCCTTCTAAACCACGCAACGGATTTTGATGCGGTTTCCACTGAAGTTTAGAGATTTTTTAGGGAAGGTTTTTATGTTTATTTCATACTGATTAACCGTGAGAAGCAGGGCTCTTGTATAGTTTAATAATAAGCATAGATAGGGCTTTAAACTCGAGTCAGGGACGTCAGGGTCAATGTCGAGATCAAGTTTAACGATTGAATTATATAATGCATGTTAGTCAACTTTTGCCTACGGCTTGTGATAGCGAAATAAGCTTCATTAATATTTAATTCGCCTCGTGTTTTCTCGGTTACATGTTTTTTTAAGGTAATTTTTTGATGTATAAAATAGGAAGGCGGACAAGCAAGTGGGAGTAAGTGATGGTTAGTGATCACCGCCTATAGACACCCGCAACACCAAGAAGATTGTAGGTGCGTTGCCAACCCAGAGGGCTAAGATGCAATCCCTCTTGTGCCAGTAATTACACCAGCTGTCTTGCTCTCCACGCCGGAACACAGCACTGCAAACACTGCTTAGCGGCAGGATTACCGAGCAAGATGGTGTTAGCGACCCGGACGGAACTTTCACAAGGTCCTACCACCCATAGTGATCCATTGGATGGCTCACCCAGTAGGTACCCCAGTGTCCCACTTTGTGCCCCAGTCTGGGCCCACGCCGTCCGTCTAGCGAAATAGCCGTGACATTGAATTTTTGTCAGTTCGTTCACACGTATTACGTAACTTGTATCCACTAGACTCTAGGTCGTTATAATCGAACACGTGAATCTGATTTGAATCGGCGACGGTTGTTGTTGTTAATTTTTTTTTATAGAACCAGTTTCTACCACTACCATGAGCTTCTATCGAAAAGTCATATTACTTTGCTACAGTCGATAGCGATTAAATACGCTCCAACTTGTCAGTGAAAGAGTTAACCACAGTCGATACGGTATTTTTCGATGACATGTGTCAAATTTGTGAGTCATGGTACCGATGTTCCACGGCGACAGCTACAAAAAGTTAGACACTGACGTTAACGACTATAGGTCTTTCAAGAGCCTATTCTTTCCCAAGAGGTCGGCAACGCGCTTGCGATTTTTTCGATATTGTAGTTATCCTTGGGCGAAGGCGATTGCTTGCTATCACGTAACCCGTTTGCTCGTGCCTCCTCTACATGAAAAAAATCTAAGCGCAGTTTTTTTTGAGCCTGCGAAAAGGCCGTTGGCAGCGTGTGCGATAAATTAACATAAATATCGTTTATTATAAATGTAAATATTAATATATAGGTATGGAAAATGCTAAAATTAGACAACAGATAACTATGCTGGTGCATGGTGATAAAAGTATATCGAGGGACCTTGTACAAGGTCAGACCGGAGCGCTACCACGCTACCACCATATTGCTCGATAATCCAGCCGCTAAGCAGCAGTTCTTGCACAGTTGTGTTTTGGCGCAGAGAGCTTGACAGCCGGTGTAATTACTCGCAAAAATATTTTTGTGTTATTGTACAGTAGGGGACACATATTCATGTACCACCATAGAACCTTATCGCAATGACGCGACGCGTTAAACGCCAGGCTTGTCATACAAATGTCAGGCGTATGTCTCTGCGACTAGGTTCTACGGTGGTACGTGTTTCAATTTCCTTGTCTGTACAAGTAACTTATGGTTGCTTTATTTAAGACTTTTTTTTTATACAACATAGGAAGGCAAACAAGCAAGTGGGTCACCTGATCATAAGTAATCACCACCGCCTATAGACACCTGCAACAACAAAGAGAGTGCAGATGCGTTGCCAACCCAGAGGGCTACGATGGAATACCTCTTGTGCCAGTAATTACACCGGCTGTCTTGCTCTCCACGCCGGAACACAACAGTGCAAGCACTGCTGCTTAGCGGCAGGATTAGCGAGCAAGATGGTGGTAGTGGTAGCGATCCGGGCGGACCTTGCACAAGGTCCTACCACCCGCAAAATCAATTGGAGTACATTTTTTAAAGACATAATTATTTAAATCAGTTTGAGAGCTACGATGTCACAGACAGACAGAGCGTCACAAAAGCTTCAAATTTAGAAAACCTTTCTCGCCAAGACTTAAAGTAAAGACAACCTCATTTATAAAAGAACCGGCCTAATGCGAGTCAGACGCGAAACGAGGGTTCCGTACATACTTAATAGGCACCGAACATTGCTCTAGCGAAAGGATAAACTGGATTGAAATACAAACTTAACTTTGCCTTTGGCAAACTATTGTCCCCATACATCGATGTAGGCCGCGGTCAGTTTACCAACCGCAAATAAATAATTAATCAGAAAAAAATGTGATGTTACTACAAGTTTTCGGTTTTCGAAATTTTCCGTTAACTTGTGCCATAAGGTGTTGCTTCTTGTCAAATTTCAAGGTTCTAGGTCAACGGGAAGTACCCTGTAGGTTATGATTCCCTTGAGAGTTGATTGGCTGACAACTAGTTGATCCTATAAGGGGTTTGCCACACTGGATGCGTTTTGCGTCAAATTGAACGCGGGCTAAATAATGAATGAATTTCAATATGATTTCCATTCAAATTTCAATTTCACCTGACCGCAGACCGCAGAACGCATCCAGTGTGGCAAATCTGGTTTTTTTTTTTTTTTTATGAAATAGGAAGGCAAACAAGCAAATGGGTCACCTGATGGTAAGTGATCACCACCGCCTATTGACACCCGAGTTTGAACTCAGCCCGAAAAAGCGCTCTCCATACAAACGGCGATAACGTTTTCCACCCTCTAAACCTTAACCTTGGCAATGATTTTTCGGTATGATGTCATTATGCCTTGAAACTAGGTTTGTATGTTTGATTTTTTAATATTCTTCATAGATTTGACAATATTTGCATTTTAGGAGCGTCAAAAAAAAACAAAAAAATCTTGAAAGAAATTTTGAAAATTGAGAATTTTTAAAAAATCTTAACATACAAACCTAGTTCTTGGGCATAATGACAACACACAAAAAAATTATAGCTATAGGTTAAGGTTTAGGGGGCGGAAAACATTATCGCCGTTTGTATGGATAGCGCTGGGTTCACACTCCTCTTAAGGGTAGCTTTTCCTTGTAGACACGGAACCCTTAAAAAAATTAATCTGACAGCAATGTCTGACATTAATATCAATGGGCGCTGTAACAACCGTTATTGTACCAGAATAAACATTTTTATAAAGTTTCTGTTATAAAGGAAAACTCCCAAGTATTCCCAAGCATTTTTGCTCGGAAATACCCCCCCCCCCCCCACTTTGCCTGCCATTGTAAAGTAAACCTTTATGACTTTTAACTCAAAGCAGCTTTTGCTACTGGAAATACAGTTAAGGAAATTGAAACACGTACCACCGTAGAACCTAGTCGAAGAGACGCATGACATTTGTATGACATAGCCTGGCGTTTAACGCGTCGCGTCATTGCGATAGGGTTCTAATGTGGTACGTGAATATATTTCCCCTACTGTACATAACGCTCGGTTGTTTTATGATATGAGTGATATGAATCAAATTGCTTTGGTAATACATTCTGATTAAGTTTTCTTTGGTAGATTGTACCTGAGGGAATCCGGAGCGGGTAGCTAGTAACCATACGAGTTCAGTCAGCGTTCAATATATCAGAGCGGGCAAGGTGGTCAAAAATATCTGAAAACGCCCGAGCGTATTTGGCAATAGAGTCGAGTTCAGATATTTTTGTCACCTTGCCCGCTCTGGTATATTTGACGCTGACTGTACAAATTAGGCCAGACAGAAAAAAGGAGTGTCGGACTATAAAACGTGAGGCAAACCTTCTCTCTATGGAATTAAAACCGACGACAGTACGATGAAATTCGTTTTAAACATACACGTTTGTATTTTTTAAATGATTTTAAATATCAAAACGTATGTTAAGTATTTTAATGCTAACCTACATTATTAGTTATAGCCCCAACATGACCGGCCCAGGCTTAATTAATCCCTCACTGCGTCTCTGTCAAATAAATGACATAAGATAGGGATGAGTATAGAGATAAACTCTAATAACTCGAAAGGGTTACCGTCTAAATGTCAAACCAAGCAAGGCCCAATTTCATAATCGCGACAGGCGACAGGTGACAGTGATAATTCGGTACGCATTGCTTGCCTACAATGATGTTAAGTCTGCAGAGTTACTTGTCGACCATCGATATAAGAAGACAAATAATCTGCTTACTTGTTCGGATGGTGACAAGCCGAGCGTCACCACTGCGACGGGGTGACGCAAGTGAAGAGGGGCTTTCAATATTTAGCCATTGGTTCAACTTTGAATCTTATCGTAAGTAAATAAAGTGCTTCTAAGTTTTCTAACTAGAAGCGACACAGGCGTCGGATAGCAGAACTAAAAATATGACGTCAATGTAAAATGTACAAAACGCAGAGCTGTTTACCTGACAATTGGCACATACAGGTTTCTTCAGGCTATCCAACATGGTCTACCAAATAGACTATGGTCCGCTACTCTGCCACTGCGTTGTACACAGTTCTATAGTTTTCTCATTTCGATGTTGTCGAGACAGTAATGGGGGTGCGTGTCGGGCTTCCTCCTCGTGTGCCCAAGTGCTGCGGTTCCCTTATGGACTTCTCCGGGGGGAAGAGCAGTGCTCGGGCCGGTGCACCCTGGGCATCGGTCGATGATTTCCTTGCCTTTATGGTGGGATATCATTGGCCGATGGCTAATAACCCGACGGAGGTGGGGGTCTTTTGACCCAAACCGTACAATTATTGTATACCATTGACATTGGCACAAGCCTCGTGGCTGAAGAAAAGAAAAAATTAGAAAGACACAGTTATGTACGGCGAATTGTCACTGTCACCTGTTGCCGTCGCGTTTATGAAATGGGGCCCAGGTGTAAGTATAGTCGACCAAGTAATTCCTTGACCACTTTTGAACCTAATTCCTTTGTGATACGGTCGAAAAGTGGTCAAGCAATTTCTCGGTCGACTAAACAATAGGATCATTGTGGTTTTAATTTAAAAAGTTACCTGAAAGCAATATGGCGGCCTCGGGAATGCGCTTGGCTGCAATTGCAATTCCTTCAATATCACAGGCACGCTGTATAGAGTAGAATTTTCAATCTTCCAGAGCTTATATGTATCTTACATATAGCCATCGAAATGAGAAAACTATAGAACTGTGCACAACGCAGTGGCAGAGTAGCCGACCATAGTCTATTTGGTAAACTATGTCGGATAGCCTGAATAAAACTGTATGTGCCAATTGTCAAGTAAACAGCTCTGCGTTTTGTACGTTTTACATTGGCGTCATATTTTTAGTTCTGCTATCCGACGCCTGTGTCGCTGCTAGTTAGAAAACATAGAAGCACTTTATTGACTTACGATAAGATTCAAAGTTGAACCAATGGCTAAATATTGAAAGCCCCTCTTCACCTGCTTCACCCCGTCGCAAAGTGGTGACGCTAGGCTTGTAACAATCCGAACAAGTAAGCAGATCTATTGTCTTCTTATATCGATGCATATAACATAATATGTGTGTATCTTTTTCACATTGTAAACTACTCAAAGCAAAATAGGGCCTACAAATAAACTTAAATGGATAATGACAACACGGAGAAAAATTAGAGTAATTGCAGAACTGGAACCTGCAACATCCATGCCCTACCTTGCGAATTTTTCAATGCGCTTCGTCTACGGTCATTACATTATTGATTTTAAGCGTATAACTACCCTCGGTGTTATCTATTTAGGTTTTCGTTAATAAATTGCAACAAATTGGTGTGAAGCTAGCTAGTTAGCTAGCTAGTTAGTTATATGTGAGCACGTATTTGAGTAACTACGTATAATATATAGTAAAATTCTGTGCATAGTTTCGTC
The DNA here is from genome assembly GCA_963691745.1 of Ditula angustiorana. NCBI lineage: Eukaryota > Metazoa > Arthropoda > Insecta > Lepidoptera > Tortricidae > Ditula > Ditula angustiorana. The sequence continues at coordinate 1,152,010 of OY829472.1, read as the reverse complement.
TGTGGTCAGGAATGTGGAGATGGTGCGTATATTTACGTTACCAGGTTTTGATACCAGGTATTTCCTTGCAAGTATTTTTCAATTAAAATATACTGTCCTTTCAAAGTAAGTACCTACTACTACCACAGAATAAATAATAGTACCAACGTACAGAAACTTCTCTTTTTCAACCACCATTAAACGAATTCCAACTTTATGATCAGGTACAAAAAGTTCGTATTACTTCATAAACATTTGCCAGGCGGCATGCGTCAAAAGGAAAGCGCCGCCCGCGCCCGCCTTCCACCCGCAATGCCCAGGCGCACCGCTAGGGTTGGGCTGCTTACTGTAATACTATCACAACGCGCGACACAGAGTGAGCGGGCAAACCGGCAACCTACTGCGATTAACCTATGCCATAGGTAATGCGGCGAGCGCACCTACAGTGTGGAGTAGAACCCCCCTGCTACTACGTCGAACTCGAACGTCGAACGAATCGAATGAAGCAAGTACTTACGTAAACCTCAAAATTCCAAAATGCAAAATTTTATCTTATATTTATACACATACGGTTCAGATTGTGCTTATACGTGAAATAAAATACTTCCAAAGTATTTTACGTCTCGATATTTTATATATTTTGAATCTTATCTGTAAAACAACAAGGTTTTAACTTGCAAGGAGGCAACGACTCGTTGCGTTGGACAGAAAATACTTTGAAAGTATTTTGATACCTGGTCTCTGCACCTGGTATGAGGTGGACGCACTCGTACTTTTAAGGCCTGGTACGCGATTTAGCAAGTGTAACCCATCCCTACAGGAATGTGGGGAATTTGAACAGCCAAGCTAATAGCTTGAATGCTTTACAGAATATCCACGATAAGGACCGCTCTGCGATATGGCTCACACGCCGAGGGTTCCTTAGTACCTTTTGAGTCCTTTGCCGCGAATTGCTGCCAACATATGCAATACATACAACGCAACAACATATACAAAGCAACAACAGTGAATTTATCCTTTGTCTAAATATGCTATGAAACATGTTTTAGGGCTATGTGAAAGATCCGTCCGCATAGCCACCACTGTTTTTCTCGCTAACGATGTTGGTACGATGGTGGTAGCATAAGGTCCTACCCACGAAATATTAACGGAAACTCGACTGTTTTTACAGCAAGGGTTTCGTCGAACCGAGCGCTTTGAAGCGTAAAATCGATCTCTGACCCTTTGCGAGAACGGGGTGCTCCCGAGGGAGAGGCGGGGGCGGGGGTACACCGAACTATTACCAATGTTGCATTAAAGTAAAAAAGTATACAAATGTATATATAAATTCTTTGGGACAGTTGACAATTAAATTAAGTTATTATTATATTACTAGCTGTGCCCGCGACTTCGTCCGCGTGGTATAGTGTCGTTTTAAAGTGTGTTCGTTACAAACTTCCATCCCCTATTCCCTATTGTTATTTTATACTCTTGAGGGTAAAACTTTTACAAAATTTGAATGTTATATTTATTTATTTAGAATTAACAGCCTTAAAAAATAAGTTTCAAGCTTCTAGCTCTAAAAATGACGATACTTCTATACAACTTTTCATCCCCCTTTCCAACCCCTTACAACCCATTTTTCGCATAAAAAATTAGCCTATGTCCTTTCTCAGGCTCTAGATTATCTGTGTACCAAATTTCATTTGAATCGGTTCAGTAGTTTTGATGTGAAAGCGCGACAGACAGACAGAGTTACTTTCACATTTATAATATTTGTAAGGACAAGAATTATTAGAAGCTTACGCCTGTTTCTCTTTGGGGTAGGCAGATACCATAGAACACCATCTGCCCCGGTCCTGGCATACTTCCCTCGCTTCCTCTACACACGTTCCTCTCTTCATATATTATATGTCTTATATGTATATTATACTGGTTGACGTAGTACGACAGGGAGGCAGGTACGCAGGTGGCCTATGAAATATTAAAAAAATGACCGGAGCTGTCTCACCGTTTTCCAGTAATTTAGATTTTTTCAATTTTTTGTACAATCAAGGAATTTCATTTCCAACCCACCTAAGGTTCGATATCGTATAGCAAACTGTCACCATAAGAGCTAACTAGAGGAAGACGTTAGTTTGACATGTCGACCTTATTGCATTGCGAATGTCTGACGACATTGCAACGAAATGGGTAGGCCCCCGTAGGTACAGTCAAGGAATTTAATTCCCTACCCATTTCGTTGAAATGTCGTCTGACATTCGCAATGCATTAAGGTCGATATGTCAAACTAACGTCTTGCTCTATAGCTATTATGGTGACAGTTTGCGATATGCTATTGAACCTTAGGTGGGCTGGAAATTTAATTCCTTGACTGTACGTAACGTAATTGGACAAATCAGAATTTCTCAAAAACGGTGAGACTTTTATTAAGGTAATTTTTCAATATTTGGTAAGTCACATATACAGGATGTCCGGTAAGTAGTACTACTTACCGGACACTCTGTATATGTGAGTATTACAGTCAGATGAGGTTTCATTTCGAAAGGGAGGCTTATAATGTGCACTATGTGGTTGACTAACCAACCGTCCCGGCTCCTGTCTTTGATTTTTTTAAAGATTTCGTTACCAAACTGATGTAAACTGTTACGAAACCGTTACGAAACTGATATAGTTTCTGTAATGGTACAACGTTGATTTCGAAACACTATCAAATTGACTTTGAAAATCAAACGTTTTAGGAACCCGCGCTGGTTTGTTGTTTGAACCAACGTTGACGGTATCGCCTGGCGTCCAATTAAACTGACAGACGCCACCCGAGTTTGACAAACGCTCCACTCGTTCAAAGGGTTCAGTACCACAATGGGTTAACACGGGACCTTTAGAAAACAAACCTGTACCTTGCTAATCCGCATATATATTTTGTCAAGTCTAGTTCCAGCGGTTTGGGCTGTGCGTTGATATATCAGTCAGTCAGGACTTTGAATTTTAATATTAGTTGTTGTATTTGCGGGGTAGAATCACCCCCATCTTGCCCACTAATCCTGCCGCTAAGCAGCAGTGCTTGCACTGTTGTGTACCGGCATGGAGAGCAAGACAGCCGGTGAAATTACTGGCACAAGAGATATTCCATCTTAGCCCCCTGAGTTAGCACGCATCTGCAATCTCGTTAGTGTTGTGGCCTATGGGCAATGGTGGCTACTTGCTCCTTCGTGTATTGTATAAGAATAACCACCTCTTAAGAAAATACTCTGATGAGATCATCATCATCATTTCAGCCGAAAGACGTCCACTGCTGGACATAGGCATCTCCCAAGGATCGCCACAACGACCGGTCTTGTGTTGCTTGCGTTCAGCGGGTTCCCGCAACGATCACCAGGTCATCGGTCCACCTTGTGGCGGGTTTGCCCACGATGAGTTACTAAATTTTTATTCTCGAATGCAGAACTCATATAGGCTATACATAATCTAGATGCGTAACGAAAACCCTTTCCATTTAGTGCATTCGGTGACGTCACAGCCCAAATTTTGATAACTCTTATCAATGAGATAGCGATACTGAATTTTATTAACAGAACTGAATCGTGGGTGTTTGCGTAGTCATATGTACGAGTATCTTAATGGTTTTATAACACCTAAACATACCTAGCAACAAGCCGTCTGTCTATTGTATACCAGCTTCACGCGTCGACCAAGTGTTGGCACACGGAGAGGACGCAGTTTATGTTAGGCTGCTTTTCCACCAGAGATGTGCAAGGATGCGTAGCGAGGGATGTGTTTGTGAGAAGCAATGGAATCGCTTCATTTACCTAGACTCGGTCAGCACAGCTCTGGTGGAAACGGCTCATTGGTTCTTTACAAACACATCCCTCGCCACGCATCCTCGCACATCTCTGATGGAAACGCGGCCTTAGAGTGGGGAATATATATTTGAAAGAAAGAAAGAAATATATTTATTTTAAACTATTCCACACATACACAGAACAAGGGCAGACCACAATTACATACACAAACACTGCTGAATAGAATCAAAAAGGGCCCCACTCAGCATACTGCCTCGGTTAACTGAGGCAGGGGGGTTCCACTCCGCACTGTAGGTACGCTCGACCGCCTTGCCTATGGCATAGGTAAATCGCAGTAGGCTGTCGGCTTGCCGCGCCCCGCCGTGTCAGTGTAATTGAAAACGAATGCCACGCAACCCTAGCGTGTCGCCGGGAGTAGCGGGGGGGGATGGCAGGCGCGGGCAGCGCGTTCCTTTTGACTCAAGCCGCCTGGCGCATGGTTTATGAATTAATACGAACTTTTGGGGCGTGTGAATAAAGTTGGAATTCGTTTAATCGCGGTCGTAAAAGAGAAGTTTCTGTGCGTTATTTATTCTGTGACTGAGGCGCTGATTATCAGTGGGGAACAACACTCTTAAAACTAAACTTACACTAAACCAAAATCTAGTGAACAGTGGCGACACGAACGAAGTCGTTGAAGTCGAAGAAGATTGAATGAATTACGAGTGAATGCAGTGGAAATGAGAGCGTTTTGAAGTATATGTGGTGTGACTTTGAGAGATAGAGTGAGGAATGAGGTGATAAGAGAGAAATGGGGAGTGAAAGAAGATGTAGTAACAAGAATTGAGAAAGGTATCTTAAGATGGTTAGGGCATGTAGATAGGATGATGAAGGAAGATTAACAAAACTGCTTTATGAAGGAAGAGTTGATGAAAAAACGGGTAAGGGAAGACCTCGGCGGACATACTTTGACCAAATCGGAGACATTCTGGAGAAAGGCCAGAGCAGTAACCTAAACCATGCATGCATGATAAATGTTAGAGAGTAAGTGAAACAAAAATTGTATATCAGGATCGTAGGAAATGGAAATCCGTGGTCTCTGCCTACCCCACCGGGAAACAGGCGTGACTTTATGTATGTTACTAATACCCTAATACAGAGTCACCGTATATACTTGTACGAGTATAGTATAGCCCATGATTTTTTTTTTTATACAACATAGGTAGGCAAACAAGCAAGTGGGTCACCTGATGGTAAGTGATCACCACCGCCTATAGACACCTGCAACATCAAAGAGAGTGCAGATGCGTTGCCAACCCAGAGGGCTAAGATGGAATACCTCTTGTGCCAGTAATTACACCGGCTGTCTTGCTCTCCACGCCGGAACACAACAGTGCAAGCACTGCTGCTTAGCGGCAGGATTAGCGAGCAAGATGGTGGTAGCGATCCGGACGGACCTTGCACAAGGTCCTACCACCCGCACAAACAAACAAACGAAACGAATTTGAACAAACTGAAACAAATTACCTTGCTACTCCGCAAAACCAGTGCCGTGCTCATGCAAGTTAGCTGCGTCTGTGCGATATATATAAGTTCATGCAAAAACCCACCCTCCCCCGCTTCCACTGGAAACAACATATATCACACAAACTCAACTACACACCACCACCACTAAACACTAAACAACACGATCGACGCGCGTTTCGCCTCTATACGAGGCATCATCGGTGTTTAACAGTACGACCGTTCACTACTTGAACGAATGGCGTACTGACAAACTAAATCATGTCACTAAAATCCCGCCTACCGCTAATATTTTTGCACAATTACCCTTTAAAAACACAAAACTCGTTCAATGTATCCTCAAAATTTTAAAAAACATAAGTACCCCCATTATTATCAATATGTATTACAAACTACCCACATACTCTCCCTCAATCTAAACTACCCCCATTGTTAATAACAGAATTTAAACACACCCACAATACTGAGCTTGCGAAGCAAATCGTTTCGTTTTTTTGGACAATACCTATAAATGCTTATAATTCATGCCAATCCAATTGAAAGCAAATTGATTGAAAACCATTACATTAATCCTGAAACATTTATTCGAACCATTAAGATTATTGAATTGGGAAAATATCGGCCAATATCAGCGAGGCCTTTTGTTTACATTGCACAATAGTACATTGTAGTACAGGCGATAGGGACTGTGTTTTATATACTACTAGCAACCTGCCCCGGCTTGCACTAGCACAACTAGGATGTATACATTAAGACCTGTAAAAAATCAAAATGACAGTGAAAACCATATCAAAATCTGTTGCGTGGTTTAGAAGGAAGCGGCCGAATATAAAGGAAGACAGACACATCCTGTCGAAACCCTTCTAGCTACAAAAAACAAATGACAGGGGTGGAATTGCCAAACATCCTTCCTTAGTGGATGCCTGCCCTGTTTAAGGTATCTATGTGCAAAATTTCAAGTCTCCAGTTCCAGCGGTTTGGGCTGTGCGTTGATATATCAGTCAGTCAGGACTTTGAATTTATATTATTTATATTAGTATGTCTTTCCCATTCACGGGACAATAGTGCCCCGGACCTTTGGGAGGCGTGCGCGGAGCCAAAGCCAACACGTAGACGCCCTTTAGACAATTTAATGAAATGTGATGAGTACACCGGGCGGATGCTGTCCCTGCCCGCATCATAGGGACACGAGCAGAGGCAGCCCCCGCCAGGCGTAAAGACTATTGTGGAAAGATGGGACCTAAACCGTACAAGACTACAGGGGGAAACCGATGGACTAATGACTGGGCTATTGCGTGAGACATCCGGACATCTGCCAAATAAAAATGTCTCAATATATTATATTAGTTATTATTATTGTATTTGCGGATGGTAGGAACTTGTGCAAGGTCCGTCCCGTAAACCATATTGCTCGCTAATCCTGCCGCCAAGCAACAATGCTTGCACTGATGTGTTCCGGCGTGGAGAGCAAGCCAGTGTAATTACTGGCACAAGAGGTATTCCATCTTAGTCCTCTGGGTTGGCAACGCATTTGCAACCTCTTCAATGTTGCGGGTGTCTTTAGGTGGTTGATCACTTACCATCAGGTGACCCACTTTCTTGTGCCTTCCTATTTCACAAATGAAATATATAGATAGAAATTAAAAGGGACCAGTTCGCAGTAGACGCAGCTTCCAAAGGTTAACAACCACGGACCCTCCGCAATTACTGACTCACTCGACCTCGGAGTCGCTACGAATTGACACACACGTCATGCCATTAAGAAAAACTCGCGTGTCAATTTGTCACTTGAAAGGTTAGAGTTGTCGGGGATGTCACAGGAAGAGAGCGGCACTTGGACGAGTAACTAAAAAAGGTCTGTCTGTCTGGAAGCAATGATATTATAATGCATGGATGTACAGTGTCATACTAAATGACAGCAGAAAAACGGACCGACACGAGAATACAGGTTGACGCCAATGTTGCAAATTCAAATTATTAGTTCACCATTTATAGTCATTGGATTTACAATTTTACGTCTAACTGCATTAAATTATAATTTAGTAAGTTTCGTTGCAAATAGGTTTTTTTTTAATAATAGTATTGACAGCAGCGCCGTCGGTCCGACAGACTGACAGCGCGAGCGATTGTCGATTTGTTGTACTTTTGTTCGACTTTTGATGTGGCAATTTCTTAAACGCTGACTAGAAGTCCCTTATTTACATTATAAGTCAGTACATGTATGTTAGTCTTTAAGGTAGGTATGTTATCTAGGAACAAATTCAACCTCAAATACATGGTTGTATTCTATTCTAGTGTAAATCCAGTGCAAGTTTGACGACCTGTATGGCAAAGTGGCACATGTGTCCTGCCTACTGTGCAAGAGGTCCCGGGTTCAAATCCTGGTATGGGCAAATATTTGTGTGATGAATATGAATGTTTGTACCTGAGTCATGGATGTTATTTGTATTTAAGTATGTATTTATCTATATATGTATGTTTATCCGTTGTCTAGTATCCATAGTACAAGCTTTGCTTAGTTTGGAACTAGGTCAATTGGTGTAAATTGTCCCGAGATATTTATTTATTTATTTATTTTAGTTTACTAATGTCTTCGACAAATGCTATTAATATATAAAGGCGATTTATATGACAAACGTAACGCAGGGTGATGAGCCAGGCCCCCTCTTTTGTATGTGTGATCGTGAGTTGAACGTGCATATTGAATTAATTTGTTTGTATGACAGCGGCGAGTCATTGGCATGCTATTTTGGAACAACGAGGAACTTGCATGGGATACTACCAATGATATTATAATGCATGGATGTACAGTGTCATACTAAATGACAGCAGAAAAACGGCCCGACATGAAACGCCAATGTTACGAAAGCAAATTATTATTTTACTAAATTTATAAATAATGGACTTCTAGTCGGTGTTTAAAAAATGCCCGCTACACAAGTCGAACAAAAAGTACAATAAATCGACAATCGCTCGCGCTGTCAGTCTGTCCGACCGACGGCGCTGCTGTCAATACTATTATTTTGTAAAAAAAAAGACCTATTTGCAACGAAACTTACTAAATTATTATTTGATGCAGTTAGACGTAAAGTTGTAAATCCAATGACTATAAATGGTGAACTAATCATTTGCATTTGCAACATTGGCGTCAACCTGTATTCTCATGTCGGGCCGTTTTTCTGCTGTCATTTAGTATGACACTGTACATCCATGCATTATAATATCATTGCTACTGAAAGTCGTAAAGTTAAAAATAATGTTTTTTTGAATTATTTAAAAAAGACAAAAGAGCAATGATGTGGCATACAAAATGATTTCACTAAAATATTTGCCGAATCTAATCATTTAGTTTTTTTTTGAGTCAGTTCCATTAAAGGTTAGTTTATAAACTAAGGTTTATAAACCTGCAGGAATTTGAGTTAGTGTAAACTAGCTGATTACTTTTGTACCTCGTCCCTTTAACTCATTTAAGCTGTCATAGTATCGTTATCACTGCGACAAAGTTCTAAAATGACCTGTTTTTATTAACTATACTACCGGCCTTCGCAAAATTACGATGATACTTGCACACGATGATTTCCATACACACAAACAGTTCGTATTGAACTCCAAACAAACTACAGAACGGCGTCAACCAAAAAACAACCATACCTTCCTAAAAACATAGCCGAAAATCCTTAAACGCGGCGCTAAAGAATCGATCACGCTCCCTTACCCTATGAAAAATCCACTCTAAAGCTTTGGTCATAAGATAGAAAATCCTTTTACACTGATTCCACAGTCCTGGCACGTACGTTATACCATTGATTACGGCTATACAAACACCGACAAAGATAACTTTGCGGTTGGGAATATTAGGAAATTGAGTTAAGTGGTATTAGGGTGCTGCAGTGGCGCCTCGGCCGACGGTAATTGTAAGTTGGTCGAGCGAGGAATGCTGTGACGTCACCGTTTCGTTTTGCATCAATTGTTACTTCTAACAATGATGGTAGCGGGACGGTTTTGTCGCTGAGTGGGTCTCTTTCTAACTAGTTAAATCAGAGCGAGACGCACTGAGTAAGATTAGCGAAAACGTATGGTTTGGAACCTAACTGCCAAAGCTAAAATCTAAGTCGAAGTCTAAATATCTTTATTCAGATTGGATTTACAGAAACGGGCCTTGTGCAAGGTCCGTCCGGATAGATACCACCATCTTGCTCGTTAATCCTGTCGCAAAGCAGCAGTGACACTGCACTGCAGTTTGTTGCACTGTTGTGTTCCGGCGTGGAGAGCAAGACAGCCGGTGCAATTACTGGCACAAGAGGTATTCCATCTTAGCCCTCTGGGTTGGCAACGCATCTGCAATCTCCTTGGTATTGCGGGTGTCTATGGGCAGTGGTGATCACTTACCATCAGGTGACCGAGTTGCTTGTTTGCCTTCCTATATATGTCCGTTCCTGTCTGTTCTAAATTCTTATAGTGTATGTTTGGCCGCCTTTTCCTTCTAAACCACGCAACGGATTTTGACAAGGTTTAGAGAATTTCTTAGGGAAGGTATTTATGTACATTAAGTTCTAATTGTAATTCAAATATATACTACCTAAGCTCTATTACTTTTCTTTATGAAATAGGAAGGCAAACAAGCAAGTTGTCACCTGATGGTAACGTCACCACAGCCTATAGACACCCGCAACACCAAAGAGACTGCACATGCGTTGACAACCCAGAGGGCTAAGATGGAATACCTCTTGTGCCAGTAATTACACCGGCTGTCTTGCTCTCCACGCCGGAACACAACAGTGCAAGCACTTTAGTACATAGTGTTACGAATAGAATTGTCTGTTATTAATGGAAATAAAACAAGGATAGAATTGAAAATAAATATGAAGTGCCTGGTTTTCCTTGATTTATTTTATGCATTTACTGAAAAAAGAATGAGTAACGAAACCATAGTTGAGAATACGCAAACTGCTGTATATCCCATGTCGGTAATCTACACTAATATAATAAAGAGGTAAACTTTGTTAGTTTGTTTGTATGTAGGAAGTAATCTCTGGAACTACTGAAGCGATTTCAAAAATCCTTTAAAAGATAAAAAGCTACACTATCCCTGACGGACATAGGCTACTTAAAACTAACTAGCGGACGCGCGCGACTTCGTTCACGTAAAATTAGTAGCCTATGTCCGTCAGGGATAGTGTAGCTTTCTATCTGTGAAAGAATTTTTGAAATCGGTTCAGTAGTTCCAGAGATTACCCCCTACATACAAACTAACTAACAAACAAAGTTTACCTCTTTATTATATTAGTGTAGATTAGTGTAGACTAGTGTATATCAAAATTTAAAGTGATATTTTATAAGCTGATCTCTTTACTTGAAATGGCAATATGATGTGCCAAGAAGAGACTACAGACTCTAAGCCTCCTCTTCAATTGACACCCTGTACACAATGAATGGACTATATGTTTTACATACTCTAAACCTCCATTTACACCCTGTACACACAGGAATGAACAAAAAATGGTCACCTTTGATGTACTTTGGTGTAATCATACATTAAGGTATAATTTACGTTTTTCTTTTAAATTTGCAGGTTATTACTATCTTGACGCACACAAAAGGCTACCATTTTGACAGTTTATGGTGTGTACGGTTGACACAATGACCTATAAGTAATTGACTTCTAGTCAGCGTAAAAAATAAGCATCAAAAGTACAACAAATCGACAATCGCGGGTGGTAGGACCTTGTGCAAGGCCCGTCCGGATCGCTACCACCATCTTGCTCGCTAATCCTGCCGCTAAGCAGCAGTGCTTGCACTGTTGTGTTCCAGCGTGGAGAGCAAGACAGCCGGTGTAATTACTAGCACAAGAGGTATTCCATCTTAGCCCTCTGCGTTGGCAACGCATCTGCACTCTCTTTGTTGTTGCAGTCGTCTATAGGCGGTGGTGATCACTCATCATCGGGTGACCCACTTGCTTGTTTGCCTTTTTATGTTGTATAAAAAAAAAACACTCGCGCTGTCTGTCTGTCGGACGGACGACGCTGCTATCAACACTATTATTATGTAAAAAAACCTTTTTGCAACGAAACTTACTAAACTATTTTATGCAATTAAACGTAAAGTTGTAAACCCAATGACTATAAATGGTAAACTAATAGTTTGCATTTGTAACATTGGCGTCAACCTGTATTCGCCAACATGGGCTGTTTTTCTGCTGTCATTTAGTATGACACTGTACATCCATGTATTATAATATCATTGGCTTGACTTGACATGTACTGGTCAAAGAGTATTATAATATAGAAGGAGAAGAGTGGCAACTCTGGGTTTTAACTTGCATGTATGGAAAGTGCTGCTGTTAGTGTCAAGGAAGTGAACTAATGCAGTGTACTTGTATAGCTATAGATAGGCATATATACATGTACGTGTGTATGCGCACTTGCGCGCGTGTGCGTGTTATTTTTAGAACCAAATGTACTCAATCAAAGTTTTGTTCTAGCAAATTTTATGAAAATTTATATAAGTTCTTACTTTTATAAGTTTTCATTAAATTTGCTAAAACAAAACCTTGATGAGTAAACAAAAAGAGATAACCAAGAGCGCATCAACGTCCAAGCAAACGAAAGCCAGAGTTGACAATGGCCGCCTCCGACACGAGTGACTAGCAGGCTAGCAGTGACAGATAGTTTTTTTAAATTTTGTAGTTTAACTACCAACCACCAGGAGACGCTGCTAACTATCAAAATTTATGAAATTTTAAGTGTGCCCCGCCTGGCACTGGTGCTGTACCCATGCTTAAGCTCTTCGTCCACGTTTTACTAGCTGTCTGCCGTTTATAGAACAGTTATTCCAGCGTAAAAGCAAACCCACGAGGCAGGCGGGTTGTAAAATTTTCACAGCGAATGCATTTTTTTACGCTCGGCTAACCCGTTCTGAATGGCCAGTGGGATTTGAGTACGTGAGCGTTTACACCTCACGAGTAGGGAATGCGAACCCAGTTAATTTCTCTGAGAAATAACCGGTTAAAACCGGTTTTTCTTAGAGAAAAAAAACCGGGTTTGGATTCCCTACTCGCGACAAAACGCGACGTGATGAGTCAATAATATTTAAGGTAACCAGGCCCCCAATTCTGGCGCGCATCGAGTTTCTTCTGACGTTCGAGATGTGTCAAAATATGACAGATTTTGAAGGGATTTGACAGCTCTTTTTGAGTTATTTCGAGTGTGACTTTATCTCTACTGTCGCGAGATTTGCCCCGCAGTACCATTACCCTGATTTTCTATCGAAAATTCGTATTACGTTACTACATTTATCGGTGAGAGAGTTAACCAGTCGATACGGTATTTTTCGATGACATGTGTCAAATTTGTGACTGATGGTACCGATGTTCTACGGCAACAGCTACAAAACTTTAGTCACTAGCGCTTAGATTACGATAGGTACTTTACCGTTGGACTCATACTAGCGATTTTTAGTTCTCTAACTGAGCGTTAAGAGGCGCTGTGCAATTCCTATACAGCGCCTCTGCTGCTTAGCGGCTGGAGGCACTTACCCGAATACAACCAAAGTTAGAAAATAAGAAATTTTGTTCGCGTCCTATGATCACGTTAGGCATCAGATCATCTGTGACCTCGACTCTGGATATCAGATTTAGTTTCTTAATTTACATCTACGAATATAGCTAATCAACAAAATCGTGTCGTCCCCGTCGCGTGTAAAGCGGTCCGTCTGAATACGACCCGCAGCTCTGCATTCCTCAGGCTTACGTCACCTAACCGTCGTTTCGTTAGAGCTCAAATTGGCGTGGCAAGCGGCCGGTGAATGAAGTTACTATGTAGCCACGATACCATACAAACACACTGTTGCTGAGAAGTTGAAAACGTGACAAATATAGAGGTAAATGTATAGATATACATTATAATAAAATCGTACAGTTTCCGTGAGCAACGGTTTTTTTTTCAAATTATTGAGAGACGCAGGGTATAAATGAGCAATATAGAACGCTCGGACGTTAAAAAAACAAAGGGTGGGCGGGTTTAGCGGGTGGTAGGACCTTGTGCAAGGTCCGTCCGGAGCGCTACCACCATCTTGCTCGCTAATCCTGCCGTTAAGCAGCAGTGCTTGCACTTTTGTGTTACGACGTGGAGAGCAAGACAGCCGGTGCAATTACGGTGGTATTCCATCTCAGCCCTCTGGGTTGGCAACGCATCTGCAATCTCTTTGGTGTTGCGGGTGTCTATAGGCGATGGTGATCACTTACCATCAGGTGACCCATTTGCTTGTTTGCCTTCCTATTTCATAAAAAAAATGAAGATTTTCTGTTAAATAAATAAATATCTCACGACAATTCACACCAATTAAGCTAATCCCAAAACTAAAAGCTTGTGTTAGGGGTACTAGACAACGGATTTACATATTTATATATATAAATACATATAACATCCAAGACTCTGGTACAAACATTAGGTATTCATCATACAAAGATTTGCTTCTTATGGGAATCGAACCTGGAACCTCAAGCTTCATGTCACGGCCACTATTTATAGTTTAAAAAAAAGTAGGTAAGTCTCCTTTGCGTAGAATTTGCTATGCTGTAGACTGTTACGTCGCTTTGTATGGAGCGTTTTCGTGAGTCTTCTAATAAACATTTCAAAAAGTAATGACCTTAGAAATAACCTTTGGGGTAAGCAGAGACCACAGAACGCCATTTATCCCGGTCCTGTCACACTTCCCTCGCTCCCTCCACACACATTCCTCTCTTCATAAATGCTCGGCGGTTCCGGGTACTTCTGATTTGACCTGCCTTCAGGACATCACAAATTTGGTCGACAAAAGTACGCCGAGGCCGCCCTCGACCAACTCGCCCCGTTACATCACCTTTATAAATACATACATATATAAAGTCACGCCTGCTTCCCGGAGGGGTAGGCAGAGACCACGGATTTCTTTTTAAATTTGCTTGCATTATTGCCTTTTATCCATACGTTCAACATGTCCAAACCAACGTAACATTTTTTTCTCTATTCTAGTCACTACATCTTCTTTCAGAACACACTTCTCCCTTATTACACTACTAGCTTTTGCCCGCGACTTCGTCTGCGCAGACTTGTTTAATTGAATCAAGCAAACATGCACCCAACATGCAATCTACAATATTTCCTGGACAAATTAATGAGAATTAGTTGCTTTGCTGGTCATAACGTCACGGCGGCGTATAACTCACTTATCGCTATCCCGTGGGAACTATGCATTTTACGGGATAAAAAGTATCCCATGTGTTAATCCAGGTTATAAACTACGTGTGCGCCAAATTTCATCCAAATCCATTCAGTAGTTTTTACGTGAAAGAGTAACAAACATCCATCCATACTTACAAACTTTCGCGTTTATAATATTAGTAGGATAGGATTTTTTACTTTATCAGTCAGCTTAATCCCGCTCATACTACGCAGAGAACGCATCTCTACTGCATTTTTTCTACTCTCTATTCTATTCTCTGCTCTCATGTTTCTTTTAGTTGTGGGAATAAACATATTCCATGCATATTGTCAATTGGAGCCTACAGGTGTCAGAAAACTAGGCTAGGGTTGACTGATCCCTGGCACACCCAGTCGTTAACCGGGGGTGCCATGTCACCCCATTACAGTTTCAGGTCAGTAAGGTCGAACGTTGACCCTCAAGTTCACTGAAAACTGGTTTAGGGCGATACGGGTGGTTTGGAACAATAGGCAATAATGACTAAAATGGTCGATTCTCGATTTTGAAAGAAATCGTAAAAGCAGCAAAACGGTATTTTTAGATTTAGTCTACGATCGCTGTTTGTTGAAATATTCCTAATAGACAACGCAACGAAACGCAAGCTCAACAAAACCACCGAATAAATACGTACATAAACTTTTCTTCACGACCGCGATTAAACGAATTCCAACTTTATTCACACGAGCAAAAAGTTCGTATTGCTTCATACACCATGCGCCAGGCGGCCCGAGTCAAAAGGAACGCGCCGCCTGCGCCCGCTTTCCCCCGCTACTCCCGGCGACACGCTAGGGTTGCGCTGGTGTCGTTTTCAATCACACTGACAGGGCGGGGGCGAGCGCGCGGCAAGCCGACAGCCTACTGCGATTTGCCTATGCCATAGGCAAGGCGATCGAGCGTACCTACAGTGCAGGGTTGAACCCCCCTGACAAAACGTTTAGGTATGACGTCACGCCTGTGTAATTTTGGCAGTAATTGTATGGAGTGTGAAATGAAATCGTGTTTCTTATAACAATTATATGGGTACTCATATAGAAAATTTGTTTGGTTTTTTATCTGGGTTCTAGTGAGTATATTTTGAAATGAAATGAGGATGCATATACGTTGCCAACCGAGAGGGCTAAGATGGAATACCTCTTGTGCCAGTAATGTCACCGTCTGTCTTGCTCTCCACGCCGGAACACAACAGTGCAAGCACTTCTTAGCGGCTGGATTAGCAAGCAAGAAGGTGGTTGCAATCCGGACCGATCTTTCCCGTGGTCCTACAATTGTTCTTTAATTTTAATAGAATAAAGCCATTTACTTTATGGTCTATTTCCTCTTTGTTGAGTACAGTTTGCTGATAACATTTAGAATATTTCAGCTATGTATGTACTTACATAATTTTTAATAGTGTTTTTTTTTTTTGTTTTAGGTACGTCTGTGACTGGAATGGCGATAAAAAACCTTATAAGTATACTACCTACTATAATGTTATGCTGCCGGCGAAATGATACATATTTAATTTATGCTTTACGCGTGTTTTTTGACTTAATATTTCTTTTTGACATGCCTATCTACTATAGGTTAGATTTTTTATCTACACATATATCATAAATGCTCTATAATGCGTTCAGAAACCGTAGACAATGACCAGCATTATAACAACCAATATAATTATGAGAATTTTTCTAATTTGTTTCGAAATTTTGTTCAAATTCATTTTTTATTCCATTATTTTAATGTGCACAGTCTGTAGATATTTAATAGGTAACTAGCACTAGTAGCTAGTAGCAATGCAGGTCATTGCCCTATGGCTTCTGAACCCATCATAGAGTACTTATGATATGTGTGTAGATAAAGTAATGTATGCAACTGTACATAATTAGGTCTTAAAACACTCGTGTGATCCTATTATGAAACTCGCTGACGCTCGTTTCATAAAACCACACTCGTGTTTTAAGACCCCTCATTATGCAACAGTTGCATAAAATACTATAATTTGTTGGCGGTTCTATTATTTTCCTAAAGGATACAAGTTTAATAAACACATTACCGTACAGGTAAGGTACAGTCTGCAGTGTAACTGAATACTTGAAAACTGTCTGTCTTCCAAACCACGCATCGGATTTTGATACGGTTTTCACTGTCATTTAGAGAATTTTTCACAGAAGGTTTGTATGTACAGACAGCAATAAAAATAACCGACCATTAAGTGTGAACCCAGCCCGAAAAAGCGCTCCCCATACAAACGGCGATAACGCTTTCCACCCTCTAAACCTTAACCTATAGCAATGATTTTTGGTATGATCTCATTATGCCTTGGAACTAGGTTTGTATGTTTTGATTTTTTAAATATTCTTCATAGGTTTGACAATATTTGCATTTTAGGAGATTCATACAAAACAAAAAAGCGTCAATATTTTTGAAACTATTAAGAATGTTTAAAAATCAAAACATACAAACGTAGTTCTAGAACAGAATGATAACATACTAATATTTTTTTTTTATACAACATAGGAAGGCAAACAAGCAGGTGGGTCACCTGATGGTAAGTGATCACCACCGCCTATAGACACCTGCAACAACAAAGAGAGTGCAGATGCGTTGCCAACCCAGAGGGCTAAGATGGAATACCTCTTGTGCCAGTAATTACACCGGCTGTCTTGCTCTCCACGCCGGAACACAACAGTGCAAGCACTGCTGCTTAGCGGCAGGATTAGCGAGCAAGATGGTGGTAGCGATCCGGACGGACCTTGCACAAGGTCCTACCACCCGCAAACCATGGCTATAGGTTAAGGTTTAGAGGGTGGAAAACGTTATCGCCGTTTGTATGGGGAGCGCTGGGTTCGTACTCCTCTTAAAGAGGGAACAGAGAAATTGTCTATGCCCGAAAGGGAACGTAACAGCTTCATAGTGCATACTATGTGCGTCGCTTTTGGAAAATGACACTTTCTTAGTTCCGCCTTTAATGGAGACTTATGTGTCTTCGATTGTATAGTCGACCAAGTAATTGCTTGACTACTTTTGGACCTTATCCTTTTGTAATACGGTCGAAAAGTGGTCAGGGAATTTCTTGGTCGACTAAGTATGCATTCTATTTAAGTTTTCGTTTCTAATTACTCAGGTGCGAAGCCGGGGCATGTCAATAGTTAACTATAAAAAAGTTTAGAGTTCAGTTAGCGTACTCATCCTAAGTGGGTACAGTTTACTTTACGGGTGGTAGGACCTTGTGCAAGGTCCGTCCAGATCGCTACCACCATCTTACTCGATAATCCAGCCGCTAAGCAGCAGTGCTTGCACTGTTGTGTTCCGGCGTGGAGAGTAAGACAGTCGGTGTAATTACTGGCACAAGAGGTATTCCTTCTTAGCCTTCTGGGTTGGCAACGCATCTGCAATCACTTTGGTGTTGCGGGTGTCTATAGGCGGTGGTAATCACTTACCATCACCTGATCAACAAGCAAGTGAGTCACCTGACTCACTTGCTTGTTTGCCTCCCTGTTTTATAGAAAAAAAAGTTGCACGCTGAATTCTACCATAGAGGGATCTCTCACCCGGGTGTTATGCCAGGGGACCGAAGTCTGAAGGATGAAAGTTGGAAGTTGTATATATGCGTCCGTGTTACGAAACTCCGTTAGCGTGATGTAGCGCGTGGCAGTTGGTTTCCGCCGTTCTAAACTAGATGGCGCTAGAGTCGCTACGTTTTTGAAAGAAATACATTCAAATTTTAATTGTATTAAAATTACATGTAATGCTTATAGTTCGCTGGAGCGTTTTGACGTTAAGAGCTCCCATAGTAATTAGTTAGTATCACTGGTGCCTCACAAACAGTACTGCTGTGTACTGAGTAGATGACTGAACCTTCCACGTGCAAGACCGACTCGCGCTTTTCTCTTTTTTTTAAAGTCCATTCAAAACTATAATTAGAACGGTTTTGCGTAACAAAGGGCCTGTTCAATGAATGAAGCCGAGGTCCCTCGGTACGTTCAAACTAGAGATGGCCAGAATAGTGATGTTGCTTAATACCGAATACGAAATATTCGGCCAAGCTAGTGGTTCCTAAAGTGGTCTATATCGAGTTCCAGGGGGTTTCCACTCCGCACTGTAGTGACGCTCGGCCGCCTTGCCAACAGCGTAGGCAAATCGCAGCAGGTTGTCGGCTTGCCGCGCGCCCGCTCGCTCGCCCCCGCCGTGTCAGTGTAATTGACAACGAATGCCGCGCAACCCTAGCGTGTCGCTGGGAGTAGCGGGGGGAAGGCGGGCGCGGGCGGCGCGTCCCGTTAGCCGCAAGCCGCCTGGCGAATGTGTATGAAGTAATACGTACTTTTCGAGCGTGTTGATAAAGCTGGAATTCGTTTAATCGCCTACTTAGCTGTGTCAGTTTACCTTTACACGTCGTTATACACCTACTGGGAACTTTTTCACATATCCAATGATCGACCCCTGATATAATATCGTAAGCCACATGGCCACGCCGCCGAAGAAATTTTAAGACTACGCCGTCGCCGTATAATTGGCTAACGGCGCTCATATTTTCCGCATAGTAAAAAAAATAGCCGAATAGGCCGAAAACCGATTAGCCGCCAACAATTCGTGGCATCACTAGTACAAACTAAACAAACTCGGAGTGGCTCGTGCTATCTATGAGTCAGCCTTACTCATCTCATGCGCACGCGCAAGTGGAACGGCGTAAAGTGCCTTCAACTTTTCATATAACATTATGGCCTAGTGGCAGCAGAGGTTTTGCGGATCGCTACCACCATCTTGTTCCCTAATCTAGCCGCTAAGCAACAGTCCTTGCACTGTTGTGTTCTGGCATGTAGAGCAAGGACTGTGAAATTACTGGCACAAGAGGTATTCCATCTTAGCCATCTGGGTTGGCAACGCCTTTGTAATAACATTGGCGTTGCGAATGTCTTTATTGTTTATAGGCGGTGGTGATCACTAACCACCAAGTGACCCACTTGCTTGTGTGGTAAAAAAAAGAGGCAGTTTTTTATAAGGACGTATAGGGCTGCAGCTCAGGAATCAGTGAATAGAAAGCCATCCCCCATTGCAGGACAATGGACTTATATTAGAAAAAAAAACTTTTTTTTAGGCAAAGGCAGGCTTCCTTCCCGTCATATGTGCCCATGGCCCCTCTAAATCACGGTACGCCCCTAATTGACAGGCGCAGATTCGCGGAGCTACAAGAACAAATTGCGCGACCTAAGAAGATGCCGTTTTTTTATGAAATCTGTACTAGAATAGTGTTATGTTAGTCAAACTAATGATTAAGTATTTCTACGCACGAACATACTAACTAGTGCCACAAACAACGAACAAAAACAATGCCAAATGTCAAGTCAAAGTCAAAATCCATGTATATTTATTTAGATATGGTTTGCAAGAAGCGTGTATGAATAGGAAAAACCTCTGATGAGAAGATATTTGGCAAAAAACCTAAAGAGGTACTTTAAAGCTTTAGCTTTAGTTTGACCGATGGGTCATTCAATATTAGATAATATTAGATTCCTTTACTTAAAAAATCTATCATAAAGTAAATTTAAAAAATCATAAAACCCAACTGCGTCAAAAATAAACCAAAACTGAAAAGACTAAAACAAGACCAGTAGTCTGAAGTTCTGTTAAGTAATGTTGAATACCTACACCATTGCAATGGCTTCATGAACTTCAACAGTCGGGACCCATTAAAAATGTAGACCGGCCTTAATCTTCCCAGTAATATTTTAATATTACGTCATACTTTTTGACTTTGACTTCGAAAATTACATTTCACATATGGCGACTCCATGGATTTTAGAACCACGGTATGCTACGAAAAGTTCTAAGCCTGCTCATCATACATCCGGCCACTTACTCCTTCTAAACCACGCAACGGATTTTGATACAGTGTTCACTTTCATTTATAGATATTTTACAGAAGGTTTTTAAGTACATTGCATGTTTATTGTACAGTAGAGGAAATGCGGCGGAGAGCGGCCGGTGGTTCAGGGCAGGGTTGAGGGCACCAGACCACGCGGTCGGTCCCCCATGAGGTGGACCGACCTGATCAAATCCGCCACAAACCAGCCCATGCACGAGAACACTAGACGCGCAGCCGTGAGAGAAGAATGGCGCCGGGTCGTAAAGCTCGCCACTCAAGATACGACGGCCACGACCACTCTGCCAAGAGTGTAGCGACGAAGAAGAAGAAGAAGAGGAAATACATTCACGTACCACCTTAGAAGCCTATCGCAGTGACATGACGCGACGCGTTAAACGCCAGGCTATGTCGTACAAATGTCAAGCGTATGTCTCTTCGACTAGGTTCTACGGTGGTACGTGTTTCAATTTCCTTGACTGAACCGTACGAAACCGGAGCGAGTCGCTAGTGAAGAATAAAAGGAGAGTGGTTTACCTTTATATTTTATTTATATTAAATTTCTGCCAATCTTGCTTTACGAAACTTTTCTCTTCCAAAAGGAGCTTTGAAATTCCGCTTTGCGATTGCATTCTTTAATTAATCTGAATTAATAACAAGCCACAGTAAAATATTCAAAGTCAAAGGCAAAACGTTTATATTTAGATTCGGCTTACAGAAACTTATGAGTGAAACAATGTCGATGAACGGCTTTACTAAACTGTCGTTACTGTCGAGGAACCCGTCACTTTCCTACCGTTTTTTCCCCTATTCCTAATCCCAATCACAGAATAAATGACGTACAGAATCTTCTCTTTAAGACCGCGATTAAACGAATTCCAACTTTATTCACATGCTCAAAAAGTTCATATTACTTCATAGACCATGCGCCAGGCGGCGCGAGTCAAAAGGAACGCGCTGCCTGCTCCCGTCTTCTCCCCGCTACTCCCTGCGACACGCTAGGGTTGCGCGGCAATCGTTTTCAATTACACTGACACGGCGGGCGAGCGAACGAGCGCGCGGCAAGCCGACAGCCTACTGCGATTTGCCTATGCCATAGGCAAGCCAGTCGAGCGTACCTACAGTGCGGAGTGGAACCCTCCTCTCGGTTCGGGTTCTTGGCCACAAACTCCTACAAATGTAGTGCTACGTTTTCCTAGTCCTACGCTTGGAAGTTGTCGATTCCAAGGCACTACATTAGCTACCTCTTTCAGAATATGCAACCGAACGAACTCACGAAAATTTAGCCTGTTATTAATCACTTAAAAAAAGAAGCAGGGGCTGCTGGACCATTAGGTAATGGGCATAAGTTAGACTAAATCATTGGTATACATGGCGATCACTGATGTCCGAACTCGGTACCTCACGATCGCAAGTCCTTCCTAGCCACTTGAGCACCACTTTTTACTCTATTAAACGGCATGTAATTTTGATTTATTAAAAAAAATTACACCTCGTTGAGTTTCTTGCCGATATCGTCTCATCAGAGGTTTTTTCGAACCAGTGGCAAATAATTTGACTCTCATAAGTGCTTCCTGTAAGTCTAACCTAATTTAAGATTTGTGGGTGGTAGGACCTTGTCAAGGTCCGTCCGGATCGCTACCACCATTTTGCTCGGTACTCCTGCCGCTAAGCAGCTGTGCTTGCACTGTTGTGTTCCGGTGTGGAGAGCAAAACAGCCGGTGTAATTACTAGCTCAAGAGGTATTCTATCTTTGCCCTCTGGATTTTCAACGCGTCTGCAATCCCTTTGGTGTTGCGGGTGTCTATGGGCGGTGGTAATCACTTGCCATCAGGTGACCCACTTGTTCGTTTGCCTTCCTGTGTTGTATAAAAAAAGTATCTGAATAAAATGATGATAGATAGCCTTAATACAAATCTTACGTTACTCCAAACCATGACTACATCTATATATAAGTTGGTATGTTCATAACACGGTCATCATATCCACCAATCTAAAAATAGGGTCCATCCAGATCGTGAATCAAACCGAATGGTTTCGAACCAATTTATTTTATCTATCAGTCTGCTTGCTGCTCGAATGGGAAGTCGTATTTAGATTTTAAAATCTGTTCTACATTCTTGTAAGTAATTAAATAATGCAATGCGCCATGGACCGGGTAGTTGATGAGATGTCAGGACGAAAGATGGAGCCGAGCCGTTACAGAGTGGCAGCTCCGAGGTTGAAGCCGAAAGCATGGCAGACCTAGAGCGTGCTTGTTTAACGATGTCCAGAAAGTCGTCAACAAACATTGGAGCCGAGAGACTGGCAGCAGAACAAGATGGAGCATTACTAGAGGCCGCCTTATACTGGACTTAACAGTGCATCTGGCACGAATATTCTCGATACGCGTTAACTCACTGCGTAACTCAGTGCGTCTTTTCCTAACTAGCTCTGTAGGTGAGACGCACTAAGTTATGTAGCGAATGAAATTGAAAAGATTCGTGCCAGGTGCACAGGGCTTCCGATGATGATGATGATGATGATGAATTAAATAATAATCATCATAATAGAAGCTAGAAGCCTGCTGTCAGGGGGGGGTTCCACTCCACACTGTAGGTACGTTCGGCCGCCTTGCCTACGAAGTAGACAAGCCGCACTAGGTTGTCGGCTTGCCGCGCGCCCGCTCACTCGACCTCGCAATGTCAGTACAGTATAATTGAAACCGAACCGTTTCGCCAGGGAGTTGTGGGGGAAGGCGGACGCGGGCGGCGTGTTCTTTTTCATGCGAGCCGCCTGGCGAATGTGTATGAAGTATTACGAAGTTTTTGTGCGTGCTTAGTAAATTTGGGATTCTCTTAATCGCGGTCGAAAAGGAGAAGTTTCTATTCGTTGTTAGGAAAGTACTATTATTTATACTGGGGTGCTGTGCTGGCAAGAGCTGTTTTTACCTCCGTAGATATTGAGAAGTTAACGCTGACGCGTTCGACGATTTTAATGTAACAAACACATTAGACGCTTTGTACAAAAAAAAACAGGAGCGATATTTAATAAGACTCAGCCGATTAGGAGTAAATGTTATGATTCTTAGAAGAGGCAATTAATGGAAAACAAAACCCTTGAAGGAATACGAGCAATGTTTGTATAGAAATAGAAATTGAGACCTACCGATACACTCAAGAGGTCACGAGAGCGCCAAATTTCCCATACAAACTTCACCCCCTTTTCTCCCTGAATTCTACAAAACGTCCGCACTGGTATGACGTCACACCTGTGTAATTTTGTTAGTAAATGCGTGACACTAAATCGCGTTTACAACCATTATAAGGTTAAACCGTCACGCTTGTAAACAGAAGCTATAGTTCCAGTTTTGACCAACGAATACACACGTGCCTTCGTGCGTACAGTCAGACACACATAATTATTAGTGACCGTTAAAATTCTAAAGGGCGTTTTTCCATTAGCTGGCACGGCATCGGCACGGCCGTGCACCGGCACTGGCGCCGGGGCTTCGTTTGTCCACTGCGCCGGTGTCCACGCCGCTCACACACGCACACGGCTACAGTTCATATACAAACATGCAGTTTTGCCGGGCCGGCACCGAGTGGGAAGCTTGCTACCCCGGCGACGGCGACGGCAAGTGGAAAAGCGAGCCATACATTTTCATAAATTTTTGCTTCCCCGGCAACGGCATCGGCGCCGGCGCCGGTTCCCGGCTAATGGAAAGACGCCTTGGAATGCATATAACATGCACTATGAAGTTGATAAATGTATCCCCTCCGAGCATTCTCGACAATATCTATAAGTTTCCTCTTTCAAAGTCAAAGTCAAAATATTTTATTCAGATTAGGCTTACAGGTAGCACTTATGAATGTCAAAAAATTTACCACCGGTTCGGAAAAACCTCTGATGAGAAGATACCGGCAAGAAACTCAACGTGGTGTATTTTTTAAATAAATCAAAATTACAATGTTATTTTACATCTCAATTATTTAAAATTTTTACAATTTAACAGTTCAACACAGCAGGTGTACAATCTTTGGAGCCAGGGATCGCCAATACAGATCGGGATCATTTCCAAACTTCCTGGTCCAAGATATAGTCATTGATTTTATAATACGCCCGAGAAATTAATGTCTCCTTGACAATAGATTTAAATTTTGTATCAGTTCAGTTATGTTTTTTGGAAATTTGTTTAATGGTCCCTTCTGTGTCCTTTATTTTGTTTTAATCCTTTCACTTCTGTATGTTTATTTATGTATGCACGTATGTATATGTATTAAGTTTAGTATATAGATATGGATGCGGGTGGTAGGACCTTGAGCAAGATCTGTCCGGATCGCTACCACCATTTTGCTCGCTAATCCTGCCGCTAAGCAGCAGTGCTTGCACTGTTTTCCGGCGTGGAGAGCAAGACAGCCGGTGTAATTACTGGCACAAGAGGTATTCCATCTTAGCCCACTGGGCTTGCAACGCATCTGCAAAATCCTTGATGTTGCGGATGTCTATAAGCGGTGGTGACTTGCTTGTTTGCCTTCCTGTTTTATGAAAAAATTGGTTTACTTGTATTTTATTTTATTTTATTATTTGTTACTAGTTTATGTATGTATTGTCCCCTAAGAGGATAAGGTCGCCTTTGTATAGTCGACCAAGTAATTGCTTGACCACTTTTGAACCTTATCCTTTTGTAATACAGTCGAAAAGTGGTCAAGCAATTTCTTGGTCGACAATACATCACTACTGTATCTCTTTCTCATTTATGTTTTATGTATAGTCGACCAAGAAATTGCTTGACCACTTTTCGACCGTATTACAAAGGGATAAGGCTTAGCAGAGTGGTCAAGCAATTATTTGGTCGACTATACAAGAGTTTACATACATACATAATGGTCAATCAAGTCTGCTGCTGATTTTACACTGTGACCTCAATTCCGCCGTGCCACAGAGTACATAATATTTTTTGCCTACACTAAGTCGACTCCGTGCTAAATTTGCCTAATATGCCGCGAATGCACTCGCTGTATCGGGGGCCGCTGTGAATGGCGTGTATTTTAGTCCTTTGACTCTGACCTACAACTGTCTAGGGTTGTCACCGCATCCGTTTTGATAACGATTTGCTTAGACTTAATACATGCTTTGTATCTTTTTTATCTTTATAAAGTATAAGACAAACTCGCTAACTGCTTCTGTCGATCCTCATACCAATCAATCAATCAATTTATTTGCACTGCTATTGTGCCGGTGAAACTATTGGCACAAGAGGTATTCCGTCTTAGTCCTCTGGGTTGGCAACGCATCTGTATTTTTGGTATTGCGGGTGTTTATAGGCGGCGGTGAGCACTTACCATCAGGTGACCCACGTACGTAAGGCTTCATCATAGCAGCATCAAGCATTATAACATTAATATTTATTAAAATTAATTACATGACATTAAATATTTGTTAAGGCATAGCTAGGTTATTTGAATATTGACATTTAATTGACATGGTTTTATAATAATGTGTATTGATACAAAATTGATTAATTGTACAAGTTTATTAATTTAGAAATTTATGACATGTGCTTTTATGCAATAAAATATTTTGACTTTGACTTATTTACCTTTTCGTCTTTGTCAGTGGCAAAAGTATTTACCTTTTCGTTTCTGTCAGGGGCAACAGTATTTACCTTTTCGTTTCTGTCAGGGGCAACAGTATTTACCTTTTCGTTTCTGTCAGGGGCAACAGTATTTACCTTTTCGTCTTTGTGAGGGGCAACTGTATTTGTCTTCTAGTGGCAATTGGTTCGACTGAAAACCAGCATTTTTTCTTTCTTTCTTTCTTTTATCTTTGTCAGTGGCAACAGTATTTACATTTTCGCCTTTGTGAGCGGCAACAGTATTTATCTTTTTCTCTTTGTGAGTGGCAAGTTGGCAACAGTATTTGTGCTTTGTCTTTGTGAGTGGCAACCCTATCGCCGATCAAGTGGGGTGAGTCACCGCCCGGAATACTCTCTATGATGCAACGCGTTTTATTCTTTACAATAAAAAATACAGTTTACGTTTCCCACCGGCGCCGGCGCATCACACAGTAGTCATTACGATGACGGGACTGTAGAAGAATTTATTGTAATATAAAATCAATTACTTACATATGGAGGAATTGAAGTTAATTAATCAAAAAAATCTCGAAAAGTTTTTTTTCATATGACAACCATACCAATGTTTGGTAGTTAAAGTTCCACTTCTTTAAGAGCAGTGATGCCACATACAAACGAACACACAGGCACGTAGACTCAGTGTAATGGCACATTACACCCCACGGGTGGTGA
The DNA here is from genome assembly GCA_963691745.1 of Ditula angustiorana. Classification (NCBI taxonomy): domain Eukaryota; kingdom Metazoa; phylum Arthropoda; class Insecta; order Lepidoptera; family Tortricidae; genus Ditula; species Ditula angustiorana. Next base: position 1,125,378 of record OY829472.1, on the reverse strand, counting down.
AATAAAGAATGTCTTAGATCGCAGGAACTTGTCGCACGAGCCAAAGGCGAGGGCGATAGACATGCGACCTGAGGCTTTCTTCATAGCCGCCCGAGGTGTGTACACAATTTTACGTCTTCCCCTGGCCATGAAGTGGAACTTTTCGCATAGCGGGCGGTAAATTACTGCTTACGGCCCGGGTGACGTAAAAGAGCCTTTATGGCCTACTTGCAAAATAAATTCATCATTTTCATTTTCATTGTTTAATACTTTTCATGTAATTTTGACAAACTCAATATAAAACGTGCAGGTAATTTAACCTTCTATGCAATATCTACGCTAATATAATAAAGAGGTAAACTTTGTTTGTATGTTTGTTTGTTTGTATGTACGGGGTAATCTCTGGAACTACTGAACCGATTCCAAAAATTCTTTCACAGATAGAAAGCTACACTATTCCTGACGGACATAGGCTACTAATTTCACGGGAACGAAGTCGCGCGCGCTCGCTAGTATAATATACTTTAATATTGACTAAATATACAAACTTGGTATGGTGAAAAAGAACGCCTATTTTATGACAATAAAATATATAATAAGTTGCCGGATGACATAAAAATGTTGACGGATTGTATGTTTAGACGTAAGATCCATGAATGGCTAATGCAAAAATGTTATTATTCAATCAAAAAATTTTTAGAAGATAATTTGACTATATAATTTTAAGATTCCAATTTACTCTTGTTTGACATATTATCTGAAATTGACATACCTACTTAATTATACTTACCGACAAACGGCAGAATTCATATGTTCTTTTATAAATGTACCTACCATCTTATTTTGTACTTGATTTCTAGCAAATAAATGTATTTGAATTTGAATTTGAATAAATAAACTAAATTAAACTAAACGAAGCTGTAGTCGGTTAAACGCGTTGCCAATAACAATGCAGTCATTAACACCACTTTCGCCGTAATATAATATATTCTCCCATAAAAACCTGAACCGTAGAAATAGGGTAAAGTGAACTAAACTACACAAAGTTCTATTCGTACTCCCACGCGTCTATTCAAAACCCAGCCCAGTTACTAAACAATAAGATTCAAATCCGCTTAACTCTAACCAAGCATCCCAATACGTTAAGCATTATGACGTCATGTTTGCCCTCTCTCTCTAACCCGCGTGTTTGTTTATGCGGGAGAGGGACGGCGGTTTCCAGAGTCTAAAATTGGACCAAAGCTTTATTTGGGTAGAATATTTCATCCGTGCGATGTTTCTAAGTAGGTTTGCGTATGTGTGTGTTGTATCACTTACGCCTTGCGTTTGCCTTAGTGTGTGTGAGCGTACAATTGTACATTATTCGTCCGCAGTTGACAGTTAATTAATTTCAGATACGATAAGGGACCAATTTCATAAACGCGACAGGCGACCGATGACAGTGACGATTCGCCGTACACTGTGTCGACAACGCTACAGCGTTGCAGGCTTAACATCATAGTGGGCAAGCAATGTTTACCGAATTATCACCGTCACCTGTCGCGTTTATGAAATTGGTCCCAGAATGAACATTAAACGTTATTTACGCACGTACGTCTGTTAAAGCTATTACTTAATTGATTTTCATTCTTGCAGCGCCACAAGCCATCCAGGAACCCATTGTAATATACACACAAAATTTCATCCATATCGGTCCAAACGTTTAGGAATTAGATGACAAACACACGTACAAAAGAATTATATGTATATTTTAAGAGGAGTGTGAACCGACCGCTCTCCATACAAACGGCGATAACGTTTTCCACCCTCTAAACCTTAACCTACAGCAATGATTTTTTTGTACGTTATCATTTTGCCCTAGAACTAGGTTTGTATGTTTTGATTTTTTTAATATTCTTAATAGTTTCAAAAATATTGTCGCCTTTGTGATTTGTATGTAACTCCTAAAATGCTAATATTGTCAAATCTATGAAGAATATTCAAAAAATCAAAACATACAAACCTAGTTCTAAGGCATAATGACAACATACCAAAAAATCATTACCATGGGTTAATGTTTAGAGGGTGGAAAACGTTATCGCCGTTTGTATGGGGAGCGCTTTTTTGGGCTGGGTTCACACTCCTCTTAAGACTAGCGGACGCCCGTGACTCCGTTCACGTGGAATTTGCGGGTGGTAGGACCTTGTGCAAGGGCCATCCGGATAGCTACCACCATCTTGCTCGTTAATCCTACCGCTAAGCAGCAGTGCTTGCATTGTTGTGTTCCGGCGTGGAGAGCAAGACAGCCGGTGCAATTGCGGCACAAGAGGTATTTCATAGCCCTCTAGGATGGCAACGCGTCTGCAGTCTACTTGGTGTTGCAGTTGTATATAATCGGTGGTGATCACTTACCATCAGGTGACCCACTTGCTGGTTTGCCTTCCTATTTTATAAAAAAAGAATTAGTAGCTTATCTTCGTCGGGGATAGTGTAGCTTTCTATTGGTGAAAGAATTTTTAGAATCAGTTCAGTAGTTCCAGAGATTACCCCCTACATACAAACAAACAAAGTTTACCTCTTCATTATATTGGTAAAGATAGTGTAGATAAGAACTTTCTTTTCTTGCTTTTTTTTTTCTTTTCATAATAAATGGCATGAAAGAAAGAGGAAATAATTTGAATCACTTTAATCCGTTGCCACGGTTGTCCCGTTCCGGCATGAAGGACAGACAAACATACAAACATAGTTTCACTATGGATCACGATTTAAATTGTAGGTACGGCTGTACAGTGCCGCGGTTGTATGACAGTCTGTCTGTTTACTCGTTTAGTTGAACATCTCTAATCTTACTTCAATGTCGCGACCTGCTTCTGTCAAAACCGTCATGATATAGGATGTTTAAGATATCGCAAGAATATTAACCCGAATTATGATTTTAAAACTTTATCGCTAGGTATTTTTTTTGACAAACTGGAATAAATTACCACCACTTTTGGTGTGTAGTTGAGTCTGTGTGATATATGTTGTTTCGTGTGGAAGCGGAGGAGGGTGGGTTGTTGCGTGAACATATATATCGCACAGACGTAGCTAACTTGCACGAGCACGGCACTGGTTTCGCGTAGTAGCAAGGTAATTTGTTCCAGTTTGTTGAAATGGACCTTCGCAAAGTAACGCCTGATTTTTTTTTTTTACTTTAGTAATTTTGGATTTAGAACAATGCCTCTAGTCACGTGTAGATGATTAGTGTCTACTCGTGATCATAGCCACAAAGATAGAAGTTTCACTTCGAACAAAAATGTCGTTCATGTATACGAAGCGTCCTAGTGTATGCCTCTCTGTCTATCATAGCTCGTATTCATTCTCTCGCACCGCAACTCAATTGCGCCGGCCTTATTGAAATGAAAATGAAAATGAAATGAAATCATTTATTTTCAGGCAACAAGGCCCATAAATAAATACCTTACAAACTAACATTCATAAAAATAAATAGACTAAAATACAATAGGTACAAAACAAAACGAAACAATTTTCATGTTGGCGACAAAACGGCGTGGCCCCGTTGCGTCGTCACTTCCGATGTCGCGTTCGCCACCGGTAACGTGCCCCGAAACCGTCGAAACACGACATCCTTCGGCCAGAAGGCTGCAGACGCGACGGACTCCTGCAGCGGCCGCGGGACGCGCACCACAAACGAACTGAAGTGCACGTAGTGCCGTGACCGCAGCTGGAACACCCTCAGCGAGCACCCAGTCTTCCAGTGCAGTGTTATTGCAGTGGTGCACCGTTATTCTAGTAGCTCAACTACTTCCCTCAGGCACTGGTCCCACCAAGAGCGAGGAAGCGATTAGCTATCGGCTATTTTCTCGCTCAAGAAACGAACAAAAGATAAAGATCCCCGTGACGGTAAAAGAGAGAGACATATTTATAGTTCATCGCTGGCTGTTCACACTGCCGGCGAGGACTCTCCCTTCACTAGTTGATCGCAGCGATAAAAGCTATAAACGATAAAACTCGCTCAGCGGTACTCGCCAAGCGATGCCCGCTTGCCACCAGAGCGATTATCAGTGTTGCCGTTTTGTAATTTAGAAAAATGCTAACTTTCCGCTAGAAAAATGCTAAAAAATGCTAAGAACAATTTTTAAAGTGCTAAATGAAATGCCAATGCTCATTAAATAGAAATTACAAACCCAATATCATATTTTCTCAATTACTTCAGGAGTCCCGAGGTCGAGGAATCGAATTGTGTACCAATTCCCGAGAAGAAAAGAATTAGGAGAAAAGTGTCAGTAATGTTTCGTAGAGCGCCATCCCGCTCTGTATCGCTTTTTTTATTTCTTTTTCTGGTTTTTCACTTTTATTGTACCTATAGATTACACTCTTAAACCTCTTGGATGCTTGGCAAACAAAAAATGCTAAATAATGCAATATATGCTAAATTTAAAATTTAACAAGCTAATTAAGGTAAAAATGAGCCAAATTAGGATCAAATATGCCAAAACGGCAACACTGGCGATCATTTTACTGTACGACTGTATCAAAGAGTTTTGTATGTAGAATGAGAAGAGTGGCAACTCAGAGTTTTAAATAGCATGTATGGAAAGTGCTGCCGTTAGTGTCAAGGAACTGAACTAATGCAGTGTACTCCTATAGCTATAGATAGGCATTTATACATGTACGGGTGTATGCGCACCTGCGCGTAAATGGATTAAATCAAAGTTTTGTTCTGGCAAATTTTATGAAAACTTATATAAGTAAGAATGCCATAGTCATAAAATTTGCAAGGATAAATAAAATTTTGATGAGTTAACAAAAAGAGATAACCAAGACCGTATCGACATCCAAGCAAACCTTAGAGCATTAGGAACGGGAGATGGCATTTAATGACTGACCCCTCTGCCAAAGGTATAGGCACAATGTGCCTACGCGACATAAACACTAATTTACAATCGATTATTTTGTCAGTCACTAAATCGCCACCGAAGAGATCACAGCGCACCAAAAACGCCTACATACTCGTATGCTATAAGCACCTGTATAATTTGTTCTAACACATCAGGTTTAGAAAAGGAGGGTAGAAGATTTCATTTTTCAGTTATTTTTCTAGTCATATGTAGCTAAAACATTATTTCTGTGAAATTTTTTAATGACATAAAAAATCGAGTCAACAATAAATCGTTTGCTATCGAGTGTAGCCGATATTTATTATCTGTGGATTGTCACATTTGCATTAGTGTTCAGTTATTCAGTGTGTGCGTGAAAATAAGAATGTGTTGTACTTTCTAAAGGTGTGAGTGCATAATAACGCAAGCGAAATTGCTTTAGTGTGATAGGTTAGACATTCCCCCCCCCCCCCCTCGCGAGAATCGGCAGAATTCTGTGTAAGCAAATAATCACACAAGGCTACTCCCGTTCTTAATGCTCTAAGAAGCAAACGAAAGCCAGAGTTGACAATGGCCGCCTCCAACACGAGTGGCTAGCAGTCACAGATAGTTTTTTTTTATTTTGTAGTTCAGTCAACAACCGTCAGGAGACGCTGGTAAATGTCAAAATATATTACTGTATGCTCGCCGTCCCGCCTGAGCGAGTGGTGCGAGTAATCGCCCGTCGCATTGGAATACTCGCTTTATAGCCGAGCGCCCAACTATCAGAACTACACACTCGCTCCTCGCTGCTCGCCAACTCGTTTCTAGTTTCTAGCTTTGCTCGCTTATAGTTCATCGTCGGTGGTGGGACTAGTGCCTTAGAGCCGTGAAAAAATCTAACTTCTAAGTCAACGCAATCAAAAGATACGGCCGTTAATGCTGCATGTTTCATACTTTCGCAAGACACTCAAAAACATTTGGGGTAAGCAAGGTCTCACAGCCTAAATGAAATAATAAATCCGAAACTGTTTTGTAGTTAACACACTCACAAAAAATGTTTTTTTGTCTTACAAAGCAAAAATGCTATTCTAGATGTTGTTGACGGAACCCGCGGTGCGTGAGTCCGATTCGCACTTGTTTAAGCATGTTGTGGCATTTTTTTTTTATTCTTTCTTATTTACAAACGTAATCACCCTGTATACAACTCGTCATAGACTACAGTGAAATCGATTTGTAAACAGCGGTACTTTTCTCTCTATTGTTAACTCCTCACTCGGTTTCCGTTTTTTTGTCAGCGAGCCTAGTTGTTACGCTCTGGCTTTGTTTAATTATTATTTCATTTGTTCACAGCTCGCTCTAATTGTGGGAGTTTATAAATAGTAGCAAGATCTAGACCAGAGGTCCCCAAACTGATTGCTGTCATTTTTAGGGTTGCGCACAGTAGAGGAAATATCACGTACCACCTTAGAACCCTGTCGTGACGCGACGCGTTAAACGCGAGGCTATGTCATACAAATGTCATATGTATGTCTCTTCGACTAGGTTCTACGGTGGTACAGTTAAAGAATTTAATTCCCTACCCATTTCGTTGAAATATCGCCAGACATTCGCAATGCATTAAGGTCGATATGTCAAACTAACGTCTTGCTCTAGTTAGCTCTTATGGTGACAGTTTGCTATATGATATTGAAACTTAGATGGGTTGGAAATTAAATTCCTTGACTGTACCTCAAAAGAAAAGTCTAAGTCAGTATATCTTTATTCAGATAAGGCTTACAGAGGAAGCATTTATAGATGTCAATAGAACAAAACAACAACTAAATTAAAAAAAAATATTACTGATAAAAATTCAAATATATTGCCAAGAAGACATTAATTTCTCGGGCGTATTATAAAATCAATGACTATATCTTGGACAGGGATGTTTGGAAATGATCCCGATTTGTATTGGGGCTCCCTGGCTCCAAATATTGTACACCTACTGTGTTAAAATTTTAATTAAGTTGTTAAGTTGTGAAATTGACATTGTAATTTTGATTTGAAAAGTGATACCTCGTTGAGTTTCTTGCCGGTAGCTTCTCATCAGAGGTTTTTCCGAACCGGTGGTAAATTTTATGACATGAGTAATTCCTGTAACAAATATATTTATTTGAATAAAAATATATTTTGACTTGGACATGATATGACACCAACTATGGAGATTTAGAAACAAACATTCTAACATCCAAACATTACTTTCACGTCCTAGTAATACTATAAACGCGAAAGTAATGTTAGAATATATGGATGTTTGTTCCCCAATGACGCATTAACGGTCGGACAAATTAAGATGAAATTTGGCAGACAAATAGATCATGTCCTAGTTTAAAACATAGGATACTTTTTGTCCCGTAAAAACGCGTAAAATGCATAAATAAAGACATGCGAGCGAAGCCACGGGTAAGTATAGTAAAATTGTATTCTTACTACACAGCCAATTGTCAGATTTTCGCCAAGAAAACCTGACCTCCTTTGACATATACTTGTTTACCGGCGTTCATTGTGAAACTTTACATTCAGGGGGTGGACTTAATGTTGAGTTTTCTCAATGGAGAATAATTAAAACTGACCCTTTGTGCCGCGTCTGTCTGTTTGTATTCATTTACCTTTGAACAATAAGTTTTCCGCGGAAAACTCTCACAGACGGGAAAGTGGTGCGCGGTGATGGAAAGCAGTTTAGAAATCGTGCTTGGCTTGCCGTTGTAGGGACGTAGGACATTTTCTCTCAAGTACTAAATGTGAACTACTTTATAAATATCTCGAGCTGACGTGGCCGAACAGTTAAAACTATTTTTTAACTTAAACGCAATGTAATGACCACTAAGAAAAATCTAGGGTTAAGGCAGGACTCGTACCTGCAAGCTTAGCTATCCGTGCACAACTGGCAAACGCATTTTTTTCTTTGGTTGTCATTTAAATTTAAGTTTTTTTCTTAGCTTATTTCTTAATATGTTGATTGCATTGACTGTGAAATCTGTGTCTTACTAAGAAATTTCTTTTCTATGGCATCTTGCGAGTGGTAGAACTTTGTGCAAGGTCCGTCCGGATCGCTACCACCATCTTGCTCGCTAATCTTACCGCTAAGCTGCAGTGCTTGCACTGTTGTGTTCCGGCGTGGAGGGCAAGACAGCCGGTGTAATTACTGGCACAAGAGGTATTCCATCTTAGCCTTCTGCGTAGGCAACGCATCTGCAATCTCTTTGGTGTTGCGGGTGTCTATAGGCGGTGGTGATCACTTACCATCAAGTGACCCACTTGCTTGTTTGCCTTCATATTTGCCGTTTAAACAACTCATTAAGCCCTGCCATATAAAAAAACTAGCGACCCGTTCCGGCTTTGCACGACTACAATCGCGATGTAATTTATAGTCGACCAAGAAATTGCTTGACCACCTTTCGACCGTATTACAAAGGGATAAGGTTCAAAAGTGGTCAAGCAATTACTTGGTCGACTATACTTACATAAAAACCTTTTGTAAAATTTCTCTAAATGTCAGTGAAAACTGTATCAAAATCTGTTGCGTTGTTTAGAAGGAGAAGGCGGCCGAACATACACTATAAGGATTTAAGGACCATTAAGGACAGACGAACGGATAGCGACTTTACTTTATACTATGTAAAGATTAATAGTATTTTATGCAACTGTTGCATAATGAGGGCCTTAAAACACGAGTGTGGTTTTATGAAACGAGCGTTAGCGAGTTTCATAATAGGATCACACGAGTGTTTTAAGACCTAATTATGTACATTTGCATACATTACTTTATCTACACACATATCATAAGTACTCTATGATGGGTTCAGAAGCCATAGGGCAATGACCTGCATTGCTACTAGCTACTAGTGCTAGGTACTTATTAATTACTATAGACTGCACACATTAAAAATTTGAATTTGAACAAATATAGAAACAAACAAGAAAAATTCTCATAATAATATTCGTTGTTATAATGCTGGTCATTGCCTACGCATTTCTGGACGCATTATAGAGCTTTTATGATATAAGTGTAGATAAATAATGTTAATGTGCATATATCGTGCAATAACGAAACAAAATATGCTAATGCGAATTCCTTTTTTTCGCGACTTATAGACATTGGAATAAAACAATTTCAACGGTTTATATCGCGTGTATTGTAACGAATCTAATTCCCGACGTTTTGAGCCCTTTACAGGTCTCATGTTCACGGACAGATGAACCCGAGAACACGAGAGAGTTTTTCGAGTAATTCTTTTTTTTTCATGCTTATGCGAGTTTTTGCTTTGAGCACAGCATAATTTTAGGTTTTTTATTTCTGTATTTCTATATGAAACGACGGTAGACTCACCAATTTAATTAATATCTTATGAATTTGATAAATTCTGTTTTTATCATGAATTTGAGCATCATGAGTCTTGGATGTTATAAGTATTTAAGTAAGTATTTATCTACATAAGTATGTATATCCGTTGTCTAGTATCTATAGTACAAGGTTTGCTTAGTTTGGGACTAGGTCAATTGATGTCAATTGTCCCAAGATATTTATTTAATTTACAATAAATTAAACAAATGTGTGACTTTTAATCGAATAAACGCTTGCATTGCGATTTTTTTTTAATTATTTAGCTTAACGTTTTATTATGTATCACTATTATGTACCCAGCGCTCTCCATATAAACGGCGATAACGTTTTCCACCCTCTAAACCTTAACTATAGCCATGGTTGTTCTATGTGTTGTTATTCCTTGAAACTAGGTTTTTAATTTTTATTTGATTTGTAAATTTTGATGCTTTTTATTAAGGGTTTACTACAAATATTTTTTAAACCCTCGTCCCGGATTTAAGGATATTCCGCAAAATCATGTTTTACAGTTGACAACCCTAACAGGGCAAAGGGATTTTTTTTACCAACCATAGGTCTGGCGCACATGCGCTCCTAAAAACTCAGAGATATAAAAAAAGGTTGAAATGTTTTGGGTCGCAGCACCAGGTATAAAGTCTATTCAACAATGATATTATAATACATGGATGTACAGTGTCATACTAAATGACAGCAGAAAAACGTACCGACATGAGAATACAGGTTGACGCCAATGTTACAAATGCAAATGATTAGTTCACCATTTATAGTCATTGGATTTACAACTTTACGTCTAACTGCATAAAATAATAATTATTAAGTTTCGTTGCAAATAGGTTTTTTTACAAAATAATAATATTGACAGCAGCACCGTCGGTTCGACAGACTGACAGCGCGAGTGATTGTCGATTTGTTGTACTTTTATTCGACTTTCGATGCGGCCATATTTTAAACGCTGACTAGATGTCCATTATTTATAGGTCAGTGTTAGAATTCTATTTACTTTTTCAGACAATTTAGGATGAATATGGTTTATGTTAGTAGTGTCATACTGAGGTCATACTCAGTCAGGTAAGGTAAAAAAAAGGTAACTTTGGATATAGGTATCCCTTTTTTTATCCAAGATTAAATAAAGGTCGCCATAAAAAAACCCACGCACCATGCGTCATTCATGACAACGAGAAAGACCGCAAACTTGACTACTCGCCCGCCACGCGATTTTCGCCCTTCGCCCCTCGAGTTACGGTGCTCCGCGACTGCGCAGGCGGCTCGCCCTCCCCGCTATTGTTAAACTGTTGCGATTAAACGCTGCGTTCAGTTAATCTGAGCCTTATTTTCGAGGCGTTAAGGGTTTCGTGGTAGCAGTGGTGCGGACCGTTATGCGAGGCGCATGTCCTATAGGTACTAACCTTGGGGAAGGGCGTTGACCCCTTAAAAAGCACGATCGTGTTTTGTTTAATCCTGCTAGCTCGCCTATCACTTCGCTCTTTGATTTGTAGCTAGCGTGCTACTAAGCGCAATTGGGTACTTGACACCTTAAAACAAATGTTATAGAGCGTCATTCTAAAATAATAAGGGTTAAAACGTATTTTTAAAAGTATAGTCGACCAGGAAATTGCTTGACCACCTTTGAGCCTTATCCCTTTGTAATACGGGCGAAAAGTGGTCAAGCAGTTTCTTGGAGCTATAGCGATTCCAACGATAAAAAAAAACTTATTAAAAAAAGTTGATGAAACTTGATGAAACCAACAAATGCTCGTATGAGCCAAGCGTACGATTGTGTTGTTTTGAGTTTCTAGTTTCATTTCTCGCGTGTGTAAGGGTACCTGCTTATAGGATATCGACATTATAGTAAGGGATAGTCAACAAATTTACTCTGAAGATGAGTCATTAAAGGCAATGACTCATCATCATCGTCATCATATCAGCCGGAAGACGCCCACTGCTGGGCATAGACATTCCCCAAGGATCTCCACGGTCGGTCTTGTGCAACTCGCATCCACCGGTTTCCAGCGATCTACGCCAGATCGTCGGTCCACCTTATGGGCGGCCTATGGCTCGTTATCATCATCAACATCATCTCAACCAAAAGACGTCCATTGGTGGACATAGGCGTTCCCTAAGGCTGCGTTTCCACCAGAGATATGCGAGGATGCGTAGCGAGGTATGTGTTTGTAAAGAACCAATGAGTCGTTTCCACCAGAGCTGTGCTGACCGAGGCGGGGTAAATGAAGCGATTCTATTGATTCTTACAAACACATCCCTCGCTACGCATCCTTGCACATCTCTGTTGGAAAAGCAGCCTAAGGATCGCCACAACGACCGGTCTTGTGCTGCTCGCATCCAGGGCAAGCCTCATTATGGGTTCCCTTAATTATTGAAATAAATTATATCCATGTACGAGTATATCAATTGCACCATCCATGTTTCCAGACATGCTACGAAATGGACCGGTACCTGCGGGAGGAGCCCCGCGGCAAGCGCCGCGAGCCCCCAGAGGAAGACTGGGCGCGGTCGCTGGCGTCGCCGCCGCCGTCGCCGCCGTCGCCGCTTTTCACCGTCAGCGCTGTCAAGAGCGAGCCGGCTAGTGACTCTGATGAACCCAGAGGTAGGATTCATCATCATAAGCTAGAAGTTGCCGCTGTTCACCGTTATCACAGGCAAAAGCACGCCGTAAAGCGACTCTGATGAACCCAGAGGTAGGACTCAATATCGTAACGTGATAGGTTTTTTACAACTGCTATTATTTAGTCGCGCTGTGCAACGTCATCGCCGTCAACAGCGAACGCCCTAGCAACTGATGAACCCAGAGGTGGGGTAGGACTCATCATCATTGTGTATAAGTTTTTTGTTAGAACTGCTAATTTAATCGCGCTATTCACTGTCACCGCTGTCAAGAGCGAGTCGACTAGCGAATGCATACATACAAAGAATAAGAATTGAACTCAACGTTCTTGTGTAGCTAACTACACAAGAACGTTGCTTTCTTAGACAAATACTTGTTACAAGCCTATAGCCTAGCTTAGAGTCCTATTTTATAAACAAAAGAGGTAGACTAGCAGCCTGGTGGAAAGTGACCTTTGCCGCCCAAGGGGATCAGTTGCCGACCGTTAAGCACCTCGTGTTAGCTTCACGCATTCGTAGGTACTGAAACTTTAAAAAGTACGTTTGGTTTGCAGGTGCCATTCAAGAGGACTGGGCGTGCGTGCCGACGCCGCCGCCTCTCTTCACCATCACGGCGGTGAAGAGCGAACCACCGAGCGACTCAGATGAGCCCAGAGGTAGGACTTACGATCACCAAATATACGACACACGTTCATCATATGTGGGACTCACGATCAGCATAGGTAGTAGGGCTCATGATCACCTAAGACAGTAGTTCCCGAACTTATTTTTCTCGTGGACCACTTTCAAAATTTTACTGGTTTCGGTGGACCCCCTGCTGCTACATTTCTAACACATTCTTCTCTCCCGTGGACCCCTAGGGGTCCACCTGGACCACTTTGGGAATCACTGACCTAAGATAATGTTTAGTTTTAGTTTTTAAGTTCAGGCCCCTGCTGAAAATGAGCGCCGCTGCTTGCAGCAGCAAATGCTGAGTGGGGTCCTTTTCAGCATCAACCGTGTTATTTTTCATCTGTTTTCTTTGTTTTGTTATTCTTTGCTGAAATAAACATTTTCTTTCTTTCTTTATAAGATTCACGATCATCTAAGTAAGGTAGAACTCACGATCACCATTCGCCATACCTTAACAGAAATCTCTACAATGACCATACCGTTTCTTCATTTCTTGTCAAACGGTTCTGCGGGGCAATTCTGGCGTCAGTAGCGAAGAAGTCACCCTGGACGTATGCCAAAAAGAGCTTTTAGATCCCTTTAAAATCTGTCATTTTTTGACACATGTCGAATGCGAGATGAATCTCGATGAGTGCCAGAATTGGGGTCCTGGTCTCGTTCATGGTTTTAAAGTACAAATAGGCAACGGATTAACATGTTAAAATGAGGCAGGTATATAATCTCATCTCGCATTAAAATATTTCTGTTTTCGCCAGTAAATCACATCATCGAATCAAGTCTTCAACAGAAAGTAATGCATAAGTCAAAGTCAAGTCAAAGTCAAAATATTTTATTCAGATTAAGCTTCCAGGTAGCACTTATGAATGTCAAAAAATTTACCACCGGTTCGGAAAAACCTCTGATGAGACGATACCGGCAAGAAACTCAACGAGGTGTAATTTTTTAAATAAATCAAAATTACAATGTTATTTTACATCTGAAATATTTAAAATGTTTACAATTTAACAATTTAACACAGCAGGTGTACAATCTTTGGAGCCAGGGATCGCCAATACAGATCGGGATCATTTCCAAACATCATTGTACAGGATATAGTCATTGATTTTATAAAACGCCCGAGAAATTAATGTCTTCTTGACAATAGATTTAAATTTTGTATCATTTAGTTCAGTTATGTTTTTTGGAATTTTGTTGTAATACCAATTGTCATACCAAATTGTTGTGACTTATTATAAAAAGTTGTGACAGTTTGCACCAATTGAACTAGTCCTAAACTCAGCAAACTTTTATATACTGTGCGTACTAGACAATGGATATACATTCTTACTTACATTATTAGTAAATAAATATCCACGAGTCTGATACAAAAATTGTATACCCATTCATCATAAAAATGATTGCGTCTCACGGGAATCGAATCTATAACGTCTAGCTTCGTAGTTAAGCTAACTGCTTAAGCTTAGATCATCCTAGTCTAACGTTAGATTCGGCATCTTTCATTCTTATATTGTCACGAGACAGTGGCAGCCATTTTGACTACACTCGCCTCTCTAGCGTCTTATCGCAATAATTAATAGTATTTTATGCAACTGCTATATAATGAGAGGCCTTAAAACACGAGTGTGGTTTTATGAAACGAGCGTTAGCGAGTTTCATAATAGGATCACACGAGTGTTTTAAGGCCTAATCATACACAGTTGCATACATTACTTTATCTACACACTTATCATAACTGCAAAAAACGATCTATCCGCCAAGACGAACGTTTTTTATAAACCATAGACAAACGAATGAAGTCCCTATTGTCATGTCACTCGAGATCAAATGTCGTGCGTTTAAATTAAAAAACAGTTGACGTTTCGTATCGATAACTGTTTTAATTTAATATCTGTGGATACTAAAATAGAGACCAACTTGAATTTTGACAGCTGTTCCAAATTAAAATTCATAACGTCACGAGATATCGGTAATGTGATCACCAATAAACACAGACTACTAAGAGATACTACCCAATAAAGAACAGATTTACCTACTACCACAGACAAGGAAATTCTTATAATAAAATTGGTTGTATTAATGCTTGTCATTTCCTACGGTTTCTGAACGCATTATAGAGAGCACTTATGATAATATGTGTGTAGATAAATAGTATTTACATTGTATTTGCAGATGAGCCGAGCCCAGCGCCGCGGCGGCACGCGCCGCGCCACCACTCACACGCAGACACGCGGCGGCGCGTGCATCGCTGCGAATTCCCCGCCTGCGACAAAGTGTATACCAAGAGCTCGCACCTTAAAGCGCACAAACGGACGCACACAGGTGAGCTGGGCAGTGTCGAGCGTAGCTGAGCATTGTCGAATGTAGCCGAGCCTTGCCGAGTGTATTCTACCATCGCATGTAGTCTACACTACAACCGCCTAGTGTAGCTGAGCATTGTCGAGTGTAGCCGAACATGGCTAAGTGTAGCAGAGCATGGCCGAGGGCAGCTGGGCATAGTCGAGTGTAGCGGAGCATTGCTGAGTGTAGCTGAGTATTGCCGAGTGTAGCCGAGCATCGCGGAGTGTAGCGGAGCGTTGCTGAGTGTACCTGAGTATTGCCAAGTATAGCTGAGCATTGCCAAGTGTAGCTGAGTATTGTCGAGTGTAGTTGAGTAATGCCGAGTGTAGCCTAGCATCGCCGAGTGTAGCTTGAGCATTGTCGAGTGTAGCTGAGTATTGCAGAGTATGGCGGAGTATTGACGAGTGTAGCTGAGCATTGCCGAGTATAGTATAGCATCATCGAGTGTAGCTGAGTATTGCTCAGTGTAGCCGAGCATTGCGTGTCATGCACCGCTGCGAGTTCCACACTTGCGATAAAGTCTACACCAAAAGCTCCCACCTCAAAACGCACAAACGTACGAACGAACGCAAACAGGTGAACCGAGCAGTGTCGGTCGAATGTAGCTGAACATTGCCGAGTGTAGCTGAGCATTGCTGAGTGTAGCCAAGCACTGCCAAATTAATTAAAAGGCGGAAAATATTAAAATAAGTACAATGTGGTGTTGGCAAGGCATGTTTAATGATCATAGATAAAAACTAAAAACACAATTATTCTTCTTTAAACTAATTCTTTTAATTTCTTACCGACGAAGAAACACTTCGAATTTGGTCCCGTTTTAACCGAAACGAATGAAAACAGAAGACGATCGAGGGATCTCCTCAACTGTTTACAGCAGCTACCTACATTTTTGGGCTCACTTAAGTCATGTTAATGAGAACTTTATACCTAAAATACACTATTTTTAGCCAAAAAATTAAAAAAAAACCGATGAAAAGGAAAGGAGTGAAAGCGAAAAATAAAAACGAACCTTTGCAGCTTAACTAGACTCCTATACAGGAAGTATCAAATAATTTAGAGTCAGCGCTAGACAAACAAACAATCAACTTAATTAAGTGAAGTGAAATGGAATAGAAATAAGAGCCAGTTGTGCTAACAAGGTCCGTTTTAATTCCTTTCTTTTCTCGTCAGTACTGTATTTCACAACATCGTTAACATACAATTCCAGGTGAGAAACCATACAAATGCTCCTGGGACGGCTGCGAGTGGCGTTTCGCCCGCTCGGACGAGTTAACCCGGCACTACCGCAAACACACGGGCGCGAAACCCTTCCGCTGCCGCCACTGCGAGCGCTGCTTCAGCCGCTCGGACCACCTAGCGCTACACGCCAAGCGGCACGCGTAGCCAACGCGCCGCGCGCATGCCAGCAAGGCGAAGTAAGTCGCACAGTGACTGGGGCAAGGGCTGTCGGGGTACGAGACGCGCGGGACAAAATGGCCGCCTCTTGCAACGGTACTCGAATAGCTAGAGCTGGCAAAAGTTCGTCGAGTACCGCTTTCTGACTAAAGTGGTACACAACGCTTGAAAACGGTATAACATTCCAGCCGAGTGATAGTTGCGGCTAGTGTTAGATAGCGTGCGTCATTTTTTTAATATGGGATGAAGATTCCCGAGGAAGCGTTTCGTTTCGACAGCCCTGCGGTCCGCCAAGCCTTGTACGGTTTGTGAACCACACCAGTCGCCTGGCCAGTCCACGGGCAGCGACGGACCTTGCGTCGGTGTAGCATGCGGCATGCGACGCTGCGTCATAAACCCGCGCGCGAGACTCTTGAGTTGTGAATAAGGAATTGAGCGTGTAGTGTAAGCGCGCGGGCAGAACCAAAGAATCCAGTCAACTTTGCTTGTGCTTTAAATATTCTTTTTTTTTGTAATCTCTTAACGGCCTGTTCGATTATATTTGCCGTTGTTAAACTAGTGGTCTGACAGTTGAAAAAAAAACGGTACAGTACAACGGTACGGGGCGTCCGGGGAGGAGAAATTGATTTCGCCGTGATACTATTCTGTATTTCATGGTGTTCATGCTATTTGCAGAGTTGTTTAAAATTTTCTTATTTAAAAAAGTATGTACATAAACCAAAATACAAACGTTCTATAAAACAAAGTGATAAAGAAATGTCACGAACATCACGCATTTTTTTAAATATAATTCGATTAGCAATATGCCTCCTTCCTTTCTGATCATTAACTACTACTTTTAAGTAAATTAAATTATTAATGTGAACAAGATGTAAGTAGAGAATTGTATAGCGTCAAATGACCCGAGTTTTACTTGTATTCCTGATCCTGAACGCCATACTTACAAGTCTGAAATCTAGCTATTGTGAATGAGTATAAATGCTCATAACTGTCATTGATTTATCAAAAAAACTGTCATAAATGTACGTTTACCATAAACTATTAATATACTACATACTGCATCTGCAAGTGAGACAGGAATGCATGTTGGCAAAACAATAAGACTAAATTGTAACCTATTTTGAATGACAGCTCAGCCGAAATAAGCCTGAATTAGTATGCACTTTCGCGTTACTTGGAATCTTGTACCACTCTTTGATAGTTCAACAATGGTTACACGTCACTGTTTGTTTGTCTCTACACGCTAGTGTGTAAAGTTTATGGTATTCTCGATGCCTGCTTGCGTTAAATAAACTCACAGTTGCGTTTGTGGTACATTAAAGTGTTGAGTGGTACCTGCGAATGGTTGAAATTAGTAGTTATTTCAGATTTTTTTTTTCAACTGTCAGAAAAACTTTATATTAAGCTTATGTTAAGCCGCATAGCGGCTAAGCGTGCCATCGAAGGGCAACGAGCGCGGGCGGCGCTGCAGTACCGGTTTTAAATACCGGTACTTTCCGAATGTAGTACCGGTACAGCACTACTGGTTACCGATCCAAACTTTGGTTGGACTCTAACATTTTAGAGGTTAAGTTGGACTTCATATCTGGATTCTCGCGTTTAATTTTGTTCCAGTGCCCATTCGTTTTATCATGATCAAACATTTGAATAGAATTTGAAATATGAAACTTCTGGACGCATTGTTGGTACCATAACGGAAAAAAATTCACAAGCTCTGAATCCAGGAATTGAACAACTTTAAATACGCAATTAGACAAAACCGGTACCGGTATAAAGTACTACAGATGTTTTCACGGTTGTTTGTTGGTAAGGTTATTGTGCCCAGCAGGGGGATAAAACAATCATAAGAGACCTTGTTTTGGACAAATTGGATTTTTGCCCGCAGCGTGCCCGCGCCTCGTTCTGCCCGTATGTTTTCTATCACGTGACATATTATTTATTGCTGGGTATACCCACCGAAGCCCGTCACCTTAGTTAAGTTTAGTGGGTGAATCTACAGACGAGTTATCGGTAGAAATAACCGGTTAAAACCGGTTTTGACCGGTTATATCTTAGAAAACCGGGTTTGCATTCCCTTGTTGCCAGCTCAAACTTATAGGCCGAAGGGGGCGTAGTTTAAACTATTGTGTACTCTATACTACAAACAAACGGCGGTAACATCATACCCTCTAAACCTTAACCTATAGCCATGGTTGTTTTATATTCTTATCCCTTAGAACTACGTTTGTAAGAATTTAAGTATTGAATTGCGACTTTTTTGTTTTGTATGAAACGCCTGAAGTGCAAACGTTATCAAATCTATGACGAATATTTAAAAATCACAATACAAACCTAGTTCTTAGGCATAGTAACAGCCATGGCTTCCAATACTAGTATTGCTGGTTAGACCAATACCGGGATCCCGGTTTTGTGCACACAAAAACAGCATACCAAAAAATCATGGCTATAGGTTTTGGTTTAGAGGGTGGAAAACGTTATCGCCGTTTTCTATGGAGAGCGTGCACATTCTTTTAATGAGAAAAAGTTTCTGGCTAGTGTCAAAATTGTACCGCGTTTGTGAATATAGAATCATTTTGTTCTCCTGAGACCTACCGTACTAAATATAGAACAAATTTCAAAAGTGATTTCTTACGATCATACCAGGTTATTCGAATAAAAAAATGTGTTTTTTTTTAAATTCTCCCTTTAAAATTTTCCTAAATTTTTAAAGTTCTCTACTGAGTTGTATTTCTGAATCTGTTACACGTTTGTTGGTGATAATTGTAACAGATTGTTGAAAAATATATAAATATTGTAATTTTGTAATTATGCCTGTCGTAAATATATTCATAAATTGATTAGTAGTTTAAATATTGACGTTTGAAATAAGAATGAAAGTAATAATTAAAAATACATATCAGTTGACATTTTAATTATAATATGACGATCTAGTGAAGGAAATTCTGTGATTAAGTTTTTGCGGGATTGCCGTTTTTTTCACTGTGGTCTTGCTTTTCTTAATAATACTTTTAGTGACATGTCTTTAGTTGAGACACTGAGCTAACTTTCAAGGCTCTCAGTTTAACCTTTTGAACACCAACGATGTTTAATTTAATTATTAATGACAAGACACGACGTTCTTGTGTCAAACGCTAATTTGAATCAACGTTTGCTCCATAGAAATATACATCATAGAAAGAGTTATAAAATTGAAAGCGGATTTTATTAGCTGATCTCTTTAATTTAAATGGCAATACAATGTGCCAAAAAGAGACGATTATATACTCTCAACTTCCTCTTCAATTGACACCTTGTACACATGAATAGACAAAATGGTCTCCTTTGGTGTAATAGTAATGTGGCAAAACTGGCAAAACGCGCGAAATGCTGAGGTTGCAGGTTCGAGTCCTGCCATTAATCTAATTTCTTTGTGTTGTCATTATACATATAGCATTTAATTTTAGTTTAATTTACAATCGGTTACATTTAATGCCTTAATCAGACTTTAAAAAAGAGGGTATCTCTTCGGCCTGTAAGGAACTTGCGTCGAATTCAAAAACAATCATTCAAAAGTAGATTCACCTTTTTATGATACGTCACGTTACCTGATGTATTGAGTCGATATGGGACAGTCACTCGTACGAAAGTGTACTCCTCCCAAGTAGTGCAAAAGCACTGTAAAAGTTGTACAGTGGCTGTATAAAGGTGATCGTATCCACATATACAGCTGCTATACAGTTTATATGGCGTTTATGTGCCACTTGGACTCCGATTTTAAGGTAGAAATATAACTGTCTTTCGAATATCGTGTAAGTTGTCGGAAATTGTGACGTTGTTTAGTAAATGTAAGCTTTAAAATTGGTTGATGGTTAGATCGACTTTTTTACTTACGTTATATCCATTGTAAAATGAACTTTATGTTTGCTGTTTTATGGTTGATGTTTGCTTGAGACTTTATATTAATGTTGCTGTGAGGCCCTGTTTCACGACCGAATGTTAACTTCGTAAGCAGTTATATCCAGTTCGTACCAAGTTCTTATACAATTTAACTATCGACTTTATTTCAAGTAGTTTTAAATTGAGACTTATATGACAGAAGCGGAGCGCAAACGAAATGCTGAGTAACATCTGGTTTTCTCTCCGCATATATAATTTAGCTCATCTAACATAAACTTATAACATACTAGACGTCCAGCCTGTGCAAGCGAGAAAGTACTACGGTAGTCGCACAAGTAAGAAAAAGAAAACAACATTCCCATTTCAACCTGTTTCGAAGTGCAGGTCAGACCCGTTGTAGAACTTTCGCATAATTTGGGATCATGTACAACGCTTTGATAATGGTTTCACGTCAACGAGATCTTTCCCAGCACACTAAGCGCTATATAAGTTATATAGTAGCTGTATAAGGGTGATTGCCTGTATAAAGCCACTATTAGCTTGTCTTATATAGTTTTTTTGTGCTGCTGGAGTTGTTTTTATACGCTAGTAAATTACTAAGTTTATGGTCACGTTTATTTCCCGGGACTTGGTATCGAGCTGGACATTTCGCCGAGTGACGTTTCCAACGGCATAAAGTATGTTTATTTTGTACTGCGTTTATTATTAAGATTGTATAAGTATAGCGTTGCGTTACGTTGCGTTAAACCTGTTTTGTATAATTCTTTACTCTGTCATTCCGATGTTCTTAGCTCCGCTGTGCAATTGTGACTCTTATTCTTACAGTTGTTGGGTCGTTTTCTTTGTTGCACAGCCGGGCACTTATGTTAGTGGCGCTGTGGTTGAAGGTAAGTGTTCCATCGCTATACAGGTTGATTCTTACACGGCGGCCGTCTTTTTATTAATAGATAGGCTTTTTGTATTTTTTTTTTATACTTGACTAACCTCAAATTGGTGTGAGACAGCTTCTGTTCTTACCCCGTTTAACATATTTTCATCAGTTTATGTTTTTTCACAAAATTAAGTTTTACGGGATGATTAAGTTTTTGCGGGATGATGAAATTTTTATTTTCCGGCGCTTAACGTTGCTTTTTAGGTATAATTGGTTCGTTGCCGTTCGAAAACACGATTCGTTATGGAACACCACAGACTTATCCGGGGCTGTCCAAATTGTAACACTACCTTTTTTGACGGTTTCTTTGATCATTACTGTGTTTTGTCTTGACGTTTCTATGACATTAATATTTACCCATAGACAGCCTGTGCAAAAGTGAGACAGATATTAAAATTGCACAGGTACGAAAGAAAATTAAGTCTAAGCAACGCCTTAGCACTTTGACAGTAATTTTTAACTTTCAAATTACCACGCTAAGCGATATATTAGATTTATATTTATATTTACTGTTTAAGATAATTTTCCCAAACTTAAACCTAGTTTTTTTAACATGAGAAATGTTGTAAACGATCTTATTAAGTCTTTTTTTGCAAGAGTGCTGCAATGAAATATATAAACAGATTTTTTAAAATATATTATACAGAATCAACATTATTTAATATTTATATCTTTGTTAGCAGCTTGTAATTATTTTAAAATGGCACTTTTGCTATAAAAGTCTCACTAAAATTGTTTATTACAAATCTCATCTTAAAAAAAAACGAAGTATAATCTGATTAGTTTGTGGTGTTAACATAATTTGAATCGAAATTGAATGAAAGGGGCTTTAAGAGTCTGTTTACCAAGCCGTTAATACTCTTCGTACAAACGGCGATAACGTTTTCCACCCCCTAAACCTTAACCTTTAGCTATAATTTTTTGGTATGCTATTACCATGCCTTAAATCTAGGTTTGTAACACTCTTCATAGATTTAATAATATTTGCACTTTAGGGGTTACATGCAAAACCAAAAAGTGACATTATTTTTGAATCTATTAAGTATATTTAAAAATTCAAAACATATAAACCTAGTTCTAGGGCATAATGACGACATACAAAAAAACCATGGCTATAGGTTAAGGATTAGAGGGTGGAAAACGTTATCGCCGTTTGTATGGAGAGCGCTGGGTACACGATAGTCTTAAGGCGTTCTACTATCTGAGACCCGAGTATCGCCTCAAAATAAATCATTGAAATGTAGACTTTATTCTGCAATAGAGAAGTTTCATAATAAATGTTTGTTCTTTACTACTTTTTAACACCGCATGATTTATGATGTATAGTCCGTTCATTAACACTTGTCTTGTAATGTAAACAAAATCCTAACCTAGAATTTCACCCTTTGTCACTGCAGTCATCGCTTATCGCCTAAATAAAACAAATAAAGGCGGAAAATAGAAGATTTTTTTATAATTTGTTGCTCTAGAATGGTTTATTTAAAGAATAAACAAGATTTGAACTGAAATTTTAGGTTAGAATATTGTTTACGACTTAAGACAACTAAGGGCCTTCGCTAAGTCGCGCGGTGCACGCCTATAGAAAAATAGTATGAGAGCGTCCGCTAACTCGCGCGGGTGCGAGCTCATGCTATTCGATAGGCGTGCACCCGCTTCGTGCGTCCGCGCGTCATAGCAGACGAGCTAAGGATGAAGGTTTTTCATTGGTCGATATGTTCTTGTGACGTTTGAGTCCACGTTTCAATGCTAAAGGCGATGCGGAGGCGTTGGATGGGACTAGGGAAAGCAAACTCGTTTTTTCTGTAAGAAAAAACCGGTTTTAACCGGTTATTCCGTACAGAAAATAAACGAGTTACCATTCCCTAGATGGGACCTTTCAAGTGTGTTGCCAAATCCCGCGGTATGACAGCTGTCAAACGTTAAACTAGACATACAGGGTGACCACTGTCATTCGAACACGCTCAAGTTATACCTAGCTTAATGGTAGAGTTTTAAAGTTAATACAGGACTTATGGTATACAGCCAATGTGTCGTATTACTGCCGCTTTCAGTCAATAATTTAATAATTGCCGTTATCATTACGTGGGATTAAAATTGATTGATTAGTTGACGAAAACGGCGGTACAATGTGTTGTCTCCAGATACTCCATTAGGAAACAGAAAATGGCCGGTTAAGGCGACGCGTATCTATAAAAGTATAGAGTTATATACCAGCGATCCATCCCAGTTTTGCACCACAATCGGATTCTAAGGCATATAAAAACTTTCACTAAAAAAATGTAAATGACAGTGAAGACCGTATCAAATACCGTTGCGTGGTTTAGGAGAAGGCGGATGAAGATACACCATAAAAATTCTGGATCATCATCATCATCATCATCTCAGCCACAAGAAGTCCACTGTTGGACATAGGCCTCCTCCATGGATTTCCAAAGTGGCCGGTTGGAAGCGGCATGCAACCAGCGCCTTCCTGCCACCTGTATGAGGTCATCGGATCATCTTGTGGCTGGTCGTCCTACGCTGCGCTTGCCAATACGCGGCCGCCATTCGTGAACTTTCGACCCCATCGGCCATCAGTTCTCAGTGCTATGCGCCCTGCCCACTGCCATTTCAACTATTGCAATGATAGCCTAAAATTTACAATATTGTAAAATACTTTTGCCTATACTGTCACTTTCTGGTCCTATAGTATCAGTGGAGGCAATACATGAATACAAATGGATGTATACGTTAAGCTTACACCCCGTTTATCCGGTTTTGATTCGTATTTAGTTAATACGAATGAAAATACAAGGACTCGGGAGCCTCGGGGTTCTGTACAAAAAATTGCACAGCTATATTCGACACTGAATTTCTATCGCACGCTGTAAGTGATGAATTCTGTGTTAAGTGAGCTTGTGCACACATAAGAATAAGAGAAGTAAGTGCCCTTTGAAATAATAAGGTTTTTAGGTTAATTCCTTTTTCACCCTATTCCTGTTTTGACACATTCTTGTTTGGACGAATTCCCTTTCGTATAGGTCTTGTTTGGACATATTCCCTTATCACCCGCGACATACCCGTATGTAGTAAAGGACAGAGTCTTGTCATATTTTTGCTTGCCACATATTTAATAAAAGACAGGCTTGGCATCACAATTTTTTCATCAAATAAGTATTAAGTTTTGTACAGAATAATTTGAAATTCCATAAAATGGGAATGTGTCCAAACAAAAGCGTGACCATAACGGAACCCGTTCGAAAAAGAGTATCCAATCAAAAATAAGGCGAAAAAGTAATCAATCGTTTTTTTAGTAGACTTTATAATACCTAAAGTCTGATGTCTGTCGTGTTTGCGGTGCACTCAAAATCGGACATGCCAGGTATCGCTTACATTTCTTATTGTATTGTGAATAAATCGCTTTAAAATCATTAAATCTCCAAACCCTAGAAATAATTAAAGTACAACGACTGCTACTACTGCCATTGTATTAGTGCCCTGCAATGCACAGATTGTTTTCAATCGTATCCACTTTATAATAAATAAGGTACGGAATAAACGGAATGACTTAGCTGTGTTTGGTTGTATAAGGAAAAATAGTACCTCCCGCGGGCCAATTTTGTAGTCTTCCCGAATTTACTATTATTCGTTTAAGTCACTCGGGAATTTTTGGGACGCTTTAAGTCGGCGAGACGTGTATTGTCCATTAAACACCACCTTAGTTAAAGTGCATGTTGGGGCGGTGTCCAAAATCGCCGCTGGATACGCGTCCATTTGGACTGTGTCTATAATCCTGCTAGTAGACCTCGAAAATCAATTAATACGCCGCGAAAACTATCAGTAGTTTTGATATTGTCAACAGTTCCTCACTGAAGACCATTTGGATGCATCCTCAAATATGCCCAACTATTGGTAATCCCACTAGCAACAGTGGAGCCCGAAAATCATCAGTTGAAGTTGACACACGACTTTATCGTAAAGGTAGTAAGAGCTTTTATAGATCTTTCTGACTTCCAGCGTTTAGCTATATTTCGGCTGCCGACTGCAAACATAAATTTGTAAATTTAAGGGCTGATGCTCCTTTATTCGCACTTGGTCTAATGTCTAAGTGCACTTGCATAAATTCGTTGGTGGCTCCAAGCATTAATTACCTGCCTACTTATACAAAATAGGTAGGTTAACGAGCCAATGGATCATCTGATAAAGATGATTACAGCTGCCTTGAGACACCCGTGAAACCAAGGATTGCAGATGCCTTTGCTAACCCAGAGGGCTAAGATGGAATACCTCTTGTGCCAGTAATTACACCGGCTGTCTTACTCTTCACGCCGGAACATAACAGTACAAGCACTGCTTAGGGACTGGATTAGCGAGCAAGATGGCGGTAGCAATCCCGACGTTGCACAAAGTCCTACCAGTCGCAAAAACGTACTAGAATTTAAAAAAAAAACAATTTATTTAAAACAATGGACAATGCACTTCTCGCTTTAAATTAATTATTGTTAAACAGCCGGCTAATTGCCAGCTGATTTCGGTGATTAGAAACGAATAAATAAAAATAAAATATCAGCTCAACTAACAATACCGATTTTTATAATGAAATCCAAATAATCTGATAGTATAAATTAACGTGTTTACAATTAATTAGTTGTAAAATTAGATAATTCCAGTTTGACGATGTTCGCTGACGTCGTTTAAAAAAACGACGCGATATACTTGTGGATGTTTAAAAAAACGCTGCCGTGACTGTATGTGAGACGCGTTTTTCGCTTGTTTTCATATCGTTATTCATTAATTTACCAAACTGTGTAATTGTAAAACCGCCATGTAACTGATAACAATAATAACAAAGCACAAAACTCATAACGTAAAGACAAACATACGAAAATAGATGGAAAAACAGAAATGGTTTCAATTCTAGTTCAACAGAGGTAGACTTCGGAAAAATGCACAAATTATGACGGATTTTACAGTTGTTTTTAAACTGTTCGTGGAAAGTCGAAAACCGAACCTAAGTGAAATTATGGACATCCTATATTCAACATTTTTACCAATACCATATACCTGTGTGTGTAACACAAATTTTAAAAATTAAACAGACATGTGAACTATGACATTTAGAATTATCTTTAAGATTGTATTTTACTCGTAAAGTTTATTATTCGATAAACAGGTACCCGGTCTGACAGTGAGACCAAAAACACCAATCTTTAACTTTTTCTATAGTCTATTAAAAAAAATGTTTTTTTTCTGATCTGCTTTTATTGTGTAGAAGTGTAAAAAAATATAATCATAAGAAACGGAAAAAAATAAATGTGATTCAGTCAGAAATATACTTAGAAATTTAATTTACATTTTAGTGTAAGAAAACTTGTTAAATAGGATATATATGGATGTGTGCGTAATATTTGTGCTTAATGGCGAGTGTGTAGGTGTACTATGTAATACATATATACACATAAATATATATCTATATATAATTATACTACGCATCACGGCTGGTAACTAGAGTAGTTAAAAAGTATAATTTTTATGTAAATTAATCGCCGTTTAACTGATATAAATATTTATATTAGGTATGGTAATTAAAATATACAATTAATTATAGCGAAAAATATATAGGTATATAAAAATATAGCATCTGTGTTTAGAATCAACCTGGATCTGTATTTTTGGCGGAAAACCAACCGGTTTAAGAAAGCACAACAAGTTGTCTATGAATAATACTAACCCACCTTTTGTATGATGAAATATATTTGTACAGATAATTTTTATTTTATATTTAAACGAGATCTATTTTTGACTTTATTTTTTGCAATACGTTAAAATATATTTATGACATTGGCAGTTTTTATGTGCCTACTATGCGGGACGATTATCGCAGCAGTAGAGATGTGTCAACAATCGAGATATGGCAAAAACAGGTTTCGTTTTTGGACATACAACGTTTGTGGCAAATCGCGATAAACGTGAAACGTGATTAAACGTGTTTAACTTTTTAAATTTACGAATAAATTATGTTTCCGTGTGAACTGACAAATCTAACATATTATTATATTATGTGTTAGGACGCAATATTTTATTAACATATCAAAATAATAATATTAAGTAAAATAGTGAAATTATACAGGATTATAAGTAATGTGACACAATGTTTTTAAGGGCGTATAGTGCGGCTTATTTGCACTATTTAAGGTCATAAATTCTGTATGACCTTAAATAATAATTTTAATCCTAAATATTGGTGGTTATAGTTTCAGTTTTAAAAATATTTCTATGGGTTGTTACCATGGAAAATCCTAGTGTTGATAATTTATTTCAAAGATTTTTGAATAAATGCGAATATTTTCATGGCATGGTTTTAACTCGTTTGCTTTTACGAATTAACACAAATCTTAGAAATCACCTTTTCTCCGTGCTGCAATGTATGGAATACAACAATGCCACTAGTTCACTATATGACTTAAAATAGCACTAATTTAAGCTGTACTATACGCCCTTAAAAGGAATATGTCACATTACCAATCACCCAGTATACCGTCCCCTTTCACGCTAAAGCGCCTGTGCATCACCTCGCCTTCTACAATTTTAAACATTAATTCTTACAACCAACTGTCATATTTCATATAAGACAAAGCTGTGAGAACGCGGCGGCTTTTTCATACTACATCGAAATGTATTCAGTTTTTTGTTTATGCTAAGGCATTATTTTGTTTTGTGTTACAACCCAAGTAGCATGCAAGCGCTATTAAAGCTGTATAGTACCTGTATAGAGGCACATCCAAAGCGCTTAGTTGTGTACTTG
Organism: Ditula angustiorana; assembly: GCA_963691745.1. Lineage (NCBI taxonomy): Eukaryota > Metazoa > Arthropoda > Insecta > Lepidoptera > Tortricidae > Ditula > Ditula angustiorana. Next base: position 1,097,560 of record OY829472.1, on the reverse strand, counting down.
GGAAATTCATTTGTCCTTGAAAGGTCTACCAGAAAGTGAGCCGATCTGCCCCTTTGTGATATATATCACGTGAACTTATTTGTTCGTTGAACGCGGGATTTCTGAAAACGGCGTGTGAACTTTTATTGTACAAAAAAAATACACGTGATTTTCGGTAAGGGAGGGGGCTTAGTCTCACGTATCACCAGTGGGGGAAGAGGGGTCAAAAAATACAAAAAAAGATACATGATTAGACCTCTTAGTTCAGGACCCCGGTGCATGCGAGATTGTTCTTACACGAAATCAGATTGAAAAGGGATTTGACAGTTCGTGCGAGATTGATCTCTTATGAACCGAAAATCACCCTGCTATTTTGCTATTTGAACAGCAATGGCGCCCAAATTGACAGATCGGCTCGTTTCTTGGTAGTCCTGTAGATATTTTTTACGCTTGGCCGGCTGTTGCAATATATTTGTGAATGTTATCTGTCTGTCTAAATGTGTTTTATGTAACAGTTTTTCCAGAAAAATAACCAGCTTCTAGCTAACTTCTTTGTGTTTTCAACTTAACTTCTTTCAGTTAAATTTTAACCGATTTCCATAACAATTGTGTTACCTATGATTAATTCAATCAACCCGTATTAATCGACTTTTAGTCATACCAACAACTCATGAAAAGTTCGACTGAACTACAAAAATACGGTTCAAGTTGATTAAATTACCTTAAAACTACTTTTTAACTCGCTCCTCCAATTCAAAATCACCCTTTTTTCCCTCAAGTTAAGGCTAATTTAAGACTGCTGCCGCGCCCAATTTTTCACCTAACTCCGGAGAAACCGAAGGAGGGTTAAGGTGCTCATAGACTTGAACATTTACCTATAACAGAACATGGAGCACTCGTCGTTTTTAAACGCCTGCTCGCTACTCACTGTTGTTTTTCCATTACTTTGGCGAGCTTTGTAACATGCATTAAAAGCACATTACAAGTGGATGCTCAAGACTGTCAGTACCTTTATGTAACTCTATTTGACTTGCTTATGGATGTACAGTCAAGATCATAAATATGTACACTTTTTCATCTCGATTGCATTATAGTGATAAACTGTTACATATTTTGGCTTTCGTCTACTCGAACTATCGATAGTATTGTTGATAGTATCGTGACATAGGAAAATGGTCACAATATCGATAGGCCTTTCGATATTTTCGATAGTCATTAAAATCGATACTATCGATAGTATATAATTGATTGAGCGCGGTATCATTCTTAGGTGCCGATGAATGTTATGTTGTGTCATGTTTATTGTGGATCGTCAGGTACCTCAACTACTCGTATAGCAATATTTCGCAATAGCATTTAAATGTATATTATAATGTTACGTGTATACAATACATTCCAGTGCTTCTTAAAACGGTTGTAACTATGCCAATTAGTGAAAATTTAATGATAAACAGAAAAGCATCTTAGTTAATTTGTTAATGCGTCTTTATCGAAAACTCAAAATGGTAGATTTATGAGCGCAAGAGGGCTGTCACAAGGAATGGGGATCAAAATACAAAAGCGGGTAATGACACTAATAACCCATTCGGCCAATGATATCCCACCATATAAGCTAAGACATCATTGCTTGATACCTAGCACCATGCATCGGCCCAAGCATTGTCCTTCCCTTCCCCCCCAAGGGATCCATAAGGAAACCCTTGGGGGCATGCGGGAACTCGAGGATGAAACCCGATACGCCCACCTCCCCCTTTATTTAATGTGCAAACGCAAGCCCCTACAAATGACAGCAAAACTGTCACAGTGATGCTGGTTAAGAGTAGTTTTTAATGTTATATTTACTCGTGATGCGACAAAACCTAAGAATATTCCTTTTAATCAAGTGACAGCCCTCTAAGGCCGCCAGACTTTGACAGGCAATCTTTTTGGTTCGCTGTCGCTATGATTATGACAAAGCTACGAAGTCGTTTTCTCAGTGAGTCTCTCTCCAACTAGGCTTAGAAAGGGATGAACTGAGCGACACGAGAATGATGTTTCTTTGTTTTTTGTTAGTCTTGAAGGCAAATAGTAAATTTACCATTTGAGGTTAAGTGGCAATATTATTTCCTGCCATTTCAGACGAGTTCGCGTTTAAGATGGGTTGCTCCGTATGAGGCGGAAATTTTGAAAGTTTCTATTTTTTTTATTTATTGCGGCTGAATTTGGCTATTGATCAATTCGATTGATTTCGCTACAGTAAAACATAGTTAACTAACGAACTGTGATTTCTTTTTTAGAAATTAAAGCTTTTTATTTTTAAATAATTGTACATTCGAAAGAGTCGATTAAAACATAAGGTACAATTATTCAAAATTAATGACCTAAAATTACAAAATCAAAACAAGCGCGTAAGTAATAGTCCTTTATTGTAGCAGAACGGTTAGATTTGTTATAAAGTTCTATTTAGCCACAATAAACGAATTAGGTTTTTTTAATTCCCGCCTTAAACGAAGCGATCCCCTTTAACCGTTTTGATGAAAAATCTGTTTTACGCCTGTTGAAATTATTTGTTGATATTATTTTTAAAACGCAGTGTCGCCATGTCGATTAATAGCTGTAAAAAAAACAATATTATTTTTTATTTCATAACGTCACATTGCACCTTCTAAGTACATAGTGCGTTTTTTTTAACCCGACTTTTGAGGTTTATAATTTAACAAGTATCCGCTATCTATACAATGACACCATACATTAAAAATATTTTAAACGTGACGAAATTTTGTCCATGTTTCTTACACAGTGGCAAATGACATACTTTAATTTGTTTAAAGTTTCGCGATTTTCAGGCACAAAATAATAAAAAGTCGGATATTGTAAAGCTAAGAGCGGATAATTGGTACAACTGGCGCAGATATACAACCCACCAGTTTTTGACTACGGCCGTTGCTATACGACCCAAACGACGGGGTATAAAACACGTACATTGGGCGGCAAAGTCCCACTCAATTTATTATTAAAAATGAATCGTGCTGTGAGCAAAAAATTTAATTTAATTCAATATCTTTCCTTTAGGAATTAAATTAAAAAGGCTGGTACTGTGTTAGCGACACTGCGTTTTAATTGCGATTATTCTTTACGACGCATACGGCAAGTCGTTATAGTTAAGGTCGTAACACCTAAAGTCGTATAACGCCATCTTTTTTCAGTATTCTAGGTTGCTAGATAGACCCTTTCTTGGACGTGACACTGTTTGTTTGTAACAAATAAAGGTCGTTTTGTAAGGGTTTTTATTTTTATTTTATGCCCAAAAATGGGCGCTTTACACTGACGTTTAAAATGGCACGAGTTTAAAGGCCCATTGGCATATGTTGCATTTGTTGGTCTGCCCTGACGCCTAAACTCAGCTAGTAAAACTAGAATTTCTCAAATTGATTATTTCTGAACTAGAGAACCGAGAAAGAACCAAGCTGAGATTTTAACAAACTGGCAGTTAATGCATTTGGGAATGGATTTAGTTTAATAAGCAATTAAACTATGCTGATGAGTGTCGTCGCTATATTTTGGTATAGTAGACTTTTTTGGAGTTTTCGACTGTTCAGACACTTCTTGCTAGCTTATGATTCTGGAAGCGCAACGACGAATAGCTCAACGCCGAGGTTCGTTCTTGCGCTTAACGATTACAGCACGAAGTTGATTTTTGGTTATCGAACGCTTGACGTTCGCTAGCCGCGGGCCAATCATACGCCAGCGTATGTTTTAGCCGGCAGTCATTGGCGCGCGGCTGAGTGACGAACGTTCGGAATTCAAAAATCGCCCAATCGTTTTCAAAATGGCCTCGCCAGTTGCCAGCGGCCGTCAGGGCAGACGGGCGTGCGCCGCTCCGTCAACCAATCACAATATTGTATCGTATCGTAGTTTAAAAAAAGTATATTTAACGGCACCCTTCCAGCGAGCCGCGACTGTATATAATATAGGTACATATATGGTTAACCTATCAAATATTTACAAATAAAGTGATTATTTTTGTTCTTTTAGTGAATATTTTGGTCGTGTGTTTCCGCGCCCCACCGGGCCTGTGAGTTATATGTCATTGTAGCATATTATTGCATTTTATATTAATAAAGTTTTCTTATATGTGGATAACTATTGTTTTACTTTTCTTGTTATTATCTGAGCAGAACATCGACGCGCTCGACGTCGAGGCATCGCTTACTGTGCTGGAGCACTGTCTCGACGTGGAACTTTCGAGAGGCAGACCTGCGGCCCTAACATGACAGCCCAGGTTTAGTTTAACCCCTCCCTGTCTCTGTCTAACTAGTGTCATAAGAAAGGGACGCAGATAGAGATAAACTAAACTTGGCCAGTCATGTTAGGGCCACTGGGATCGAGAGAACATTTTTTTATAAAATAGGAAGGAAAATGAGCAAATTGGTAAGTAATCACCAACGCCCATAGACACCTGGAACACCAAGCAGTTTGCGGATGCGTTACCATCCCAGAGGGCCAAGATGGTGTCTTGTGTCAGTAATGTCACCGACGGTCTTGCGCTCCACGCCGGAACACAACAGTGCAAGCACTGCTGCTTAACGGGATTAGTGAGCAAGATAGTGGTAGCGATGCGGACGGACCTTGCACAAGGTCCTACCACCCGCAAAACTATAGTTACTCGGTAAAAAATAGATAGAACATTTGGTTTTCTACTAGCTAACTCAGTCATCAAACGAAAATAACATAATAATATAATCTGTATCTTTATCATCAATACGGTATTCCACTCAAAAATCTAATGGCATAAAGTGCAAAATTGTTGTAGACGACCACTAAAATCATACTTATGTCCAAAGAAGTAGGTAAATAAACCTGATATTTTAGAAGTTACAGCGATACAAAGTTACAAAGATGACGAAGAGAAAAAGTTCTTTTTTTATTTCGAAATATGTCATTCGAATCCAAATAAAAAATGTAGAAAATTTTAGTATGTGAGTAATTAGTTAAAAGCTTAAGTATTAAAATAAACACGCTTGTTGGCTCCATACAAATCATTATAGCGACGTCACTGGTTCCGTATGCAGCGCGATAGAGCGTTTTCACGACGCACGCCCGGCGATGTCATTTTATTACTCGTGATATTTCGAAAAATAATGATCGTAAAAGAAAACTAAAAACACAGTTTTTCTTCTTAACCAATTCTATCAATTTTGGAAATAAAAAATACCGTGTTCTACTATTTTCACAACCGAATTAGACTAATTTCTGTACCATATTTGTTTACATTAGTTGGGCCAAAATTCTTTTTAGTGTCTAAAATAAAGATGAAAATGTATAAACACTTTTTACCTTATTTGATCAGGGACCACATACATCCCGATTCTAATTTCTTTGACCTGGGGACCGTATACATCTCTTGGTCAATCTGTACTAGTGCCAGTTCGTTCAATATGCTTAAAGCTTGCTGTGCTATTTATTATCTTTTTTTTTTCTCACACTTTATGTGAACTATTGTTATGATTGTGTATATTGCTCTGTAATCTTGTTTTGAAAAGAGAAGAAAAAAAAAAGATAAACTGCTGAGTTTCTTGCGGCGTTTCTTCTCAGCAGATTCTTCCATTTTCCGAAGCGCTAGTAGATTCAGACATGTAAAAGAGCCTATATGGCCTACTTGCAAAAATACATTTTTCATTTTCATTTTCATTTTCATTACAAAATTGTAGATGTCTCGAAATATTTTCATAATAATATTACGTTAGTTCTCAACCGGGCCCCAATTTCTATTATGAATTTTCCCACCATCCTGGGTTTTTTATTACAGAAAAGTTTCATTTGGTACTGAAATTACCACTGCGTTACCAGTCCCCACGACCCCTCAAAAATAGTGTCCACTGCGTTACCAAATAATAGTTTTTTTCTTATTCTGAGCCCAAATATTTCTATAACTGTCATCATTGGGGTATGCGTATGTCATTCTGAATTTAAAGATAAAATGTTCTTTTAAGAATATCAGAATAAGAAAGAAATATGCGTTAAAATGTACAAGGGACGTTTTTATAGGCATCAAAAAGAATTTTGGCCCAGTTATTTCTATCGACCTTGACTTGCCCTGTTTCTAGGCGGACGAATTTATCACAAATTCATACGTCAGTCCGTCTTTTTGGAATTGGATTTACTCTCCCATTTACTTCTAAGTGGTGTTAGACGTTAAAAGCAAAATGGCCGCCCCCAATAAACAAGGTTTCCTAATTTGTTCCTGTGACTTACGATCATCGAAATGAGAAAACTATAGAACTGTACAACGCAGTGACAGAGTAGCCGACCATAGTCTATTTGGTAGACTATGTTGGATAGCCTGAATAAAACTGTATGTGCCAATTGTCAAGTAAACAGCTCTACGTTTTTTACGTTTTACATTGGCGTCATATTTTTAGTTCTGCTATCCGACGCCTGTGTCGCTGCTAGTTAGAAAACTTAGAAGCACTTCATTCACTTACGATAAGATTCAAAGTTGTACCAATGGCTAAATATTGAAAGCCCCTTTTCACCTGCTTCACCCCGTCGCAAAGTGGTGACGCTAGGCTTGTAACAATCCGAACAAGTAAGCAGATCTATTGTCTTCTTATATCGATGTTTACGATTTTAGAAGCGTAACTCAGCTATTGGCTTTAATGGAAGCCATTTAAAAACCTGTAAGGCATAGAGTTGGGACGTCGACGGTTTTTTCGTTAACGAAACGAGACCGTCGACGGTCGTTCATCGACTAGTCGATTAACTAGTCGAATCTGTGGACTAGTTAACGTCAAAAATAACATCAACTGGAGTTATGTAAATGTAGCATCGACGCTCCGACGGCAATAATGAGTAGTTATTTACTACGTTACTAGTTACTATTATGATTTCGTTTGAAATAAATCTACTTTACTATTTAATTTATTACAATGTTGTACTTATATTCTCAAATGAACTTTCCTTCATGCTTTTCTTTCAAAGCTGAATAAAATTCGGCTGTACTTATAAAAAAACAAAAATGACTAACCATGTAGGTACGGATATGGTACTTACAGTTACAGGATTATTCAGGCGCATTTAAAAGTTCATTCGATTTAATGTACATACTTCAATTATTATTGTTTACATTTTTATCTAACCCGCGTCGCATAGTTTGACATTGCTAACGGCCAAATGACATTTTACAAGTTCGCGTATCTCGTTGCATTAAACTATTCGACTCCCAAATTTTGCCGTTTATGAATCGACCGTCCAGTCCGACGTAGCGGCGTCGACGCGACGGAAGTAACAAAACGAGTTCAAGGTTCAACTAGTCTATGCGTAGACGGTGGACGGTCGTTTCGTTAACAGTCGATCAACGTTGAATTCAACTAGTCCGTTCATTCAACGCCCACCTCTAGTAAGGCAACTGTCCCAGTCAATGCCGGATTTAGGGGTCTGGCCTCGGGGCAACAAAGGAGTCTGGCCCCGATTTTTTTTTATGAAATAGGAAGGCAAACAAGCAAGTGGGTCACCTGATGGTAAGTGATCACCACCGCCTATAGACATCCGCAACACCAAAGGGATTGCAGATGCGTTACCAACCTAGAGGGCTAAGATGGAATACCTCTTGTGCCAGTAATTACACCGTCTTGCTCTCCACGCCGGAACACAACAATGCAAGCACTATTTTAAAAATATTTTGACTTTTGTGACAACTTCTCTAAAATTCTGACAATTGTAACCGACAAAGATGGCTGTGCCGCGCGAACATTCACCCCTTAATATACTTAGAACGGAAGAAAGTGGGCCAAGTTTTTTTTCCCGGTTTCCCAGCCAATATAGCGAAAGCCTCCCCTTCCCCGGGGACAGCATTTGGACAATAAATTGGCGCTCAAATTGCTCGACCTTTGCCGGCGAGTGAATTTCCCGGTCCAAGGTTCGAATCCCAGGGGGGTCCAATAATTCTGAGGAACTGTAAGTGTGATTCGAAGACGGCCCCATGTGGACAGTTTCACGCGGATACGGCGAAGGCGGAAAAAGGATGGTTTCGACAAATGAAAAAAAAACTCAGAAGGGTTCCGGTTTTCGAGTGTATGTTTGTAACCGAAATTCCATTTTTTGAAGCATTCAAATTAAATTTTAATGTCATGTTATAACAACACAAAGAAAATTTTGGGCAATGACAGGAGTCGAACCCGCAACCCCATCCTGTGCCTTGCGTTTGCTAATTTTTGGATTTTCTAATATTCCTCGTACAGTCATCCAATTACATTCATTGCCACTGTAGAACGTTGTCGCAATTTGCATTGCCGAGATATTTAGTTAAGTTTTGTTTTTTTATTCAGTCAATATCAAATTACATTACAAAATATGAAATTGCATAGAATGTCAAATTGCATGTTGGTATTGTCAAAATTACATAATAATTATTAAAAAAAAAAACAGTTTAAAAAGTAAACTAAAACCAAAACAAAATAAGATATAAATGTCACAAGAAAATTACATTAATAAATGCCATTTATTCAGAAGCCATGATGACGTTCATTGTGAAAAGGTTCCACAGTGGCCTACGAATCAAACTCGCTGTACATTGCGTCCCTGAATCACCGCGGATGTTTCGCCGACGGCTGCGCGACGCCGGTAGTACCATCGCTCACTAACCGTGGTTTAAATCCCTAACCACCGAGCGCATCCCATTCCCACACCTAATCATACAACTTGATAAATGATTCAATACGGTAATAAATGTGCGTTCTTGATTCTTGACTTTCATACACACATACAACATGTTGCGCAAGTACTTTTCAGAGAAGCTTCAGGTTAAGTATCTGTTTAATGTATCTGGGTACTTTTAATTTTGTATATTTTTATTGTATAATATCATGTATGTGTGTAAGTTTATCGATATGTCATCATCATCATCATCTCAGCCACAAGAAGTCCACTGTTGAACATAGGCCTCCTCCATGGATTTCCAAAGTGGCCGGTTGGAAGCAGCATGCAACCAGCGCCTTCCTGCCACCTGTATGAGGTCGTCGGACCATCGATTTGTATTGTTTGTATATTCCAGCTGATTTGTGTTATTCTTGTTTTTATTTATTCACGATCCTGCACCGTTATACTCTCTGTTTAGCCTGATGGTTGACTGGTTGAGAATACCTTATGGCATTATGCCCGCCATTTGTACATTATTGTTTTATTGTGCAATAAAGTTTAAATAAATAAATAAATACAGACACACGCACACACACACAAGCAGTTATGAATAAAAATGTAACGCACCTACTCGTAGAAGCTTACATTATTTTTGTGCGGTGGTAGGACCTTGTGCAAGGTCCGCCCGGATCGCTACCACCATCTTGCTCGCTAATCCTGCCGCTAAGCAGCAGTGCTTGCACTGTTGTGTTCCGGCGTGGAGAGCAAGACAGCCGGTGTAATTACTGGCACAAGAGGTATTCCATCTTAGCCCTCTGGGTTGGCAACGCATCTGCACTCTCTTTGTTGTTGCAAGTGTCTATAGGCGGTGGTGATCACTTACCATCAGGTGACCCACTTGCTTGTTTCCCTTCCTATGTTGTGTAAAAAAAAAATAATGAGTTAGTTATCTAAAATCATAAATTTAATTTCAATGTGATATTAATTACTTAAGTTTACATTTTTGTAACCGAAATTTCTTCCGATTTTTATTTTTAATTGATTAACATTCAAATTAAAAAAATTAATTATTTAAAACTTGTTAAAAAGTTTCATATTACGACACCGAGAGTAGTTATACCCTTAAAATCAATAATGTAATGACCGTAAAAACGAAGCACTTTGAAAAATTCGCAGGGTATGGTAGCGGTAATGTGGCGAACCTGGCAAACGCAAAGCACGGAATGATGATATTGCCGGTTCATGTCCTGCCATTACTCTATTTTTTCTTTGTGTTGTCATTACATAGCATTTTAGTTAAGTTTTATTTAATTGATTTATAACATTAAAGGCACTTTAACGCGATAAACTCATTGTTCATTTACCTTGACGTTTCGGTCATGTTTCAACGGCCGTCTACTCGTGACCACGGCCGTTGAAACATGGTTGAAACGTCGAGTAACAACGAATTTATTTAATAAATATGAGTGAATACAATTTGTGTAATTTAATTTAACATTTTTTTTATCATTTAATTTTAATTATTGTAAAATTTTGTAAACGATTTTTTTAAATTTTGCATTTTTTTGTATTTTTTTTAGCGGTAATGTGGCGAAACTGGCAAACGCAAGGCACGGAATGCTGATGTTGCGGGTCCGAGTCCTGCCATTATCCTAATTTTTCTTTGTGTTGTCATTCATTATATTACATTGTAAATTTAATTTCAATGTATAAAAAATACAAAAAAAAACCATAATTATTGTAAGTCTATTTCATTTAATTTTACTTTAAAACTGTGAAGTTTTATTTGATTAAATAGATAATTAACTACTGAGGACGCTGAAAATAAAGCCTCACCATTCCAAGAATGCATTCCAAGTCCATTCTAACCCTGCAAACGAAAACTTGAGCCATTAATTAAGCTACAATTAGCTCGCGCCACTGGCCGTGAATTCTCATTAAGCTTTCACGTTTGCTAGTTACCTCATAGTCTGAGATCCCACCGCAAAATTCTGCACCAATCTATTTACATTATTTAATTGAAATGAGATATGATGGAGACTGAACAGCAGAAGACCAACCGTCGTGAAGTTCCTTGGGGAAGGCCAATGCCCAGCTGTGGGTGTCTTTCGGCTGATATGATGATGATCATGGTGGAGACTGAAAATCAGCGGTCTCGCTGAGTCTCATTTCCGTTTTGCTACATTGAATTACTGCGTTATATTTTATATAGTTTTTGTAACGTTTTGCTTTTGCTCTGTTGGTATTTTTTTTATTTTTTTTATTAATTAAATGTTACTCGTGGGGTCACGCAAAGGGTCGTCTAGCAAAGTCTTGGCACAAGTATAGTTTAGTTTAATTTATTCAGTCACTAGAAAGTTTCATTATAAATTGCATTGCATGTCAAATTACACGAATTTATACTGAGATCGTCAAAATTATATAATTACAAAAATTAAAATCAACTAAAAAAATATTAATAACACGATATTTGATACAAAATTACAATAGAATGTCAAATAAATTTAATTTTAAATGCTGTTAACCACCATTTACGTATATTTTAGTTTTCACGCAGGCAACCTTAGGTACTTCGCAGTGTTGAGGAATATAATAGCTTGGGTTAGATATATTTAAGTCGATACCTTGGATGAAAACTAAAGCGTGGATGTAGCCTCAGTACATGCTACACCCAAAACTGTCAAAATGGTTACCTTGGGGGCGTGGCAACGTAGTAAAACCTGCAAATTAATAAGAAAAACGTAGATTAATGTACCAAACGTTACCAAAGGTAACCATTTTGTCTATTGATTGAGTACAGGGCGCATTAAAGGGGAGTTTAGAGTATGTAGTCGTCTTTTATAGGCACATTGTCCTGCCATTTAAAGTAAAGAGATCAACTAATAAAACGTCGCTTTAAATTTTATTACTCTTTCTAAGCTATACTATTTTTATGGTCGATACGATAATTACATATTAACACCTAGCAAGTAGCAATCCAAGTGTTATGGCAAACTACAAGGTGGCAACCATTTTTTCCATTTACTAAGATCGACTCCTTTTCTATGGCACTTAATTTATTTTCCAAAAATATGAACCTAGATTAAAAAAGGTGTCAAAAATAATTATACAAAAGATACTTGTGGCAAGATTTTTTTAGGCAATTGCATGCCTTGCCTAAAAAAATTTTGCATGACTTGCATTAAATGAAATTAGGCATTGTATGACCCCACATCCTTGTTTAAATCACAATTCGATCAAATAATAGATAGGTGCAGAATTTTACGGTCGGATCTTACACTATCAGTAACACCGGACCGGCATTTCAGAAATTATTGAACAAGTTAGATACCTAGTGTTAGCGATGAGCAGCTGTCCTGCGGCTCTATACGCGGCCTACGGCAAGAATCGATATTGGACGTTTAAGAGGAGTGTGAACCCAGCCCCAAAAAGCGCTCCCCATACAAACGGCGATAACGTTTTCCACCCTCTAGACCTTAACCTATGGCAATGATTTTTTTGTATGTTCTCATTATGCCTTAGAACTAGGTTTGTATGTTTTGGTTTTTATCTTCTTCATTGATTTGACAATATTTTCATTTTAGCAATTGCATACAAAACAAAAAATCATCAATATTTTTTAAACTTTTAAGAATATTTAAAAAACCAAAACAAACAAACTTAGTTCTAGGGCATAATGACAACATACAAAAAAATCATAGCTATAGGTTAAGTTTAGGGGGTGGAAAACGTTATCGCCGTTTGAATGGAGAGCGCTGGGTTCACACTCCTCTTAAAGGAATACTAGTTACTCACCCAGGCTTCGCGCAGGTACAATTACGTAATGAATTACTCTCGTATCTCTTAGGGTAACGCAGGCGTTACAAGGAGCCATACGTACGATCGGAATTGGTTCAGTAGTTCCAAAGATTACCCCCTACATGCAAACAAACAAAAAATAAAGTGTACCTTATTATAACATTAGTGCTGGTTAGTGTAAATTAGTGGGTATTAGTGTAGATTAGTGAAAGTGTATAAATTATATGTATTAGTGTAGATAAGTGTGGATTAGTGTAGATAAGTGTGGATAAGTGTAAATAATGTAGATTATAATTAGGGTAGATAGTGTAGATTATATTAATGTATATGTAGATAAGACCGCTGAACCGCTCGAAAGTTGCTCAACGTGCTATGGAAAGGGCTATGCTCGGAGTTTCTCTAAAAGATCGAATCCGTAACGAAGTGATCCGACAGAGAACCAAAGTTATCGACATAGCCCACCGCATTAGCACGCTGAAGTGGCAATAACCCGAAGAACCGATAACCTTTGGGGTAGACGAGTTCTTGAGTGGAGACCACGAATCGGCAAACGTAGCGTGGGACGTCCTCAGACTCGGTGGAGCGATGATCTTCGCAGGGCGGCTGGCAAGAGTTGGATGAGAGTGGCCGAGGATCGTGCTTAGTGGCGTGCCATGGGAGAGGCCTATGTCCAGCAGTGGACGAACATAGGCTGATGATGATGATGATGATGAGATAAGACCGCGAAGGCTCTTTTAAAGTACATACATCCACATACCCACACAGAGACCACACAACAAAACCAACGCACAAAAATTTTACCACACTAATCGCCATCTGTGCGGTCGAATACAACATTACGCCATACATTTTATACCACAATTACACTTTACCAAACGCAAATAAACAGTGGTCCAGAACTCCCTTTAATACAATACTCTACAGTGCTAGTTTCACAGTGGTACCACTATGAAATTAGTACGGTTATGATAGGCCCACTAACTCCTAGTTGGTGAATCTCCAGCGTTTCAAAGTCAAACTCAAAGTCAAAATATTTTATTCAGATTAGGCTTACAGGTAGCCCTTATGAATGTCAAAAAATTTACCACCGTTTTCATCGTTGATCATTACCGTTCCTTCATTAATAGTTGGAATATAGGTCTACAATGGACTTTAGGCAAGAACAGAAGCCGTACACGGAGTTGATACTAGTTTTAGCAGAAATTGGTGCGAAAACTTAGATATTTCGTCAATTAGTTATGGAACGGTAATAAGCAATAAAAATCGCACAACTCACCAATTAAAAAAAACAACCCTTCTTTTTGGTTTTGCCGTAATCGAGTAAAAAAGCATAAAAAACTCGCGAAATTATGACGCTAATGGTATTCAAAGGGCTTAAGAACCCGCCCGATATTACGCCTTAAACAATTACTTCCAAACTCAAAGATTTATCTCCCAACTTCTAACTTCATGAATATACAATTTAAAATGAAGACTATATTTCACCACTTACCTTGAATTGCGGAAGTTATGTAATGAAACCTTACATTTACATGTAAATCCTTGTGGTTGTGATAGCTTAATTAAACCATTATTCGGTGGTATTAGACATTTTGTTTGTTTGTATGTTCGGACCTCTACTATCTTGCTCGCTAATTCGCTAAGCAGCAGTGCTTGCACTGTTGTGTTCCCGCGTGGAGAGCAAGACAGCCGGTGCAATTACTGGCACAAGAGGTATTCCATCTGAGCCCTCTAGGTTAGCAACGCATCTGTAATCTCCTTGGTGTTGCGGGTTTTGGGGCATGGTGATCACTTACCATAAGGTGACCCGCTTGTTTGTTTGCCTTCCTATTTCATAAAAAAACTGCTTGTGATTATGATAGCTCAATGAAACTATCATTCGATGGTAATAGACATTTTGTTTGTTTGTTTGTTCGGATCGCTACCATCTTGCTCGCTAATCTAGCCGCTAAGCAGCAGCGCTTGCGCTGGACAACACAGCCGGTGACATTACTGGCAGAGATATTCTATTATCCGTTATGCCATTTTGTGGCAAACATAAAAAAGTTGTATGCTAGTCTTGGCCGCGTATTGGCAAGCGCAGCGTAGGACGACCAGCCACAAGATGGGCCGATGACCTCATACAGCTGGCAGGAAGGCGCTGGTTTCATGCTGCTTCCAACCGGCCATTTTGGAAATCCATGGAGGAGGCCTATGTCCAACAGTGGACTTCTTGTGGCTGAGATGATGATGATGATGATGATGCTAGTCTATTTTTATGTATGTTAGTCTGTAAGGTATTTTTCTATCGGCCTTCGTTGCCTGAAAATAAAAGTTTTTTTTTTAATTTTTTTTATAGCCCTTATTCTGAAAGAATGTCATAATATCTCAGTAATGTGTAGGACTACTTTTTTTGTACTAAGTAAAGACAAGAAAAATGTTTGTAACTGAAATTTCTTTCAAATTATTAAATTAAAATGCTATGTAATGACAACACATAGAATAATTAGGGTAATGACTGGACTCGAAACTGCAACATCAGCATTCCGTGCCTTAAGTTTGCCCGTTTCGCCACATTACGGCTAGCGTACATTACCGCTTACGCTAATGTACGCTAGCGCTAATGCTAGCGCTAGCTCTAATGTACATAGCATTTTAAGAAGAGATAAAGTTAAAGATGTCGCGTCTACCTTGTTGATCTGTGGGCAGGTTTGGTTTACAGGAATCATATCATACCGCCTCATTAACCTAGCAGCAGCAATGGCGCAGACGCCGCGACGGCGCGAGCCACGAGCGAACTGGTAAATATAAAATACAGTAGCGAACTACTAATTAATATAAAATGTAAGAGACTCGAGGTTGATTATAGATTGATTTGAGATTGACTACAGATTGGCAAAAGATTGACTACAGATTGATTGCAGATTAACTACAGATTGATTACAGATTGACAAAAGATTGACTACAGATTGATTGCAGATTGGCAAAAGATTGACTACAGATTGGCAAAAAAATGACTACTGATTGGCAAAAAAATGACTACAGAGTCATTGCAGATTGACTACAGATTAATTACAGATTGACTACAGATTGACAAAAAATTTACTACAGATTAACTGCAGATTGACTACAGATTGACTGCAGATTGATTACAGATTAACTACAGATTGATTGCAGGTTGGCTAAAGATTGACTGCAGATTAAATCATGATTGACTACAGATTAATTAAAGATTGACTCGGAAAACGAAAATTACTAAAAATTTACTTTAGCATTGACTTTAGATTTGCTATATTGTGTTATGTGTTGTTTTTAGATTTATTAATTTCTAATAAGGCTGGCCTGTTCAGTTTCAATCAAAACCCCTAAACAAATAAAGAAAAAAAAACGCACGCTATCACCTTAATAGAAAACTAACCGCGGGCTCCCACATTTTGTGCCAAAGCATAGTCGACTAAATTGAGATGCATACATCGCCCGAGGCGCGCGCTGTAGACGAATTACGTTCTCAATTTATCAGGGTAGTAAGTTACACGGTAACACGGGGTGGATTCTGGAAAACACAGTTGTCTCGCCCGGGGTGGAATTACGACGCCGAGCTATATTTCGAAACGAATTAAAGTCTGTTTCATCTACACTTGTCTTAAGTTGTAAACAATATCATAACCTAAAAAGTCACTTTTTGACACCTAATCGTTTATCGCCTCATCCCATATAACCATTTTGGTCGCCTGTAGTAACTGTATCATCCTTGTGTTCATCATTATCATCATCATCTCAGCCACAAGAAGTCCACTGTTGAACATAGGCCTCCTCCATGAATTTCCCAAGCGACCGGTTGGAAGCGGCATGCAACCAGCGCCTTCCTGCCACCTGGTTGTCATCCTTTGTTTTACTACACTTGTAACAAATCTAATTCGCTGTTACCGCTGAGTTTGTTTACGTCGACAAGAAGTAGGGGATTTCAGAAACATAGAATACAATATTTTGGGGATAAAATCACCCGCCGTAAAGTGTGTTATCGGTTACTGATCTGCGACCAGAATTTGGGTGCAGATTATTTCGTTACCGAAATTTCAGTCGCAGATTTGGTTGGGGTAATAAAGCAAATCCAAGCTGTAATAAAGCCAAGAGGTGATTTATAGTTTGCTTCGTAATGTTTTATTCAAACTATAAACATTTCAATAATGAATCCTGCACTCTGTCAGATTGTGGAAACAACTTCTAACTGACATCGGAAAATTGCAGTCGGTTGCCTTATTCCGTAGTACCTTGAGAAAGGACTAGCCTGACTTCCTTTTAATCGTTACTGTCTGTCCTTTGACTTATGTATATCTATATGTATTGTTATATACTTGTATACTATTATTATTAAGTATGTACAGTCCCCATTTGATTCATGAGCCACTGTAAAACTTTTTCTCAATAAACGTCATAATGATTTCTAAATAAATGACATAATTTCTCAGCGATGACACATTACGACTACGTTCTAGAGTTGCCTATGTAACAAATTGGGTGACTATATATTTTTATGTATTTTTGTGTTGTTAAGTATGTTTAGCTTAGTATACTTTTACCTTACTTTTCTCTGTCGACTCCAAATTTGGGACCTGTAAATAACCAAAGGTTAACTAGAAGAGATCCCTTAAAAGGATAAATTCGCCTATGTTTGCCTGTTTTATCTTGTGATCTGTAATTTTTATGTGATATGTAGGTCTGTACAATATATTGTAGATATAGATAGCAAAAGCTGAAATTTTAGGTTATAATGTTATTTACAATTTGAGACAAGACAGATTGAACAGACTATAGTCTTTGTTCATTTTGTTAAATTAATCCGGACGAAGCAATGCGATTGCGCAACAAATGGAGGCGAATGAGATGGGGATTGATTTGGATTCGCACACCTTCAGAGGATTAGCTGCAGAGATTTCACAGAAACGTATACAGAGGAAAATGACGTGGTATATACAGTCAAGGAAATTGAAACACGTACCACCGTAGAACCTAGTCGAAGAGACATACGCATGACATTTGTATGACATAGCCTGGCGTTTAACGCGTCGCGTCATTGCGATAGGGTGCTAAGGTGGTACGTGAATATATTATTTCCCCTACTGTACCAAATGTGTAAAATGGCACGTTCTAGGAATTTCGATATCGATAAATTGAAACATACATACATACATAAAATCACGCCTGTTTCCCGGGAGGGTAGGCAGAGACCACGGCTTCCCACTTGCTACGATCCTGACATACAACCTTTGCTTCACTTGATAAATTGATGTCAATGTTAATATGCAATACCCATTTTTTATGGTTCCGTACCTCAGAAGGAAAAACGAAATCCTTATAGGATCACTTTGTTGTCTGTCTGTCTGTGTGTCTGTCTGTCAAGACCATTTTTCTCAAGAACGCGTGGAGGTATTGAGTTGAAATTAATATCAAATATTCAGATCTACAGTCCCTTAGAGCCGTGAAAATCAAACTCATAAGTCAACGCAATCAAAAGAAACGGCCGTATATGCCGCAATTTTCATACATTCGCAAGACACTCAAAAACCTATGGGGCACTTCCCGTTGACCTAGAACTTTGAAATTTGGCAAGAAGAAAGGTCTCACAGCACAAATAAAACAATAAATCCGAAAAACGTAAGTTTGTAGTTTATACACACAAAAAACAATTGTTTGGTCTTAAATGAAATGAAATGAAATGAAATTTAATGCGTCTGAATTAAGGTTTGAACAGTGCAGTTACAGATGCTTAGTAATAGTTTCGCTTAACCCTACCTTTACAGGTGTACATAGTAAAAATGCGATACTAGATGTTTTTGATGACGGAATCCTTGGTGCGCGCGTCCGACTCGCACTTGACCGGTTTTTTTATAGTATGTTGATATACCAATATTAATTTTGTTAAGTTTTAGTATTTATAAGTTTTTATTCTTTATTATGCTGACATTCCAAAATTAATTTTGTTTTAGTTCTATTGTTTAATGCTTTTTATCTAACTTTGACGATCTCAATATAAAAACGTGTAATTTGACATTCTATGCAATTAATAATGTAATTTTATAATATTAATAAAACGGACACTCATGTATTTTTAAGTCGAGAAACTCACGAATCGCGGATTTCATGCTTCTAGGTCAACTGGAAGTACCCCATAGGTTTTTGAGTGTCTTGCAAATGTATGAAACATGCGGCATATACGGCCGTATCTTTTGATTGCGTTGACTTACAAGTTTGATTTTTTCACGGCTCTAAGGGACTGTAGACCTGAGTATTTTATTTTAATTTCAACTCAATATTTCAACTCACAATTTTCAATTCATATATTTTTGATTTTTTACATCTAGATTTAACTAATTATTTGAATGCTGACGCAATAATAATAGATTATCTTTGAAGTTTTCATTCAAAATAATTAAAAGCAAAGCAAAACCAAATAAACTGAAGCTAAGGGAATTTTCCAAGGTCCTCGGAAAAAACACCAGGAGTGCAATTTTTGAATCTCACCGGTGACTAAAGTTCGCCAAAATGCGGCCATTTTGGTAAGCTTTATTCACCTGACGAGTTTTAAAAATTGCATTTGTATCTCACCGGGTAACAAAAGCTCACCAAAATAGCCGTTAATAATAGAGATTCGGCCATTTTGGTGAGCTCTAGTCACCTGGTGAGATTCAAAATTGCACCCATGAGGGGGGGATTATAAAAAGATTACTCAATACTTACCATCATGTGACCCGCTTGCTAATTCACTTGCCAAATCGGCTCAGCCGTGCGATTGCACTGGTGAAAGCTGTGTACCCTGACTTGGCGGGGTCGCTGCCGTGCCCCCAGCTATCAACGGTCGGTCGGTTGAGTTTGAAAAGCCGGCCAAGTTCTAGTCGGACTCATGCACTCAGGGGTCAGTATTACCCATATCCTTTTGTTTCACTGACAAACGTTTCACTGAGTGTTTAATTTTGTAGAATTTATTTCATCGACGCCGTTGCTTGCTGTAGGTGTAATAATAGTATTTTATGCAACTGTTGCATAATGAGGGGTCTTAAAACACGAGTGTGGTTTTATGAAACGAGCGTCACACGAGTGTTTTAAGACATAATTATGTACAGTTGCATACATTACTTTATCTACAGACATATCATAAGTACTCTATGATGGGTTCAGAAGCCATAGGGCAATGACCTGCATTGCTACTAGCTACTAGTGCTAGGTACCTATTAAATATCTATAGACTGTACACATTAAAATAATGTAATAAAAAATGAATTTGAACAAATATAGAAACAAATTAGAAAAATCTCACAATAATATTGGTTGTTATAATGCTAGTCATTGCCTACGGTTTCTGAACGCATTATAGAGCATTTATGATATATGTGTAAATAAAGGATATCATTTCATTCATGAATCATGTAAGTTAAACAGTTAAGTTACGGTTTTCTTAGCTACTTCTAGCGACCTATCCCAGCATCACACGGGTGCAAATAAAATTTTTTCAATACAGTTGCTCAAAAAGTGCCCTTTTTTTGGCTGTTTTGCGTGCGCAAAGTTCGTTTTTGCGAACTAGTGCGATTTACTTTTCCAGTTTTTTTTTAATTTGTACTTGTTCCAATTCACAACTACTTACCAAAGAGTTTTTATAGTTTTAGTTTGTACCAAGACGTAATAAAACTAAAAACCTATTTTTAATGTAAGCATATCAAAATATTGAGATTTTATATTTTATTACTAGCCTGTTCATCAAAAAAATATGATTTTTTAAATAATAACAGTCCTAAAAACAGTTCTTATTAAGGTGGCTGAATGGAACGGAATTCTCTGAGACAAAAACATTGTTGACCCGTAGAAAGAGAAAGCTATAGAAAGCTGGACGTCTTCCTTTTCACTCGCACAAGAATAAGATATAAATATGAATTTGCTTGTGAAAAAAAGAGACAGAGCTTGATATGTTTTGTCCCTCATGGCATGTTTAGTTTTTTCAAGGTCAAGTTTGCTTAGCATACTTCTATGCTAAACAGACTTTGACGTTTTGTGACAAGTTCAGTCCATATCACCAGAAAAATTACAAAAAGTGCCCGGTTTATTTAAAATTACGTGGACTATTTTTTTGTACAGGCGTTAAGAACAGTATAACGAGTCTGCAGAGTGGTGCGATGTTCTGTTTTAGGCTGCAAAAGTGACAGTGAATCGAAAATTGATGAACTATCTTTTCACTCGCAAGTTATTAAAAATTTGATCTTATTTGACTTATTAGAACAGATGTTTCATATTGTGTGGTTCCTTTCCGCTTTACA
The DNA here is from genome assembly GCA_963691745.1 of Ditula angustiorana. Lineage (NCBI taxonomy): Eukaryota > Metazoa > Arthropoda > Insecta > Lepidoptera > Tortricidae > Ditula > Ditula angustiorana. The sequence continues at coordinate 1,076,882 of OY829472.1, read as the reverse complement.
TACACATCCTAACGTGTTTCAAGATCAAATAAAAGCTGTTTTATGCATTTTTAGTTGGTGCTTTTTACATGACCTTAAAACTCAGTGTTGTCACTTTTTCCCACGAATATTACCCCACGTTAAGGGGTAAATAGTACGTTCATGAAATATTGGTATAGAAAAAACTTATACAGGACCCTATTTCGTAAACCATGTTAGTCTAGTATTTTGATTCATTAATCGTTTATTTTACGACATAAAACACTAGTACACAGATAAAATATGCACTAGTATAACTCGGCGGTCGGCTCAAATGCTGTATGAAATGAAGCCCCGTGAAGTGTGTTCTGGATTTAACTTCCAGATTCCCCCACGAACCACATATACGGGAATCATGGATTGCACCTACTGGAATCTTCCAGAATGTGTTGTGGAACACTTTGACCGAAATCTATTGTTACAGTGTGGGTTTACTACATAATTATTTCCAACCTTTTTCGCTACAATTAGGTACAATTATTATTCTTGTATATTTATTTAAAATCTTAGGTTAAGTTTTTACAATATTTCTATAAAAAGTAATAAAACAATATCAATACAAAATATACAAACATTATAAAAACCTAACCTGGAGTGCCGCCGGCAGCGGGGCAGGGCTCAAGCTACCGGTGGTTAGGGCTGCAGAGTGAGGAATCTCCTGACTATTCGTGACGTGTCCAGGAGTACCGCCTTCTGTATCTGACCCTTGATCCAACCTTCTAGCGAGAGTCTCTTGAGGTATTGGTCGAGACTAACTAACCATTATTATTATTATTAAGAGTGATTTTATAAATTCCTGTTAATTATTAAAAACATTTTTCAAAAGTAATTCTTTTTTTTTCAATTTATAAAAATATTGTTTTTTTTATTGACATCGTAAATGACCCCAGGGAAAACTGCCTTAAAGATGGTAACCCTAAATATTCATGTGTGTGTATTTGCTGTCCCTTTCGGAGACACGCTCGGCGTTAGTCTTCTCAATAGTAAGTCTATGTGTTGACCAGTTTAAAGAGCAAATCGACCAATCACATTAGCACGCTGATCACTGATTCGACCAATCAGAACACGACTTGTGCTGCATACGACATAAAATCGACCAATCAGAACACTGGGTCTTTTCTGGTACCCCATATTTATTTACATTAAAAAAATAAGGTTCTTTTTAGTTCCACTTCTTCAGAAACAAATGGCAAAGATATTCAAACAATAAGCAATTCTGGGTGTTTTTAAGCACTTCGAAGCGCTTCGCTAAATTAAAAAATAAAACGCCTTTGAATGACTGGCCACTAAGAACGGAATCGTTAAAAAAAAAGTAAAAATAGGCGGGAGAGTTAAAATATTAATGTTCCCGGCAAGAATATTTCGTTATCCTTTAATAATTGTCCTAACGCTCATATTAATATCTATTTGAAAAAAAATATTTTATTGATTTGGCTGAATAGCAAAAGCCATTGCCTTATGACATACGACAGCTAACAAAAACGCGTTTAATTTGTCAAAAATGTTCACTGCTAAAGTTTGTACTTACTTTACTTTAATTAAGAGCTTTAGTAAAAGTCGCAAATTTGTTGTATTTTTTTCGCAACTGTATTGAAAAACGTCGTTCGATACACGCGCGGAAATGTCATTCTTCACTCGTCCCGAGTCTTGCCACTTGCCTGCGGCTCGTGGCAAGATATCTCGGAACTCGTAAAGTAATGACATACCTTCCGCACTAGTATCGAAATGTACTATTACAGCATAGGAAGGCATACGAGCATGTGGGTCATCTGATGGTAAGTGATCACCACTGCCCATAGACACCCGCTATACCAAAGATATTGCAAATACGTTGCCAACCCAGAGGGCTCAGATGGAATACCTCATGTGCCAATAAATGCACCGGCGGCTGTCTTGCCTTAGAATAAAATATATACTACCTTTAAATCTGTCAATGATGTGAAAACAGAATCATAATCCGTTGCGTGATTTAGACGAACTAAGCGGTTATAGTAGTTTATGCAACTGCTATGTAACACTCGTGTGATCCTATTACGAGGCCTTAAATCCACACGAGTGTTTTAAGGCCTAATTATAATACAGTTGCATACACTACTTTATCTACACACACATATCATAACTGCAAAAAACCGTAACAGCAAAAAACCAACAAACGATTGACAACAGTAGTGGCGGCAATTCTAACATCTGTCAAGACGAACGTTTTTTAAAATCATAGAAAAACAAATAAAGTCCCCATTCTCATGTCATTCGAGATCAAATTTCGTGAGTTTTATATTAACAAAACACTGGATTGACGTTTCGTATCGATAACTGTTTTAATATCTGTGGATACTAGAATAGAGACCCACTTGTATTTTGACAGCTGTTCCAAATTTAAACTCATAACGGTACAGAAATTGATACTATAATGACCATTACAGTACAGATTTTACCTACTACCACAGGCAAGAAAGTTCTCATAATAAAGTTGGTTGTAATAATGCTGGTCATTTCCTACGGTTTCTGAACGCGTTATAGAGCAATAATGACACGTGTGTAGATAAAATACATAAGGAAAGACAGGAACGCATTGCGTATCTTTGTCCTTTTTTCCTCCCTTTTCAATAATAAAATAGTGTTTGCTAAAACATGCGGTGTGACGGACGGACAGAAGGTGTCATTTAATAAAGGTTCCATTTAACTGTTGATACGGAACCCTAAAAAGAAGCTATTGACTCCCTTTTCAAAATGAACTCCAGGATAGCGGGAGCAATCTGCCGCTCTGATTGGTCGGCGCTGTTACGTGACTGCGGTTACATTTCGCCGAATATATTTTTTCATTTTTAAACTTCATTAACAAACTGAAACATATTGCCTTGCTACTCCGCGAAACCCGTGCCGACGCAGCTATCTTGCACGTGCAAAATAGCTGCGTCTATGCGATATATGGTTTTTTCATGCATATCCCACCCTAATCCGCTTCTACACCAAACAACATTATCACACAGACTCAACTATACACCACCACCACTAAACCCTAAAACTACACGATCGACGCGCGTTTCGATTCGATACATCATCCATACAGTAAATTTTTTTTATATATGGCATATTAATTATTTAGAGCCTTTTTGACTAGTTTTTACATGCATGCCTAAAGTCGGATTCCTCAGGTTGACACATAATCTTAAATTATATATTTATTTATTTTATTTACTCAAGGTTCACCAACGATTATTAACACCATAGATACAAAAAGTTACATGCGTGTTACATATAGTATGGGTATAAATTATCACTTATCAAAGTGTTTATTGAAAAAAAAATGACAAATATTTTGGGACAATTATCACTAATTGATCTAGTCCCAAAGTAAGCAACTAAAGCTGCTTGTGTTATAAATAAAAATAAATAAATAAAAGAGATTTTTATTTTTCAACACAAACCTTAAAATAACAAATAAGTACGTCTTTTACGAAAAAAAGTTAGCGTGTTGATAAATAAGGTTTGAGACTCAGCGAGGCCGCTGATTTTCAGTCTTTACCCGTACCTTATAATTATAACCAATGTCCTGATCACACGGTGCGGAGGTAACATTATTTTGGACATGGCAAGAACGGGTTGACAAATCAATACACTATTACTCTCATGTTGTGCTCGCCCCGCGCTACCACGACATCAGTATTTAAAACTAAACTTATATCTAAGGACAAGGTACATTCGCTGTCACTGCGAATAGTTGTAATGAATATAATTCTATAGATGTAGGTATGAAGAGATCAGGGACAAGACAAGACGTACAACAATGTTATGGGTACTAGACAACGGATATACATACTTAAATAGATTAATATACATATTCTTAAATACATAACATTATTATTATAACATCCAAGATTCGTGTAGTACAAACATTTAGATTCATCATACAAACATTTGGAACCTCAAGCTTTGCAGTTACCGTCACTAACCACCGAAATCAAATTGAAATAACTAATAATCAATAGATATGTTGATTTTTTATAGAGGTTTTTGCGTATATTACATACCATAGTACCCATGCGAAGACGGGGCGCCTCACTAGTCCACGCTATAATATAATTTACACTAATATAATAAAGAGGTAAACTTTGTTTGTTTGTATGTAGGGGGTTATCTCTGGAACTACTGAACCGATTTCAAAAATTCTTTCACAGATGAAATCTACAGTATCCCCGACGGACATAGGCTACTAATTCCGCGCGAAAAAAGTCGCGGGCGTCCGCTAGTTTTAAATAAATTGTTTTCTTTATTCCATATTCGGCCATATTCCCACATATTCGGTCGTATTCACAGATATTCGGCCTCGGCGAACACCCCAACACTAGACCTCGATATACTGATAAACCAGATCCAATATCGGGTAAACGATAAACGGAACAACTTGCATTGGACAGCCGATAAAGTCTGATCGTTGGCTGACGCTAGCCGGCTATGGATGGGACAGTCAAAGTCAAAGTCAAAGTGAAAATATCCGTATACTTAGTATGACAAAGTATAGTTAAAAATTGCATAGAATATCAATTTCTTCAGTTCAGTTACGCAAACTGGCTAATTCTATTTATAGTAAATTTTAATAAGATTAAATGGCAAACAAAGACTTTTATTTAAACACCTTACACGCTGTGCTCGTTGGTGACAACACAAAGAAAAATCTTGAGCATCTGGCAGGACATGAACCTGCAAACTCTTCCGTGGCGCGCGTTAACCAATTCCACCAGAGCCACTGCCAGACACTGCATTTTTACTGTGCTTCGTTTTTATGGTCAATACCTTATAATTTTTTTTGATATAATTACTCATGAGAAACTTTTCAAGTTATGTCAATTTAAGAGGAGTGTGAACCCAGCGTGTTCATACAAACGGCGATAACGCTTTCCACCCTCTAAACCTTAACCTACAGCCATTTGATTAAAAAAATCAAAACATACAAACATAGTTCTAAGGCATAATGACAACATACCAAATGGTCATTGCCATAGGTTAAGGTTTAGAGGGTGGAAATCTTATCAACGTTTGTATGGGGAGCGCTTTTTGGGGTTGAGTTCACACTTCTCTTAAATTTTTTACCAGTGGTCCGTTTCACAAAGCTACAAATTACAATTTGACAAGTCTAAACCGGCAACATTGGTCAATTTGCCCATCGCCATTGGTCATTATTGACCAATGTTGCCAGTTTGGACTTGTAAAATTGTAACTTGTAGCTTAGTGAAACGGGCCACTGTTCAGATTTTTTCTACCCTTTGTATGGAGAGCGGCTTATACCTCAAATCGTGTTTATGTGGCAGCCGGGGTCGGTAGAAGTTATATTCACGCTAATAACTGCTACTTTAATGATATCGTTGTGCGTTGACAGGCATGTTAGGGAGGGTCCCGTACGAGGGGTCCGTACGAGGGTTCCGTACGAGGGTTCGTAACGGGCTTAGAACGTTATTTGTTAGTAAACATGCCGCCATTTATGCCACTTAAGTGCGTGTCACAGCATGAAAAAATGCCGCCATGGCGTTCGGTTTTGTTTATGATTATTCAAGGCGTTGTTTTCGTTTTTATCCTTCTTTTTAGAAGTTTTTTAAAGTATTTCATGTTTAGTTGTAGTCATTGTTTGCTCTAGAGCTAGTGTTTTTTTTTTATACACAACAGGAAGGCAAACAAGCAAGTGGGTCACCTGATGGTAAGTGATCACCACCGCCTATAGACACCTGCAACAACAAAGAGAGTGCAGATGCGTTGCCAATTTAGGAGGGCTAAGATGGAATACCTCTTGTGCCAGTAATTACACCGGCTGTCTTGCTCTCCACGCCGGAACACAACAGTGCAAGCACTGCTGCTTAGCGGCAGGATTAGCGAGCAAGATGATGGTAGTGTGGGACATTTTTCTCCTTAATAATAATATGGAATCCTATAAAAGCGTTGTTTCTACTAACTTCGATCACTGCTTTGGTTTAGAAACATCTCAAAGTTTTTAAACGTGTTTTGTGGCTTTGTAGTGCATTTTTAAAGAGTAAACCACATGGGGTATACATCGCCGCCTAAGACTGGTTCGAACCGGATAAAACCGGTTCTCGGCGGTACCCTAAAGCGTTAATGGAAAGTGAGTTCGGCACACGGCGGCCGCGACTACGAATTAGCGTGATTGATGACCCTGTGGGATCCAGGGACCTAAATTGGGAAATGGATTAAAATGGCGCGTGTCACGGGCCGATACAAATTTACATCTAGACAGACAGACAACAGACAGAGAGAATGCTAACTATGCTAGTAGATGTTACTATGTACAGTAGGGGAAATATATTCACGTACCACCTTAGAACCCTATCGCAATGACGCGACGCGTTAAACGCCAGGCCATGTCATACAAATGTCATGCGTATGTCTCTTCGACTAGGTTCTACGGTGGTACGTGTTTCAATTTCCTTGACTGGACGTATTTTTTAGTAACAACGGAACTTAAAACTATGTTAGTATCTTCTTTATCTTTACATAGAATAAAGTTTGCGAGTGGTAGCACTTTGTGCAAGGTCCGTCCGGATCGCTACCACCATCTTGCGTGCTAATCCTGCCGCTAAGCAGCAGTATTCGCACTGATTGTTCCAGCGTGGAGAACAAGACACCCGGTGACATTACTAGCACAACGGTTATTCCATCTTAGCCCTCTGGGTTGGCAATGCATTTGCTATCTTCTTGGTATTGCGGATGTCTATAGGCGGCGGTGATCACTTAAGATCAGGTGCGGGTGGTAGGACCTTGTGCAAGGTCCGTCCGGATCGCTACCACCATCTTGCTCGCTAATCCTGCCGCTAAGCAGCGGTGTTCGCACTGATTGTTCCAGCGTGGAGAACAAGACACCCGGTGACATTACTAGCACAAGGGTTATTCCGTCTTAGCCCTCTGGGTTGGCAATGCATTTGCTATTTTCTTGGTGTTGCGGATGTCTATAGGCAGCGGTGATCACTTAAGATCAGGTGCGGGTGGTAGAACCTTGTGCAAGGTCCGTCCGGATCGCTACCACCATCTTGCTCGCTAATCCTGCCGCTAAGCAACAGTGCTTGCACTGTTGTGTTCCGGCGTGGAGAGCAAGACAGCCGGTGTAATTACTGGCACAAGAGGTATTCCATCTTAGCCCTCTGGGTTGGCAATGCATTTGCTATTTTCTTGGTGTTGCGGATGTCTATAGGCGCCGGTGATCACTTAAGATCAGGTGACCCACCTGCTTGTTTGCCTTTATAAAAAAAATCCCAAGTCATGTTAAAATATATTTATTCAGATTAGGCTCACAGGAAAGACTTATGAATGTCATAAAATGTACCACCAGTTCGGAAAACCTCTGATGACAAGACATCGGCAAGATACTCAACGACGTGTAGTTTTTTTCAATTAATCCAAATTAAAATGTTTTTTTGAATCTTAAGTAATTAAAACAGTAGAATAACGTTTTAAATATTAAGTTAATTACAGATACAAAATACTTTTATGAACAAGAATAATTTTGTTAAATATTAAATAGGAAATTATTACGTTTATAAATGATCAAAGACTCCCTTCGGATATCAAAGGATAGTTAATTGTAATTAACTCATGAAAGCAAAACGTTTCGCGTTTTAAATTGTGTACCTAATTAATATTAGTCTTATATTTTAACTAGCTTTTACCATCGGCTTCGTACGGCTAACGGGGTAAGGCTGCCTTTCCACCAGAGATGTGCTACGCTACGTTCCTATGGATGCGTCTGATATCCACCAATCGTATTCATTGGTCCACATACCATAGCACTGGTGGAAACGGGTTCAAATAAGCTATGGCTTTTAATTGGAAAGATGCGTGCCCTGTGGCCCGTTTCACGAAGCTACAAGTTACAATTTTACAAGTCTAAACCGGCAACATTGGTCACTATGCCGATTGCCAGTGGTCATTATTGACCAATGTTGCCGGTTTAGACTAGTAAAATTGTAACTTGTAGCTTAGTGAAACGGGCCACTGGATGCGTGCTACGGATGCGTGCTACGGATGGTCGCTAGTCCCCCCTCACCGCGCTACCGTTCCGCGCGCTGTCGATACATCGCATAGCTCGAGCTGCGCATCTTCCTCGCACAGCTACATAGCTTAGTATTGGTGGAAACGGCCACACAGTTTCGTAGCGTAGCTTTCACATCTTCGCAGCATAGCTGCATAGCATATCTCTGGTGGAAAGGCAGCCTAAAGATATCCTATGTTTCAACAAAGGGGATGATCAATCTGTTTACCAAATTTCATCTAAATCCGTCCAGCAATAGCGTTGCGGCAATATATCGAACTATCGATAGTATCGTGACCTCAAAAAATAGTTACAATATCGATAGGCCTATCGATAGTTTCGACGGTATCGATAATATCCATAGTATCGATAGTCATCAAATCCAGTACTATCAAAAGGCATCAATACTATTGATACTATCGATAGTATTGCTTTTCGATAGTATTGGATTTGATGACTATCGATACTTTCGATAGTATTTGTTAAAAACTAGCAATACTATCGATAGTATCGATACTGTCGATACTATCGATTGGCCTATCGATATTGTGACTATTTTTCGAGCTCAACTATCGATAGTCAAACCATCGATAGTTCAGCAACGCTATCCAGCAAATCATTGCAGAAGGTCCGTCGGATCGCTACCACCTCGCTCGCAAATCCTGCCACTAAGCAGCAGTGCTTGCGCTGTTGAGTTCCGGCGTGGAGGTAGCCGGTTAAGTTAGGTAACTATTCCATCTTAGCCCTCTGGGTTGGCCACGTATCTGCAATCTTCTTTGTGTTGCGAAAAATTTCGGAAGTAATTTCGGTAAACAAACTGGAACAAATTACCTTGCAACTCCACGAAAACAGTGCCGTGCTCGTGCAAGTTAGCTGCGTCTGTGCGATATATATATTTCATGCAAAAACCCACCCTCCTCCGCTTTCACACGAAACAACATATATAGCACACAGACTCAACTACACACCACCACCACTAAACAACTCGATCGACGCGTGTTTCGCCTCATTAGAGGTTTTGGAATAGACCTCCGCAAAGTAACGCCTGAATCTATTAATTAGTAATTTCGGTTACAAAAATTTATACTCTGAAAATAAGATTTTTAAAAAAATACGATAGGATTACCAACTTCTTAATTAAAGCAAAACCATACAACTTCTAGAAATATACCGCCTTATCCAAGTTGCCCATAACCGATCAGTAATATTTCAGTGGGGAACTTTCCTAATGAATTTCATAAACCTTGTAAGAATATCTTGTAAAAAGAAATTACTTCCCCAACTTTTCCTTCCAATATTTTAATCGCCAATTATCTTTTCCTGATTCCTTTCTTAATAGCTTTTTTATTGAAATTCAAATTTCAACATTGTCTTCGTTCGTCAGAGAAAATTTGGAAATGGAGTTATTTTTTTTACACGGCTACTGTGTAGGTACCTACTTACCTCGGAAATGTGGGTATATGCACTTTTTTCTTAAAGCATTCTAATCGACGCAAATTGTCAAAACTTAAACATGTGTGCTTGAAAAAATAATTTACTATTATTATTAAGGAAGTTATCAAGTTTTGAAAATTACACTTCCCTTGCACGTGCTCTACAAAAACCTATAATCAGTAGCGATTTTCAATATGACAAACACTGTATTCTTTTGGAAGCATGGTACTTGTTACTTATTGCAATGTTGTCGAGTACGGTGATCAGATGCTTTTAATAATTTTGCGACCTTGTGCAAGGTCCGTCCGGATCGCTACTACCATCTTGCTGGCTAATCCTGCCGCTAAGTAGCATTGATTGCACTGTTATGTTCTGGCGTGGAGAGCAAGACAGCCGGTGTAATTACTGGCACAAGAGGTATTCCATCTTAGCCCTCTGAGTTAACTAATTGCTCTTATTAGAAAATTCTACGTTTTTAATTTGTATTCTAACGACCATATTTCAAAACAAAAAAAGGAATTGCTTCTCTTTCATTTTCGTAAAATTTTAACGCTGTAACTTGTCAAATATCAGCATATTTTTATCAACCGATGATCTACAACAATCACTGACCTATAAATGATGGACTTCTAGTCAGCGTTTTAAATATGGCCGCAGCAAAAGTCGAATCAAAAGTACAATAAATCGACAATCGCTCGCGCTGTCAGTCTGTCGGACCGCCGGCGCTGCTGTCAATAATATTATTTTGTAAAAAACCTATTTGCAACGAAACGTAATAAATTATTATTTTATGCAGTTAGACGGAAAGTTATACTTAAATCTAATGACTATAAATGGTAAACTAATAATTTGCATTTCTAATATTGGCGTCAGCCTATATTCTCATGTCGGACCGTTTTTCTGCTGTCATTTAGTATGACACTGTACGTCCATGCATTATAATATCAACAATTTAACAAGTTTATGCCAATCAATTGCTAAGAGGAATCCCGTATTGTAAGCAAAAAACCCATAACATAAAAACAAAACAATCAATTGTAGCGAGAAAAATAAAAATTCTAAATAAAAACAGGAGCACGTAACAAAAAATGTTTCGCACAAAATAAACATTCCCATATAAAATTCCCATCTCTCCCTAATTTAAACCTCCGGAACGAGACTCTTTGTGCTAAAAAGGGCTTTTTTATAAGTGAAACATGTTTTCAGACGGTAAAAAATTCTCAGTATGTTATACTACGTGTTGGTTGAAATTGAATGACAAACCTTAGAATAAATGTTTGAAACTTTTCGTGATTTTCATACATATTTATAACGTCAGGCGTCTACTCGTGACTACGGCCAATGAAACATTTTTTTTATGAAATAGGAAGGCAAACAAGCAAGTGGGTCACCGGTAAGTGTTCACCACCGCCTATAGACACACGCAACACCAAAGAGATTGCATATGCGTTGCTAACCCAGAGGGCTAAGATGGAATACCTCTTGTGCCAGTAATTGCACCGGCTGTCTTGCTCTCTACGCCGGAACACAACAGTGCACGCACTGCTGCTTAGCTGCAGGATAAGCGAGCAAGATGGTGGTAGCGATCCGGACGGACCTTGCACATGGACCTACTACCCGCAAAAACATGGCCGAAACGTCGAGGTAAATTAACAAAGATTTTGTCCGTTTAAGTCCCGTTAACGTTGAAAAAATTTGAGAATGAAATTAAATAGTTAGATCCAAATTAACAATACATTTTCATAAGATGTAATGACCAATTAAAGCACAACTTTTTTAAATAAATGACTTCTGCTGTCCTCGGATTATGCCAGTAAATAAAACTTGAATAAATAACTAACGCATATACAGCCTCAGGCACTGACTGAGTGAGTAATGGACTTCTAGTCAGCGTTTAAAATATGGCCGCATCAAAAGTCGAACAAAAGTACAACAAATCAACAACCACTCGCGCTGTCGGACCAACGGCGCTGCTGTCAATACTATTATTTTGTAAAAAAAACTATTTGCAACGGAACTTACTAAATTAATTATTTTATGCAGTTAAACGTTAAGTTGTAAATCCAATGACTATAAATGGTGAACTAATAATTTGCATTTGTAACATTGGCGTCAACCTGTATTCTCATGTCGGGCTGTTTTTCTGCTGTCATTTAGTATGACACTGTACATCCATGTATTATAATATCATTGTATGTAGTCGTCTTTTTTCGGCATTGTATTGTCATTTTAAGTAGAGATCAGCTATATCGCAGTCAATTTTAGAACTCCTTCTATGCCATGCTATTTTTTTAAATAAAATTAAGCGAAATACAATGTTGCTTTTAGATCGAAGGTCAATTATGTTATGGTAAAAAGAGGCAATATGATCTCTGTCGACTAAAGACTAGACTAGACTAGACTAGACTAGGTAAATGAACTAGGTACTGTAAATAGTTTACTCTTACTTTAAAATATTCTACATTAATCTTTGACTAAAAATAAGCCAAACTTTTAGGCAAAAACTAAAAAAATATATAGATTCAGGCGTTACTTTGCGGAGGTCCATTTCAACAAACTGGAACAAATTACCTTACTACTCCGCGAAACCAGTGCCGTGTAAGTTAAAATAATAATAATAACAGGCGGGATTTCAGTAACATGATTTAGTTTGTCAGTACGCCATTCGTTCAAGTAGCGAACGGTCGTAGTGTTAGATCCAGATGATGCCTCGTGCAGAGGCGAAACGCGCGTCGATCGTGTTGATCGCGTTTCGCGTGGAAGCGGAGGAGGGTGGAATTTTGCATGAACATATATATGTCGCACACACGCAGCTAACTTGCACAAGCGGGGCACTGGTTTCACGGAGTAGCAAGGTTGCGGTTTGTTAAAAAAATATCTTTAAACATAAAAACCGCGCAGAAACGCAAATGTTCAAAAATCGCACAAAATCGCCCGACTGTATCCCGGCTTTCAGAAAACCCGGCTGAGAAAAGCTTAAAACACCTCACCCTCGCTGCGGGCGATTAAAAATAAGTTACCAACTTCTGACGAGAATAAAGCTATAAAGCAGGCACAGATTTTAATGAAACTCGGCGCCTGCGTCGTGTTCTTATGGAACGTTACGATCGCTCCGGTCACGTTATCAGCAACCTGAGAAAACGTTACCCTCCCTTCTGACGGCAGTCGGGTAGACAACTCTGACCTGTTTCGTCAGTAATTTCAGTTTAATTATGACAAAAACCCTTTGACAGACGACTGCTGTTCAAGTCTTCGAAAGAACCTTTTACGGGTGGTAGGACCTTGTGCAAGGTCCGTCCGGATCGTAACCACCATCTTGCTCGCTAATCCTGCCGCTAAGCAGCAGTGCTTGCATTGTTGTGTTCCGACGTGGAGAGCAAAACAGCCGGTGTAATTACTGGCACAAGAGGTATTCCATCTTAACCCTCTGGGTTGGCAACGCATCTGCAATTTCTTTGGTGTTGCGGGTGTCTATAGGAGGTGGTGATCATCAGGTGACCAACTTGCTTGTTAGCCTTCCTTTATAAAAAAACGAAACATACATAACGTATGTTTATCTACTTATGTTCTGATGAAAGAACCAAACGGCCACAATAGAAATTAAATTGCAAACCCTGAAAAATGTAATACAAACGCGCGACTCAGTCGCACACCGCAGTCGCAGACCGTTTAACCGAAACGCGTTATAGTTTTCAAAACTTTGTATTCTTAAAACAAATCGAGCCCAGACAAAATAGACCAGGGTAGTCTGAGCTCCCTTCTGTGGGGTGAAACCTCTTTCCACCCTTGTTGTGGTGAGGTCAAAAGGGGAAGGGAAGGTCTGGCGGAGCTGGGGCCAAGCACGTGAGCAACCTGCTACGAAGTTGGTGAATCAATCAACTCGGCGACGCGGGTTGGCACCGTTTGGCGAGCTCTGCGCACGCGCGGACCTAGGGCTGGGGTGAGGATGTATCGATAGAAGCTTTGAAGGACCCGTGGGGAATAACAGGCTTTGGGAATTTTTGGGTGTCATTACACTTGTTCGCTGATCTAGTTGGTAAGCAGCAGTGCTTGTACTGTTGCGTTGCGGCGTGGAGAGCGGATGGTTTGATATTGGTTTATTTAATTTGTAATAGCCGTTACAATACAATATAAGTATATTATATTAAAAAGTACATTTTATTATAAAATCCCTGATCCGATTAAAACGCTTAACATGGACCAAATCAAAAAAGATTTGACTTCACTCTTAATTGACAAAAGTTACTAACGGGTTAGTGAATTCTTAGATGATATCTGATAAGTTTTGACATGATTTAGTATAGGTATAGTCGACTAAGTAATTGCTTAACCACTTTTGAACTTTATCCCTTTGTAATACGGTCGAAAAGTGGTCAAGCAATTTCTTGGTCGACATTATGATTTTCTCGAGTAGTTTAATTTTAATTTGCATGTTTTTATGACCGCTCATATTATTGTTATGTCTATTAGATTATAAGTATATTTGTAGGCCATTCTGGCAAAACACAGCTTGAATATTATTATCATGTAAGAACCACTGTACCTATGTTCACAAGTAAACTATCTATCTATCCATACTTTATTAAACACACACATAATAAGGTCACCTTTATGTTATTTTTTTGGTAAAATTACTACTAATTTTGGGGGTGGTAGGACCTTGTGCAATATCCGTCCGGATCGCTACCACTATCTTGCTCGCTAATCCTGCCGCTAAGCAGCAGTGCTTGCACTGTTGTGCTCCAACGTAGAGAGCAAGACAGCCGGTGTAATTACTGGCACAAGAGGTATTCCATCTTAGCCCTCTGGGTTGGCAACGCATCTGCAATCTCATTGGTGTTACGGGTGTCTATAGGCGATGATCACTTACCATCAGGTGACTCACTTGCTTGTTTGCCTTCCTATTTCAGAAAAAAAGCGATAAGGATGAGAAGATGTGCAAGTTTATCGACGTCGATATACTGCGGCGCCGGAGGCTGCCTCGTCGAATAGTGCTAGCGAAAAAAATGCACACGTTGGTGGCATGACTTTGGCGTGCTTTGGATAAATAACACCTACCCTCCGTATAGTGCACTTTTGCTGTGTAGTGTATAGTGTATTGAGCTAGGTCCTCATTTGTATTATTTTAGCGTATCATATCTCGGCCGTGTAGCAGCTTAAATATATACTTGAATGTACGATAACATAACATCCAAGACTCAGGCGCAAACATTCACATTCTTCACACCAATAATTACCCCTTAAATCATACCCGACACCTCTAGCTTTGTAGTTAGGGCACAGAGTAAATAATAGTACTAAAGTACAGAAACTTCTCTTTTACGACCGCGATTAAACGAATTCCAACTTTATTTACACGCTTAAAAAGTTCTTATTACTTCAGACACTATGTGCCAGGTGGCGCAAGTCAAAAGGAACGCGCCGCCCGCGCTCGCCTTCCCCTGCTACTCCCGGCGACACGTTACGGTTGCGTGGCATTCGTTTTCAATTACACCGGCGCGTCGGATGCGAGCGAGCGAGCGCGCGGCAAGCCAACAGCCTACTGCGATTTGCATATGCCATAGGCAAGGTAGTCGAGCGTACGTCCTGCCTAAAAGTCGTTTTTGTTCATTATAGTTTTTTGTAGATGGATACTCGTAAATAGATAGATAGTTTATTTGTGAACATAGGTATACAGTGGTTCTTACATGATAATAATGTTCAAGCTGTGTTTTGCAAGAAAGGCCTACAAATATACTTATAATCTAACAGATTAATAATCTAACCGTAAACGGCGCCATCTCTCGTCAGCTGACGGTAGCTGTAAAGGTACCCAGTTGAATATGATAACTTGTTAAAAAGTTTCGTATAGATGACACCGAGGGTAGTTGAACGCTTAAAATCAATAAAGTCATGACCGTAAGACGAAGCACATTGAAAAATTTGCAGGGCATGGTAGCGATAATATGGCGAAACTGGCAAACGCAAGGCACGGAATGCTGATGTTGACATTACCCTAATTTTTCCTTGTGTTGTCATTACATAGCATTTTAATCTAAAGGGCTTATTACACTACGCGGTATTCAGACAGTCTTACTAAGATTTAGCATAGTGTAATAAGAGTTAGCCTGTCTAATTAGACCGACCGAATGGGTTCGGCCGTGCTTACTTGCTTACTAAGACTGTCTGAATACCCTTAACTGTACTTGATCTATTATTTATTCTGTGCTAAATATCGATAGCGGTATGTAACATCCCTATTGGCCAGGCTCCCGCCGAAATCGCCACTTGTCAGCCAGTTGATTCTCGCGAACGGAGCACGACCGACCCATGCCGCCCGCCGCCGTCGCCGAACGAGGTACGTCAAACTTCCAAATAACACACAATTTTCAATCGCGACCAAAAATTAATCACCCAAGAAAGATTGACGGTCAATCGCCGCCGCTAAAGTTTGTTGCAGTCCTGCGATTTTTAACGTTCCCGCGTTGTTTTCACTGAACGTTTGTTTGGTTTCTCGGTGAATAAGCGGTTGGAAATTTGTTTGTTTATGAAAAGTTGTTTTTTTGAGACTGTGTTTTTGTGATAGGATGTTAGTATTAAGTAAATTAAAATTATCTTTCAATATAAACCCTTATAATTGGTGTTCTTAATTTACCGTTTTTTGTTTAAATTAAATGTGTTTAACGAGTAATTGATTTTGCGTTGCCTTGCAATCACGTAAATAATTATGAACAACTTTAATATTTTGTTTTTTCTTCGAATCCCAAACCATGTTATCTCAATAGCAGTGTTTTGATAGGATGCTGGTGCTATTCAATATTTTCCTTTTATGCTTATATTAAAATGTGTATGTAGGTATGTAAAATATTATGTCTTCGAAGAATTTGTTTTAAAATTACTTATGTACGTCGAAATTATTATTAATTATCAACGTTTATAAATGTACTATATTTACGGACCAAAAACCATTCGAACTATAGGACGTTTTATTAAAAATTTGCACAACAGGTTACCGGTTGACGTCTTGTTTTATATATATACTAGCGAAGGCCTGTGACTTCGTTCGCGTGGAATAGGCAGCAGTAGAGATTGCAGATACGTCGCCAACCCAGAAGGCTAAGATGGAATAGCTCTTGTGCCAGTAATGTTACCAGCTGTCTTGGTCTCCACGCCGGCACACAACAATGCAAGCACTGCTGCTTAGCGGCAGGATTAGCGAGCTAGGTGGTGGTAGTGATCGGGACGGACCTTGCACAAAGTCCTACCACCTGCAAGTCACAAGATAGTAGCCTATGTCCGTCAGGGATAGTGTAGCTTTCTATTTGTAAAAGGATTTTTGAAATCGCTTCAGTAGTTCCAGAGATTACCCCCTACATACAAACAAACAAAGTTTACCTCTTTATTATATAGTGTAGATTAGTGTAGACTAGCGATCCGCCCCTGGCTTCACACGCGTAGATACCATCGTGCATCGGATTGTAATATATATAAAAATCTTTGAGAAAAATAATAAGGGTAGTAGTGCAAAAATGTTGGCGGTAGGCGGGATTAAAGAAAAATGTTTTAGTTTGTCAGTACGCCATTCGTTCAAGTAGCGAACGGTCGTACGGGTCGATCTTGATGATGCCTCGTATAGAGGCGAAACGCGCGTCGATCGTGTAGTTTTAGTGTTTAGTGGTGGTGGTGTGTAGTTGAGTCTGTGTGATATATGTTGTTTCGTGTGGAAGCGGAGGAGGGTGGGTTTTTGCATGAACATATATGTGTCGCACAGACGCAGCTATTTTGCACGAGCACGGCACTGGTTTCGCGGAGTAGCAAGGTAATTTGTTCCAGTTTGTTAAAAATCTTCTGTATAAAAATCTCTAAATGACAGTGAAAACCACATCCAAGTCCGTTGCGTGGTTTAGAAGGAGAAGGCGGCCGAACATACACTATAAGGAATTAGGACAGACGAACGGATAGCGACTTTACTTTATCTACACTAATCTAACAAAGAGGTTAACTTTGTTTGTTTGTATGTAGGGGGTAATCTCTGGAACTACTGAACCGATTCCAAAAATTCTTTCACAAATAGAAAGCTACACTATCCCTGACGGACATAGGCTACTAATTCCACGCGAATGAAGTCGCAGGAGTCTGCTAGTCCTATGGTAAAAATAAAAATAAACTGGTACCGCGCTACGTCTTCGATAGACATTAGCATTTTTCTCAATTAAGTATTCAAATTATTTCAATAATTTTAAAACTTGTTTTTTTTGTCGACGAGGATAATTCTTTGTTACAGAAAAGCTTAGTAAATAAATTTGGTTAAATTTATCGCCGCTTCGATCTCTTTGACAAACTTCAATTCAATGACTCATTCTATTCATTTACTTGGCTTTAAATAGAATATCAAAACATCTTTAGGTATAAAATCTATCTTCTAATCTAATCTTTAAATTTGATTTATGATAACAATGCTCCTTATGTATTTGACTTTTCCATTATTTTTTCTATTTGACATCCAAAGCAAAGATAATCAACATTATAATTTTAACTTTAAATTATAATTTATATTCCGCACTAACATAATAGATCAGCCACAAGATGGTCCGATGACCTCATACAGGTGGCAGGAAGGCGCTGGTTGCATGCTGCTTCCAACCGGTCACTTTGGAAATCCATGGAGGAGGCCTATGTCCAACAGTGGACTTCTTGTGGCTGAGATGATGATGATGACTAACAGTTTTGAAAGTAATTATTGTTACTTACACATTATGGGATCAGATCCTGCAATAAATTAATTTGAATTTGAATAAACATTTTTTTTTTAAATTTATTACTTATTGGAAATTACATTAAATTTTGAATGTCAAACATAACAAATTCACAATAAGATCGTCAAAAGGTAAACAAAATAATAAAATAAAAATATCTAGAAATACGTCTAGAAAAATGACAAAATATCAAAAATTAAAAACTCAAATGTCACAATAAAAATAAAAATATAACGTCGCGCAGCCGGATAAAGCTAGCGGACACCCGCGACTTCGTTCGTCTAGAATTAGTAGTCTATGTCCGTCAGGGATAGTGTAGCTTTCTATAAGTGATAGAATTTTTGGAATCGGTTTAGTAGTTCCAGAGATTATCCCCTATGAACAAACCATGAAATTAAAGTTTACCTCTACATTTTATTAGTGTAGATTAGTGTAGAATCTGTTAGTGACTGACTGATAATGCACAGCCTAAACCGATCGAGGTAGAAACAAGGTATTTTTAAAACTAGTTTGTATGTAACCAGCGCTCTCCATACAAACGGCGATAACGTTTTCCACCCTCTAAACCTTAACCTATAGCCATGAGTTTTTGTATGTTGTCACGATGCACTAGAATTAGGTTTGTATGTTTTGGTTTTTTAAATATTCTTTATAGTTTGAAAACTATTCATGCTTCATTGTTTTGTATGAAACTCTAAAATGCAAATATTGTCAAATCTATGAAGAATTAAAAAAAATCCAAACATACAAACCTAGCTCTAGGGCATAATGACAACGCACCAAAAAACCATGGCTATAGGTTAAGGTTTAGAGGGTGGAAAACGTTATCGCCGCTTGTATGGAAAGCGCTTTTGGAGACTGGCTTCACATTCCTCTTAAGGTATAGAGGTATAGAGATGCACTAAAAAAATGATTGTTTCGAAATCCCACTACTATAGTTGGTTTAATAAGGATGGAAGTACGAGTCTATACTACTTGAACGAATGTACATTCGTACCGTTCCTTTGATCTTGATGATGCCTCGTATAGAGACGAAACGCGCGTCGATCGTGTAGTTTTAGTGTTCAGGGGTGGTGGTGTGTAGTTGAGTCTGTGTGATATATGTCGTTTCGTGTGGTAGCGGAGGAGGGTGGGTTTTTGCATGAACATAAATATGTCGCACAGACGCAGCTATTTTGCACGAGCTCGGAACTGGTTTCGCGGAGTAGCAAGGTAATTTGATCCAGTTTGTTGATATGGACCTCCGCAAAGTAACGCTTGAATCTATTAATTACGAGTGTGTAATTCAAATCTATGCGGGTGAAGTCGCCGGCAAAAGTTATACCATAAACCCAAGATCAATGACCCTTTGTACTCATTTACTTGGAGCTGAGTACAAGATCAAGATTTGTGTCAGTGATGCTTGGCAAATAAGCGAGGGGGCGTCTTGCCAAACTGTCCTTAACCACTGATTTACCACTTTTCGGCTTTCAGCGGTTTTCAGCAAATAGGTCAAAATCAAAAATCTTGTACCGTTACTGAAATGATTAATATCAGTTTCGTGAAGAATTGTATCAGTTTATTAATGAAACCGTTACCAAACTGATATAAATTATTTTAGTAATGGTACAATATTCTGTTAATGTAGTGAAATCTTTACTGAACTGGTATAAAAAAATTGTTTTTAACTTTCACGATTTTCACTCATTTTTATAACGTCATCGGGACTGGTCTACTCGTGACCACGGCCGTTGAAAGATGGCCGAAACGTCGAGGTAAATTAACAACATACTTTTATCGCGTTAAAGTTCCGATAACGTTATAAATCTGGTATAATTCAATTAAAATTGTAATGACAACACAAAGAAAAATTAGGGCAATGGCAGGACTTGAACCTGCAACATCAGCATTCCGTGCCTTGCGTTTGCCAGTTTCGCCACACTGCCTCTGCCATACCCTGCGAATTTTTCAATGTGCTTCGTCTTACGGTCATTACATTATTGATTTTAAGGGTAGAACTACCCTCGGTGTCATCTATGTGAAACTTTTTACAAGTTATCATATTCAACTGGGTACCTTTACAGCTACCGACAGCTGACGAGAGTTGGCGCCGTTTTTGTTATTAAATTTTAATAACCGAAATTATTTTCGATTTTATTTTTAAATTATTCTGGTATTATTCGTTACATAACTGTTACGAAACTGATATTAATTATTTTAATAACAGTGTAACGTTTTTGATTTTGTATTCAATATAAGACAATATGCTATATTCAATACCACAAATCAAAAACAAATACCGAATGAGAGATCCAAAAGAGATCTCGAAAAGTCTCGTCGACGTCACAGGCGACCGAAGAGCTGGCAGCTACCTCGCACAGCGTATAAGCTTAACTATACAGAGAGGTTAAACTGCCAGTATCTTCGGTACCATGCCAAGGGGGCCTTCTTTTATTGATATTTAACTATAACTTATGTAGTATAATTGTTTTAAATTATGTTTATTAAATACCGAACCAAATTCAAATACCTAATTCAAAATAAGTTGTTTAAAATTCATGCTTTGGTTTTGCTTTTTAGTTAAACAATACTTTAACAATTGAACAATAGTTTTGGTTTGACAATGACAGCTTTTAATTTCGTACAATGCCAATTGGTTCGGCTTGGTTACACCTTGAAAACTGACTAAATATTTTATTTTAACTATCGCCAAGGTTCAAATTAATTTACATAATGGGGTCTACAAATCTTAGAATACAAGCAAATAATTGGCTTGTTAATCAAAAAATCTGCTATCGAAATTTAAAGAAGAAAAACTGTACTTTAGTTATTTTTCTATGATCATTGTTTCATGAATTATCGTGAGTAGAAAAACGAGGTAACGTGAGCCCCGTTACTAGGGTTGCCTCCTTTCTTTAGGGAGAATAAATTATTTTTTCAATTTGGTAGAACAAAAATAAAGTACACATGTCATCATAAAAAAATAATATTTATTATTTTTTTCCATTATTTGTCCGTAACAAGCCATTAACAGTCAGATTCGCGTACATAGACTATTTTAGCGTACTTTATTGGTGTCCTATATCATAAAGTACGCCTACATGAAAAAGGACAATACTCTATTTTAGAGTATGGGTGGCAACCCTACCCGTGACGACGCTTCTTACAAAAAGGGCCGGACAATATGACGTCACTATTTATACTTTGGCTACTAAATGTATGGCGCGTGAAACTAAAATCGAGTTTTTTATAATAAAAAGAGCGTTTATATGGTTACTCTCTCAACAAAACTTGTTTTTTTATCAGGTTTCTTGTCAGTATTATTTGAAACATCATGTTCAAACTTTTTTTTTCAAATAAATTATGTACCTACCCTTGATTCGCTACTGCTCCCATTAAAGCGACCCATTTCTGAATTATACACGTCCAAAAATATCACCTTAACTAAAAGACATAGGGTTTAATTTTGGGAAATGTCATATTCAGAATTGAGTCGCTTTAATTCTAAGCGTGCGATATAATATGAAAGTATTTTTAACCTATATCATTTTAAAATGACACTGTACAATAAGTCTTGCGGGTGGTAGGACCTTGTGCAAGGTCGGTCCGGATCGCTACCACCATCTTGCTCGCTAATCCTGCCGTAGTCGCTATCCGTTCCTGTCTGTCCTAATTCCTTATAGTGTATGTTCGGCCGCCTTCTCCTTCTAAACCAAGCAACGGACTTGGATGTGGTTTTCACTGTCATTGAGATATTGTCCTGCAGAAGGTTTTCATGTACATTATGTGCATCCTGGTTGTACCCGTAAGAAGACGGGGCGAGTTGATAGTGTAAAGTTAGATAAGATAAGATAAGATAAGATAGGATTCATTTATTTCTCAACATCAGCATCAAGGTATGTACCTTTTTTGTTTAAATAAATAAATAAAATAAAATAAGATGAATCTAAACGGCTAGCCCGAGTGATCGCCACTCAGCAACGGTTTGTTAGACTCAACTAGCGAACTCTCAGGGCAGAGGGTGATGAAGGGTTAAAACACTCAGGTACCCGACATGCCGACAAAGGCAGGGTTATACCAGCTTATTTGATGTCTTCACAACTATCTAGTAAAGTGTGTTTCACGCTCCATGCGTCAAAAGGGCAGGCAGTGACATGTTAAACACGCATTACTTCCGCGTTCGAGATTACCCCTTCAAAACTGGGGGGGAGGTTTATTCGTGTACTAAGTATATTAGAAAATTTTAATTTAGACTATTGAGTACCCAGCGCTTTCCATGCAAACGGCGTTTACGTTTACATGGATGTACAGACTACAGTGTCATACTAAATGACAGCAGAAAAACGGCCCGACATGAGAATACAGGTTGACGCCAATGTTACAAATGCAAATTATTACTTTACCATTTATAGTCATTGGATTTACAACTTTACGTCTAACTGTATAAAATAATAATTTATTAAGTTTCGTTGCAAATAGGTTATTTTACAAAATAATAGTATTGAGAGCAGCGCCGTCGGTCCGACAGACTGACAGCGCGATTGTCGATTTGTTGTACTTTTATCGACTTTTGTGGCGGCCATATTTTAAACGGTGGCTAGAAGTCCATTACTTATAGGTCAGTGCGTGTTATTTACACCCTCTAAACGTTAACCTAAAGGCATGTTTTTTGTATGTTGTCATTAAATGTCAGCAGCAAGCAAGGTAATTTGTTCCAGTTTGTTGAAATGGACCTCCACATAGTAACTCCTGAATCTATTAATTATTGTTGTCATTATAAACAAATAAAATATAAATAAATCTCAGGACAATTCACACCAATTGCTGACCTAGTCCAAACTAAGCAAAGCTTGTACTATGGGTACTAGACAACGGATATACATACATACTTCTGTAAATAAATGAAAATGAAAATGAAAATGAAAAAATTATTTTGCAAGTAGGCCGTATCGGCTCCTTTACATGTCTGAATCTACTAGCGCTTCGGAAAATGGAAGATACTACTGAGAAGAAACGCCGCAAGAAACTCAGCAGTTTATTTATTTTTTTCCTCTCTTTTCAAAACAGATTACAGTGCAATTTATCACAATTAAAATACATACTTTAACACATTTAACATACAAAACTTGGGTACAAAGATTTTTTGCTCCCGGGAATCGAACCCGGAACCTCTAGCTTCATAGTCAGGATCACTAACAACCAGGCTATCTGGTCGACAAATTCGTCTCAGAATAAGGTTTTGTTTTAATTTTTTTAACATCTTTTCAGTTACCAGGTGTCTCACGTGTTGGTTTTGCTCCTATTTTATATAAAAAAACCAGCCAAGTGCGAGTCGCGCACCGAGGGTTCCGTCATCGAGAACATCTAGAATCGCATTTTCGCTGTGCGAGACCAAAAAAAAAGTTTTTTTACGTTTATTAATTACAAATTTACGGTTTTCGGATTTATTGTTTTATTTGTGCTGTGAGACTTGCTTCTTACCAAATCAAAGTTTTAGGTCAACTGGTACTTACCCCATGGGTTTTTGAGTGGCTTGCAAATGTCTGAAACATGCGGCATAAACGACCGTATCTTTTGATTGCGTTGACTTAGAAGTTTGATTTTTTCACGGACTGCAGACCTGAGTATTTCATATTAATTTCAACTCAATACCTTCACGCGTTCTTGAGAAAAATGGTCTTGACAGACAGACAGACGGACAACAAAGTAATCTTATAAGGGTTCCGTTTTTCCTTTTCAGGTCCGGAACCTTAAAAAGACTGCCTCATAAACATTGCAGCTCACAGCCATATATAATAGAAGTAGGTATAAGAAACATGCCCAAATGACGCCCCGGAGCTTGTTTGCTTCAAATAATAAGAAGCTCATAACCGACAGGGACAAAAACAAGATCATATATGTATACACAATGACATAGTATTTTACGAGACGCATATACAAATACTTTCCTTCTTTCGTTCGCGTTTCAATGCCCATAGTACAAGGTTTTGTTTTCTACACTAATATAATAAAGAGGTAAACTTTGTTTGTTTGTTTTTTGTTAGTTTGTTTGTATGTTTGTTAGTTTCTTTGTTGTTGCAGGTGTCTAAAAGCGGTGGTGATCACTTACCATCAGGTGACCCACTTGCTTGCTTCCTATGTTGTATAAAAAAAATGTAGGGGTAATCTCTAGAACAACAGAAACGATTTCAAAAATTGTTTCACAGATTGAAAGCTACACTATTCCTGACGGACATAGGCTACTAATTTTACGTGAACGAAGTCGCGCGCGTCCGCTAGTATCATATAATCTGTTAGCTCCAATTTATATACCTGTAGATGGGACTGGGCGAAAGTATTGTCACAGTATATAAACACAGCAGTACAGTCAAGGAATTTAATTCCCTAACCATTTCGTTGAAATGTCGTCTGACATTCGCAATGCGTTAAGGTCGATATGTCAAACTAACGTCTTGCTCTATAGCTCTTATGGTGACAGTTTGCTATATGCTATTGAACCTTAGGTGGGTTACAAATTAAATTCCTTGACTGTACCAAAACTGGGCCTATTTGTTGAGATAGATACCTACGCTCCGGTGGAGCGTTAGGGTTGTCCTCTTAATTTTTTGTAAAATTGATAAGTTATATTTAATTGAAATCTTAGGTTAAGTTTTTACAATATTTCTATAAAAAGTAATAAAACAATATCAGTACCATTACCATGAGTTTCTATCGAAAATTCGTATTACGTTACTACAGTCGATAGCGGTTAAATACGCTCCCATTTGCCAGTGAAAGAGTTAACCATAGTCGATACGGTATTTTTCGATGACATGTGTCAAATTTGTGACTCATGGTGCCAATATTCTACGGCAACAGTTACAAAACGTTAGACACTGACGTTCAGATTTCGATAGGTAATTTACCGTTGGACTCATACTAGCGATCTTTAGTTATCTAAGTGAGCGCTAGAGGCGCTGTGCAATTTCGCTAGCGAGTATGGTTACGGCTAGGTGCACTGTACTCATGGTAAGGTTACAGTACAAAATATACAAACATTATAAAAACCTAACCTAGAGTGCCGCCGGCAGCAGAGCAGGGCTCAAGTTACCGGTGGTTACGGCTGCGGAGTGAGGAATCTCCTGATTCTCCTGAGTTATATTATTATTATTTATAACAACATTCACTTGGGTTCTATAACGATCAAATAATGAAATGAATTAATGAGTTTACAAATAAAATTGGGTAATGAAAAAAGTTCAACATTTTAAGAAGTAAGAAAAAGTTAAAGCTCCGGTTTTGAAGAAATCGAGACAAGCAGCCATATTACGACGCAATACTTTTGTGGCATCTTTGAAAAGATCGCGCATTGTCTCGGGCGCACGCAATGACTCGATGCGGCAGCCGCGACTGACGAGAACGCGAAAAACTTTTAGCGCCTGTGTGAGTGCGCCGGTTTCGAGCGTTTGTATGAAGATTCCTTACTGCTTATATGTACGAGTATACTGTGGTATTGTTGTATAGCGGGTGGTAGGATCTTCTACGCTACCATCTTGCTCGCTAATCTTGCCGCTAAGCAGCAGTCAAGTCAAAATCAAAAGTCAAAATATTAAATTTGCAGATTAGGCGTACAGGTAGCATGAATGTCATAAAATGAAAAATGCTTGCACTGTTGTGTTCCGGCGTGGAGAGCGAGACCGCCGGTGCAATTACTGGCACAAGAGGTATCCCATCTCAGCCTTCTGGGTTGGCAACGCATCTGCAATCTCTTTGGTATTGCGTGTGTCTATAGGCGGTGGTGATCACTTACCATCAGGTGGCTCACTTGCTTGTTTGCCTTCCTATTTCATAAAAAAAAATTCTTTTTAGGGTCCGTACCTCTTCTGGAAAAAATTGACCCGTATAGTTACCTCGTTGTTCGTCTCTAGATCAAGACCCTTTTTTCTTAAGAACGCGTGGATCAAGTCTAAATTCATATCAAACTAGCTTTTGCCCGCGACTTCGTCCGCGTAAACTTGTTTAATTGAATCAAGCAAACGTGCACCCAACATGCAATCCGCAATATTTCCTGGACAAATTAATGAGAATTAGTTGCTTTGCTGCTCATGACGTCACGGCGGCGTATAACTCACTTATCGCTATCCCGTGGGAACTATGCATTTTTACGGGATAAAAAGTATCCTATGTGTTAATCTAGGTTATAAACTATGTGTGTGGCAAATTTCATCCAAATCCATTCAGTAGTATTTACGTGAAAGAGTAACAAACATCCATCCATACTTACAAACTTTCGCGTTTATAATATTAGTAGGATATTCAAGTCTGCAATTCCTTTGGAGCTGTGAAACAATCAAACTTCTAAGTCAACGCAATCAAAAGATGTGGCTGTTTATGCCGCATAACTATATCTTGAAAATATCGATTGGGAAATGCCATGTTTTTGTCAGCTTACCAAGTATTAGGTAAACCTATGTTAAAACAGGCGCCAGAGAAATCAGAACATCGAAGAATTACCCCAAAATTGTATGTCGCCTGTGACATAGCTGTAATATGTTATTCATCACGGAACGATCTTCACTCCGTGACACTATACCCGGCACCCAGGGGATCGAGCTGAATAAGTTATAAACATTATATATTAACCAGGATCTATAATTCACGGATACGCATGAAGGGATGTGTGAGAGACAGTAAGTGGATTTGTAGGTATAATCAATAAGTAGATATATTGAATTTGTAGGTATAGTGAATTTGTAAGTATCGTGAAGTTTTAGGTAAATATAGTGAATTTTTAGGTATAGTGAATTTGTAGGAATAGTGAATTTGTGGGTTTTGTGAATTTGTAGGTATGTTAAATTTGTAGGTAGGGTGAATTTGTAGGTATACTGAGTTCGTTATAGGAATATTTTTCTTAGTAACTAGACAAAATAAAGATTGACTACGTGTATGGTATAGTAATTACTTAATTTTTAAATTATTAAATAATAAAAAAGTAAGAAAATAATACTTAAACTTATGGCAGTGTATATAAATACAGCAGTACCGAAACCAGGCCTATTAGTTAAGATGGATGGGCCAAAATTCTTTTTGATGCCTATAAAAATGTCCCTTGTACATTTTAACGCATATTTTTTATTTATCCTGATATTCTTAAAATAATATGTTATCTTTAAATTCGGAATGACATACGCATACCAGAATGATGACTGTTATAAAAATATTTGGGGTCAGAATAAGAAAAAAACTATTGTTTGGTAACGCAGTAGACACTATTCTTGAGGAGTCATGGAGACTGGTAACGCAGTGGTAATTTGGGTACCAAATGAGAATTTTCTGTAATAAAAAACCCAGGATGGTGGGAAAATTCATAATAAAAATTGGGGCCTGGTTGAGAACTAACGTAATATAACTAGGAAAATATTTTGAGACATCTACAATTTTGTAAAAGTGCTTATACATTTTCAATTTTTTTTTAGGCACTAAAAAGAATTTTGGCCCGGATACCTACGCTCCGGCAGAGCGTTAGGGTTGTCCTCTTAAATTTTCGCGCACTGTGTCAGGCGCATGCAAAAACGGTAAACGCAAAGCGCGTCCACCCGTTTCGGCTCGGCAGCCGCGACTGCTTAGCAACCGTGTTAAACGTGCGTCTGTGTGGGTGCGCCGGTTTCGAGCGTTTGTACGTAGATTCTTTACTCTCTGTGCCTCCACACCATATGATATTGCTCCTGATCTGAGCAGAATATTCATCAGATCATGGCATTTGTATATTTTGCAGTCAGTAGAGATGGTTACAGTTGACGGACTGAAATAAAAATACAGACGGGTTCAGCTTGACGCCCGGTGTAATTCCCAAATTACATTAACGCACAAAACCTTGTCAACTTAAGATTTAAGATGATTAAACTATGAGTATGAGAAACGGATTGACCAAACATGTTGTCAGCACGGCGGTTAATAGAGAAAGAGGAAGAGACAAATTAACAGTGTCAGATGTCAACTGTCAAGATGACAGACATACATGCAACGTTTACGAATACAGCTTTATTAATATTCAACACTGTAGACCTTTTGATTTGATGCAGGATTATTGCAGACTTTAAAATACCTTTATCTACACACATATCATAAATGCTCAATAACGCGTTCAAAAACCATAGAAAATGACCAGCATTATTACAACCAATGTTATTATAAGAATTTTCTTGTCTGTGGTAGTAGGTAATCTGTTCTTTATTGGTCATCACATTACCGATATCTCGTGACTGCTCGTGACGTTATGAATTTAAATTTGGAACAGCTGTCAAAATTCAAGTTGGTCTCTATTCTAGTATCCACAGATATTAAAACAGTTATCGAAACGAAACGTCTACTCAGTATGTTTTTTTAATTTAAACGCACGACATTTGATCTCGAGTGATATGACAATAGGGACTATATTCGTTCGTCTATGGTTTAAAAAAAACGTTCGTCTTGACGAACAGATCGAATTGCCGCCATACTTGTTTGTGACTCGTTTGTTGGTTTTTTGTTGTTACGGTTTTTTGCAGTTATGATATGTGTGTAGATAAAGTAATGTATGCAACTGTATATAATTAGGCCTTAAAACACTCGTGTGATCCTATTATGAAACTAGCTGACGCTCGTTTCATAAAACCACACTCGTGTTTTAAGACCTCTCATTATATAGCAGTTGCATAAAATACTATAACATTACCATCATAAATAACAGCATTACAAACGAATATTGAATTGTAAAATGACAATCTCGTCCCACACCTGCCTTTGAGCCTTATAAATCCTACATGAAATCTATGCGTTCGACGTTGATTTATGTTCGTGGTTGTTTTCCCAGCGGTTTCAAACAGACACGTTAAAGACTATTAATATTAATATTTAATTTATTTATATTTTGCGGGTGGTAGGATCTTGTGCAAGGTTCGTCCGGATCGCTTCCACCATCTTGCTCGCTAATCCTGCCACTAAGCAAAAGTGCTTGCACTGTTGTGTTCCGGCGTGGAGAGCAAGACAGCTGGTGCAATTATTGGCACAAGTAAATTTGAATGCTGCTGAATTTCGTTGCGTTGGAAGCTAAAAGTGACAAACCCGTTTCATGTCTGTTTGTGTGTCTATATCCAACCAAAGCATACCAAAGAAACGGTAGAACAACAACAACATTCCACTTATTGTGTAAAGCAATTTCTTTTTGTAATAACTTTTTTGAATTTTTGCAAGAACTCAGACTGTGCGAAGTTTCAAAACTTATTTAAACTTCCAAGTTCCTACGCGTATTCTGGAACGGGATTCCTTTTTGTTGAATAGTTTTGTTTTTAGACAACATAGGAAGGCAAACAAGCTAGTGGATCTCCTGATGGTGAGTGATCCCCACCGCCTATAGACACCGGCAACACCTAAGAGATTGCAGTTACGTTGCCAATCCAGAAACTAAGATGGTATACCTCGTGTGCCGGTAATTGCACCGGCTGTCCTGCTCTCCACGCCGGAACACAACAGTTCAAGCACTGCTGCTTAGCTGCTGCTGTTATGACATGTGTACGGTTACAAAAAAAACCCTTATCGTACGGTCAGACTCAGTAGCTAGTAGCTGAACATTTTAGTACCTTGTCGCTCTCAGTAATGCGACCAATACGAGCAACTCTCATTTCATACGTTACTGCGGCAAGGTTCTGTGTTTAGCTACTTCTCCGACTGCACACGATCTGTTCAGCGATTCCCTTAGGGTCGCTGGTTCGTATGAGCAGCGGTGATCACTTCTCATCAAGTGCCCCGCTTGCGTGTTTGCCTCGAAATACCATAAAAATGAAACTTGAGTCACTTAGCATCCTCCGTATGAAATTTCAGCTGACCATGTGTTAAAAACTGTGCAAAACAGAACAGAAACGTTCTCGTGTTACGCAGATACGGTAAGGATAACAAACAAACGCACAGTTTTATCGTACATTCGAAAACTAATCTTATTACAAAACATTAAGGTACAGGTTTGCTAAGCGGCAAGTAACAATGACATTGTTAACTGGATACTGTTTGCTTTGCGGCTGCGACATGCTGATTTTATTTTTAAACTCTGTCCCTTTCGCACTAAAGCAATGAGAGAAGAAAACCGGCCAAGTGGGAGTCGGATTTTCGCATTGTAGGGTTCCATAGATGCCTCTTTTTTTTAATGAAATAGCAAACTAGCACGTAGGTCACCCTGATAATAAGTGATCACCACCGCCTATAGACACCCGCAACACCAAGAAGATTGCAGATGCGTTGCCGACCCAGAGTGCTAAGATGGAATACCACATGTGCCAGTAATTACACCGGCTGTCTTGCTCTCCACGCCGGAACACAACAGTGCAAGCACTGCTGCTTAGCGGCTGGATTAGCGATCAAGATGGTGGTAGCGATCCCGACGGACTACTCGTAAACTTGTAAAGCCTACTTAGCCGGGACAGTTTTTTTTAATTTCGGCATAATTATTACTACCGTGAATTTAAACATGCAAAACACTCATTTAGCTGACAGGGGGAGGAAAACACTTAACTATAACAAAAATTTGCGCTTTAAAACTTAATATTTCACAAACGAATCCCTTTATCGTTAAATGGTTTTAACAAACCTGCAATATTAGTACCGTCGACCAAGTTATTGCTTGACCACTTTTGAACCTTATCCGTTTGTAATACGGTCGATAAAGTGGTCAAGCAATTTCTTGGTCGACAATCCTAAGTTTTTATTTTTAAAAAACTAGTGACCAGTGACAAAACTTGTAAAAAAAACCAAGTCTCGCAACTCAGTTCTCTACCGTAAAAAGTTGTGAGATCCATGTTATACCAAGTCGGTTGGCTTATTCAGTCCCTAATTAAGGGACCTTCTGTCTTAAGTTATTACGTAATTAGCTAATCTAACAACATCTTGTAGTGACCACATTAATATTAAAAATCTTTTATGTTTAAATAAAATAGATGGACTTGGCCATCGCATGAAAACACAATGTAACTCAAAAGCAATATAATATATTATAGTTAATGTAACAGGATTTTTTTTAGGCAACCCATTTTTAATATATTTTCTCATATACTAAATTTGTTATAAAATATGTTTCATTCTATTATCAGCTCGGTGAAGGTCGATGTAAGTTCGGATCTTCTACTATAGTGGACGCACGCGACTTCATTCGCATGGAATTAGTAGCTGTCCGTCAGGGATAGTGTAGCATTTCTAGTGAATGTCCCAGCTTTTCTAACTTATGTAATACCTAGGTACTGTAGTAACACTCTCTCACGGTGAGGGAAGACATCGTGAGGAAACCGGCACATTTACAAATGAGTGTGTAACCATGATCCCATCGGTCTGGTTTCCCTGTAACAAGGGTCACGGATGACAGATGGCAGTCGCTCCAGTTTAATAAACTGACCCGCCAAATCTGGAATCATGGTCAAAGAGTGACTAATTAAGAAAAGTAATGGGAGGAATGGATGAGTGATCTTTATCAGAACCCTGTCTCGATTTAACCGTAATCAAGTAAGTTATTCTCCCTGCCCTTTGAGTGGATAAAAGTAACTTGGTGCTGAACTTCGAGACTCCACGACGAAGTTATTATAATTTCAAAACTTCTAATTTATTAGTGTATGGTATTTTAGTTAAGTCGAAACCGTTTTTAAAACGCCGCGTTTTCTTTGAGCGGTTTTTAAAACGACGAAGCTACTCGTCTAGAAAATCGTTGCCTATAATTATTCGTGTTTAACGTTCCATTGCGTTCCATGCTTATTGATACCACCGCAATAAATCTTCTATTGTGCACTTGCTCACGAGACTGTGTCAACATCTATAATTGAGTATCTTAAAAAAATGGTCCAAATAACCCTTACAATGCCAAAGATTTTTGCCTTATGTTTTTTTCATTGATATAGTTGAAACTACAAACTATCAATTTTCGGATATTTCCTGTATTTTTTCTATAAGATCTCCAAATTTCATGATTCTAGGTCAACGGGAAGTTCCCTACAGGTTTTGTACTTGACAAACAGACAGCGAAGTGATCCTAAAACGGTTCCTTTTGAGATACGGAACCTAAAAAATTGTGTATTAATAATGGCCGAAGGGTGTCGTGTTTCGGTGGTTCAGGTCCCTGCCACTGGAAAATTGGCACCAGAATCGACAATGCCACGCCGCATATATATATATTTTTGTTTTGTTATTTTATTTCTCAGTACGTCAGTCATAAGGCATCTTATTAAGGGCCTTTTGTAGCCTGTTAATAAACGACTTCATTTTATTAATAATAATTTACAACAAGAAATATTACACAACATAAAATAACACAGAATGTAAGAGCCTTTGTTCCTGACACAATCTATATTTTTTTATTCATATTATACGAGTATTAACATAACAATGTCCCACAAAACTGATGCATCTGTTTGACTCTGGGATCTTAATTTAATTAAACACTATTGAAACTTAATTACTTAAATACTATTTAGCAACATTATATGGATCTGTTGATCTGAAATAAACGTATATTTTTTAATATACATAAATTTAAATAAACTTCGATTGTAAACGCCGCGTTTCCCGCTCAGTGCGTCAACTTTTGCTACTGCCAAAGTACTCAATAACACCGAACGTGACGAAACGTTTCAATAGCAGAGTTTCCCTTCCACGGGCTTTCCATGGCCGTTCCATCGTGTTGTTTAACTTCGGAACTTCTGGAGTTGAAATCGTTTTTTAATTACTTTGATTAAGTTTTTTACTCCGCAGGGAAATTAAGGGGTTCGCTGGGACGTAGTTAGGCTGTTAATAGACGTTTTAATACACTGGTTGGAATTAGGAGGACGATAAGATGCCATTTTTGGTTACTTATTCTTTCTCATCGACGAAAAAACGCGCGAAATAAAAGCGTCAGGTTTTTATGTAAGTTCACGTCTATTCTAGTCACGATTTAATTCTAGACCTTTTGACTCATAAAACCATAAACACAAAACAGCGATTTGTCATACTAAAGATATTATAAATTAAAATAAGAAATAAAGTTATCTATTTATCTAGTTTCTTTTTCTACAGCTCCAAGGGACTGCAGATCTGAGTATTTGATTAGAATTGTCAAAGGCAATACTGTCAAGCGCGACAGTTGGTGTCAGTAACTTATTGAATATCATAAAGAGTTCCTCCCCTATCTGTATTCGGAATTATTCGGAGTTATTCGCAGTTATTCGGATATCCGCGTCGCTTTGAATTGAGTGTTCGGAAACTTGGGTGTTGCACATTCATAATAGAGAGGCGTGAGCGAGTGCGTCACACGGTTCGATACGAACGCCCCGTCAGCACAATTACTTTTTAGGGTTCCTTAACAGGAGTGTGAACCCAGCACTCTCCATACAACATACAAAAAATCATGGCTATAGGTTAAGGTTTAGAGGGTGGAAAACATCGCCGTTTGTATGGGGTGCGCTTTCTGTGGCTGGGTTCACACTTATTTATTTATTTAAAATTTATTGCACAAAAAATACAGAATGTACAAAAGGCGGACTTAATGCCTTAAGGCATTCTCTGCCAGTCAACACTTCTCTTAAAAGAAAAAACGGAACCCTTATAGGATCACTTTTTCGTGTTTCAGTCTAACCCCATTTTCTCGGGAATTCGTTAAAGTATCGAGTTGAAATTAATATCTAATACTAAAATCTGCAGTTCAGTGAATTTCAATTTTTGCCAACATTATACGAATAACGATAATGTTTATTAATACGAACGGATCATTCACGTATTTAAAGTCGAATAATTGCCCGACATGTTTCGGAACACTCCGTGGTCCTTAATCATGAGCGCCGCGGCGGTGGCGCGACGACGACTGCGTACCGAAGCCCGGGTGAACCCAGCCCCAAAAAGCGCTCTCCATACAAACGGCAATAACTTCCACCCTCTAAACCTTAATCTATGGCAATGATTTTTTGGTATGTTGTCATTATGCCTTAGAACTAGGTTTGTATGTTTTGTTTTTTTTTTTATTATAGATTTGACAATATTTGCATTTTAAAAAAGTGTCAATATGTTTGAAACTATTAAGAATATTCAAAAAATGACAACATACAAACCTAGTTCTAGGTCATACATAATGACAACATACAACAAAAAAAATCATGCCTATAGGTTAAGGTTTAGAGGGTGGGAAACGTTATCGCCGTTTGTATGGCGAGCGTTGGCTTCACACTCCTCTTATATGTCCCACTCTCGCGGTAGTTTGATGATAAAAATAATACTGTTTATTATTTAAATAAAACATTCCAAATCAAACATACATAATTATCTTGAATCACCCTGTATTTTTTGTTCCTGCTATTTGTTTTACTCAGGCGATAAACAATATTGTTTGCTATTTATACAAAGACAAATTAAGAACGACTGCTCTAAACAACAAGACCTTAAAGGTACAAGGTCACCAAAGCCCCTTCAAAAACACCCAAAGGTGTTTTTAAGCCCCTAATTACCTTTAATAAACACAATCGCCCACATCTCAAAGCACTTAAAGGAAAAAAAACACTCTGAAACGTTCGCGAATTGTAAAAAAAACTCGGCAGGTATTTTTTTCTGAACTTTCCCTGTAGCCGTGGGGATTTGTGCCGTATTTTCCAAATGCAAGGTTTGCTTTCCATCAGCCAACTGGTTAGCAAAGAGCATTTTAAAAATTTCTCGCGCCATTGTCAGTTGAGACGTGTGACATATATCTTCTAAAAGGATCTGTTGAAAATAAAGGAATTCACCGGAAAATGTTGGGGTGTTTGGTGTTATTCGAACGGGGACGGTTTGTGTTATTTAATAAATAAAGACGCCGCGGGCGACGCGATCAATTCGACGGGGCGAGCTGGAAATGGCCGTGTGTGCGGCAACGTTACAAACCGTAGGCATCGTTGTTAAAAACAAGGACCCCGCTTCTCGGGCCATGCGAGATGCATCTCGCGTGCGAGATATAAAAAATTACACATTTCAAAGGGAATTCTGAGTTGTTTTCGTGCAATACACATCTCGCGTTATCCGAGAATCGTCCCGCAGGTTTGTTGCGCTTCCGAGCCCTTAGTTTAAATTTTCAGTCACAAGAATCGTTTCGAACGCGTTAGCGTTAACTTCTAGCGTTAAATTGCTGTGGAAAGATTTTGTTGCAAATACCGCAAGAGGCACTGTCTTGAGGTACTTCTGACGCGTTCGACACGTTTGTTCCAACAAAAACTTAAACGCGTGGTTTCACTACAGATACCTACATTTGTGTTATGTGTATTGCAAAAAAAACTGCACCTTTTTTCTCATGTGATCCTTTTTTATGGAAAGGAAAGGCAAACGAGCATGATGTTGACTTGATTGAAAGTGATCAGTTGACCACCGTCTGCCATGAAAACTAGACCCCGAGAGTATTGGTGTCCGAGCATGTCTCCATAGAGGGTAGATCGATACATATGTAGATTTGTAGTGTTCGTATTATTTGTAAATTTTGCCGCGCTGTGTTCAACCCCTCATCATCATCATCATCATCTCAGCCACAAGAAGTCCACTGTTGGACACGGCCTCCTCCATGGATTTCCAAAGTGGCCGGTTGGGAGCAGCATGCAACCAGCGCCTTCCTGCCACCTGTATGAGGTCATCGGACCATCTTGTGGCTGGTCGTCCTACGCTGCGCTTGCCAATACGCTTACTATGGGCCTTATAAGAAAGCTCAAAGTCACGCAACGAGCTATGGAGAGGGCTATGCTTGGAGTTTCTCTGCGTGATCGAATCAGAAATGAGGAGATCCGCAGACGAACGAAAGTAACCGACATAGCCCAGCGGATTAGCAAGTTGAAGTGGCAGTGGGCAGGGCACATAGCACGGAGAACTGATGGCCGATGGGGTCGGAAAGTTCTCGAATGGCGGCCGCGTATTTCAACCCCTAGTTTTACGATATTGAAAACTATACAATTCAAACCTCGTCACCTTTGTTGTCTCATCCAAATTCTACTTCATACAAAAATAAAGAGATAATCATAAAACATGTATATGTACTACTCTATCATCATATTAAGAGGAGAAAAACAGCGTTCACAAACGAAAGACAACAAATACCTACCTATAAGTTTTCTGGTTTTTTGACGCGACACCCTAAAACTTATTAGGTGTCGCGACGACGTGACTTACGTTGTAACACGTACGTGCGTAACGTTGTATTAAAAAAAACAATCATGTTTTATATTTTCGAATGGACTCGGTAGCCTCAGACGGCTTTGACAGGAGAGAGGGCGAGCAACTAGAAAGACGCTCAGCAAGGGGATATCACTTAGCATGCCAAAGGGTGCTCTTATTAAGCCGATATCGGACTTTTAATTGCATGTGTGCACGAATAAATCGCACGCTTAGTATTAAAGTGAGCCATTTCTGAATTATACACGTCCCAAAATATCACTTTAATTCAAAGACATAGGGTTTAATTTTGGGAAATTTCAAATTCAGAATTGAGTCACTTTAATACTAAGCGTGCGAAATGAAGAATACGGCTTTTCGTCAGCCAAAGATTTCCTTTGCCAATAAGGACTATACTTGTAGTGTTTGATAAATATTTACTTAATATAATGTTTTTTTTTTTATACAACATAGGAAGGCAAACAAGCAAGTGGGTCACCTGATGGTAAGTGATCACCACCGCCTATAGACACCTGCAACAACAAAGAGAGTGCAGATGCGTTGCTAACCCAGAGGGCTAAGATGGAATACCTCTTGTGCCAGTAATTACACCGGCTGTCTTGCTCTCCACGCCGGAACACAACAGTGCAAGCACTGCTGCTTAGCGGCAGGATTAGCGAGCAAGATGGTGGTAGCGATCCGGACGGACCTTGCACAAGGTCCTACCACCCGCAAAATGTCTGACAAATGTGTAAAATGTCTGACAAATGTGTAAAATGTCTGACCAAAAACACGTCGGGGGAGTAAACATTTGTAAGATTCAGCTGTGACGCTACAAGCACTTTCAGAGTAAATTATACACCGATAAGTATAATATTATTTATTTCCAAGAGACCACTTCCGAATGGGACACAAAGAAAAACTTTTTTCGCATTTTCCGGTTCCAATGCCATGAAGAGCCGGGGAATGAAAAAAGACAAGTTTTGTTTATGGTTTGTTTTTAATTCGACTAACGCGTCCCCTTGCCTGCAATTTTTTTAATCAAAACCAATGAAGGGGATTTAAAATGCTTTTACGCTTTAAATGGGTATAAAAATATGAACTTCGTTATAAAACGAAAAGGTTTAAACCTTTTTACATAAGGCTGTATGTCTTAAATTTCTTTACCTTATAAAAATGGCAGACAAAAGTGGGTAGAAAATACTAAAGTACTACTACTACTAAGAAACAGTTGAGAATAGCCAAAAAAACTGTCCAATTCACAACTTTTGTTTATAAAGCAGGAACGTAAACGAGCAAGTGGGTCATCGGACGGTAAGTGATCACCACTGCCCATAGATACCCGCAACACTAAGGCGATTGCAGATGCGACAAAATGAGAACCGCATGATGACAATTTTTTTATTGTCTTCGGCTTGGGATCACGCCCTTGTAGCTGGTCACAATTAACAAGACAGTTTTACCCCTATCTGGTTTTTAATCTCGCGTATTTCAAGGATTTCATTGCCCTTAAAAGCTTAACCTAAGTTATGAATAATAAAGTATCTAAAATAACAAACTACGCTAAGTTTAACAATAAAGTTAAAAGTCGCTTAAACTAAAACCCGCAAAATACTTAGGGGCGAAAGAACTTAATCCCCAAAGTATGAGATTAATCTTTAATCCACGAACTAAGGTCGTAAAAAACGAGTGGAATTACCAAAACCGCTAGTAAAATAAACTTGAAACTTCCACAGTTTACTATCGTAAACAAACGTTTATAACCCTCCCGCTGCCGAGGGCTGGGGATAAAAAGGGCCAATCGAACAACAAAAGCTAACCTAATGGCAAAGGGTTCTATTCATTTCGCCTTATTTTATTGTAGTTCAAAATTCGGAAATTCTGATCATTCGTTTGGTTTGTTTTTTTTACCTCGGAAACGCGTCTATTGTACTTTTAAATAAATATAAAAAAACTTCCTTTGTTAATAAAAAATAAGGTCCAAGTTTTATTTTGTCTGTAGCGGACAAATTTTGCATCAATTCATACGAGTATGTACTATACATATAACCTTAAAAACGCTAAGACGCAATTACCCCAGGTTGATGTTATGATTACCGTTAATATGGGATATATTGGGGTAAATGTATCAAATGGGGTGGTTATGTCTTGAAAACGTAAGCCAAATAGCTTAACTTATCTATACATGTAATTTTTTTTATTACTTACTGACTGTAAACTGAACTGTAAACTATTCAGAAATGATTTCAGGACCATCGTGTAGAACCCTTACGGGTAAGGTTAGTTATATTTTATAAAATTAAACTAAAAAAATTACAGTTTCTGAAACCGTTATTCTGCTAAACGACCAGTCCGTGAAATTCATTAGTTTGTGAAATCTTTTTTATGATAGTGAACCGGTACCAGTGTTAATTTCACTGATGATTGAGCGGGGTTCAAAGGTCCCCGGACCAGAGAACCCCAGGGATATAAAAAAACACAATGTCATCGATTTTACGACACCTCAGTAAATCCTTGCGCGTGTTAAATTCACTCGTCGTCCTCGGAGACATCTTGTCGCTTCGTCGATATACAACTTTATCGCGCCATGTGCCTCTGAGACAATCGGAAGCGAATTGCGACAAAGATGTATTCCTTGAGTACTTTTTATTGAAATGGCGGCTGAAGAAAGCACGATTTCTAAGTAGCTGAATGTTGTATAAAATGACGTTGCTAGATGTCTTAAGAATTTTCGTCGTATTATTGCGTCTCTTATTTAAAAAAATGGTATGATGAGTGTTCTATTAAAAAAATATATACAAAATAGAAGGCAAACGAGCAAGTGGGTCACCTGATGGTAAGTGATCACCACCGCCCATAAACACCTGTAACACAAAGGAGATTGCAGATGCGTTGACGACCCAGAGGGTTAAATGGAATACCTCTAGTGCCAGTAATTGCACAGGCTGTCTTACTCTCATCGCCGAAACACAACAGTGCAAGCACTGGTTGATTAGCGCGCAAGATGGCGGCAGCAACACTGTACATGTACAAGGTCCGACCCAAAAAATGATCAGAAAAACAGACTTTCGGATTAAATTGGATCCAAATGAATTCAAAAGCATCTTATCTGAAATATCAGTAAAGTATTCAGGAACTCGTTTAGGTATGCAAATGATGTGACCTAAAAAAACCTTCCATTGATTTGTAATGAGATGTCGTTAGGCGGTCCCGGATTCAGCTTACTGTGGAGTTGGGAGGTTAACTCATCTTTTATCCTGTGAACAAAATAGGGAGTATCCTACTTTCCTACGATATTGTAAATGCGAATGTAATGATGTTTAGGTATTGCGTGTTTGCTCCAAAATCACGCTTAAGAGGAGTGTGAACCCAGCCCCTAAAAGCGCTCCCCATACTAACGGCGATAACGTTTTCCACCCTATAAACCTTAACCTATGGCAATGATTTTATGGTATGTTCTCATTATGCCCTAGAACTAGGTTTGTATGTTTTAGTATTTGAAAATATGTGCATTTTAGAAGTTACAT
This sequence comes from Ditula angustiorana, assembly GCA_963691745.1. NCBI lineage: Eukaryota > Metazoa > Arthropoda > Insecta > Lepidoptera > Tortricidae > Ditula > Ditula angustiorana. The sequence goes on along the minus strand of OY829472.1, from coordinate 1,037,034 downwards.
ATACCTAAAACAAAAAGCTACTTTAGAAACTTTACAGAATATTAAAAAATTTAAACAATACAAGTCTAGGCATAAGGACCACATTCAAAAAACCATCGCTATAGGTTAAGGTTTGGAGGGTGGAAAACGTTATCGCCGTTTGTATGGACAGCGCTAGATACATTATAGTCTTAAAAATGTACACCTCATTAAGTTTCTTGCCGAAATTAACTAGTTCAAAAGAACCCGAGGCAAGAAGTAATGTGTGTGGAGAAAGGGAGGTATGCCGGGACCGGGGCAAATGGCGCTTAGTGGTCTCTGCCCACCCAAAGAGAAACAGGCGTGAGTTTGAAATAATAATAACATCTGCTTATCAGAGGTTTTTTCTGAATAGTCAATCTAACATTCATAATTCTTGTAAGCATAAAGATATTTTGACTTAGGCTTTGATGAATTACGGAGCGTAGACGTGGCATCAAAGAGCGTCTGCTACGTCGGGCGGGTGCACGGAGCGGGTGCACGCCTATCGAATAAATAATATGAGCCCGCCCGCACCCGTGCAAGTTAGCGGACGCGCTCATACTCCGTTTCGATAGCCGTTCACCCGCTTCGTGCGCCCATGCGACAGCCCTTTGGACGCTTTCAAATTTGAATGAAGTGATCATTCACATGCCAAGCACTGTTAACTGATGTAGCGTTTGAAACAATAAAAACAATTCAAAATAGATTTTATTCATGATCAAAGTACACCTTCACTCCGACGTCTTTAGTGGTTGTTGGCGTGGTGGGCACGACGACATACGACCACTTTATAGGTTCTAAGGGTTAGCGGAGGTCCTAAGCGGCTATCGTAGCTTGTGCCGCTAAGCGTGCCCCTCTGCCCTCTGCCTAAAGGTGCGGTTTATACAGGATGGACCGGTGATGCCCTGCTTATTGTGATGAAGGTCCCGGGTTCGGTCCCATGGGGGCCAAGTTTGGACGATGAACATGCCTGCTAGGGGCCGAGATAACCACGGTTTTGCTTTATTCAAGTGTGTTTTACTCACAATAAATTGTTTATTCAGATAAACAACTATATTTCTATCGGGATAGGTCCGCCCGGATTGCTACCACCATCTAGCTCACTAATCCAGCAGTGTTTGCACTGTTGTGTTCCAGCGTGGAGAGCAAGACAGCCGGTGTAATTACTGGCACAAGAGGTATTCCATCTTAGCCCTCTGGGTTGGTAACGCATCTGCAATCTACTTGGTGTTGCGGGTATCTATAGGCGGTGGTGATTACTTGCCATCAGGTGACTCACTTACTTGTTTGCCTACCTATTTCATTAAAAAAAATCTTCTCAGAAACGGAGACTATAAGCTCACACCTGATTCCCTTTGGGGTAGGCAGAGACCACAGAACGCCATTAGCTCCGGTCCTGGCATACCTCCCTTGCTTCCTCCATACACATTCTTTTCTTCGTACATGCTCGGCAGTTACAGGTTCGAAGAACTTCTCTGTAAGAAATTTCCCGCCAGCACATCAGCGACACTATCATGACAGCCCAGGTATAGTTTAACCTCCCTGTGTCTCTGTCTAACTAGTGTCATAAGAAATAGACGCAGATAGAGATAACCTTGATCCGTTATATTAGGGCCACAGTAATACATACTTATAGATGACTAGCTTTTGCCCCCGACTTCGTCCGCGTGGCCTTGTTTAATTGAATCAAGCAAACGTGCAACCAACATGCAATCTGCTCTATTTCCTGGACGAATTAATGAGAATTAGTTGCTTTGCTGCTAATGACGTCACGGCGGCGTATAACTCACTTATCGCTATCCCGTGGGAATGCATTTTTACGCGATAAAAATAATCCTATGTGTTAATCTAGCTTATAAACTACGTGTGTGCCAAATTTCATCCAAATCCATTCAGTAGTTTTTACGTGAAAGAGTAACAAACATCCATAGTAGGATTGTCAGACTGTCCGTGTTTACCGAAGGCTTCTAACCAAATTGGTTTATTAATTTATTCCACTTGTTTTCACAATAAAACGGATCGAAGTTTGACGCAAACAACTCGGAGACTGTGATTACAAAACCAATTCCATTTCTCGTCTGTAATTCTTAGAAAGGTAATTGGTTTTCGAAGACCTATTTACTTTCTATTTTCTTTCATTTGTTTAATACAAACCTCGCCTGGGACTTAGTAAGTAAAATAGGAAGGCAAACGAGCAAGTTCAACTGATGGTAAGTGATCACTTTCAGTCACCCGCAGTACCGAGGAGACTGCAGATCCGTCGCCAACTTAAGCTAAGATGGCTCTTGTTCTAGTAATGTCACCGGCTGTCTTGCTCTCCACGCCGGAACACAACAATGCAAGCACTACTGCGGCAGGAGTAGCGAGCAAGTTGGTGGTAGCGATCCGGACGGACCTTGCGCAAAGTCCTACCACCCTCAAGTCCTAAGATATTTATTTATTTATTACTAGTGAATGCCCGCGACTTCGTTCGCGTGGAGCTAGTAGCCTATGTCCGTCATTGATGGCGTCGCTTTTATGTGTGGAAGAATTTTTGAAATCCGTTCCGTACGTCCAAAGATTACCCTCGATATACAAACAAAGTTTAGCTGTTATTATATCAAGTGTAGAAGTGAAGATGTAGATTTCAATTTGACTGATCTATCAATGAACGAAATGAAAATGGCAAAAAACTGTTTCACGCATTTCTTGTTATATTATTTTAGAACCACTGACCTATAAATAATGTACTTCTAGTCAGCGTTTAAAAAACGGCCTCAAAAGTCGAACAAAAGGTACAATAAATCGTCAATCGCACGCGCTGTCAGTCCGTCGGACCGACGGCGCTGCTGTCAATACTATTATTTTGTACAAAAACCTATTCGCAACGAAGCTCAATAAATTATTATTTTACGCAGTTAGACGTAAAATTGAAAATCCAATGACTATGAATGGTAAACTAATCATTTGCATTTGTAACATTGGCGTCAACCTGTATTCTCATGTCGGGCCGTTTTTCTCCTGTCATTTAGTATGACACTAAACATTCATGCATTATAATATCATTGGTTAGAACTTAACTTATCTCTAAACGTTTACGTCACAGCAGTGCAATTGCCGCGCAATATCAATTTTAAAACGAACGGAAAACCATTCAGAACTATCGGTTTGAAATCATTCGATTTTCCAATCCAATAATTAGGTGCGATCTCTCTGGAGTTTTCTTACAAAATTCTGTTCACTAGAAAGCGTTTAGATAATACATTCGCCAACTTCTGCTAGGGACAGATTTCAAAACGCACAAACAAATTTTCCCACTACTAAGAGGAGTGTGAACCCAGCCCCAAATAACTTTTCGCATACAAACGGCGATAACGTTTTCCACCCTCTAAACCTTAATCTATGGCAATGATTTTTTGGTATGTTGTCATTAAGCCTTTGAATTAGCTTTGTATGTTTAAGTATTTTAATTATTTTTTATAGATTTGACAATATTTGCATTTTAGGATTTCATACACAACAAAATAGTGTCAATATTTTTGACACTATTGTGAATATTTAAACAATCAAAACATACAAACCAGTTCTAGGGTATACTGACGACATACAAAAAAATCATGGCTACAGGTTAAGGATTAGAGGGTGGAAAACGTTATCGCCGTTTGTATGGAGAGCGCTGGGTTCACACTCCTCTCAAGACATGGCTGTATCGATTTTTCGCCGTCGTGAATTGTAAACATTTCAATAGAGGGTCAAAATTAATAACTTTGTACCGTTACTAAGACAAATCATATCCGTCACGTAACGGTTCCGTTTAGAAACGCTTTATATCAGTTAAGTGACGACTTCATTACTAAATTGAAATAAATACTTGCTATACTGAGTGCTATACTGTTACCAAACTGATATTAACTTTTTTAGTTTTTTTTTTTTTTATGAAACAGGAAGGCAAACAAGCAAGTGGGACGATAGTGAGTAATCACCACCGCCTATAAACACCCGCAACACCAAAGAGATTGCAGGTGTATTGCCAACCCAGAGGGCTAAGATGGAATACCTCTTGTGCCAGTAATTGCACCGACTGTCTTGCTCTCCACCCCGGAACACAAAGTCAAAGTCAAAGTCAAAATATTTTATTGCATAAGAGCACATGTCAAAAATAAAATAATACATTAAAATTTATACAATTATTAATTTTTACTCCAATAATGTTTTGATTTTGACCCCAGCGGCCCTAACATGACAGCCCAGGTTTAGTTTAACCCCTCCCTGTGTCTCTGTCTAACTAGTGTCATAAGAAAGGGACGCAGATAGAGATAAACTAAACTTGGCCAGTCATGTTAGGGCCACTGGATTTGTGTTTGAGAACGCTTACAAACGAATATCTCATTTATTAAAAAAAAAAGATGTTTAAATATTCAGATGTTTAACAGTACGCAGATATAAAAACCGTTTGCAATGCTTTTAGAAGTATGACAGTGTTATATAAACAGACAGTGCGCTTTTTAAACACCGAACTGTTTCTAAAATATCAGTGTGGAAATCGGTTGGGAAAACATTTTCGTACAATAATTATAATTTCGTGAATAAAACGATAATTAAAAGTTAATTTAAAAAAAAATATGGGCAATGCAAGCTCCCTACTTGGAAGCTTCCATTTAAAAATTTTACTAAAAATATTAGTAAACATATTTGGGTAAAAGAAGATTTCCTAAACTGGAACAAATTAACTTGCTACTCCGCGAAACCAGTGCCGGGCTCGTGCAAAATAGCTGCGTCTGTGCGACACATATATGTTCATGCAAAAACCCACCCTCCTTCGCTTCCACACGAAACAACATATATCACACAGACTCAACTACACACCACCACCACTAAACACTAAAACTACACGATCGGCGCGCGTTTCGCCTCTATACGAGGCATCATCAAGATTTCCCTCCGAAAAATGACACTCCCTCGCAGTTCCGTCTTTAATGGTGACATATATGTCTTCGATTGTACAGCTGTACACAAGTAGCAGTTGCCCCTATAATAAAAATTAAACCCAAATCCTGTAGAGTTCACTTTTGAACACTTTGACTTATTCATAGAACATTTAGATGCGTTAACTAACCTAGTACTCATATCAGGGGCGTAGCGACGTAAAATGGCGCCCAGGGCTCGCATCCAAACTGCGCCCCTTTCCCCTTGTAAATTATTTTAAAAACAGATACCTACACATTTTTTTACTAATTTTGTAGTGTAATGTATGTAAAACAAACAAAATACCACAAATATATCCTCGTCTGAAATAAACGTATCTACAATAAGGATTAAATGATCCTCAAAAGACTTTTATTTGGCCATGTATATGAATTTGGATTATATTTTTTTAAATAGGTAGTGTGTAAATTTCGTTTTTTGCGCCCCCCCTTATTTGGCGCCCAGGGCACATGCCCTGCCTGCCCCACCCTAGTTACGCCCCTGACTCATATTATCTTAAGCACGCGCATCTTCAGGAACTTAGGATGTTGTTTATATCTGTAAACGGAACATTAAGCGAATCTTAAGACTTAAGAGGTTGTTTAGTAAAGTGGTAGCACGACTACGTATTTAATTAAGACTAGATTTATAACATGCTAGTTACAAAATCTATCTACACTTTCTTATAACAAGTATTGCAACGTGTTTTCACGAGTTCGAGTATACTGCTGTTCGGTTATCAGTTCGTTACTAAACTGATATAAACCGTTATCTAACCGTTACGAAACTGATATTTACCGGTTTAGTAACCGTACAATGTTTTTGGTTACCACCCGTAATGTACGTAATCTGTGACATTAATACAATGATATAATAATGCATGGATGTACAATGTCATATTAAATGACAGCAGAAAAAGCCCGCCATAAGGATACAGGTTGACGCCTATGTTACTAATGCAAATTATTAGTTCACCATTTATAGTCATTGGATTTACAACTTTACGTGTAACTGCATAAAATAAAAATTTATTAAGTTTCGTTGCAAATAGGGTTTTTTTACAAAATGATTGACAGCAGCGCCGTAGGTTCGACAGGCTGACAGCGCGAGCGATTGTCGATTTATTGTACCTTTTGTTCGACTTTTGAGGCCATTTTTTAAACGCTGACTAGAAGTCTATTACTTATAAGTCAGTGGTAATAAGTTACAAAGTTGCTTTTTATGCTGTTACAGACTTTAGAAAAGAAAGCCGGTTATAATTTTGAAGCCGTTCTGTATTCAGTGCGCGCCGTGCGGACTCAATAGGAAATATAAATGGCGGCCATACTTCATAACGGGCCTTGCTGAGGCTTTTAAAAACTAGTTGGATCACAAAATGCACTGAGTTATGAAATATTTTTTAATAATTACGAGTACGCTTTATTAAGGTTAAATAAAGAATGATTACTTAAGAGTTTGCCCCTCATATGAGACTGAATTATCTAAAAGTTTTTTTTATGAAATAGGAAGGCAAACAAGCAACTGGGTCACCTGATGGTAACTGATCACCACCGCCTGTAGCCAAAGAGAATGTAGATGCGTTGCCAACCCAAAGGGCTTAGGTGGAATACCTCTTGTGCCAGTAATTGCGACGGCTGTCTTGCTCTCCACGCTGGAACACAACAGTGTAAGCACTGCTGCTAAGCGGCAGGATTAGCGAGCAAGATGGTGGTAGCGATCCGGACGGACCTTGCACAAGGACCTACCACCCGCGAACTGAAATTAAGAGCCAACATCAAAAACATTGTAATGTTATTATAATTAAAATAATAAATATCAGTTTCATAACGGTTATGTAACGACTTATACAAATTTGGTAACGAAATTGTTATCAAACAGTTCCCATGAATATAAATCGTGACGAAATCGTTACGAAACCGTAATTAATTATTTTTAGTAATAAAGTATTTGATTTTGATACTTTAATTTAATACACACATTGTACCTATTATGACGCTAAAAATAAGATATACATATAATGATATGCTAGGGGTATATATTTTTAAGAGGAGTGTGAACCCAGCGCTCCCCATACAAACGACGATAACGTATTCCACCCTCTAAACCTTAACCTATAACCATGATTTTTTGGTATGTAATCATTATGCCCTGCAACTAGGTTTGTATGTTTTGATTATTTTAATATTCTTAATAGTATTAAAAATATTGACACTTTTGTGTTTTGTATGAAACAACTTAAATCCAAATATTGTCAAATCTATAAATAATAATAACAAAATCAAAACATACAAACCTAGTCCTAGGGCATAATAAACAACATACCAAAACATCATTGCCATAGGTTTTTATCTACACACATATCGTAATTGCTGAATAACGCGTTCAAAAACCATAGAAAATGACCAGCATTATTACAACCAATGTTATTATAAGAATTTTCTTGTCTGTGGTAGTAGGTAAATCTGTTCTTTATTGGGTAGTATCTCTTAGTAGTCTGTGTTTATTGGTGATCACATTACCGATATCTCGTGACGTTATGAATTTAAATTCAGCTGTCAAAATTCAGGTTGGTCTCTATTCTAGTATCCACAGATATTAAAACAGTTATCGATACGAAACTTCAACTCAGTATGTTTTTTTAATTTAAACGCACGACATTTGATCTCGAGTGACATGACAATAGGGACTTCATTCGTTTGTCTATGGTTTAAAAAAACGTTCATCTTGGCGTATAGATCACATGGCCGCCATGACTGTTTGTTGTTTTTTTGCTGTTACGGTTTTTTGCAGATATGATATGTGTGTAGATAAAGTAATGTATGCAACTGTATATAATTAGGCCTTAAAACACTAGTGTGATCCTATTATGAAACTCGCTGACGCCCGTTTCATAAAACCACACTCGTGTTTTAAGGCCTCTCATTATATAGCAGTTGCATAAAATACTATAACCGCTTTACTTATAAAGTAAAACGGTTTTAGTAAAGCTAACAGAACAATATCCGAACAGCAATACGTCGTACGCTACTGTGTTATATATTCTCGTAATAAACGAAGCTGGTACGTGCTGAGAACACTGAACGACCAGCCACACATATAGTTAGTAGCTACCTAACGTGGTCAGCCATTACCATGAGTTTCTATCGAAAATTCATATTGCGTTACTACAGTCGATGGAGTAAAATGGAGTGTGAATCCAGCCCGAAAAAGCGCTCCCAATACAAAGGGCGATATTTGATTTGATTTGCTTTATTTCTCAATTTAAAATACAATATAAGATACATGTCATTGTCAAGATATATGTATTCACATTAAGATCGTCAGAAAGAGTATAATAAATTAAGCGTAATAGTATTTAATGCAACTGCTATATAATGAGAGGCCTTAAAACACGAGCGTGGCATTATGAAACGAGCGTCAGCGAGTTTCATAATAGGATCACACGAGTGTTTTAAGGCCTAATCATCTACAGTTGCATACATTACTTTATCTACACACATATCATAACTGCAAAAAACTGTAACAGCAAAAAACCAACAAACAGTGACAACAAGTATGGCGGCAATTCGATCTATCCGTCAAGACGACGTTTTGTTTTTTTTTTTAAATCATAGACAAACGAATGAAGTCCCTATTGTCATGTCACTCGAGATCAAATGTCTTTCGTTTAAATTAAAAAATCATACTGAGTTGACGTTTCGTATCGATAACTGTTTTAATATCTATGGATACTAGAATAGAGACCAACTTGAATTTTGACAGCTGTTCCAAATTTAAATTCATAACGTCAGAGATATCGGTAATGTGATCACCAATAAACACAGACTACTAAGAGATACTACCCAATAAAGAACAGACTAACCTACTACCACAGACAAGAAAATTCTTATAATAACATTGGTTGTAATAATGCTGGTCATTTTCTGTGGTTTTTGAACGCGTTATTGAGCATTTATGATATGTGTGTAGATAAATAATATTTAAAACACAAAATAACATTAAAATTGATAGCAAAAATAAAAATCACAAAATAATAATTAACAATGAATGACGTTTGCTGATATATGAAATGTTATCGTTTTCCACCCTCTAAACCTTAACCCATAGCCATGATTTTTCTGTATGTTGTCATTATGCTTTGGCACTAGGTTTGTATGATTTGATTGTTTTAATATTCTTCATAAATTTGACAATATTTGCATTTTAGGAGTTTCATACAAAACAAAAAAGCGTCAATATATTTGAAACTATTAAGAATTTAAAAAAATCAAATCATAAACCTAGTTCTAGGGCATGACAACATACAAAAAAAATCATGGCTGTAGGTTAAGGTTTAGAGGGTGGAAAACGTTATCGTCAGTTGTATGGAGAGCGCTGTTCACACTCCTATTAAATACGCTCCCATTTGTCAGTGAAAGAGTTAACCACAGTCGATACGGTATTTTTCGATGACATGTGTCAAATTTGTGACTCACGGTACCAATATTCTACGGCAACAGCTACAAAACTTTAGTCACTAGCGCTCAGATTTCGATAGGTAATTTACCGTTGGACTCATACTAGCGATGTTTAGTTCTCTAAGTGAGCGTTAGAGGCGCTGTACAATTCCCCATACAAATAGTTTACGCCGTCGGTAGCGAGTACGGTTACGGCTAGGTGCACTGTACAGTCAGGGAAATTGAAACACGTACCACCGTAGAACCTAGTCGAAGAGACATACGCATGACATTTGTATGACATAGCCTTGCGTTTAACGCGTCGCGTCATTGCGATAGGGTTCTAAGGTGGTACGTGAATGTATTTCCACTACTGTACTCATGGTAAGGGTACAGTTCGATATCGTCCAGTACCCAAACCACAGGTATAGCTGTAATTGTTTTACTTGTGACTTGGGTCAATCGAATATTTGACCTCTAAACCAAATTACGTCGTCAACTTAGAGCATATTGATTTAAAAAATATGTTTTTTTGTTGGGGAGGTTTCATACGACTACAGATCTTATACTAAATTAAAAAAGGGGTTAATTTTGTTTTAAATTTACATTTATATAAAAGAGTAACCATGTTTGTATGATGTATACGATATTTATTCTAACAAACGCAATTTATTTTCACGGTCCTTAAATTTACTAGAAATACAAAGAAGTGACGTCAAAATTTCGAGTCATTTTGTATGGAGAGTTTTGGCGGGGCTTGCATTGCATCCACAGCTACTGCTGAGTTTCTTACGGCGTTTCTTCTCAGTAGTATCACAGAATAAATAATAGTACTAACGAACAGAAACTTCTCTTTTACGACCACTATTAAACGAATTCCAACTTTATAATCAGGGGCAAAAAGTTCGTATTACTTCATAAACATTCGCCAGGTGGCATGCGTCAAAAGGAAGGCGCCGCCCGCGCCCGCCTACCACCCGCAATGCCCTGGCGTAGGGTTGGGCTGCTTACTGTAATACTATCAACGCGCGACACAAGGCGAGTGGGCGCGTGCGTGGCAAGCCGGCAACCTACTGCGATTAACCTATGCCATAGGTCATGCGGCGAGCGCACCTACATTGCGGAGTGGAACCCCCCTGGTAGTATCTTCCATTTTCCCAAGCGCTAGTAGATTCAGACATGTAAAAGAGCCTATATGGCCTACTTGTAAAATTAATGTTTCATTTTCATTTTCAGATCGTAGAAAGAATTGCATCGATATTCTATTAGCGATTTTTCAAGAATTACTAGTGATCGTAGAAAAACTGCAAACATCGTTTTCCTTTTACAGAATTCTTTCAATTTATTAATAGAAAAATATCAGTTAACAAGCCAATTAATGTAACTGTGAAGTGTCTCTAGATATTTCTGTATTTATTTTACTGGACTAACCGTTTTATTTAATGAATTTACTATTTACAAAATTGTAAAATAATTAATAGATTCAGGCGATACTTTGCGGAGGTCCATTTCAACAAACTGGAACATATTATCTTGCTATTAAGCGAAACCAGTGCTGTGCTCGTGCAAGTTAGCTGCGTCTGTGCGACATATATATGTTCATGCAAAAACCCACCCTCCTTCGCTTCCACACGAAACAACATATATCACACAGACTCAACTACACACCACCACCACTAAACACTAAACAACACGATCGACGCGCGTTTCGCCTCTGTACGAGGCGTCTTCGGTATCTAACAGTACGACCGTTCGCTACTTGAACGAATGGCGTACGCCATAGCAGGTAATTTGTTCCAGTTTTTTTTTTATGAAATAGGTAGGCAAACAAGCAAGTGGGTCACCTGATGGTAAGTGATCACCACCGCCTATAGACACCCGCAACACCAAAGAGATTGCAGATGCGTGTCAACCCAGAGGGCTAAGATGGAATAGCTCTTGTGCCAGTAATTAAACCGGCTGTCTTGCTCTCCACGCCGGAACACAACAGTGCAAGCACTGCTGCTTAGCAGGATTAGCGAGCAAGATGGTGGTAGCGATCCGGACGGACCTTGCACAAGGTCCTACCACCCGTAGGTTAAAGTTTTTTGTGTTAAAATATATAAATCCGGATATCATATCGCGACTGTAAAAGGTTGCTTGACTTTGTAACAACCGATTTCCATATTTCCACCTAAACTACGACCGAAAATCTTCAAGTTTTCAGATTAATTCCAAATTCAATATTGGGATGAATACCCAAAAGTTTTCAGGATAAAAACATAGCGAAGGGGAAAGCTTTCGCAACTTCTTTCGATACATTTAACGTGAAGCGTAAATATTTATATTTTCGGAACTTACCGTCTGGGCGGAGGTATTATGTGGCTATTCTTTACATAAAATAATATTATATTGTAATGCATGGATGTACAGTGTCATACTAAATGACAGCAGAAAAATGGCCCGACATGAGAATACAGGTTGACGCCAATGTTACAAATGCAAATTATTAGTTTACCATCTATAGTCTTTGGATTTACAACTTTACGTCTAACTGCATTAAATATTAATTTAGTAAGTTTCGTTGCAAATGGGTTTCTTAGAAAATAATGGTATTGACAGCAGGGCCGTTGGTCCGACAGACTGACAGCGCGAGCGATTGTCGATTTGTTGTACTTTTGTTCTACTTTTGATGCGGCCATATTTTAAACACTGACTAGAAGTCCATTACTAATAGGTCAGTTAACATTTTTGTAACCGAAATTTCAGCCGATTTTTATTTTTTAATGTTCAACATTCAAATTATTAAATTAAAATGCTATACCAGACAACACAAAGAAATATTAGGGTAATGGCAGGACTCGAACCTGCATCAGTATTCCGTGCCCAGGCGAATGTGATAACTTGTTTAAAGTATCCCATAGATGACACCGAGAGTGGTTATAGCCTTAAAATCAATCATGTAACGATCGTAAAGACGAAGCACATTGAAACATTCGCACGATATGGTAGTGGTAATGTGGCGAAACTGGCAAACATAGCACGGAATGCTGGTGTTACAGGTTCGAGTCCTGCCATTACCCTAATTTTTCTTTGTGTTGTCATTGCATAGCATTTTAATTTACATAGTTTATTTTATTAAGTACAAACAATTGGGTCACCTGATGGTAAGTGATCATCACCGCCTATAGACACCCGCAACAACAAAAAGACTGCAAATCCGTTGCCAACCCAATGCGCTAAGATGAATATCTTGTGCCAGTAATGTCACCGGCTGTCTTGCTCTCCACGCCGAAACACAACAGTGCAAGCACTGCTGACAGGCTTTTTTATTAACACGCTTAAAAAGTGCACACCATGCGCCAGGCGAAGCGAGTCAAAAGGAACGTGCCGCCCGCGCCCGCCTTCCCCCCGCTACTCCCAGCGACACGCTAGGGTTGCGCGGCATTCGTTTTCAATTACACTGACACGGCGGAGGCGAGCGAGCGAGCGCGCGGCAAGCCGACAGCCTACTGCGATTTGCCTATGCCATGGGCAAGGCGGTCGAACGTGCCCACAGTGCGGAGTGGAAGTTTTTGTGTGGAGTGAGACTGGTACTATTATTTATTCTATGCCTACTTTGGTTAGGAACACTATTAGGGTTAATAATACGTCTAAGCTAGCCGCAGTGTTGTTCAAGCCAGCGGAGCCTAAGCATAAACTATCGATTACGCGCACCGTTTAGCATGTGCGTTATTCCAGCCGCACCACTGTATGAAACAATTATTCCGGCTGTTTTCACACCGTATTAAAACTAATACTGTTAAATTTATTTTTATGGACGTTAAAAAAAGTATTAATTGTAAATCCAATGACTATAAATGGTGAACTAATCATTTGCATTTGTAACATTGGCGTCAACCTGTATTCTTATGTCGGCCGTTTTTCTGCTGTCATGTAGTATGACACTGTACATCCATGCATTATAATATTATTGGGGACATTGGACAATTCTGTACCATTTTTGTCTAAAAAACTAAAACCCGGAAAATTTGGCCTAGTATCAAAAACAAAACAATACGCAAATAAATATTCTTTATTCTTAATTTATTGTATTCATAAAATACAAAAACTTCAATGCTACATTGACCCTGTTAGGGTATGGCAATGTATTACAGTAACTTAAAATCTACTTCTAGACTTTATTACTTATTGATACAATTACAGTTCTGTATTAGTATTTTATGCAACTGCTATATAATGAGAGGCCTTAAAACACGAGTGGAGTTTCATAATAGGATCACACTTGTTTTTTAAGGCCTAATTATATACAGTTGCATTCATTACTTTATCTACACACATATCATAACTGCAAAAAAAAGTAACAGCAAAAAACCAACAAACGAATGACCACTAGTCGTGGCTGCCATTCGATCTATCCGCCAAGACGAACGTTTTTTTTTAAATCATAGACAAACGAATGAAGTCCCTATTGTCATGTCACTCGAGATCAAATGTCGTGCGTTTAAATTAAAAAAACATACTGAGTTGACGTTTCGTATCGATAACTGTTTTATTATCTGTGGATACTAGAATAGAGACCAACTTGAATTTTGACAGCTGTTCCAAATTTAAATTCATAACGTCACGAGATATCGGTAATGTCATCAATCACCAATAAACACAGACTACTAAGAGATACTACCCAATAAAGAACAGATTTACCTCCGACCACAGACAAGAAAATTCTTATACTAACATTGGCAGTAATAATGCTGGTCATTTTCTATGGTTTTTGAACGCGTTATTGAGCACTTATGATATGTGTGTAGATAAAAGCAAATATGTGTGTGTGTTTTTTTTATTTGTTTATATGTGTATAGAGGTTTATGTGTATATAATGTATATTATTATAAAGATTACGTGTTTTCCTGTTTTGTATAATGCACCACCTACTTTAATCTGTTATTATTTTTTGTTAAACCGGTTATCTGGAAGAGATCGCTCTCAAGCGATGAGACCGCCTATTGTCTACCTTTCTTATTCGTTTTTTGTGTTCTTTGTATTTGTTACGTGGTGTACAATAAAGAATATTTGTTGTTGTGTGTGTTAGTGTATGTATGTGGGTGTGGTGGTGCGAAACCCTCGGTACGTGTTTGACGCATGAACTGACATAATTAAATTTTTGTAACCGAAATTTCTTTCGATTTTATTTTTAAATGTTTTTACATTTAAATTATTAAATTAAAATTGTAATGACATAATTAAAGTTATGTCAACATCATTTACAAGTTAGGATAAGCTGCAAGATGGCTGCGAAAGCTCCACTATTGTGCGGGCTTTGATGAAAGCTCCGAGCTTACTAGGATTATTAATACATTGGAATTTTAAAGTTAGTTTACGGTACTAAACTAACCTTTTATAGTTTAGCTTTAATACGTAACACTGCGTCATAAATTTGAGAGTTTCTGGCAGTTTATTTATACTAAATTATAATTAAAATATAAAATAACTAGCGACCCGCCCCGGCTTCGCACGGGTACAATCAATTTTAAGACTCATTTTTCTACACCTTCGGTTACATTGTTCAAATTTTACCAAGGATCCCTAATTTTTTTCAAAATGAAATGTAGCCTATGTCAAATTGGAAGAATGTAGCATTCTATTGGTGAAAGAATTTTTTAAATCGGCCCAGTACTTTTTGAGCCTATTCATTACAAACATACAAACATACAAAAATAGGTACAAATCTTTCCTCTTAATAATATTAGTGTAGATTGCTCACTAACCCTACCGCTGTTGTGTTCCGGCGTGGAGAGCAAGACAGCCGGTGTAATTACTGGCACGAGAGGTATTCCATCTTAGCCCTCTGGGTTGGCAACATCTGCAATCTCTTTGGTGTCGCGAGTGTCTATAGTCGGTGGTTATCACTTTGCCATCAGGTGACCCACTTGCTTGTTTGCCTTCCTATTTCATAAAAAAGGCACTTAACACCACTGCATGTTTAAACAACCATGACATAGCGAAGGCAGAAGATGCGAGCAACATTTGCATTAGTGTTTTTTTTCTTGAATAAGATAAAACGTTCAAATTAAATTTTAAATGCTGCATAATGAATGACAACACAAAGAAAAATTAGGGTAATGGCAGGGCTCGAACCTACGCATTCCGTGCCTTGCGTATTCCACGCAAGGCACGGAATGCTGATGTTGCAGGTTCGAGCCCTGCCATTACCCTAATTTTTCTTTGTGTTTTCATTAATTATACAGCATTTTAAATTTAATTAGAATGTAAAAAAAAATACAAAAAGAAAAAAATCGAAAAAATTCAAAATAAAAAAATAATTTCGATTACAATAACGTAGTTATTTTGTAAGAAACTAGTTTCCTCAAGACGGCGTCTGCTTGCAATTACGGATTGGACGTCGGTACTGAAATAGATTTTATCTACACATATATCATAAATGCTCTATAATGCGTTCAGAAACCGTAGGCAATGACCAGCATTATAACAACCAATATTATTATGAAAATTTTTCTAATTTGTTTCTATATTTGTTCAAATTCATTTTTTATTACATTATTTAAATGTGTACAGTCTATAGATATTTAATAGGTACCTAGCACTAGTAGCTAGTAGCAATGCAGGTCATTGCCCTATGGCTTCTGAACCCATCAAAGAGTACTTATGATATGTGTGTAGATAAAGTAATGTATGCAACTGTACATAATTAGGTCTTAAAACACTCGTGTGATCCTATTATGAAACTCGCTGACGCTCGTTTCATAAAACCACACTCGTGTTTTAAGACCCCTCATTATGCAACAGTTGCATAAAATACTATAAGAATTTATGTCCGCTTCGTGGCTAAGGGTAGAATATAGACGGATATTTTAAGCCGTTATTTAACAGATAACAACAGAATTTAAATGATTTATTTCACAGATAATTCGTTTCTGACTTCTGATGGAGAAAGGTTTTATTGTGATCGAAATTATTTATTTCTAAATTTTGCGATTTTTCTTTTTTTGTATTTTTTCTTTCTAACTGCTAGCATCGTTTCAAGAATCACATTTTATTAATAATATAAACGAGTATTGTAATTTAAGTTTTCACTACTATGTGTAAAGCATACTTCGTTTTTACCCGACTACGGCAAAGCCAAAAGGAAGGGTTATGTTTTTTAAATGATCTCTAATATTAGTTTTCGGTGTGAGGGCGGCTGTGGGACAAAGCCGGACGCGATGGTTATATTTTTACCCATTAATCACGCCTGTCCGGTTGTATGTGTCGTGATTCTACGCTAAGGGTCACACTAATCCGCATACTCATTTAGAGGCGGGCTTTTTTTAAATCTAACATCGGAAGGCAAACGAACAGTTGAGTCACCTGATGGTAAGTGATCACCACCGCTCATAGACACCCGCAACACCAAGGATAGTGCAGATGCGTGGCCAACCCAGCGGACTAAGATAAAATACCTCTTGTGCCAATAATTTCACCGATGTTATTTTTCCGATGAACACTAGTAAGGCGTAGTTAAAACCGGCTAAGTGCGAATCGTACTCGCGCACCGAGGTTTCCGTGCAAACTCAATAAGCACTGAAGATTCAACTAACGAAAAGATAAACTGGATTGAGGGACAAACTTATGACTGTTGGCCTCATACATATCAAATGCAATTTTTCTAAAGATGTAACTGCAAATTTACTGTTTTCGGATTTTTTCCTTTATTTGAGCTGTGAAACCTTGCTTCTTGTCGAATTTCATGGTTCTAGGTCAACGGGAAGTGACCTATAGTTTTTGATTCCCCGGCGTGTGTAAGAAATATGCGGCTTAAATGACCGTGTCTTTTGATTGCGTTGACTTAGAAAGTAGATTTTTTCATAGCTCCAAGGGATTACAGACCTGAGTATTTGATATTTATTTAAACTCAATACCTCTACGCGTTCCTGAGAAAAAGTGTCTTGACTTACAGACAGACGGACAACAATTACCGCTTAGAGCTTAGCTTAGTGGTAATGTGACGAAACTGGGAAAACGCAAGGCACGGAATGCTGGTGTTGCAAATTCAAGTCCTGCCAGTACCCTAATTTTTCTTTGTGTTGTCATTACATGGCATTTTAATTATATAATTTGAATGTTAAACATGTGTAATACCGGTGTAATTACTGGCACAAGAGGTATTCCATCTTAGCCCTCTGGGTTGGCAACGCATCTGCACTCTCTTTGTTGTTGCAGGTGTCTATAGGCGGTGGTGGTCACTTACCATCAGGTGACCCACCTGCTTGTTTGCCTTCCTATGTTGTATAATTTTTTTTTTTAAGTCGAAAGAAATTTCGGTTACAAAAATTTGATCCTATTTTGTTTCTGTCCTTTTGACGTACGGACCCCTAAAACGTGTGTGTCTTAACTATGAACTTATAGTTTCATGTTTGACGGAATCTCTCGGACGGTTTAACTTTGAAACATCTCGCGAAGGTGTGAAGTGAACACGGTTAAAACTAACTTTAAGTTAGTTAACTTAACTTCGTAGGTAATTAGATTAACTAAAAACTAAGTCAAAACATTGCGTTCAAACCTAATTTAAGTTAAACAGTTTTGTAATTAGTGGAGCGGTTTATCCCTTTGACTTTGAGTAGGTACTGTAAGAACCTGCTCATTACTGCCTTTCTAGAACTGTCCACAACAACGGAGAGTGGGTAGTAGAAGAATGGGGACAGTTGGTTTTTGACTTTGATTTGGCGTATAATAAAACTAGCTTTTGCCCGCGACTTCGGTCGCGTATACTTGTTTAATCGAATCAAGCAAACGTGCACCCAACATGCAATTTGCAATATTTCCTGAAAAATTAATGAGAATTAGTTGCTTTGCTGCTCATGACGTCACGGCGGCGTATAACTCACTTATCGCTATCCCGTGAAAACTTTGCATTTTTACGAGATAAAAAGTATCCTATGTGTTAATCCAGGTTATAAACTATGTGTGTCCCAAATTTCATCCAAATGCATTCAGTAGTTTTTACGTGAAAGAGTAACAAACATCCGTCCACACTTACAAACTTTCGCGTTTATAATATTATTTATAATATTATTAGGATGTATAAAATAGAAAATAAATGTTTTTTTTTATGAAATAGGAAGGTAAACAAGCATAAATGTACAACACCGCCTTTAGACACCTGCAACATCGAAGAGATTGCAGATCGTTACCAACACAGAGGGCTAAAATAGAATACCTCTTGTGCCAGTAATTCCACCGGCTATCTTGCTTTCCACGCCGGAACACAACAGTGCAAGCACTGCTGCTTAGCAGCAGGATTAGCGAGCAAGATGGTGGTAGCGATCCGGACAGACCTTGCACAAGGTCCTACCACCCGCTAAGCTAATGTTTCGAACTCAATACATTAACTGGGATGAATAAATATCAAACAAACTGGAACAAATTACCTTGCTACTCCGCGAAACCAGTGCCGGGCTCGTGCAAAATAGCTGCGTCTGTGCGACACATATATGTTCATGCAAAAACCCAGCCTCCTCCGCTTCCACACGAAACAACATATATCACACAGACTCAACTACACACCACCACCACTAAACACTAAAACTACACGATCGACGCGCGTTTCGCCTCTATACGAGGCATCATCAAGATCAAAGAAACAGTACGACCGTTCGCTACTTGAACGAATGGCGTACAGTACGCCATTCGTTCAAGTAGCGAACGGTCGTACTGCGGTGTGGACCTCCGCAAAGTAACGCCTGAATCTATTAATTATGAATAAATATGGTTAAAATGATCATTATCAGACCACTAAACATCAACTTAACCTCTGATGACATAATCCCGCGTCAACCCGCTTTTATCCCTCAGGAATGCCCGTGAAGTTTAACCAAGCAAAAATATTTTAATCCACATGCCTAATTGCAGTTTATGGGTGGTTGGGTCGTACAGCTCACTGCCACACGGTCCCATGTGTTGGCAAAACAGAATTCAAATGTGAACTTTGAAATTTAAGCGACAAAGTCGGGTTTTAGGTGGCTTGGAAATAGAATGTAGAAGCCTTAAATTGGGACGGCGACGCCTGGAATGTCCATATTTTGCGCGCAAATGTTGTTTCACGTTAATGGCGGAGGAATTTCAATGTATGATTGACACATTTTATGTCGTTAAACTGTTCATTTTGAACACTGGCCTATAAGTAGTAGACTTCTAGTTGGCGTTTAAAATATCAGTCTGTCGGACCGATGGCGCTGCTATCAATACTGTTTGTAAAAAACCCAATTTTCAACGAAACTTACTAAATTATTAGTTTATGCAGTTAGACGTAAGTTGTTAATCCAATGACTATAAATGGTAAACTAATAATTTGCATTTGTAACATTCGCGTCAACGTGTATTCCATCTTAGCCCTCTGGGTTGGCAACGCATCTGCAATCTCTTCGATATTGCGGGTGTCTATAGTCTTACCATTAGGTGAAATACCTTCCTTGTTTGCCTTCCTATTTCATAACAAAAATCAAGAAATAATTTTATCGTTGCAACATTTTGCATAATTTTTGTCTTGCATAATATAATTGTTTTATCATCATCATCATCATCATCAGCCTATGTTCGTCCACTGCTGGACATAGGCCTCTCCCATGGCACGCCACTGAGCACGATCCTCGGCCACTCCAATTGTTTTATGTTAAACCGAAATCATTCGGACCTGTAAGATACTTACCGTTTATTCTAGGTTGGATTGGGTCATCTACACTAGTCGACACTATCTACGCTAATATAATAAGGAGGTAAACTTTGTTTGTCTGTATGTAGGGAGTAATCTCTGGAACTACTGAACTGATTCCAAAAATTCTTTCACAGATAGAAAGTTACTCTATCCCCGACGGACATGCTACTATTTCCACGCAAACGTAGTCGCGGGCGTCCGCTACTATTTATAAACATTCCGAATTTTTAGGTAAAGAAAACATTCGGTGAAACGAACAGTCTACGAATCGATGCGTCTGCGAATAGTTTCTCGGCGAAACCTAGAACGTACCTAGTGTAAACGTGAACGCGTGAAACACAATTCAAACAATCATTTCGCCCCTGATCTCTTGCAATCCCTGAGAGTGGAATAACATCACGACTGTATGTGGCTGCCAGTGTTGCCAGATTTATTTTCAGACAAAGCGGGATTTTGACGCCTTTTTTATAAAAAAGCGGGACTTTTTCATCGAACGCGGGACATAACATAAAAAGCTTGAATAATCAGCAGATTTTTATTACGTATCGTCTTATTTGAGTTTCAAATTAAATTTACAGTGATTATAGACAGCTATAGAATATGTTTTTTAATGAAAATACGGTGCTTTGCCAAAAAACGACTACCGTCTGGGCTACTGGTCGAGTATCTCCGTAAAACGGGACTGAGCCTGTCCAGCGCGGGACATTTCATTCTGGGCTAAAAAACGGGACGTCCCGCCAAAATCGGGATGTCTGGCAACGCTGGTGGTACGAGATATCGTTGCACGTACCTTAATCTTTGTCAGCGTCCAAGGTTCTCCAAATGAAAGCGTGTATAGCGTGCACTTATGATTTAATAATAACAAGCAACTTACACGAACACTCGCACAGATAGTCAGAAGGTATACACAAGAAGATGAGCAGGAAAGAACATAGCGTAAAAGCAAATGAGCAGTCTCGAATACAATGCGTGCGAAAGCAAAACAAAGCGTAAGGCGACATAGGTTGCGCGTGCGGCGGTCGGATCGTGACTGATGCGCCGGCCGCTGTGTGCGCGGTGGCTAGCAACAAAACTTGTTCGTTGCGCGGTCAGGTGTCCATAGCACGGCCAGCGCGCGTGACGTCATACGATACGACAAATGAAGGTGTTGAAATGTGAATGTTATTGTTTATTAATATATAGATAATTTGTGTGTATATATATGTATATGTATGTATGTAATGTTATAATACTATATTAATATTAAATAATATGTTATATCCTTTCTGATATTAGGAAATTACTTGAGAGGAGGCTACATCACTCCCCCCTAGAGACCTTGTCTAAGGGCGATAATAATCCGGAAGTTTGACATGGCGTCCTGACCGTGTGATTATAGACGGCCGTGACTGAGTTGGAGTGAGGGAATTTTCCTGGTCCGTTGTTATAATTTTATCAGAAAGAATATAGGCCGGTTTAATACGGTCTATTGACACTGTGACATCCCTTCCTTTAGTTCTTATTTTGAACACTTTGGTAGTTCTGTCAAGAACTTCAAATGGTCCTGTGTATGCCGATTGTAATGCGCCTCGTAGCGCGTCTTCTCGAAGGAATACGTGGCTACAGGTTGCTAAATCTTTATAAATAAAGGTTTTTTGTTTACAGTGGTGTGACGTAGGTACCGGTTGCAATTTTTCCGCAAAATATTTCATGCGTGCAGGAAAGTTTGTAATATCATTTGTGAGGTTTTCCGATTTGTGTCCGAAAAACTCGCCTGGAAGTCGCAAAGGTTCACCGTAAAGAAGTTCTGCTGAGGAAGCCTGAAGGTCGTCCTTGAAGGCACTTCTCACGCCGAGCAAGATAAAAGGTAACGACTCGCTCCAGTTACTATCGGTGTGACACATAATTGCTGCTTTTAATTGCCGATGAAATCTTTCTACGAGGCCGTTACACTGAGGGTGGTAAGCAGTTGTCCTGCGATGCTTAAATCCGATTGTTTTAGACAGGTGCTGAAATATTGCCGATTCAAACTGCCTACCACGATCGGTGACAATGTCAGTGGGACATCCAAAACGGGCGACCCAGGTCGACACAAAAGCCTTAGCAACTGTCTCCGCGGTAATATCAGCGATAGGAACGACCTCCGGCCATCGTGTAAAACGGTCGACCGCAGTCAAACAATACCGGTATCCGCTAGAAGGAGGCAGGGGACCAATAAGATCTATATGCACATGTTTAAAGCGTGCGGTGGGTAAATCGAGGGTCCCTAATGGAGAAGTGACATGTCGATTTACCTTTGATCTTTGACAGGACAGGCATGCCCGGGACCATTCGCGGCAATCTTTCCTAATGAGTGGCCAAACGAAACGTTGAGAAATAAGTTTAGCACTAGCATTAGCGCCTGGGTGGCTTAATGAATGTAGGCTAGTAAATACTTGCCTTCGTAATGTGGATGGAACAAACGGTCTGGGAGTTGGTGTACTAACGTCGCAGTACAGCTCATAACTACTACCAGGTATGTTCATTTTTTTAATACGTAACGAGGATTTAGACTGGAGATAATGTAGCAATTCTTCGTCAGTATTTTGTAATTTAGCTAAAGTTTCCAAGTCAACTGGTGACTGTAGTGCCTCGATTCGCGAGAGTGCATCGGCCACCACGTTGTTTTTCCCTGCGATATGTTGAATGTCAGTTGTAAATTGCGAAACAAAATCGAGGTGCCTGTACTGGCGTGGCGAACAGTTATTTTTGCGTTCATTAAACGCGTGGCACAAGGGCTTATGATCAGTGTAGACGGTGAAATGTGTAGCTTCCAGCATGTGCCGAAAGTGTCTTATGCTTTCGTAAATCGCGAGGAGCTCCCTATCATAAGGAGAATACTTCTGTTGAGACGGGCAAAGTTTTCGCGAAAAAAATGCTAGGGGCTGCCAATTCCCGTCCCTACGCTGTTGTAAGACTCCTCCGATTGCCACGTCAGATGCATCAGTAACCAGCCCTAATTTCGCCTTTGAATCTGGGTGGGCCAGCAAGGCTGCTTTGCAAAGGCTTTTCTTGCACTCCTCAAAAGCTTTTAATGAGTTCTCCGTAATGTGAACTGGATGCGATGCTTTAACTGAGCCTACCAGCAAAGCATTAAGAGGAGATTGAATTTCCGCGGCGTTAGGCAGAAATCGTCGGTAAAAATTTATCATTCCTAGAAATCTTCTAAGTTGCCTGACATTTTTCGGTATCGGAAATTCTTGGATAGCTTGCACCTTTTCTTCGAGAGGCTTGGTACCACGTTCGGATATATGGTATCCTAGAAACTTTACCTGTGAAGCACCAAATGTGCATTTAGCCGTATTAACAAGTACTCCATAATCCTTCATTCTGCTGAAAATTTGGCGGAGGTGATCTTTGTGTTCGGTTTCATTCCTGGAAAATATTAAAAAATCATCCAAGTATGGGAAACAAAACTCTAAGCCTCGAGTCATCTCGTCCACAAACCTCTGAAATGTCTGTCCTGCATTTCTTAATCCAAAGGTCATGAAAGGGAATTCAAAGAGACCGAAGGGGGTAGTGATAGCGGTCTTCGGTATGTCTGGTTCATGAACTGGTACTGAATTGTAAGCTTTTACAAGGTCGAGTGTGGAGAATATTTTACATCCAGCCAGACTATGTGCAAAATCTTGTATGTTTCTAATTGGGTATTTATCCGGTACGGTTCTAGCGTTAAGTTGCCTATAGTCGCCGCAGGGACGCCATCCATTGTCTTTTTTGGGAGCTAGATGTAGTGGTGATGCCCATGGACTGTCGGACAAGCGTGCTGTCCCGGATGCCAACATTGCGTCGAACTCTAATTTGGCGATCTTGTACTTGTCTGGAGCTAACCTGCGGGGTGAACAAGAGACTGGCGGGCCTGATGTAGTTTGAATGTAATGTACAGTTTTGTGTTTCGTGTTGTGTGAAGTACCTGCTGGCCGTGTTATCTCTGGAAATTCCGATAATATTTTATGGTAAATGCTATCACCAGTCACGATTTTGACGCTCGATACTACAAGTTTTGATGAAGCAACAGAAGCTACAGTTGATTTATTTGTAGTCCTATCAATTAAGCGTTGGCTGCGTATATCTACAAGTAGGTTATAGAACGAGAGGAAATCTACGCCTATAATAGCTTTGGTTACATCGGCTACCAGAAATCGCCACAAAAAGTCTCGGCGGAGGCCGAGATCTAGATTAAATTGTATATAACCGTAGGTATCTATTGGTGTACCGTTAGCCGCGCACAGTTGATAACTGGTCTTTGTTCTTCGTTCTCGGAGCGCTGATCGGGGGAAAACACATAAATCACTCCCAGTGTCGACTAGAAATTGTAATTTCGATCTATCATCGGTGACAAACAAGCGACCAGTGGTGTTTCGGCAATCGTCAGTCGCCATTATCGACTGCCTTGTCCGTTTCCCGACGTATAGTCGCAGGGCTTGATGCACCTTTTTGCCCGACTCCCGTATTTATGGTGGTACCAACATATCGGGAACTTGGTATAGTTGGAGTGGGACCGTTTATTTCTGGAAGGTGACCGACTCTGTTGACGTCTTGGACGTTTGCCTCGGGAATGAGAACGGGATCGCTGGCGGTCTCTAGTGGTTAAGGCGCAAATTTGTTTGGTAAGCTCTGTCATTTGTAAGGCCATTGTATCCAACGTAGATTCTACTCGCGATGTGGATGGGACAGCTGAAGTGGCTGCTATTTGGGGGTTTGACGGAGCAATGTCATAAATTTTATCAGCCATTTCCGCGAGCGTCTCCATAGACAAGCTATCTTGAGCTACAAGAGTAGT
The DNA here is from genome assembly GCA_963691745.1 of Ditula angustiorana. NCBI lineage: Eukaryota > Metazoa > Arthropoda > Insecta > Lepidoptera > Tortricidae > Ditula > Ditula angustiorana. Next base: position 1,012,163 of record OY829472.1, on the reverse strand, counting down.
CTGCATGGCAATAGGCAGGCGGGTGATCCACATGGTCTTAAGAAAGTCTTCTGGAAATTCTGGTCCAGCTAATCTTTGTAGGTGACGCATAAACTGCGAAGGTCTGCGATCTCCCAGCTCTTCGTGACTCAGAAGTTGTTTCACTTCAGTCTGTCGGGGCACCGAAAGACGTTTTATAAGCTCTGTTTTGAGTCGTTGGTATTTACCCGTAGCTGGTGGGTTTAAAATTATATTTTCCACATGTGCGGCATATAGGTTTTCGAGTTGCGCTATGACGTAATAAAATTTTGTTGAGTCATTGGTGATTCGCGATAGAGCAAATTGAGCCTCAACTTGAGCGAACCAAATTGCTGGCTTCTCCGGCCAAAATGGTGGAATGCGCACGCTCACTTGACACGTCTCGGATGACGTCAAATTTTGTGCAATGGAAACAGATTCTTGTTTTTGTTCATTGTGCGGAGTTTCTGACTGCTCGGTGTCGTTATCGCTCATCTTTCTAGATGGTTCTTGATCGGGGTCACCAGTTATAGAAGTAGGTACGAGATATCGTTGCACGTACCTTAATCTTTGTCAGCGTCCAAGGTTCTCCAAATGAAAGCGTGTATAGCGTGCACTTATGATTTAATAATAACAAGCAACTTACACGAACACTCGCACAGATAGTCAGAAGGTATACACAAGAAGATGAGCAGGAAAGAACATAGCGTAAAAGCAAATGAGCAGTCTCGAATACAATGCGTGCGAAAGCAAAACAAAGCGTAAGGCGACATAGGTTGCGCGTGCGGCGGTCGGATCGTGACTGATGCGCCGGCCGCTGTGTGCGCGGTGGCTAGCAACAAAACTTGTTCGTTGCGCGGTCAGGTGTCCATAGCACGGCCAGCGCGCGTGACGTCATACGATACGACAAATGAAGGTGTTGAAATGTGAATGTTATTGTTTATTAATATATAGATAATTTGTGTGTATATATATGTATATGTATGTATGTAATGTTATAATACTATATTAATATTAAATAATATGTTATATCCTTTCTGATATTAGGAAATTACTTGAGAGGAGGCTACAGACAGACAAACATTGGTTTAGCGGGTGATGACCTATTGCAAGGTCCGGCCGACCATTATCTTGCTTGCTAAACCAGCAGCACAGCAGCGCTTGCACTGTTGTGTTCCGGCGTGGAGAGCAAGACAGCCGGTGCAATTACTGGCACAAGAGGTATTCCATCTTAGCCCTCTGGGTTGGCAACGCAACTGCAATCTCCGTAGCTTTGCCGTCTATAGTGTCCTTCTTTGGTGTCTATAGGCTGTGGTGATCACTACCATCAGGTGACCCACTTGCTTGTTTTTCTTCCTAATTCATTATAAAAAAGGTTTTTAACTCTGTTTTTTTCTTAAAGGGAGCCCTATTTAATTTTAATCCGTGGCACTTCTCTCAACACCTTTAAGTGAGGTGCTCAAAATTCCCTAAGTGCTCGAGCACGATTTTCATATTTAAACATTTGAACATCATTATGAGGAAATGTATTTTTATTACGGTCCCACGGAACACGGAGGGGGTTAACTTTAATACTTTATTTACTTGTAGGCAGAGAGTAATTTTAAAACCGCCTTCGGAAAAGGAGGTTCTGAGTTCTTCTATATTTTTTGTTTGTTACCTCAGAATAAATAAATTAACAATCCTACTAATATTATAAACCCGACAGTTTCTAAGTATGGGTGGATGTTTGTTACTCTTTCACGTTAAAACTACTGAATGGATTTGGATGAAATTTGCCACACACATAGTTTATAACCTTGATTAACACATAGGATACTTTTTATCCCGTAAAAATGCATAGTGCCCACGGGATAGCGGTAAGTGAGTTATACGCCGCTGTGACGTCATGAGCAGCAAAGCAACTAATTCTCATTAATTTGTCCAGGAAATATTGCAGATTGCATGTTGGGTGCATGTTTGCTTGATTCAATTAAACAAGTCTACGTGGACGAAGTCGCGGGCAAAAGCTAGTTTACAAATAATTGAAAAGGGCATGTTAAGATGGTTTGGGAATGTAAAAAGGATGGATGAAAGAAGATTAACAAAAAGGCTGTATGAAGGGAGAGTGGGTGGAAAAATGGGAAGGGGAAGACCTCGGCGAACGTACTCCGACCAAATTGGAGACATTATGGAGATGTTATGAGAGTTAGTGAAGCAAAGGTTGTATGTCAGGATCGTGGCAAATGGAAATCAGTGGTTTCTGCCTACCCCACCGGGAATCAGGCGTGACTTTATGTATGTGTTTTACTTTTAAAATTGCCAGCTACAAAGGAAGGTTCAGATTTGATTAGCTTAAATCGGAAGACTCGCCGAGTTCAGTATTTTAAAAATTGTTAATTACTTATTTGAAAAAGGAAAGCATTCGAAACTTTTCTCGTTTTTAAAGTCGAGATAAAAATATGAAAATAATTCTCTTGTAATTAAAACGGATCATAAATTTACGGAATGATTAACGCTCTGGCGCGGGACGGGCGCGGGACGGGAGCGGGTCGGGAGCGGGACGGGAGCGGGAACATTATATAATTCTTGAAAAATGACTGCCAGCCCTACTACTGCCGGCGCGAGTGACAACTTACTAAATAATGTTATAGGTTTTTAATTATTATTAAAAAGTCAAAATTATGTCACAACATTTGTCTAAAACAAGCTAACATTAAAAATTAAAAAGCTTGTACAAACTTGAGAAGTGTTGAAACTAAAATGACCTAACTCGGAAATTAGTAATAACGTGCTCTTACTCGAAAAGTCTTTTTTTTAAATGGCATTGCGCTCTTTTCCGTAAAAGGTTTGTATCTATTGAAAGTTGTGTATTTTTTTAAATCTTTTTTTATTTATAGGCCTTGATCAGAATTGAACATGTCAGCCCCATTAGAAAACAATACAATTATATACAAAAACACATCAAAGATCCACAGCACAACAAAAAAACTATTTTATCAAACATTTGTACAAACACCTAGCTGCGTCGCTAGTTGGTTCGGATAAAATCGATTGCAATGATCCTACATTGAAGGAACCAACCCCCAATTAAGTAGTGTATTAAAAGAAAGAATACTAACAGCGCTAAAGCGAATGGAAGCCACTTCATCCAACATCCAAAAGTTAATCCCAATTCAATTTGAATTTCAAATATCGAATATCTAATTGTCTTTTGGTCTTTTACAATCTCTTTGAGTGGCTGAATGTTACTGGCCAGTATTGAATTTATGCTCTGTATGAGTGTATTCTAAATTTAGAATTTGTATTACCTGTCAGTGTGATTTCGGCTTTGAGCGTAAGACGGACGAGTTGAATTTGGCTCGTACCGTTTGCCTCGAAATTGTACTCATAAACATGGTTCCAATTTCAATTTTCGTTTTAGTTTTTTGCGAGTTGCCATCTCAACGGTGTTGCCAGGAATTAAATAAATGCAGGCGTTCTGAAGTAGTGCTTGCAGCATGTTTGGGGTTCCGTACCTCAATTGGTAATGAACCCTCGTAGGATCACTTGTTATCCGTCTGTATGTCTGTAAAAAACTTCCCGTTGGAATCCTAAAGGCAAGAAACAAGGTCTCACTGCTTATTAAGAGAAACATAAATAATCTATGGCCATATATTTATCAATTCCGTTTGTAAAAAAAAAGAAACATCCAATAATCATTAACTTGTAGGTCTTATTACATAAAACATATTTGTGTAGTTACAAACTTACGTTTGCAGTTGGGAAATCAACCGCGACCTATATTGATGTATGGGCGAACATTTCTCCAACTACCTAAGTAAAAAGTTAAATTTGTCTTTTAATCTGGCTATCTACACTGTACAGAACCCTCGGTTTTGTAGTCTGAGTCGCATTTGTCCGGTTTTCCTTAGCCACCGTCTCTCATTAAAAACATTAGTGGAGAGAAAAATATTTCTAACATTTATTTTAATTTAGCTCCTTTAAATTCATGTAAACGGTTTCTCGTGCACTTCATTTGCAAAGCAAATAAAACGGGAAGAATCTAAACTTCTACTCTTTCAGGACTCAAAAACATTTCTCGTATTAAAATTTATCTGCATTATTATTATTATTAGTGTTGATACGGTTTTTTTTTATTCAACATAGGAAGGAAAACAAGCAAGTGGGTCACCTGATGGTAAGTGATCACCACCGCCTATAGACACCTGCAACAACAAAGAGAGTACAGATGCGTTGCCAACCCAGAGGGCTAAGATGGAATACCTCTTGTGCCCGCAAGATTGAAATTGGGTTGTGAACGAAGAGTATGAAACGGTTATAGAGTACAGTATAAAGTACAGACAGACAGCTCATCGTTTACATTATATGATTTATAATATTATTTCAAATTACAGTTGAAACGTCAGGTACCGAGAAATGATCGTCCCACAAAAGGGAGTATAATTAATAATGCCATTCTACCCTCCTCAAGTTGACTGACGGTTACTGCCAAGTGGCGGGGCGTCTTAAAGCTGTGACTTAAAACACAAGTCATTGCTAGCCAACTGCGGTTACAAAGGGTGGTTGTGTGTTTAAAGATTCTTCGCCTTAATGCCGTTACTTTGTAACCATTTCTTACCGTAACTATAGCATATTAAAATTAAAAAACTTACAAAATTTAAGGTTATGTAATAACAGTACAAAGAAAAATTAGGACAGTGACAGGACTCGAACCTCAGCATTTTGTACCTTGCGTTGGTTATTTCCGCCACATTACCAAGACTCATAAGGAAAAACTATTTGAGTTATTTTAGTGTAGTTATAAAGTAATAATGAGTGAGTTCATCATTTGACGAAAACACATTATTAAAGTGTCTTCCCCTTAATAGAGACATTTAAAATACTTATTAGTCTTAAGACTAGAGATATTATTTCCAAGATACCATCACCGTCTTGCTCGCTAATCCTGCCGCTAAGCAGCAGTGCTTGCACTGTTGTGTTTCGGCGTGGACAGCAAGACAGCCGGTGTAATTACTGGCACAAGAGGTATTCCATCTTAGCCCTCTGGGTTGCCAACGCATCTGCAATCTCTTTGGTGTTGCAGGTGTCTATAGGCGGTGGCGATCACTTACCATCAGGTGACCCACTTGCTTGTTTGCTTTCCTATTTCGTAAAAAAATATTGACTAAGGAATATCTAAGTAGTAAAGAAATAAATAATAACCAATTAAAAATAAAAATAAAAATCGAAAGAAATTTCAAATACTGAAAGCTGAAGTTGTATTTTTATATTAACGCTAGTGACTAGTGATACTTGAAGCAGAGATATCTAGATCAAACAAATATTTCTGGCAACAAATACTATCGCTATCAAATATCCAGAAATAGGTTTCAAACGGGATATCGGCTGAACTACGGAGTTCAATATATCCTTTCTGAAATTCACAGAGAGCAGAACAGGCGAGGCACTAGTCCAAAAAAACGCTTATAATAATAGTACATTAATGCCCAGGCTTGGAAAGTACGCAATTGCTGACTGAGTTACTATAAAAAGCCGAGCCAAGGCGATGATAACAAAAAGGTCTTGTACACATTGTAATAAACGAATTTAAACTGTTTATATCGCGTTTGTTGCAACTAATCTATTTCTTCATTAATTTTTAGTTAATCATTACATAGTTAGTATAAAACAAAGTAGCTATCCCTTCTTATCTATCTTCATATCTTCAGCCACTTAAACCTTCTAAACACGCAACGGATTTTGAAATGGTCTTTCGGAAGCTTTTTATTGTATTTTTCACAAAACAATATATTACACACACTGACCTATAAATAATGGACTTCCAGTCGGCGTTTTAAAAATAGCTGTATCAAAAGTAGAACAAAAGTACAATCGCTCGCGCTGTAGTCTGGCGAACCGACGGCGCTGTTATAAATTTTGTAAAAAATCTATTTGCAACGAAACTTCATAAATTATTATTTTATGCAGTTAGACGTAAGTTATAAATCCAAAGACTATAAATGGTTAACTAATAATTTGCATTTGTAACATTGGCATCAACCTGTATTCTCATGTCGGGCCGTTTTTCTGCTGTCATTTAGTATGACACTGTACATCCATGTATTATAATATCACTGATTTCACAGCAAAATTTATAATAAAGGTGAATAACCTTGATAAGACTAGCTTTTAAAATGCAGTGTTTGCGGCTGGTAGGACCTTGTGCAAGGTCCGTCTGGATCGCTACCTCTGCTTTGTGCACTGTTGTGTCCCGGCGTGGAGAGCAAGACAGCCGGTGCAATTACTGGCACAAGAGGTATTCCATCTTAGCCCTCTGGCTTGGTAATGCATCTGCAATCCCTTTGGTGTCGCGAGTGTCTTAGGCGGTGCGGTAATCACTTACCGGCGACCTACTTGCTTGTTTGCCTTCATGTTGTAATTGTTTGCCAGTAACATTTTGGGAAAACGGTCGGTTTTTTCGCTTGGCTGTTTTGGTTTTCTCTGCGCCGTTGCAAGGCGGCCGTAGTATCGCATTACAGACGTGGGTAGGACCGTGCATCAAAGGACTTTGATGCTATTTGTAGAGCTTTTCTGGACAGAGCTTACACCAAGCCGGGCAAGCTATTTGTCGCTGTAGCCAATTCACCAAACTGAAAATGATATCTGAAAACGATAAATTAAAATGCTATGCAATGACAACACAAAGAAAAATTAGGGTCCTGCCATTAACCTAATTTTTCTTTGTATTGTCATTACATAGCATTTTAAATTTAATTTGAATGTAAAAAAAAAAGTAAAAAAATGGCGTCAAAACAAATGGCGTCATCTCTCGTCAGAAAATGGGCATTCATAAATGACCAAGTTAATTAAGATAACTTGATTAAGTTTCTCATAGATGACACCGCGGGTAGTTTTCCCAAACAAAAATCAATAATGTAATGACAAGGACGAGGCACTTTGAAAAATTTGCTGGGTATGGTAGCGGTAATGTGACGAAACTAGCAAACGCAAGGCATGAAATGCTGATGATGGAGGTTCGTGTCCTGCCATGACCCTAATTTTTCATTTTGTTGTCATTTAATAATTTGAATGTAAAAAAACATTTAAATTAAAATCGAAAGTAATTTCGGTTATAATTTTTTTAATAACGATATAATTATATTATTGCTTGGGTTGTTTTCTTTATCTTGACACTAGGGGATGCGCGCGTCTTCGAACGCATGAAATAGGTGCCTATGTCCGTCAGGGATAGTGAAGCTTTCTATCTGTGAAAGAATTTTTGGAATCGGTTCAGTAGTTCCAGACATTACCCCCTACATACAAATAAACAAAGTTTACCTCTTTATTATTTTAGTGTAGATACTGTTTTTTTATATTCGTACGTGGGTTGGACGACATTTTTCCACTCCCCTGAGTGGTACAAACTGAAATCAATAAAATTAAGTCAATTTTCACGGCGAACCTCAAACACTTTCAATGTGTCTGTTTGATTTTCGTTCACGTCAGAGCTACTGAACCGATAAGTTCGCCATATCGACAGTTAACATCTCGGAGTAACGGCAAGTTTACCTGTTTCTAAATTCGGAAAACCAGCGTTTCTATGCCATTCGTTCAAGTGGTGAATATTCGTGTTAGTTAAGACCCGACGATGCCTCGTATAGAGGCGAAACGGACGTAGTTTATGTGTATAGTGGTGGTGTGTGAAGTTGGTTCATGTGGAAGCGAAGGAGGGTGGATTTTATGCATGGAAAAAATGTCGCACAGTTGCAGTTGTTTGCAACATGCACAGCACTGGTTTCGCATACGGAAATACGTCAACTACTGGTAAAAATTAAGTTCCACGTGTTATGCCTAGAACCTAGTGCAAGGTCCGTCCGGATCGCTACCAACATCTTGTTCGCTAATCCTGCCGCTAAGCAGTGCTTGCACTGTTGTGTTCCGGCGTGGAGAGCAAGACAGCCGGTGTAATTATTGGCACAAGAGGTATTCCATCTTGCATCAACAATCTTCTTCACTTACCATCAGGTGACCCAATTGCTTGTTTACCTTCCTAATTTATAAAAAAAATGCACTGACACGGTCACCTTAGAACTAGTAAATTCTATGTTAGTTTTTAAATAAAAACTGTATAAACCTGTAATGTGTTTTTTATACTACTTTATTGTAATCCTGATCTGACCTTCGACAATAGTACTTTATCACCCCATCCGTCGAACGTTCTGGACACTTTCGATTCCGTATCGGAAACCTGATAATTCCTTTTTTTGTTCCATTCAGGGTCCCGCTCATGCGGAGAACAAAGACCGATTACTGTATTGTACAGATCCCGCGTAAAAAGGGATGGGAAGAGGGGTATTTTTATCGATAATACCTCTAGAATCTTTATCTACACTAATCTATCTATATAAATAAAAATGAATTGTTGTTCGTTAGTCTGATTAAAACTCGAGAACGGCTGGGCCGATTGAGCTGATTTTGGTTTTAAAATGTTTGTCGTAGTCCAGGGTAGGTCTAAACGGTGAGCAAATATGCCTCCAATAATTAGGCGGTACGAAGTTCGCCGGGTCAGCTAGTATAATAAAGAGGTAAACTTTGTTTGTATGTAGGGGGTAATCTCTGGAACTACTGAACCGATTCCAAAAATTCTTTCACAGATAGAAAGCTACACTATCCCTGACGGACATAGGCTACTAATTTCACGGGAACAAAGTCGCGCGCGTCCGCTAGTATAGTATAAAGTAAAATCGCTATCTGTTCCTGTCTGTCCTAAATCTATACGGTGTACGTTAGACCGATTTAACCTTCACCTCGCAACGGATTTTCATACAGTTTTCACTGTTTAGGTACTTCGTTAAATCGCCCGGTTGCACGCCTATACAAAAATTGTATGAGAGCGCTAGCTCGCGTCGGTGCATTGCGGGCTCATACTATTTGTTCGATAGGCGTGCACCCGCTCCGTAATAAATAATCCGTAATACATTTTCTGTAAAAATGTCTACAGATTTTTTGTTTTAATTATATGCAATTTAAAACACAATTAGGTTTAATGTGTATTTGAACAAAGCCGCTAGGGGCAATGTCAAACATTTCTACACTGGTTTTAAAGCCGCTTTACGCCCTTTTCTCGCCAGCTGTAAAAATAGCTCTATCGATGTTTACGTATCTCGCCCTTTCCCATCACTAGCGCTACACCTGTGAAAGTGGATCGCTTGGTATGAGGCTGGAATTTAGAAATTCTCGGCTAAATGGTGTGACTTTTGACCGATTACAGTAGTTTTCCGGTACTTACGTACTAAACTTTTGCGGGTTGTAGGACCGTTCGAATCGCTACCACCATCCTGCCGCAACTCCAGTGCTTGCACTGTTGTGTTGCGGTGTGGAGAGCAAAACATCCGATGTAATTACTGGCACAAGAGTTATTCCATCTTAGCCCTCTGGGTTGGCAACGCATCTGCAATCTGTTTGGTGTTGCAGATGTCTATAGGCGGTGGTGATCACTTAACATCAGGTGAGCCACCTACTTGTTTGCCTTCCTATTTCATAAAAAAAAACACTGAACTGGATTTCAGTCCTGTACCGAATTACACTCCTTTTCCTGTAGTTAAAAACCTGGGTTAAAAAGGCTATCTACCTATCGATACTTTATTCTTCTCGCTCTTTCCCATCCCTAGCGCCACGCTCGCTAATTAGAACACTGATTTTCAGTCCTGTCTAGAATTACGCTCTTACCGCTCGATGTCAAAAATAGCTCTATCAACGTTTCATTTCCCCGGCCTTCTCCCATCACTAGCGCTACGCTTGTTAATCAGAATCAAGTTACAGTTCATTTGTACCATTCAGGATTCCGTAGGCTATGGGTGGTACAGTAGGGGAAATATATTCACGTACTACCTTAGAACCCTATCGCAATGACGCGACGCGTTAAACGCCAGGCTATGTCATACAAATGTCAAGCGTATGTCTCTTCGACTAGGTTCTACGGTGGTACGTGTTTCAATTTCCTTGACTGTACAACATGTTCTTTTGCGCAATTTCCATTACAGTTTTCTATTAACAGTTTATCGACGAACACCTGCGCAGTTCATACGTACTCTTGATTTAGTTATATCAAGCGAAAGTTTAAAGTAGGTTTTTTTTAATTACATGCAAAAATACATAACTGACACCACAGCAACTGAGTGCTAGCAAGTGGGTCACGTGATGGGAAGTGACCACCACCGTCCATAGACACCCGCAATGCCAAGGAGATTGCAGATGCGTTGCCCGCCCGGAGTGCTAAGATGGAAAACCTCTTGTGCCAGTAATTGCACCGGCTGTCTTGCTCTCCACGCCGGAACACAACAGTGCAAGCACTACTGCTAACCATATTATTGTGAGCAAAGTCAAGTCCGACTTTTAGTTGTAATGTATTTCTGATTTAGGTAAACTCTTGATAAAACATTTTCGCCTATAACGTAGACAGGCCCGACGTTCAGTCAAATCAAAACATGCCGCCATAACCGTTCAAACAATAAGGCTATGAAATAGCACATTACAGGGTATAAATGTGTTTGGGAACGTCGCCCTATTGGTGCCCGTGGCCTAAGAAGACTAACCTGCGCAAGTCTCGCGAATACATGCTCGCGAAACTAGCTAAACGCCACCATGATTCCCAGATAGTTTTCTAATGTGGAAACGGCGGAAGGTGATCATTGTGTATATTGCTCTGTAATCTTGTTTTGAAAAGACAACTGCTGAGTTTCTTGCGGCGTTTCTTCTCAGCAGATTCTTCCATTTTCCGAAGCGCTAGTAGATTCAGACATGTAAAAGAGCCTATATGGCCTACTTGCAAAATAAATTTTTCATTTTCATTTTCATAATAAAGGATTTATAAGCTGTGTAACAGTCGCACGGCCTATCTTTATAGGCAATGGCCTCGAACGTTTTATAAGTCGCGTAGCGTCCTAAAAAAAACCGTTCTTACCCTAAAGAAAATTACCTTTTCACCAAAAATATCTTTTGCTTGATCATGAAGATGAATGATGAAGACAGGCTGTCATACTTAAAGCCTTGAGGTATACCCATGGAAACTGTCAAAGTCTCGAGTCCACTTATATGCACGCATTAATGGTTATTAATAGACAGGTTATACCCATACAAAAACTCCAAGCAAAATAATCCGAATGCAGTGGCGAACACACACATGCAAAATGTTTCGTTTTTACTTTTACGCACACATAGTGAGCTGTGTAAAAGGGACAACGTGATTAAAACCGTAGTAACAAAGAAGACAGCTAGTATTTAGCTGTTGCGAATATTTTTTTCCAACGGACCAATCACGGCCTTACAGGTTTTGGAATTTGGAATTGACCGCAAACATACAGCTTAGGTTAACATGCGCACCGTTCGCTTGTTGCTTTGTGACTGAGGACACTGGTGCTATTTAACTCCAATTTGGAGCTCGCTACCAGAGCGCTTGTAACCTATCTACCTTTTTTAATATCATTGGGTGTAGGTAGGGAAGTACCTAAGAGTGCTTACCCGAACGGGCAGACACGTGACGGCAAATACACTGCAAATAGCTCATTGAAATATTTATACGTATGTCTTATTTGTAAAATAATTTGCTACAATAATTAAAAATGCTACCCAAATACACTATTCCACGCGGACGAAGTCGCGGGCACAGCTAGTAATATTATAATACATGGATGTACAGTGTCATACTAAATGACAGCAGAAAAACGGCCCGACATGAGAATACAGGTTGACGCCAATGTTACAAATGCAAATTATTAGTTTACCATTTATAGTCATTGGATTTACAACTTTACGTCTAATTGCATAAAATAATAATTTATTAAGTTACGTTGCAAATAGGTTTTTTACAAAATAATAGCATTGACAGCAGTGCCGTCGGTCCGACAGACTGACAGCGCGAGCGATTGTCGATTTATTACTTTTGTTGACTTTTGATGCGGCCATATTTTAAACGCTGACTAGAAGTCCATTACTTATAGGTCAGTGCTTGTCACACGGAAGCGTTCTGTGACATATAATCACATCTGTCACAAAGAGGTTTGTAAGACTCAAAGAGAGCGTGTTCGTGACATTTTAAACTACATTTCCCCGAGTTGTATTCGATACTTTGTCTCTTTGATTTATTTTGCCTTTAAGACGTATTAATGCTTATATCTCGAAGAATAACATTTCTCTTCTAACCGTATCGCTTTATTTGATACTGTGCACTATCTCAATGTGATAAGTCTCACATCGGATTGGATTTGAACGTCCAAAGGATTACAATGAGAAATGGTTGAAACGAGAGTTCTTGGATAACGTCGTGGAAGCGAGTTCAGTGCTCTTGAAGTTTGAATTAATTTAAAAAAATAACGCCTTGTGTGTGTATGTTTCGGGTGGAATTTTTATATAACTAAGTAAAATAAATAAATATCTTCGGACAATTTACACCAATTGCTCTAGTCCCAAGCTAAGCAAAGCTTGTGTTATGGATACTAGACAACGGATAAACATACTTATATATAGATAAATTCATACTTAAATACAAATAACATCCATGACTCAGGTACAAACATTCGTATTCGTCACACAAATATTTGCCCATACCAGGATTTAAACCCGGGACCTCTTGCACAAAAAGCAGACACATGTGCCACGCCACTGTGCCATACAGGTCGTCAAGTCCGTTGTCTGGTACCCATAACACAAGCAGCGTTAGTTGCTTACTTTGGGACTAGGTCAATTGGTGTTAACTGTTCTAAAAATATTTATTAATTTACTAAAAATTCATAGGCGGCATCTCTTCCCATTGATAGCCTCGCCTTTTTTTATTTTTTTTTATACAACATAGGAAGGCAAACAAACAAGTGGGTCACCTGATGGTAAGTGATCACCACCGCCTATAGACACCTGCAACAACAAAGAGAGTGCAGATGCGTTGCCAACCCAGGCTAAGATGGAATACCTCTTGTGCCAGTAATTACACCGGCTGTCTTGCTCTCCACGCCGGAACACAACAGTGCAAGCACTGCTGCTTAGCTTCAGGATTAGCGAGCAAGATAGTGGTAGCAATCCGGACGGATCTTGCACAAGGCCTGCTCGTTTGCCTCATTATTAAAAAAAAAAACCGTACCCGCTATTCTAAGCTGTGACAGTTTACAGCAGTAATAATCCTTCACTACAATATTCCATATTTTAATGGTTTGACTTAAAATAATTTTAATAAACGCTGTAAAGCTGGCGCAAAGGAACAGCGACAGGGTAGCACCACTCTCTCATAGAATACCGGTGTGTATAGTACACACCGTTTTGCTACTGTATAATTAATAGATTCAGGCGTTACTTTGCGGAGGTCCATATCAACAAACTGGAACTAATTACCTTGCTACTCCGCGACACCAGTGCTGGGCTCGTGCAAAACAGCTGCGTCTGTGCGACATATATATTCATGCAAAAACCCAACCCCCCTCTGCCTCCACACGAAACAACATATATCACACAGACTCAACTACACACCACCACCACTAAACACTAAAACGCGCGTTTCGCCTCTGTACGAGGCATCATCCGGATCTAATAGTACGACCGGTCGCTACTTGAACGCCGTACGTACCCACCACCACGCACGCCATTCGTTCAAGTAGCGAACTGTCGTACTATTAGATCCAGATGATGCCTCGTACAGAGGCATATTATATGAATACATATATATCGCAGTCGCATAGACACAGCTGTTTTGCACGAGCCCGGCACTGGTTTCGCGGTGTAGCAAAGTAATTTGTTCCAATTATTGTAATCAAAATTATTTAATTTAAATTTTTTTCGATTTTTCTTTTTGTATTTTTTTTACATTAAAATTAAATTTAAAATGCTATATAATGAATGACAACACAAAGAAAAATTAGGGTAATGGCAGGGTTCGAACCTGCAACATCAGCATTCCGTGCCTTGCGTATTCCAGTGTCCGCCACATTACCAATTACCACCAAAATTACCATTATTTGTTAATGTGGCAGAAACTGGAATACGCAAGGCACGGAATGCTGATGTTGCAGGTTCGAACCCTGCCATTACCCTAATTTTTCTTTGTGTTGTCATTCATTATGTAGCATTTTAAATTTAATTTGTTCCAGTTTGTTGCTACTGCATTTCGTACGAGTGTTGAGATTCGGAAGGACCGGCGACGTAGGGTTAGTCTTGCAACCTGACTTATAGGCACCTCTGATTACTTTCCATTAAGGAATCCACGTACCCGTCTGCCCTTTTCTTAAAAAAAAATGCACTATCTGGGTTTGGTTCTTTTGATGTAGCTTGCAATCGATTTTGTCCGAAGTCCCAACCATCTAACGATCCTATCGCTACCACCATCTTGCTCGCTAATCCAGCTAAGCAGCAGTGTTTGCACTGTTTTGTTCCGGCGTGGAGCAAGACAGCCGGTGCAATTACTGGCACAAGAGGTATTCCATCTTAGCCCTCTGGGCTGGCAATGCATCTGCAATCTTCTTGGTATTGAGGGTGTCTGTGGGCGGTGGTGATCTCTTACCATCAGGACACGCTATATTTTGCGTTCCCATTTCATACAATTTTTTTAATTGAATTTGTATTTTTATTTTGACCCGTCGATGCCTGTGCGAATAAATAATTTTATCCTAGCGCGAATAATACAAAGTTGATAATAAAGCTTACTTTAACGCGGTAACGCTTTTGTATAAAAGGTTTTGTGTTAAATTCATTTATCAACACATATATCATACATGCTCTATAATGCGTTCAGAAACCGTAGGCAATGACCAGCATTATAACAACCAATATTATTATGAGAATTTTTCTAATTTGTTTCTATATTTGTTAAAATTCATTTTTTATTACATTATTTTAATGTGTACAGTATATAGATATTTAATAGGTACCTAGCACTAGTAGCTAGTAGCAATGCAGGTCATTGCCCTTTGGCTTCTGAACCCATCATAGAGTACTTATGATATGTGTGTAGATAAAGTAATGTATGCAACTGTACATAATTAGGTCTTAAAACACTCGTGTGATCCTATTATGAAAACCACAATCATGTTTTAAGACCCCTCATTATGCAACAGTTGCATAAAATACTATTGAATTCATAAAATTATTCGCATTAAATATCAGCGAATTTTCCACGGCTGCCCGAAGCACAGTTTGCTACCCGCTGCCCGCAAACCCACTATGCAACCAAAAACATCCTGATACCTATTTATTATTCATAAATTTATTTTACACTAGCTTTTGCACGCGACTCCGCCCGCATTTTTTTTATGAAATAGGAAGGCAAACAAGCAAGTAGTTTACCTGATGGTAAGTGCACACCACCGCCTATAGACACCCGCAACATCGAAGAGATTGCAGATGCGTTGCCAGCCCAGAGGGCTAAGATGGAATGCAGTAATTACACCGGCCGTCTTGCTCTCCACGCCGAAACACAACAGTGCAAGCACTGCTGCTTGGCGGGAGGATTAGCGAGCAAGATGGTGGTAGCGATCCGACGGGGTGAAGCAGGTGAAGAGGGGTTTCAATATTTAGCCATTGGTTCAACTTTGAATCTTATCGTCAATGAATAAAGTGCTTCTAAGTTTTCTAACTAGCAGCGTCACAGGCGTCGGATAGCAGAACTAAAAATATGACGCCAATGTAAAACGTACAAAACGCAGAGCTGTTTGCTTGACATTTGGCACATACAGTTTTATTCAGGCTATCCAACATAGTCTACCAAATAGACTATGGTCGGCTACTCTGCCACTGCGTTGTACACAGTTCTATGGTTTTCTCATTTCGATGGTCCCACTGAAAATCAAAGTCTCCCTTCACCGAGACAGTACGAGTATGCTGAGTGAGGCACAAGGCTAGAGTGAAATAAAATGCTATGCAATGACAACACAATGAAAAAAATCCTACTATAATATTATAAACGCGAAAGCTTGTAAGTATGGATGTTTGTTACTCTTTCACGTAAAAACTACTGTATGGATTTGGATGAAATTTGGCACACATAGTTTATAACCTGGATTAACACATAGGATACTTTTATCCCGTAAAAGTGCATAGTTCCCACGCGATAGCGATAAGTGAGTTATTTGCCGCCGTGACGTCATGAGCAGCAAAACAACTAATTCTCATCAATTTGTCCAGGAAATATTGCAGATTGCATGTTGGGTGCACGTTTGCTTGATTCAATTAAACAAGTCTACGCGGACGAAGTCGCGAAAAGCTAGTTAAAAATAAAAATCAAAAGAAATTTCGGTTACAAAAATTTCAAGGCCAAAGTAATCCAGCTGTACCATACGCGTCAATGAACTTCGTTTTCCGTCGCTCACCTACAATGTGCCTACAGGTAGTTTAATATTCACGCGTCTACAGCGTGTCACGAACGCTCCCGTCAAGCCATCGCAACCACAGTATATAAATACAGCAGTACCGAAACCAGGCCTATTTGTTGAGATAGATACCTACGCTCCGGTGGAGCGTTAGGCTGCTTTTCCACCAGAAATGTGCGAGGATGCGTAGCGAGGGATGTGTTTGTAAGAACCAATAGAATCGCCTCATTTACCTCGCCTTAGTCAGCACAGCTCTGGTGGAAACGGCTCATTGGTTCTTTACAAACACATCCCTCGCTACGCACCCTCGCACATCTCTGGTGGAAACGCAGCCTTAGGATTGTCCTCTTAAAGTATTCGCGCACTGTCTCGGGCGCATGCAATGGTAAACGCAAAGCGCGTCCTCTCGTCTCGACGCGGCAGCTGCGACCAGTGTTGCCAGGTCCATTTTTGAAAAATCAGTAGATGAATAGGGAAAATTTCCAAAAAATCTGTAGTTGCATTTTTGATAAAAAAAAAACAGTTTGTATATATTAGGTACAAATACGCATAACTGAAATAGAGATGGTATTGCTTTCTCATCATAATCAAGTAATCATTTTGGCGTAGTGTGTTCAAACCAGTTTATTTCGCTGACTGCGGAGCAAGATTAACTATGTGTTCACCCCATTAAGTCCATTTTACGATGACAATTTTATAGTGCCAACCAAACTATGATAATTTTGTGTGTCATTTCACTCAGATTTTTATATTACATATCCTCTTTTAAAGATAAGCTAGCATTTGAAAAAATCAGTAGACTTTTAGTTAAAATCAGTAGATCAGTAGAATTATGGAAAAATCAGTAAATCCCCCGAAAAATCAGGAGATCTGGCAACATTGGCCGCGACTGACAGCACCGCGAAAACCCCTTAGCGGCCGTGTTGAGCGTGCGTCTGTGTGAGTGCGTCGGTTTCGAGCGTTTGTACGTAGATTCCTTACTGCTTATTTGTATACTGTGTCGGAACTCTGAGGTGGAGTCAACCTGTACTCCATTCAGAAGGGAGGGAGATAAGAAAGGCTTTTGTGAAGCAATAAATTGAGGGTGCCGTCGAAAATGAAAGATTTACGCCCGCGCCAGGGCTGGCCCTATACCTGAGTGTTATTTTAAAATCGAGTGTGTATTTCTTTTGCTTTCCCTTTTTCTGTGCTGTATTATTTTTTTTAAAAAGTGATATTTTGGAAATTAATATAAAGCATATGCATCCTCACTAAAGTACTAACCCCGAATAAGGATTCATAAACGTTGAAAAAACCTATTTTTGTTAACATGTGCTATGTCTTTATCTGTCACTGTGACCTTTACCCCCAAATGAAAGAGGCAAAACATTTGTTAGCTTAAAAAGATTGTTAATTTTTTATGAATAGGGGAATATTTTTAAACAAAATTCGCCTAAATAAAATAAACAAGCAGCAAGCAGTGATTAGAAGAGGTGCAAAAAAGCATTAAAATAACTTATACTGGTCATTTTAATGTTTTTTTTTTTAACAATAAACCGTATTATGGTAGCAAAAACTAAAATTTCAGTTATAATGTTGTCTGCAACTTATAACGTTTATCGAGACTTAAACGCGTTAATAAACTGTTTATTTATTTATTCCGGCGTGTCGGCCGCATTGCAGCGGCCGTGGTCACGAGCAGACACTTTTTTTTTATATACAACATAGGAAGGCAAACAAGCAAGTGGTTACCTCTTGTGCCAGTAATTACACCGGCTGTCTTGCTCTCCACGCCGGAACACAACAGTGCAAGCACTGCTGCTTAGCGGCAGGATTAGCGAGCAAGATGGTGGTAGCGATCCGGGCGGACCTTGCACAAGGTCCTACCACCCGCAAACCTAACTTTGTCTGCTACTTACGAAAATTGGAGATGAATGTACACTTGGGTGACGTATGAGGTATCAATGTACCCCTAGATGTCTGCCAGTGTAAGAAGATTTGTAATATTTGGTTTTGGAAGATGCGCTTGGTAGGACCTTGTGCAAGGTCCGTCCGGATCGCTACCACCATCTTGCTCGCTACTCCTATGCTAAGCAGCAGAGCTTGCACTGTTGTGTTCCGGCGTGGAGAGCAAGACAGCCGGTGTAATTACTGGCACAAGAGGTATTCCATCTTAGCCGTCGGGGTGGCAACGCATCCGCAATCTCTTCGATATTGCGGGTGTCTGTAGGTGGTGTATACTTACCATCAGGTGACCCACTTGCTTGTTTGCCTTCCTATTTTTGACGACCTGTATGGCACAGTGGCACATGTGTCTGCTTACTGTGCAAGAGGTCCCGGGTTCAAATCCTGGTATGGGCAAATATTAGTGTGATGAACACGAATGTTTGTACCTGAGTCATGGATGTTATTTGTATTTAAGTATGTATTTATCTATATAAGTATGTTTATCCGTTGTCTAGTATCCATAGTACAAGCTTTGCTTAGTTTGGGACTAGGTCAATTGGTGTAAATTGTCCCAAGATATTTATTTATTTTATTTATTTATTTCATAAAAAAAAGATGAAGGAGATGTCAGTTTTCGGATTGTCTAAAGCTAAGGTCAAAAGACATGGAAAAATAGTTATTGCTTTCGTGTTTTTTTTAATTTAAATAAAATAAATAAATAAATAATTTATTCTTTAATGTTTTCTCGATTTATTTATATCCGTTTATTCAACTTCAACGGTATAAGTATGAATGTTAAGTTTAAATTATACGTCATTTTTTTTTATTATTTATAATGCAATTTTGAATCACATCCATCGCATTGGTTTGAATTTTGGTACGTCTGTAAGGGTGAATATATAAAATACCGGAATCAAAAATCTTTTAATTTATTAACATTAATTAATCAACATTTATTAAGAAGTTTCCTTTGGCAGAATTTTCCAATACAGTTGCTCGAAAAATGTGCTTTCAGAGGCAGTATAACCTCGTACGTATTTTGTTGCATTAGTGAGCTTTTTGCCGTCTTTTTTTAATTACTGGAAGTATAATTTAGAATTTTACGAGCAGAGTTTTATAAGATGAAAATCATACTACGATGCTTTATAAAAAAACAAATGTATGAAATAAGAAATCTAAACAACAAATTCGCAAAATGTAACGTTATAATTTTTAAGCATATTTTAATATAACCCATTTTTTATAAAAAAACAAAAGGTTGAGCTTTCAAGTATCTTTGCCTGTTAATGTGGTTACAATTAAAAACAAATATTACGCATGCGTAGTTAAAACAAAATGTCACTACAAGTGAAATAATGTCAAAATAATCCAGCTCAAAATTTCATAGGAAGCGTAAGATAAATCGTGCCTTATAAAATATCTAGCACATCACTTCAGTTGTTCCTAAAACTAAAATAATAACTTAAAGGCAAAATATTCCTTAAATCGATTGCTGGCAACCCTGGGTCAATTCAAATTCGGGCCGAAGCGTTCTTGCTCCATACTCCGAACGTAACAGCTTCTGCCTAAGTGACGCGAATGGTATATCATAGTATACATTGACTCGTGGACGCGTCGTTGTCATTTCGAAAACTGTGGTCACCCCGCAATGTAACGTAATTGACTTAAACTCACATATGCGATAGGCATAAGTGGTTAAATTGAGTTCGACGCGGATTCAGGGCATTAAAAAAGTTTTTTTTTAATCAAATATAATTAAAATTTTAAATTATAGATTGCAATTACAAAAAAAAACATTAGTTGTCTGACAGAACTCGAAGGTGCAACATGTGGTTATTGCATCTATGTTTTAGGTAAATGTAATAATTTTAATGTTCTACATTAAAAATTTAAAAATCAGAAGATATTTCGATAACAATTATTTAAATTAAAAAGTCAATAAGAATTCGAACCAAACTTGACTCAGTCAGAACCATTTTAATTCAGCTGACAAACTAGAAAAACCGCGTCAACTTCTCAATAACTATGGAAACAGTTGCGGATACGCGCCGCTAGGGGCGCTGTCCATGTTCCCATAGTAATTGAGAAGTTAACGTGGATAAAATCGTTTAACTACACTTATAGATAGTTCCATTACCAACTGACTGACTGACAACGCAAACGGAAACCGCTGAAGTAAAGATGTATTACCCTTTTTTTTTTATGAAATAGGAAGGCAAACAAGCAAGTGGGTCACCTGATGGTAAGTAACCACCGCCTATAGACATCCGCAACACCAAAGAGATTGCAGATGCGGTATACCCCTTGTGCCAGTAATTATACCGGCTGCCTTGCTCTCCGCGCCGTAACAACAGTGCAAGCACTGCTGCTGAATTTATTACAGCGAAATGGGGCACAGGTTTTATTTTAGTGTGACAGTTTGGGACACGTGATACAGGGTGGAGGTCGCGTCTAACGAGGTACACGCTATGTCCATTAACAGGGTGTTAATCGAATTAGGACTTTGGCATGCAAAAACCTTTATTTTTAGAATTAAATAAATGATGGCATTAGAGGACTTATTTACAGGTCTGACGACAGAGCTTTTGTGGAAAACTGACGGATAAATTCGTTGCATTAAGTTTCGAGAGCGGATATTTTTTAAACGAACTGCAGAGATGAGTTGTTATGAATAAGCGTTTATTAAGACAAAACCGGCCAAGTGCGATTCGGACTCGCGGACCGAGGGTTCCGTCATCAACAACATCTAGTTTTGTAAGACCAAAAAAAAGATTTTTTTATGCGTATTAACTACAAATTTGCGGTTTTCGGATTTATTATTTTATTTGTGCTATGAGAACTTGCTGCTTGCCAAATTTCATAGTTCTAGGTCAACGGGAAGTAGGTACTTCATAGATTTATGAGTGTCTTGCGAATGTATGAAACATGCGGCATAAACGGCCGTATCTTTTGATTGCGTTGACTTAGAAGTTTGATTTTTTCACGGCTCTAAGGGACTGCAGACCTGAGTATTTGATACTAATTTCACCTCAATACCTCCACACGTTCTTGAGAAAAATGGTCTTGACAGACACACAGACAGACAGATGGACTACAAAGTGATCCTATAAGAGTTCGGTTTTTCCTTTTGAGGTACGGAACCCTAAAAAACACAGATATAGGTCATATCTTTGTACATATTTATAACGTTATCGGGACTTTAGCGCGATAAAAATATCATCATCATCATCTCAGCCACAAGAAGTCCACTGTTGAACATAGGCCTCCTCCATGGATTTCCAAAGTGGCCGGTTGGAAGCAGCATGCAACCAGCGCCTTCCTGCCACCTGTATGAGGTCATCGGACCATCTTGTGGCTGGTCGTCCTACGCTGCGCTTGCCAATACGCGGCCGCCATTCGAGAACTTTTCGACCCCATCGGCCATCAGTTCTCTCATCAGTGCCCTGCCCACTGCCACTTCAACTTGCTAATCCGCTGGGCTATGTCGGTTACCGGTGTGTCGGATAAAAATATATTGTTGATTTACCTCGACGTTTCGGCCATGTTTCAATGGCCGTGGTCACGAGTAGACTGAAGTGGAGGGTATATCTTTATATTTTTATATCGATTCATTGCATATTGATCTTTACATAGTGTACATTAAGATCGCTTTTTATTCTTGTCTGTCCGAAATTTTTATGGTGTATCTTCGGCCGCCTTCTCCTTCTAAACCACGCAACGGATTTTGATGTAGTTTTCACTGTGATTAAGAGATTTTTATTTGGAAGATTTTTATGTAGAGTACATTGTGATTGTGCCCGTGCCAAGCCGGGATGGGACGTTAGTTTAAATTTAAAATGAGATATAAAAAAGGATACTTGAACGTGTTGTACTTTTGCGGGTGGTAGGACCTTGTGCAAGGCCCGTCCGGATCGCTACCACCATCTTGCTCGCTAATCCTGCTAAGCAGCAGTGCTTGCACTGTTGTGTTCCAGCGTGGAGAGCAAGACAGCCGGTGCAATTACTGGGACAGGTGGTATTCTATCTTAGCCCTCTTTGGCAACGCATCTGCAATCTCTTCGGTGTTGCGGATGTCTATAGGCGTTGATGATCATTTACCATCAGGTGATCCACTTGCTTGTTTACCTTCCTATTTCATAAAAAACAATTTTTTTTGGTAGTTGACTGTACAGTCACCCAATTTGATTTATAGTATAACGTTGTCGTAATGTGTCAGCGCTGAGATGTTACGTCATTTATTCAGAAGTCATTATGTCAAGAAGACATTAATTTCTCGGGTGTATTATAAAATCAATGACTATATCTTGGACAGGGATGTTTGGAAATGATCACGATTTGTATTGGCGATCCCTGGCTCCAAAGATTGTACACCTGCTGTGTTAAATTGTTAAATTGTAAAAATTTTGAATATTTGAGATGTAAAATAACATTGTAATTTTGATTTACTTAAAAAATTACACCTCGTTGAGTTTCTTGCCGGTATCTTCTCATCAGAGGTTTTCCAAACCGGTGGTAAATTTTATGACATTCATAAGTGCTACCTGTAAGCCTATTATACCTGAACATATTTTGACTTTGACTTTGACGTTTATTGTGGCAAGGTTCTACAGTGGCCTATGAATCAAGTAGGTTGATAATCAGATCACGTCACTGACCTATAAGTAATGGACTAGTCAGTGCTTAAAAAATGGCCTATCAATGTAGGATAAAAAGTACAATAAATCGACAATCGCTCGCGCTGTCAGTCTGTCGGACCGACGGCGCTGCTGTCAATAATATTATTTTGTAAAAAACCTATTTGCAACGAAACTCAATCAATTATTATTTCATGCAGTTAGACGTAAAGTTGTAGGTAAATCTAATAATTAGCATTTGTAACATTGGCGTCAACCTGTATTCTCATGTCGGGCCGTTTTTCTGCTGTCATTTAGTATGACACTGTACATCCATGCATTATAATATCATTGGATCACGTAGCAAAAAAGGGCAATTCGCAGAAATATTTATCAAGATTATCTTTTCCGATAGCTGTATCGAATGCTGTAGAATATTTAATAAAAATGGCGAAAAAGTTTCTTGTTGAGAGATTTATTAGCGGCGCCTCCAACGTCCGACAATGGCGCTGGTCTAAGAACTAAGATGTTTTTTTTTCTAACCGAAATATCTTTCGATTTTTTCGACTGGTTTCGCGGAGTAGCAAAGTAATTTGTTCCTGTTTGTTGTGCTACTGCCATGATACATTACGATCTTTTCCTTCTACTTATTTAACTTCTGAGTATTTATTTATATCGAAGTAAGTTTATGCATTTCAAGTATTAAGTATTTGAGTATTATATTTATTAGAGTATCTAATATGTTTATAGGAAAATTGTTTGGTAATTTCCTACAGTTTTTGATAAACTCTTGCTCTTTGTCTGTCCCTGCTATGATACTCCGTTCACACACTCAAAGGTTAACTGGAAGAGATCCCTTAAAGGGATAAGTTCGCCTTTGTACATAATTGTATCCATTTTTGATATTTATGTTTTTTTGTACAATAAAGAATTTACATACATTCATGGTAGGACCTTGTGGTAGGACCTTGCGGGTGGTAGGACCTTGTGCAAGGTCCGTCCGGATCGCTACCACCATCTTGCTCGCTAATCCTGCCGCTAAGCAGCAGTGCTTGCACTGTTGTGTTCCGGCGTGGAGAGCAAGACAGCCGGTGTAATTACTGGCACAAGAGGTATTCCATCTTAGCCCTCTGGGTTGGCAACGCATCTGCACTCTCTTTGTTGTTGCAGGTGTCTAGAGGCGGTGGTGATCACTTACCATCAGGTGACCCATTTGCTTGTTTCCCTTCCTATGTTGTATAATAAAAAAAAAAGTCAAAGAATTTAATTCCCTACCCATGTCGTTGAAATGTCGTCAGACATTCGCAATGCATTAAGGTCGATATGTCAAACTAACGTCTTGCTCTATAGCATATTTTTTTTGATATTGTTTGATATTGAACCTTAGGTGGGTTGGAAATTAAATTCCTTGACTGTACATTACTAGTGCGAAACCAGCGCTGTTATTTTTCACGATTGCTGACACTGGGTTCGGTCATCGATATAAGAAGACAATAGATCTGCTTACTTGTTTGGATTATTACAAGCCTAGCGTCACCACTTTGCGACGGGGTGAAGCAGGTGAAGAGGGGCTTCCAATATTTAGCCAATGGTTCAACTTTGAATCTTATCGTAAGTGAATAAAGTACTTCTAAGTTTTCTAACTAGCAGCGACACAGGCGTCGGATAGCAGAACTAAAAATATGACACCAATTTAAAACGTAAGAAACGCAGAGCTGTTTACTTGACAATTGGCACATACAGTTTTATTCAGGCTATCCGACACAGTCTACCAAATAGACTATGGTCGGCTACTCTGCCACTGCGTTGTACACAGTTCTGTAGTTTTCTCATTTCGATGGGTTCGGGGAACAAAGTAATTGGTTCCTTTAATACTAAAAATATTTTAACTTTGACTTAACAAAAACTTAAACTTATTAAAAAGTTAAAAAGTTTCATTTAGATGACACCGAGGGTAGTTGTACCCTTAAAATCAATAATGTAATGACCATAAGACGAAGCACATTGAACAATTCGCAGGGTAGAGCAGCGGCAGTGCGGCGAAACTGGTAAACGCAAGGCACGGAATGCTGATGTTGCAGGTTCAAGTCCTGCCATTGCCCTAATTTTTCTTTGTGTTGTCATTACAATTTTAAATTAAAAACATAGTGGCTGAAAACCGCTTTGGTCTTATCACTTGCGAGCCCGCCCGCGTCGTCTCGGCGAATAAATTATTCTTTCAAATTACATTCGAGTTTCCTTATATCTGAGTTGCTAACGTCATTGCAAAGTGCCCTTTTGTATTGTTACAGTAATGATACGAGAATTATGAGGCTGTTACACACTTTGTTTTTTTACGAAAACGTTGTAAAAATGTATATTTTTTATAACGTTTTCGTAAAAAACGTTCGTTCGTTTCGTTTCGTTTTTAATGTGAATTTAATATCTACCCGCACGAAGTCGCGGTGAAAAGCTAGCGTATGAGATAATAAAATCACTGTCTTAAGTTGACGACCTAGTAGCCGAGTGGTTAGTGACCCTGACTATAAAGCTTGAGGTTCCGGTTTCGATTCCCGGGAGAGGCTAATGTTTGTATGATAAATATGAATGTTTGTACCCGAGTCGTGGATGTTATATGTAATTAAGTATGTACTTTTTTATATAAGTATGTATGTTCATTGTCTAGTACCCATAACACAAGCAGCTTTAATTGCTTACTTTGGGTCTAGGTCCATTGGTGTTAACAGTCTCAAGATATTTATTTATTTAAATAGTAAACAACATTTCAATCTCAAATATCAGTTTTTGCCATTAAAATATAGTTTATATGGCAGTAAATTCCCAAGATATTTATTTATTTACACAACATTTTAATCTCAAATATCAGTTTTTGCCATTAAAATACAGTTTATATGGCAGTAAATAGAAGAGGTGATTAATAGTATATTACTTTAGAAGATTAAATAGTGTTTAAGTTTAGTGAAAAGAAGCTGGGTTCACGCTCCTCTTAAGAACATGTCATAGTAATAGTAACGTAAGAGAGTTTCTCCAGCTTGTCTCATTGACACCGACAATATAATTAATAGATTCAGGCTTTACGTTGCGGAGGTCCATATAAACAAACTGGAACAAATTACCTTGCTACTCCGCGAAACCAGTGCCGGGCTCGTGCAAAATAGCTGCGTCTGTGCGACACATATGTTCATGCAAAAAACGGTCGTACTGTTAGATCTTGATGATGCCTCGTATAGAGGCGAAACGCGCGTCGATCGTGTAGTTTTAGTGTTTAGTGGTGGTGGTGTGTAGTTGAGTCTGTGTGATATATGTTGTTTCGTGTGGAAGCGGAGGAGGGTGGGTTTTTGCTTGAACATATATGTGTCGCACAGACGCAGCTATTTGCACGAGCCCGGCACTGGTTTCGCGGAGTAGCAAGGTATGTTCCAGTTTGTTGACACCGACAATGTACTAAAATTTTCAGCTGAAGGTGACTGTACGAGATATGAAGGTATTATCATTGCGAGATTTGAGCCCGTAGCTCGTAGCCCGTAGCTCATGGCTCGTAGCCCGTAGCAAAGCTACGAGATTGTCAATCAGGATAAAGCGGGCCACAACCGGCCGCCATACGCACAAACTAACGTCGCTTATCTATCCAAAGACCACTACAATTACACAATCACTAATCACTAGAATTTTAATAAACATAATGAAGGTCCCGTTAACAAATTTAATCTCATTTTGACATAACTTTTGACATTTTCGCGTCTAATTTTAAGCTTAAGAATGCAATGTAATTCAAATTGAGTCTGACTATACTAAAATTTCATTGAATGTGACTTAATTTTTAACATTTTGCAATTTAATTAAAATCCTGCAATAAATAAATTTTTCTTTGTGTTGTCATTACACATCATTTTACTAAATATATTTCAGTTATTTTAATTTTATGAAATAGGAAGGCAAACAAGCAAGCGAGTCACCTGATGGTAAGTGATCACCACCGCCAGTAGACACTCGCAACACCAAAGAGATTGCAGATGCGTTGCCAACCAAGAGGGCTAAGGAATACCTCTTGTGCCAATAATTGCACCGGCTGTCTTGCTTTCCACAGAACACAACAGTGCAAGCATTGCTAGCGGCAGCATTAGCGAGCAATGTGGTGGTAGCGACCCGGACGGCCTTGCACAAGGTCCTACCACCCGCGAAAGTTGATAAAAACTAAACACTAGTTAAACCACAGAATAAATAACGTACAGAAACTTCTCTTTACGACCGCGATTAAACGAATTCGAACTTTATTCACACGCTCAAAAAATTCGTATTACTTCATGCATCATGCGGCAGGCAACGCGAGTCAAAAGGAGCGCGCCGCCCGCGCCCGCCTTACCCCCGCTACTCCCCGCGACACGCTAGGGTTGCGCGGCATTCGTTTACAATTACACTGACACGGCGGGGGCGCGCGATCGAGCGCGCGGCAAGCCGACAGCCTACTGCGATTTACCTATGCCATAGGCAAGGCGGTTGAGCGTACGGCGCGGAGTGGAACCCCCCTAGTTAAACTACTGACCACTAAAGATAGTATGGCTGCCGCGTTCGGCTCCCATGCAAATACGTACTGATTTATTCGATTATTTGGCGTGAGATTTACATCCATGGTAATTGAGTTTTCCCCTTGGAATTTCCCAGTGGAAACTGCCTTATAATAGAAAGAAAGATTTCCGCCTGAAAATGGAAATATACGAGTGTAGTGCCCACTTAAGAAAGATTTATTCCCAACCCGTTTTCATAGAAAACATTTTAGAGGTAAGGTTTAAAATTTGAGGTAAAGTGGGGGAAATATATATATTCACGTACCACCGTAGAACCCTGTCGCAATGGGGCGACGCGTTAAACGCCACGCTATGTCATGCGTATCTTTGACTAGGTGGGGGTCTTTTGCGGGTGGTAGGACCTTGTGCAAGGTCCGTCCGGATCGCTACCATCATCTTGCTCGCTAATCCTGCCGCTAAGCAGCAGTGCTTGCACTGTTGTGTTCCGGCGTGGAGAGCAAGACAGCCGGTGTGATTACTGGCACAAGAGGTATTCCATCTTAGCCCTCTGGGTTGGCAACGCATCTGCACTCTCTTTGTTGTTGCAGGTGTCTATAGGCGGTGGTGATCACTTACCATCAGGTGACCCACCTGTTTGTTTGCCTTCCTATGTTGTATAAAAAAAAAAAAAGGTTCTACGGTGGTACGGGTTTCGTTTTCCTTGACTGTACCTACAGTAAAATTATTTTAAGAAAAAACTTTAGCGTCGTCGGAAATGAACGTAAATAAAATTAAGCCACGTACTGTCATCGTTGGCCTTAGAAATAGGTTTGTATGTTTTAATTTTATATATTCTACATAGATTTGACAAAGAATTTTTGGAGATTCATACAAGACAAAAAGCGTCAATATCTTTTAAACTATTAAAAATATTTGAAAAATAGTATTTTATGCAACTGTTGCATAATGAGTGGTTTTATGAAACGAGCGTCAGCGAGTTTCATAATAGGATCACACGAGTGTTTTAAGACCTAATTATGTACAGTTGCATACATTACTTTATCTACACACATATCATAAGTACTCTATGATGGGTTCAGAAGCCATAGGGCAATGACCTGCATTGCTACTAGCTACTAGTGCTAGGTACCTATTAAATATCTATAGACTGTACACATTTAAACAATGTAATTAAAAAATGAATTTGAACAAATTTAGAAACAAATTAGAAAAATTCTCATAATAATATTGGTTGTTATAATGCTGGTCATTGCCTACGGTTTCTGAACGCATTATAGAGCATTTATGATATATGTGTAGATAAAGAAAACATACAAACCTAGTTCTGGGGAATATTGACAACATATCAAGAAACCATGGTATTAGGTTGAGGTTTAGAGGGTGGAAAACGTTATCGCCGTTTGTATGGAGAGAGCTTTTTGTGACTGGTTTCACTGTCTTGTGAAGGTTCCGATACCTGTCAGCATAGATATATCAGTTTTATTTCTATTTTATTTCTATAAAGTTAAATAAAACAATTTAATCGGTTTATATCGCGTGTATTGTAACAAATCTAATTCCCGACGTTTCGAGCCCTTTAAAGGTCTCATGTTCACGGGCAGACTGACAAAACAAAAAACTTAGAATACAAACTACCCAATTTTGAAAAATTATTGAAAAATTTAAAAACTAAATATGAAATCGTTCCAATTAACGCAATAAGACTACAGACTCTACCAGCGCTTTGGAAGTGGCATCTTCTGAGAAGAATGCGCCGCAAGAAACTCGGCATTAAGCCTTTTTTCAACCAAAAAACTAAAACAAAAATTACAAACAAATTACAAATTTCACAAATTTACTAATTTTTTTTAACAATTTTTAATTTCAATGTCTACAAGTCGCGAAATCATAAGAAAATACTTTCTATAACGTTTTCACTCTGTCATAACTTTCCAAGTCATTACATCATGTGACGAAACCCAGTTGCATTATTAGATTTATTTAAGTAGAACACTGCGAAAGTTCAAATAAGCTTGGCGCTTTTAGAAGGAACTTCGCAAACTTGGCCTGTCTCAGCCAATAACAGTTCTACTGAGTTTGAACAAATGTTTGAATATAACCTCACCAAGGAAGACTTTGCGATAACGTTCTTATATCTATAAAAAAATCTTACCTATACCATTACCATGAGTTTCTATCGAAAATTCGTATTACGTTACTACAGTCGATAGCGGTTAAATACGCTCCCATTTGTCAGTGAAAGAGTTAACCATAGTCGATACGGTATTTTTCGATGACATGTGTCAAATTTGTGACTCATGGTACCAATGTTCTACGGCAACAGCTACAAAACGTTAGACACTGACGTTCAGATCTCGATAGGTAATTTACCGTTGGACTCATACTAGCGATCTTTAGTTATCTAAGTGAGCGCTAGAGGCGCTATGCAATTTCCCATACGAATCGTTTTACGCTGTCGCTAGCGAGTATGGTTACGGCTAGGTGCACTGTACTCATGGTAAGGGTACTGTTTGCTGTTTGGTGTGGCTAAGAACCACCCTAAAATGTAACATTCAGATCAGGAGATAAATTTTTGAATCTCACCGAGTCAGAAATTGACACCGAAATGACTATTTTTTCTAAATATATAAAATAGAAAGGCAAACAAGCAAGTGGGTCACCTGATAGTAAGTGGTCACCACCGCCTATAGACACCGTCAACACCAAATGTTTGCAAATTCGTTGCCAACCCAAAGGGCTAAGGAATACCTCTTGTGCCAGTAATGTCACCGGCTGTATTGCTCTCCACGCCGGAACAAAACAGTGCAAGCGCTGCTTAGCGGCAAGATCAGCGAGCAAAGTTGTGGTACTTGTAATTCTCGCCGATTTCCAAAATATTGTATTTTGGAATCTCACCGGTGACTGTACTGCTCACTCCCATGTAGCGTTGCGGCAATTTATCGAACTATCGATAGTATTGCTGATAGTGTCGTGACCCCAAAAATAGTCACAATATCGATAGACCTATCGATAGTATCGATAGACCTATCGATAGTATCGATAGTATCGTGACCTCAAAAACAGTCACAATATCGATAGACCTATCGATAGTATCGATAGTCATCAAATCCAATGCTATCGAAAGGCCTCAATTCTATCGATGGTATTGCTTTTCGATACTATCGATAGTATTGATAGTTTTTAACCAATACTATCGATAGTATCGATAGTATTGGATTTTAATGAGTATCGTTACTATCTATAGTTATTATTTCATTTCATTTCATTTATTCATTGTCAAGTCATGTACATTATAAATATGGATGTTACATTGGTATAAAGTCAGCCCATGACGCCTTGTAAGGGCACACAATAATAAAATTAAACTCCAATTCTGTCGATAGGCACCAAAACTATCGATATTATCGATAGTATTGGTTATAAACTATCTTTGCTATCGATAGTATCGATACTGTCGATACTATCGATAGGCCTATTGATATTGTGACTATTTTTCGAGGTCAATTACCAATAGTCAAACTATCGATAGAGCGGCACCGCTACTCCCATGATATTATCTCGAGTGCTCTCTCCCACTTGTAATTCAAATCACCGAGTGACATTAAAATTCGACACTGTGGTACGTACTGTTTACCTTAAAAACCATGTTTCGGTCAAATCAAAGAATTTTTTGAGAAAAATATTTGGATGACGAGTAATTTAGTTTTAAAAGTAACAATAGCTAATAGCTTATAGTGTTAGTCTTGTATTACAAAAACCGGCCATGTGCGAGTCGGACTCGCGCACCGAGGGTTCCGTATCGACGTAACTACAAATTTACGGTTTTCGGATTTATTATTTTATTTGTGCTGTTAGACCTTGCTTCTTGCCGAATTTCATAGTTCTAGGTCAACGGGAAGTACCCCATAGGTTTTTAAGTGCCTTGCGAATGTATGAGACATGCGGTATAAACGGCCTTATCTTTTGATTGCGTTGACTTAAAATTTTGAATTTTTCACGGCTCCAAGGGTTTACAGATTTGAGTATTTGGTATTAATTACAACTCGATATCTCCACGCGTTCTTAAGAAAAAGGGTCTCGAAAGACAGACAGACAACAAAATGATCTTATAGGGGTTCCGTTTTTCCTTTTAAAGTACGGAACCTTAAAAATATGTAAGTAAGCTAAAATGCTAATAAAAAAATTTTTTTTTCGATTAAAAGTAACGAAAATTTCAATTTCTTTTCAGGTATAACCCCCAGAAGAAACATAAAGCCCCTCAACTTCGTAAGCAGAGGTAAGTTTTACCCGCGACAAGCTTTTATGTGATACTAGCGGACTCGCGCGACTTTGTTCCCATAAAATTAGTAACCTATGTCCGTCAGGAATAGTGTAGCTTTCTATCTGTGAAAGAATTTTTAGAATCGGTTCAGCAGTTCCAGAGATTACCCCCTACACACAAACAAACTAACAAACAAAGTTTACCTCTTTATTATATTAGTGTAGATTAGTGTTTAAATAAATAAATTGTATAATGACGTTATAAGTTTATAGTAAAAGGTTTAAAGGATAAGTTTATTTTATTATATTTAACGCATACCTATAAATAAAAGCTTATTTTAAAAAAGTTTTTATTTTAATTGGTTTTCATAGTATACAATAAAAAAAAACATGTTTGTCCGTAAAAAGGATTGCCGCATAGATGAAAATATATTGTACCTCTTATACTGTAGAGTAGAGGATTTCCAATAGGTATATGTACAGTAGGGGAATCGCAATGACGCGACGCGTTAAACGCCAGGCTATGTCACACAAATGTCATGCGTATGTCTCTTCGACTAGGTTCTACGGTGGTACGTGTTTCAATTTCCTTGACTGTACATAAACATCGACATTATATTTATCGATATCAAATCCCTAGTTCGCGCCCCGAGTTAGCACACGTACACAGAACCGCTCAGCGGGGCGTTCTCGGTTTACGTGAGATTCACCTCGCATGAAAACAGCTGACTAATCCCTTGGAAACCTGTAATTTTTTGACGTATCTCGCCCATGACCTAAAGAAAGAAAGAAAATATATTTATTCGGTCACATTTAAGCACGATAAATAAATAAATTACATAAACTTAAAGAGCGTGAACACAAGGGAAGCTGGCACAGCATAATGCCACGAATTGCTTCGCGACGCTGATATTCTGCCAGAACCTTTACTTAAGGGCTACTAGTACTAAACTTAACTACTTAACTTAAAACTATATAACATTCGACTAAACGGGAAACATGAAATGGAGCACAGGATTCCAGCTTCATACATCCAAATCTTCTTAGATGGATCTCGCATGACCTGAGTGTTGGGGTCTTGTACACCTATCACAAACCTCATCACGCGTTAACTCGCTACGTTACTCAGTGCGCCTCGTTCTAACCAGCCCAATAAGAGAGAGATGCACTGAGTTACGTAGCGAGTTAAGAAGGAGTGTGAACCCACCCCAAAAAGCGCTCTTCATACAAACGGCGATTACGTTTTTCACCCTCTAAACCTTAATCTCAATTAATATTGGTATGTTGTCATTATGCCTAAGAACTAGGTTTGTATGTTTGATTTTTTTGCATTTTAGGAGTTTCATTCAAAACACAAAAGCGTCAATATTTTTGAAACTATTAAGTAAGAATATTTGAAAAATCAAAACGTTAAAACCTAGTTCTAGGGCATAATGATGACATACAATAAAAACATGGCTCTAGGTTAAGGTTTAGAGGGTGGAAAACGTTATCGCCGTTTGTATGGAGAGCGCTGGGATCACACTTCTCTTAACGCGTGTCGAGAAGATTCATTTTAGGTTCACTTGACTGAAGCTATATAACAGTATTTATATATGTATTTAATGTATAAGGCTATATACAACGTGACTTCCCTTACAATTCCCTTCCAATAGAATTCCCTTCGGACGTAGTTGGGGATTGATTTTCAATAATTAAATTTCAAATGCCTGCACGTTGCATGCTGCAAGTTTGCAACGTTGAGTGGCTAAGCTACGGAGCGGCAGGGTTGCATCACTGACCACACTTCCTTAAGAGGAGTGTGAACCCAGCGCACTCCATACAAGCGGCGATAACGTTTTCCACCCTCTAAACCTTAACCTATTGCCATGATTTTTTTGCATGTTATCATTATGCCCTAAAACTAGGTTTGTACGAGTATGTTTTGATTTTTTTAATATTCTTAATAGTTTTAAAAATATTGACGCTTTTGTGTTTGTAGTTAATAAGTAATTGCTTGAACACTTATGGACCTTATCCCTTTGCAATACGGTCGAAAAGTGGTCAAGCAATTTCTTGGTCGACTATACATAACGTCCTATTTGTACCCATACGAAACCGGACGGGTCGGTTCACTATATAATTACGCTAATGGATCAAAGTTCGACAAGGATATCTAATTATCTATAGCTGTGACGTCATATATGTAGAACCTGAGAGAATGCTCCCGGACGATCCAATCAATTTAACTACAATTACAAACAATTTCACAGCTTCTGCTGGAAAGATACATCAAACGTAGTACCACAGAATAAATTAATAGTACTAAACTTCTATTTTACGAGCGCGATTAAACAAGCTTTAACTTTATTAACACGCCCAAAAAGTTTGTATTACAGGCGGCGCGAGTCAAAATCAACGCGCCGCCCGCGTCCGCCTTCGCCCCGCTACTCCCGGCGACACGCTAGGGTTGTGCGGCATTCGTTTTCAGTTACATTGTCATGGCAAGGGCGAGAGAGCGGGCGCGCGGCGAGCCGACAGCCTTCTGCGGTTTGCCTATGCTACAGGCAAGGCGGTCGAGCGAACCTACAGTGCGGAGTAGAACCCCCCTGACCCAAAGGCTTACAAGAGATCAGGGATTCTCTTGAGATCGCTTGCTCCCTTGGGCGACAGTATTCACTCCCCATCAGAGCAAGTGTAAGTATTTGTCAAAATAAAAGCTTTGAACGCATTAGCTTAACTTCTCATACTATGGAAGTTAAGACAGCGCCTCTAGCGGCGCGTATTTGCAACAAAATGTCTCAATAGTAATTTAGAAGTTAACCCTATCGCGTTCGAGACGTTTTTTGTGATAGAAAACTTAAACTTTTATAGTAAAATTGCGTTTATATGGTTACTCTCTTAATAAAACTTGTATAAGTATTGTTAGAAACAACAAATGTGATATTTTTAAATTATTTTAACACATATTATTTTAAAATGACGATCTAGAACAATTTTAAATTTTCACATCATTTGGTTTTAGCTGTCAAGTACCCAATTGTGTAGTCGACCATGAAATTGGTTGACCACTTTTCGACCGTATTACAAAGGGATAAGATTTAAAAGTGGTCAAGCTATTACTTGGTCGACTATACAGAGCCCTCAGTGCAAGTTTTCGTTCCAATAAACGCAACGAATGCGTTTGAGTTAACGTCTTAATTACTATGGGAGCAAAGACGATACAATTCTAGGGGCACGGCAGTGCCTCCGCCAAGTCGAGCAAAAAAAAAGCGGCACGGCCGTACCATCCTTTTCTCGAAGCAGTTCCGGCGATTTTCGACCCCCTATAACTTCGTTGTGGATTGAACTAGAACTAGAAACCTGTATTTTTAGTAACAAAGCATATTAGAACTTAACGCTAACGCGTTCGACACGTTTTTCATTACACGAATGAACAATGACGACACGAATGAAAGTGCAGCTTTTTTTTTAATACAACATAGGAAGGCAAACAAGCAAGTGGGTCAGCTGTTGGTAAGTGATCACCACCGCCTATAGACACCTGCAACAACAAAGAGAGTGCAGATGCGTTGCCAACCCAGAGGGCTAAGATGGAATACCTCTTGTGCCAGTAATAACACCAGCTGTCTTGCTCTCCACGCCGGAACACAACAGTGCAAGCACTGCTGCTTAGCGGCAGGATTAGCGAGCAAGATGGTGGTAGCGATCCGGGCGGACCTAGCACAAGGTCCTACCACCGCACAAAAGTGCAGCTACATGCTTTAGTTTCATTCAAGAATTGTACTGTATCAGAATCTCTTATTATAATTGAGGGCTCTAAACAGCTGTGAGCTCGCTGGCGATAGTTGACTCTGTACCTAACCTACAGTTGACCGGAAGCCCTGTCGGAGCTCTTGGCTAAGTGAGGTGTCCGTTAATTGACCGGCTGAGACAACACCGACCCGATCTTACGAACACTAGCGTTCAGGACTGCGTTTGCAATCCCATAACAGCAAAGATAATTGATAGGGCACTGAATACCATAAACAACGATACAAATACTTTATTTTTATACAACATAGGAAGGCAAACCAGCAAGTGGGTCGCCTACCGGTAAGTGATGACTACCGCTTATAAACAACCGCAACACCAAGGATATTGCAGACGCGTTGCCAACCCAGAGGGCTAAAAAATGTATTATAATGTTGTAACGACCGACAGTTTCTTTGTATAATGTAAAGCAACGAGAGTTGATGTTCACAAAAAGATTAAAACAAATATTAATTGACAAAGCTTACTACTACCAGGGGGTTCCACTCCACACTGTAGGTACGCTCGACCGCCTTGCTTATGGCATAGGCAAATCGCAGTAGGCTGTCGGCTTGCCGCGCGCTCGCTCGCTCGCCCCCGCCGTGTCAGTGTAATTGAAAACGAATGCCGCGCAACCCTAGCGTGACGCCGGGAGTAGCGGGGGAAACGCGGGCGCGGGCGGCGCGTTCCTTTTGACTCGCTTCGCCTGGCGCATGGTGTAAAGTAATACGAACTTTTTGAGCGTGCGAATAAAGTTGGAATTCGTTTAATCGCGGTCGTAAGAGAGAAGTTTCTGTACGTTAGCACTATTATTTATTCTGTGGCATGGGTACGCTCCCTTAAGAGAATAATAACAAATCGTGAAACTAGAATAATTCTCAGACTCTGTTGTTGACAGGAGTCCGATATTCAGCATATTCGTGCTGAAAATCGGAATTCGCTTACAAAAGTTGTTTGTATAAACAAATAGTAGAATGTTAAACTGAGCTGAGGCTGTATTTACTCCAAACAAAGTCCGTAACAAAGCGAAAGTGTTTGCGGTACGGTATTTATATAATAATAAAAATAAAACAATGTTTCGCCTTGTTAATTCCATAATAGGGTTTCGGTTTTTATGGGCGCAATAGCTTTTTAAATTGCGCGGTACAAATTACATGGTTCGACATCGCTTGCGAATAACGTCGCCGTTTTGTTTTGGAGTTAAACTGCTGTAATTGTTCTATTACAAGTATACATAATATTCTGTAATTAAATAGTAATTTTTAATTAATGGACTTCTAGTCGGCGTTTAAAAAATCCGCATCGAAAGTCGAACAAAAAGTACAATGAATCGACAGTCGCTCGCGCTGTCAGTCTGTCGCACTGACGGCGCTGCTGTCAATATTATAAAAAAAACCTATTTACAACGCAACTTTATTAATTATTATTTTATGCAGTTCGACGTAAAGTTGTAAATCCAATGACAACATCAGCATTCTGTGCCTTGCGTATGCCAGTTTCTCATAGATGACACCGCGGGTAGTTTTACCCTAAAAAATCAATAATGTAATGACCGTAAAAACGAAACACTTTGAAAAATTTGCAGGGTATGGTATGGTAAGGTGGCGGTTCAAGTCCTGCCATTACCCTGATTTTTCTTTGTGTTGTTATGTAAAGAAATATTAGTTTTTTTTTACTTTACCTATTTATTACTTTAGGGTTCTTGTGTTAGGAGTGTCGGCCTGGTTACCGTTAGTTCGTTCTGTATTTACCGGTTTCACCTGAATGCGAACTTAATCCCCGCTAGTGCGGCAAACCGGTATCAGCATCAGCCGAAAATACGGTTTCGGTGGAACCTGGGGTGCAATTCTTAAATCTCACCAGGTGACTAAAGCTCACCAAAATGACAGAACCTCAATGAAAAAAGGCCATTTTGGTGAGCTTGAATCACCCGGTGAGATTCAAAAATCGCGCTCCTGTACAGTCAAGGAATTTAATTTCCAACCCACCTAAGGTTCAATATCGTAAAGCAAACTGTCACCATAAGAGCTAACTAGAGCAAGGCGTTGGTTTGACATATCGACCTTAATGCATTGCGAATGTCAGACGACATTTCAACGAAATGAGTAGGGAATTAAATTCTTTTACTGTACCTTCATGACTTCACTTCACTACTGTCATTTGTTTTTGGTATTTTCGGCAGATATCGCAAACATTCGTCAAAGTATAAAATAAATATTCAGTTTAATCTTTTTTTGGCATACAGACTCAAGTTTTTAAATATTGCTTTGTTACGGAAAAATAAAATCTCTCAAATTTAACTTATTTAATAGTAAAAAACTATGAACATTCCCCTCTGCTTGTAACGAGCTCTTTTCTTACATCCTGTCTCCGCGCTTACAATTAATTGTATTAAACTTTCGCGCATTTCACACATATTTATAAAGTTATCGGGACTTTAACGCGATAAAAACGTTGTAAGCAAATTTATAAAGGTGCTGTAACGAGGCGAGTGGGTCGAGGGCGGTGTCAGCTTACTTTTGTCCACCAATTATTTCCTGAAGACAGGTCAAATCAGAAGTACCCGGAACCGCCGAGCATG
This sequence comes from Ditula angustiorana, assembly GCA_963691745.1. Lineage (NCBI taxonomy): Eukaryota > Metazoa > Arthropoda > Insecta > Lepidoptera > Tortricidae > Ditula > Ditula angustiorana. The sequence continues at coordinate 974,182 of OY829472.1, read as the reverse complement.
TATGAAGAGATGAATGTGTGTGGATGAAGCGAGGGAAGTATGCTAGGACCGGGGCAAATGGCGTTCTGTGGTCTCTGCCTACCCCATAGGGAAACAGGCAAAAAGGAACTTCAAAATTTTTGTTTGTTTCGGGTATTTGGACTTGGTACATTGGAAAGGGGTGAAATGGGCGGTGTAAATTTGAGAGGGAGTGAGAACACTTGTAGATATTTAGATTACAAAAAAAAATACATTTGTTTTCTGTAGTCCACGCGGGCGTAGCCGCGGGCAGAAGCTAGTACAAAATAAAATACCTGTTTATCGATCACCACAAAACAACAATGTGCAATTTAGAGAAAAACATAAAGCACTCAATAGGCGGATCTCTTCCAGACAAGCTCAAAAATTATTATTAATAATAATAAAATTTATTATTTAATTAATCTACAATAATATCTTCTACATCCGCCCTATCTACACTATCTACATCTACATATATTGTAAGTACTTTGTTTGTGTTTGTTTGTATGTAGAGGTTATCTTTGGAATTACTGAACCGATTCCCAAAAATCTTTTAAAAATATGAAGCTACACTATTCCTGACGGACATAGGCTACTAATTCGACGCAAACGAATTCGCACAACCGCTAGTAAAAATAATAATTTAAAATCAATTAAAAAAGGTAAGGTAAAATAAATAAAGGTAAGGTAAAGTTGTTAAAGGTAATTCGAATTTAAAAAGCGGTTTCGGCCCGTTATACCGATACCATTGTTCACCGCACTCGGTCGAGTCGAGCTCGGGGTTGTTTCCCGCAAACAAGCACGATTACAGCTAGCGGGAATTTTAGGATAATTACCGCCGTTGTAAATACGGGAATTAATCAACTTTGCCATACTTTACAGTCTTGGCTTTGTTTTTTAAGGCTCGAACAGAGTGCATGTGGTTTGTATTAAGGAATGAACAACTTTTTACTTTGAACTTTGTCTAAATGTATATATTTTTAGGTGGTAGGACCTCATCCAAGGTTCTTCCAGATCACTACTACCATCATGCACGCTAATCCCGCCGCTAAGCAGCAGTGCTTGCACTGTTGTGTTCCGACGTGAAGAGCAAGAGCCGGTGTAATTACTGGCACAAGAGGTATTCCATCTTAGCCCTCTGGGTTGGCAATGCATCTGCAATCTCTTTGGTGTTGCGTGTGTCTATAGGCGGTGGTGATCACTTACCATCAGGTGACCCACTGGCTTGTTTGCCTTCCTATTTCATTTAAAAAAAAAACTAGTTATACTTATGCGGAGACGGGGCAGGTAGCTACTGATAAACTTAGATACCTACTCGTAATTCCGGTAGCATATTTCAGCAAAGTAAGGAATCAAGCAAGTGTATTTATTATAGATTTTAGTTCAACAAAAGAGTCCATGTCAGAACCAGCATAACTTTTACCATGAGTTTCTATCGAAAATTCGTATTAGGTTACTATAGTCGATAGCGGTTAAATATGCTCCCATTTGTCAGTGAAACAGTTAACCATAGTCGATACGGTATTTTTCGATGAAATATGTCAAATTTGCGACTCATGGTACCAATGTTCTACGGCAACAGCTACAAAACTTTAGTCACTAGCGCTTTGATTGCGATAGGTAATTTACCGTTGGACTCATACTAGCGATTTTTAGTTCTCTAAGTGAGCGTTAGAGGCGCTGTACAATTCCCCATACAAATCGTTTACGCCGTCGCTAGCGAGTACGGTTGCGGCTAGATGCACTGTACTCATGGTAAGGGTACTAAAGGCTCTTCAGTAAGTACAGTCAGCTATAAAAATATATACAGCCATAGCGTCAAAATATGTACACATCGACCTTATGTTCTATAGGCATAAAGGTGTATAGATATTTATGACGTCTTGGTAACGTATATATATTCATGATGCTGACCGTCGTACCGGGGTGCGACCGTTCCCGGCGGCGTGCCCGGGGCAACTGGAACGGTCCCGGACTCGAGACTGAGGTGCAACTCAAAACAGGGGGCGAAGGTTAACGGGCGGGATTTGAGTTTTAACCTTCAAAAATTGAACCGCGATTAGAATGGAATTGGAAAGTACACACTGAAAGAAACCGGCCAAGTGCGAGTCGGACTCGCGCACCGAGGGTTCCATCAACAACATATAGTACCTATCGCATTTTTGCTTTGTAAGACCAAAAAAAATTTTTTTTGTGTGCCGTGAGATCTTGCTTCTTGCCAAATTTCATAGTTCGAGGTCAACGGAAAGTACCCCATAGGTTTTTCAGTGCCTTGCGAATGTATGGAACATGCTGCATAAACGGCCGTATCTTTTGATTGCGTTGACTTAGAATTTTCATTTTTCACGGCTTCAAGGGACTACAGATTTGAGTATTTGATACTAATTTCAACTCGCTACCACCACGCGTTCCTGAGTACCAAACTACTCGAAACTTGTACTATGGTTACAAGGCAAGGTATATGCATACATATGTACAGTAGGGGTAATATATTTGCGTACCACCTTAGAACCCTATCGCAATGACGCGACTCGTCAAACGCCGGGCTATGTTATACAAATGTCATGCGCATGTCTCTTCGACTAGGTTCTACGGTGGTACGTGTTTCAATTTCCTTGACTGTAAATGAATACATATAACATCCAAGACTCGGGATGTCCAGTGTATATCTATGAAATGACAGTTTGCTGACGCTACTTTCCAATTCTAATCGCGATTTCATTACGCGTGCAACACGAACTGGGATTTCAATGATTTTCGGATGAATATACAAATTTTTGGCGATGTTATGACGTGTTGTTGGATGTACTAATGGCTTACTTAGTAGAATGCTTTGTCTCGGTACTCTAAAGCACAGTAGATACAGCTGGAGCAGTAAAATTATCCGTAAAAGCGTCCGCGTCCGAAACGCGGCGTTCACATTCGCGCAACAAATTGGTAAATTACCTTGCTACTCCGCGTAACCAGTCTCGTGTACTCATATGCAAAACAGCGCCCCTTTGCGGTATTACTATACTAGCTTATGCCCACGGCTTCGCCCGCGTGGCCTACAGAAAACAAATGACAGGGATGGACTTTCCAAAAGTCCTTTCTTAGTATCCACTTAAGAAAGGATTTTTGCCTGCCCCGTATAAGGTACGTATGTTCTAAATTTAAAGTCTCTAGGTCCAGCGGTTTTGGCTGTGCGTTGATATATCAGTCAGTCAGTCAGGACTTTGAATTTTATACTATGTATCCGTTCATTTTCATTTTCATTTTTCATTCATTTTCATTTTCATGTAAAAATCTACTCCCCTCCGCTTGCACATGAAACAGCATGATGATTGGGCATATTCGACTGCAGGATGGCAAAATTTGGCGGCAGTAGAGAAGTCACATTTGAAACATGTCAGAAATAGCTGTCGGACCAAAATCTGTCGTTTTGCAATGATCAATGACTTACTTTAGTATAAAAGTTGTTTGACGTGTAGAACGGTTTGTGGTCGGACAAGTGGTATGCGTTAAAGCCACGATACAGACGTGTTTTAATGATTTTTTGCTACGCGTTTTAGTTGCTAGTTCAAAATGGCCAACCGCATACGATTAAAAAGCCCAATGAATGACAATTCGGTATACATTGCTTGCTTACTATGATGTTAGGTCTGCAAGTCTGTAGCGTTACTTGTCGACACAGTAATGTACTGCTAATTGTCACTGTCACCTGTCGCTTGTCGTGTTTATAAACTTGAGCGCAGCTTGATTATTGAATACGATTGACGAATATAATCACAGACATATGTAACCAGCTTAGTCAAGGAAAACAGGCCTGAGCGCGATGCAATCAGCCGCGGGGACAACGGGGGGAGCGGCGTTCAACTGAGTTCAAAGAGTTGACATACTGTTCTATACAATATTTTCTATGCTTGAAGGGAGTACGCGGACAAAAGTGATCAACAAGTTGTTACAGTAATATGTCTTCGCTTGTCATACGCACGCTGTTTATAAGGTTGTAGTTATCAGAAGGGATGGGTTTTTGTAAGATAATGACGAACTAAAACGTCAATAGACAATATTTGGGTTTCTTCTATGGTTATCTTGAAATATTACAAATAGAAAGCTAACGGTAAGAAATATTTATGAAAACGCTCCATCAAATCCAACAGAGACTTTGACGTCACTAGTCAAATGTATGGTTTTAAGTCTAAGAAGGAAGCACTTATGAATGATATAAAATTTTACCACCGGTGCGGAAAAACCTCTGATGAGAAGATACCGGCAATAAACCGGTTTTACGGGCGGTAGGTCCGTCCGGATCGAACCACCATCTTGCTCGCTAATGCGGCCACTAAGCCCAGTGCTTGCACTGTTGTGTTCCGGCGTTGATAGCAAAACAGTCGGTGTAATTACTGGCACAACATGTATTCCATCTTAGCTCTCTGGGTTGGCAACGCAACTGCTATCTCCTTGGTTGCAGCATAGGCGGTGGTGATCACTTACCATCAGGTGATCCACTTGCTTGTTTGCCTTCTTATTTTATAAATTAAAATGTTATATATTTTTAGATGTAGGTGTATTTATCGTCTGTTCTACACTGCAATTATCTAGATGTCTCTCAGAATAGCAATGATTCTTTCTTAGCAAGTTATACGCGAAAACATTTCAGCAAATTTATTAGCCGTTTAATATTCTTTTGGCAGAGGTCTGCTAGACCAAATTAATATCATACCAAATATACAATCACGAAGAAATACGGCAAAGGGCGATTTTAGTATCGGAAATAAAAGGATATTTACGATCTCACCCGGACGTTGCCGACATATTGGGGGAGCACAGGAATACGGGAAAGCAATAAAGCGATAAAAGAAATATATATAAACATTAGATAAAATCAATTTGACCTACTTGAGGAGTCTGGTTCTCTAAGTATGAAATCGGTGCTCTCAACGGCGAGCGGAGGTATTCTCGCTCACGGTTCTCAGTATACGGGCACAATCTTCATCGTTGAACGCGCCGACGTTACATTAGGGAATCACGCTGCAGTTTACTCGCTCAAAATCGGCTAAGAACAATCTTAACCGCAGCAACTAAGATCTTAGCTATAGTAAGTAATAACACCTTCTGCGACCCTAACATGACGGCCCAGGTTTAGTTTAACCCCTCCCTGTGTCTCTATCTAACTAGTGTCATAAGAAAGGGACGCAGATAGAGATAAACTAAACTTAGCCAGTCATGTTAGAGCCACTGGTAGTACTATTACTGCAGCTATTAATCATAGCATAGCAGCTATTAAGATATTAATCCTACCAGCAATAACTAAATCATAGCTGCAATGATTACAATCGTAGATGCAGTAAGTAAGACCTTACCTGTACTAACTAAAATCTAAGCTGCAGTAAGTAAGACCTTACCTGTAATAACTAAAATCTAAGCTGCAGTAAGTAAGACCTTACCTGTAATAACTAAAATCTAAGCTGCAGTAAGTAAGACCTTACCTGTAATAACTAAAATCTAAGCTGCAGTAAGTAAGACCTTACCTGTAATAACTAAAATCTAAGCTGCAGTAAGTAAGACCTTAGCTGCAATAACTATAATCTCAGATGCAGTAACTCAATCTGGAATAACCAAGATCTGGTTAGACTCATAAGCACATGAGCAGGATAGTCCTACTCGCCATTTGTACGGTCGTAAACATTAATTGTAAAACCACCACAGAACCCTGTCATAATGACTTTGTCAATCTGTAACCACGTGTTAGTAAACAATCCAAAGCAATGTCACTACAACAAGGTTCCATACAGGGTCAACGATCAAAGTCCGTGATGGTGCTAGTTGACTGATCTATATTTGAACACCAATTATCTTCCTAACAGTTCTGTTTGACTATTCTTCCAATGCAAAAACAGCACAAGGCTTTCCTTAAAAAAAGATTTAAAGCCCTGAATAAAATGGGACAAATTCAAAAAGCAATTAAGGAGTCAGAGATAAACGTATTTTGACTAGTAAATCCTTGGGCTCGAGATAGGAAAGTCGAAGTAGATTTATCGACATTGTTAAAATAGAAGCCTTATCAGCAACCTTGGCGTTTCGCGTTTTAATGGATGTCTTTGGAGTTTTAAAAATGTCGCTAATATTGGTGTTTTTTTAAGGCACAGCTCTTTTACCGCGTTTTAACAAACAGGAAATTGGATTTGAGAATAGGTACAATTGAACGGAATAATATTGATGCTATAAAAATAAAGCGGCCATAGTAATACCTTGAAAATTTCAATTGTATAGAATTTACGTTTCAAAAGATAAAGATAATTCTGTTTTGGGACAGAATGTTTACCTCCACTTATAGACAGACAGACGGACAGTCGAGGCTAAGTAATAGGATTCTTTTTGTACCCTATGGAAACGTACGGAGCTGCAAAAAATACTATGGTTATTGAAAGGATTGAGTTTAAAACGTGGGCATGTGCTTTCCTTTTTTCATTATTTTTTAATTAGCTTCGAGCCCTCTTCTACACATAACTGTGTTTAGCGGTCTCTTGAAACACTCGTTAAGGTAACCTTACCAGTGCTTGACACCCGATAGTCTGAGCCGGACGACACTACTCTTAGTTATTTTTAACTCTTAATATTTTCTTCCAGTAAGGATGGTGACCAAGGAGTCACGTCCAAGAGTGAACGCCTCTTTAACAACAGTTCACACCCGATGACACTACCTTTAGTTACTACCACTATTATCTCTTATAATTATTTCCAGTAAGAATGGTCAGCCCTTGCAAACGCCTCTTTAATAAAACTCCACACCCGATAACACTACCCTTAGGTACTACCAATTTTAACTCCTATATTTGTTTCCAATAAGGATGCTGACACCTTGCGAACGCTTCTTTAATAATAGTCCACACCCGATGGCACTACCCTTAGAGACAACCAGTTTTAACTGCTACATTTGTTTCCAGTAAGTATGGTGAGACCTTGCGAACGCTTCTTTAATAATAGTCCACACCCGATGACACTACCCTTTTAGAGACAACCAGTTTTAACTCTTATATTTGTTTTCAGTAAGGATGGTGAGGCCTTGCGAACGCTTCTTTAATAATAGTCCTTACCCGATGACACTACCCTTAGAGACAACCAGTTTTAACTCCTACATTTGTTTCCAATAAGTATGGTGAGACCTTGCGAACGCTTCTTTAATAATAGTCCACACCCGATGACACTGCCCTTAGAGACAACCAGTTTTAACTCCTACATTTGTTTCCAATAACACTACCCTTAGAGACAACCAGTTTTAACTCTTATATTTGTTTTCAGTAAGGATGGTGAGGCCTTGCGAACGCCGCGCCGTCGCGTGCGTGCTTCTTGCCATCATGGCTGTCGTCGCGGCCGCGAGCTACGATCGTGAGCGCCTTGAGATTGCCAAGCAGATATTGGAAGAAGTGCCGCTTACTGACGGGTGAGACACTATAACATACCATGAATGTCATTCATTATAACCTCGTAAAGCCCAAGCCTATAGAACAAATTGACAAACTGATGTTGAACTCACTGTCTGAAAAATATGGTTCAACATTCATAGAACGAAAATTGACGTAGGCTTTACGAGAATAAAATAATGTAACCTAACCAACGAAAGAATAAGCTATCTCGTCTTTAAATAATGAATAGCTTCAGGCGTTCCTTTAACGCAAAAACCATCCTCCTTCGCTTCCACACGAAACAACATATATCACCCAGACTCAACTATAATCCACCACCACTAAACACTAAAAATACACGATCTACGCGAGTTTCACCTCAACACGAGGCATCATCCGGATCAAATAGTTCAAACATTCGCTACTTGAACAAATTGCATACTAACGAGTTTGTTCCAGTTTGTTAGGTCGTCTCATCATTATTCTTTCGTTAAAGTAAAACGATATTTGTTTCAGCCACAACGACCTTCCGTGGAACATTCGCAAGTTCCTGCGCAACCAGATCAACGAGTTTGAACTGGACACCGACCTGACCCGCGTAGAGCCCTGGTCCATCTCCAAGTACTCCCACACCGACCTCCCGAGGCTGAGAGAGGGCATGGTTGGGGCACAGGTAAGTTACACTTCTTTAACATCTAAAGGGCCTGATGAGTCAGAGAGGCAAACAATTAAACCCAGGAAGGCTAGGCCCACATGTCTGGAGGAAGGTTACGCGTTCCCGACCTCCCTTTCCTATAGCGCGAGTTAGCCCCGGCACGTAACCTGGGGTGACCGGTCAGGCGCCGTTGTAGAGCGAAAGCGTTATATTACGAAAACTTGCTTGAGGCTTGAGGGAAACCGGTTTGAGAGGCCTTGGTTCGGGTTGCCCCCCACTCTGCGGGAGAGTCCCACATACCTCCCAAGCTGCTCCAGGCTCTCTTTCTAAATCTCTATGACACTGAAAGCCGTAACAAAATCAGCTGTTTCGTTAAGATGGAGCGTCCGAAGATATGGACAGCTAGCTTTATGCTATACTTTATTAAGAAGATACAATTATCTACTTTAAAAATAGTAGATATTTTAAACGGGATGCCCTCTAAGGATGCCCTCCAAAGCAAAGCAGCGCTTTAACAACAATCTACTATTACCGTACGCGTGCTGTATGGAACCTCGTCTATGTGAGCCAGCGTTTTTCGATACACTCGTCCCGTAGAGCAGAGCCACCTGTTGCCGCGAGGTGACATATCGCGGTCCTCGATCGACAGCACCCACCCATCGATCACAGCTTCGTATGGCGCGTGTTAACCTGCGCCCTCGCGCCATCAATTTGACTGCTCAGGTTGGGCAAGGTGCGAAGAGAATGGCCCAAATGGCAGCCATTTGTAGCCCGGCTCGGGTTTCCTGTAACGAGAGCAATCAGCGACCAAAATTCAACGCGGTTGCCAGTTTTTAGGGTGCCGTATCTCTTAAGCAAAAGGGAAAACCCTTATTTCATCATTTCGTTCACTATCTTTTCAAATCGCAATGGAACCAAATAATAAATGAATAAATAAGTAATCCCATTTATTTCAGGCTGCATAGACCTATAAAAACACTTTAAAGACTAACACGTTAAAATTAGCACGTTACTTCGGCGACGTGTGACCTAGTTTCGGTGTCCAGCAACTGTCCGCGAAAACGACAGAAAACCTAGAGGGTGCTTTCCGTTGATCTAAAACCAGTTTTAGCAAGAATCAATGTTTCATAGCACAAGGAAAGGAAAATGTTCGATAATCGAAAAATTGTAGTTACATAAAAAATTTTTTGCTTTTATGAACTTGACCGCGGCCTTTGTCGATGTATGGAGACAACAGTTTTCCAATGGCATAGTTAATTATGTCCCTCAATCCCTATCTTTTTGTTACAGCAATGTTAGGAGCTTATTAAGTTTGTACGGAACCCACGGTGCCCGAGTTCGACTCGCAATGTGCCGGGTTTTTAAACATTGTACAAAGAAAAATGTTGGTAAATAGGTACAAGTAAGCACCACTGCCCCCAATATTCGAGGAGATTGTATACGCGTCGCCGGTTTTAATTTGTAATGAACAAGAGCAGGAAATTTGGACTTTCGGCACTCTCACAGGCAAAATGACTGCAGCTAAAAGAACTGCCTCTTTCAATGATATTATAATGCATGGATGTACAGTGTCATACTAAATGACAGCAGAAAAACGGCCCGACATGAGAATACAGGTTGACGCCAATGTCACAAATGCAAATTATTAGTTTACCATTTACAGTCATTGGATTTACAATTTTACGTCTAACTGCATAAATAATAATTTATTAAGTTTTGTTGCAAATAGGTTTTTTACAGAACAATTAGTATTGACAGCAGCGCCGTCGGTCCGCAAGACTGACAGCGCGAGCGATTGGCGATTTATTGTACTTTTTGTTCGACTTTTGATGCGGCCATTTTTTAAACGCTGACTAGAAGCCCATTACTTATAGGTCAATGGCCTCTTTACATCGATGTTATATGTTGGTTCATTGCTACTACTATCAAGCTAGTTTACTAAAACAACTCATTCAGCTACACCTTTGGCACTTCCAAAAACCTATCTCAAGACAACTTTACAAGCTTGTAGAAGTACTGAGATGTTTCTACATACCCTGCAGTTACATTGAGTGCCGACGTAACGGAACGACGTAAAACTAAAAACCTGGAGCAGCAATAAGCCTTAGATCGTATGCGAGTAATCTGAGTCGCCCTCGCCTTCAACTCGCATGTCAAGTAGCTACTATCGGAGACATTCTTAATTTTACCACTCTAGGGGTGTAATGTACTTTTATCACTCTTGAACGTTCTTGGCCCTTAAGATTCACGATAAGATAATATCGTGACTGCAATAAAAAGCCAGCGGGTGGTTTAGAACCCTGTGCAAGGTCTGGATCGCTGCCACCATCCCGTTTGCTGATCCTGTCGCTAATCAGTGCTTGCACTGTTGTGTTCCGGTGTGGAGAGCAAGACAGCCGGTGGAATTACCAGCACAAGAGGTAGCCCCCTGGGTTGGCAACGCATAAGCAACCTTGGTGTTGCGGTTGTTGACAGTGGTGATCAGATACCATCAAGTGACCCACTTGCTCGTTTGCCTTTTTTAAAACACTTAAATTCAAATTGAGTGGTAATTATAAATACCGTTTACTAAACGACGTTGAATTGAAGCTAATTTACTTGAAATTAACTTTGTATGTTAGCTTCTTCCGCATATATTTCCAGAATCGCCGAAATTAATTCAAATTCATGAAAGCAAAACTTCCGAATAAAGGGTTCGTTGTTATCTTAGATTAAATGAAGGGTAAAAACAGCCCCCGAATAGGTAAGTAGGGGTAAATTTGAATTTATGTTGGTCGTAAATTGCTCGGCCGTTGCGGCTGGCTGAGAAAGGTATTGATGGCGATCTTGTTAAAGGGGCTCGGAACTTGTCATGTACTTTTGTCTGTCTGCCCTGACATGACCAAACCAGGGGCCCTTAAGAGTGTGAACCCAGCCCGAAAAACCGCTCCACATACAAACGGCGATAACGTTTTCCACCCTCTAAACCGTAATGTGTCGCAATGATTTTTTGATATATTGTCATTATGCCGTAGAACTAAGTTTGTATGTTTTGATTTTTTTTATATTCTTCATAGATTTGACAATATTTGCATTTTAGGACTTTCAAACAAAGCAAAAAAGCGTCACTGTTTTTGAAACTATTAAAAATAATTATTATAAAAATCAAAACATACAAACCTAGGCATAATGATAACATACAAAAAAATCATGGCTGTAGGTTAAGGTTTAGAGGGTGGAAAACGTTATCGCCGTTTGTATGGAAAGCGCTGGGTTCACACTCCTCTTAAGCACTAGCTTTTACCGCTGATATAAAGCATATCTCTTTCTAACCAGTAAGCGTGTGGGAGAGGGACAGGATGCGTTTGTGTCACTGAACTTGGTTTAACCTTGAATGAAGAACCAAAGCATAGATATAACCTCAGTACATGTCAAGCATACACACACGTAACTGTCAAAAACTCCTGCCATTACCTTAATTTTTCTTTGTGTTGTCATTACATAGCATTTTAATGAACGGTTAAGTTGATCCAAGTTTATCATTATGCGTCATTTCTTTTAACACCAGTTTGACAGAGACGGAACGAGAGATAAATTGAAGCTGTCCCGGTAATGTTGGACCACAGGTCTCGGATTAGCTCGAGGTTCGTTAATTAATTCACGATAATACAATTAGGTACAAAATTAATCCCCCCTTTGTATCAAAATATTCAGCGCGTGTGAAGGGTTTACCAACGGATTGGTGTAACAGTTAATTAAAAGACCAAACACCGAATCGTTGATAACTTATATATTAATATAACTATAATTACGTAAATAAACTCAGTTTATTCAAATGAAAACATTCATTTATATTACAATTTACAAATAGTATAAGTCAGCGTCAGGCTTCGATAGTAGGTTTCCACAATGGATTTTATCCTAGCGGCACTGAATAAATAATAATACTAACGTACAGATAAATCTCTTTTTCGACCACCATTAAACGAATTCCAACTTTATGATCAGGCACAAATAGTTCGTATTCCTGTGCAAACATTCGCCAGGCGGCATGCGTCAGAAGGAAGGCGCCGCCCGCGCCCGCCTTCCACCCGCAATGCCCTGGAGCACCGCTAGGGTTGGGTTGCTTACTGTAATACTATCAACACAGTGAGCGGGCGCGCGCGCGGCAAGCCGGCAACCTACTGCGATTAACCTATGCCATAGGCAATGCGGCGAGCGCACCTACAGTGCGGAGTGGAACCCCCCTGCTAGCGGACGTTTGCGACTTCGTCCGCGTGGTATAAGTAGCCTATGTCCGTCAGGGCACAGAATAAATAATAGTCCTACCGTACAGAAACTTCACTTTTACGACCGCGATTAAACGAATTCCAACTTTATTCACACGCTCAAAAGGTTCGTATTACTTCATACACCATGCGCCAGGCGGCGCGAGTCAAAGGGAACGCGCCTTTATCTTTTGTGCCAGTAACTGCACCGACTCTCTTGCTCTCCATGCCAGAACACAACAGTGCAAGCACTGCTGCTTAGCGGCGGGATTGACAAGCAAGATTGTGGTAGCGATCCAGGCGGACCTTGCACAAGATCCTACCACCTGCAGGCTTTTTATGCAACCACCAAGATTTGTAAGTGACTTTTCCTCAACAATTTCATCGTAAACGCTCATAGAAAATAATAAATTGCTCAGAGTATTAAGCAAGTAGCTTGTCTCAGCCCTCTGGCTATTTCCATTACAAAAGTAATTGAAATTGCTTCAACCGTGCCGTTGACGTTCCGTAACGGAAATGGAAAAAACTTTGTACCTATTGAAAAATTGAGCGCTACTATTTCCTCGATGGTCGATCTGTCCAGTAAGAAATAGTATATTACTGTTATTCTCTAAGCGCGTTGACGTCGAGGCAACGCCCTGTCTCGCTCACTCGAGCTAGTGCTAGAGCGAGACAGGACGCTTCCCCAGGGACAAGCTCGAGTCCAACGCTAGAGAATAACAGTACGGTCATTGCGGATCCACTCCGCACTGTAGGTACGCTCGGCCGCCATGCCTACAGCGTAGGCAAATTGCACTAGGTTGTCGGCTCGCCGCGTACCCTCGTTGTGTCAGTGTAATCGAAAACGAATGCAGCGCAACCCTAACGTGTCGCCGGGAGTTGTGGGGGGAAGGCGGGCGCGGGCGGCGCGTTCCTTTTGCCGTGAACCGTATGACGAATGTGTATGATGTAACACGAACTTTTTGCGCGTGTGAATTAAGTTGGAATTCGTTTAACCGCGGTCGTAAAAGAGAAATTTTTATAAGTTAGTACCTACTATTACTTATTCTGTGGTACGTTCAAATTGTATTAGTACTGTGCTGTCCACTCTACCTACTTCCTCAATGTTCTGCCCCGTGTGAAATCAGCTTTAATGTTATTTGAATTAACTTCTCAAGGAAGTGTGGTCACTGAGTCGGCAGATGTAGAAACTTCCAACTGTATGAGAGAAAGACTGACGAAAGAGACAAACGGATAAAAAAATAAGGATTCCATTTTTCAAAACTTGCTACAGAACCCTAGAATTGAAATAATCAACACGACAAAAATAAACCCAATCTGTCCTTCGAAAGCTTTCAACAGTTAGTACCGGATCCATCATCATCCATCATGATCGCGAATTAAAGCAGACATTTTTAGATATAACTTCCACGGAAAAATATGGGTTTTGACAACTTTCTTCGAATGTCCAATCGCCAACACACTTAACTGTCCATTCCTGAACTTTATCCTTATAAGAATAAGGTGCACGAGTTGGCGTTTGTACTAAGGAGCCATTTAGATGGCACGAGTTCTCATTCGCTAGTCGTACATTGCGTGCTCTTGAAGTATGATGGTTTGGATCGATCTATTGCGCCCACCGATGTAATCCAACTAACGTTTAATGTCGCTTCAGCAGGGGGGTTCCACTCCGCACTGTGGGTACGCTCGACCGCCTTGCCTATGGCATAGGCAAATCGCAGTAGGTTGTCGGTAAGAGGGTGTCATTAAAACGCACTGACCTATAAGTAATGGACTTCTAGTCAGCGTTTATAATATGGCCGCATCAAAAGTCGAACAAAGTACAACAAATCGACAATCGCTCGCGCTGTCAGTCGGACCGACAGCGCTGCTGTCAATACCATTATTTTGTAAAAAAACCTACTTGCAACGCAACTTACTAAATTATTATTTTATGCAGTTGGAAGTAAAATTGAGATCCAATGACTATAAATGGTAAACTAATAATTTGTATTTGTAACATTGGCATCAACCTGTATTCTCATGTCGGACCGTTTTTCTGCTGTCATTTAGTATGACACTGTACATCCATGCATTATAATATCAAGCCGTATATAACGCCATGAAATTAATTCAATACCCACTTATACAACATTAACGTAACTGTCACCACAAATTAACTCCACTTTACCGTACCACTTGACATTGTTTCGCTTCTGTACGGGCATCATTGAGAGGCGATTCTCGAAGTCCGCTAGCGCTGCGTTCGTCGTCGAAACAGTGACTTGTCTCGCTCGTTTTTTTTTAAATAACCAATGTTTTAATTATTCTTGGTAAGTCTTTTTTGCAAAAGTGTCACAATCTTTACTTTTTTTTATACAACATAGGAAAGCAAACAAGCAAGTGGGTCACCTGATGGTAAGTGATCACCACCGCCTATAGACACCTGCAACAACAAGGAGAGTGCAGATGCGTTGCCAACCCAGAGGGCTAAGATGGAATACCTCTTGTGCCAGTAATTACACCGGCTGTCTTGCTCTCCACGCCGGAACACAACAGTGCAAGCACTGCTGCTTAGCGGCAGGATTAGCGAGCAAGATGGTGGTGTTACTTTTATCTTTTTTACATACCTAGTATAAAGTCGCTATCCGTTCGTCTGTCCTAAATCCTTATAGTGTTTGTTCGGCCGCCTTCTCCTTCCAAACCACGCAACTGATTTTGATGCGTTTTTCACTGTCATTTAGAGATTTAACTCGTGCGGAGCCGAGGCGGGTCGCTTGTAAAATATAAATATAAATTAAAATTGTAATGACAACACAAAGAAAAATTAGGGCAATGGCAGGACTTGAACCTGCAACATCAGCATTCCGTGCCTTGCGTATTCCAGTTTCGCCACACTGCCGCTGCCCTACCCTGCGAATTTTTCAATATGCTAATGTGTGAGGGTAGTTGTACCCTTAAAATCAATAATGTAATGACCGTAAGACGAAGCACATTGAAAAATTAGCAGGGTAGGGCAGCGGCAGTGTGGCGAAACTGGAATACGCAAGGCACGGAATGCTGATATTTTTTATTTTTTTATTTTATTTTTTATGTTGCAGGTTCAAGTCCTGCCATTGCCCTAATTTTTCTTTGTGTTGTCATTACAATTTTAATTTAATAATTTGAATGTTGAAAAGATTTAAAATAAAAAATCGAAAGAAATTTCGGTTACAAAAATTAAATATAATTATAGCAAGAATAGATTATCCTGAAATAACATGATTTAGTAGCAGGTCTTTTTTTAATGGCTTCGGTTTCAACCGTCTTCGGTTGAAACCGAAGCCATTACGGGCGGCGTCCCGCGAGGCCAGTGCACTTTCAACCAGCGACACAACCGGTGCATTTGCATTATGTTATATAATAACATTTTTGTAACTCTAACATAAGTTTTAGACATAAACATTTCTCTCTTCTTCATCGGTCCCTCACTGCTGAGGATCGCGACCACATATGGTTTCCTTCCACAGACTGCGATCGTAAGATGTGTGGACCGCACGATGCATGCCGCCGCCCACCGCCCTCTTCACTGTGTCGACCATCTCGCTGGCGCCCTACCCTGAGCACGTCTGCCTTCTACTTGGCCCAAGATGATTTGCTTCTCAAGGCAATGCTTCGGAGACCTCATAATGTGTCCGAAAAACCTGAGGGCACGTCTTCGACATATATTGGAGAGCCGCGTGGCGATGTTGAGCTCTAAACATAAATAAACACTTAAGTCGCATCAAAATATTTCTCAAAAATGAGGGTATACATCGAGCGAGTGAGCGAGACAGGGCAATGTCGACGACGATCGCAGCGCTAACACGTTCTGAGAATACCAGAAGACTAATTCTCCAAACGCAAAAGCGAAAAACTCGACGCTGGGGCAGCGCCCTGTGTTGTAGCGCTAGCTTGAGTGAGTGAGGGCGACGCCTCGTCGTCGAGTTCGACGCTGATGCGCGTAGAGAATAACAGTACAGTACAGGGGGATGTGAAGTGGAAGTTGACAGTTCGTCGGTTGACGAACAAATGAATGGTTATAGCAACTTGTAGTTATGTACCGTTTGTTTGCAACTTCGTCCGCGTGCAATATGGAAGTACGTATCTAACTAGGCTTCTAGGTGGCGCAGGAAGTTGAAACAAGCACCAGATTTTGAGAGTGTACAAACCGAGATTTGGCAACGTCGCCTATAGCTACCAAATATTTAGTTGTTTTCATTGATTTAGCAAAATTAATGAGTTAAAATACGGAATATAGCAACGGTATGTACTAGAACTTGTGTTCTTACATTTGTTGGTAAGTAGTAAACCTTATATACTTATACCGAAATGTACACATTTACAAATGGAAAGTTTTCAAGTGCTTGTTTTACACTTAATTATAACTATTTAGTATAACTGTATTAACTATTGCAATGCATTATCAATATTTTAGTTCATACCGTTGCTATATTCCGTTTTTAATTCATTAATTTTGATAAATCAATGAAAACGTCTGAATATTTGGCAGCCATAGGCGACGTTGCCAAATCTCTGTTTGCACGCTCTTAAGAGGGGTGTGAACGCAGCCCCAAAAAGCTTTTTGTTAAGAAATAGGAAGGGAAACAAGCATGTGAGTCACCTGATGGTAAGTGATCACCACCGCCTATAGACACCCGCAACACCAAAGAGATTGCAGATGCGTTGCCAACCCAGAGGGCTAAGATGGAATACCTGTTGTGCCAGTAATTACACCGGCTGTGTTACTCTCCATGCCGGAACACAACAGTGTAAACAATGCTGCTTAGTGGCAGGATTAGCGAACAAGATGGTGGTAGCGATCCGGACGGACCTTGCACAAGGTCCTACCACCCGCAAGCTCTCCATGCAAACGGCGATAACGTAACGCTCTAAACATAATGATTTTTGGTATGTTCTCCTTATACCTTAGAACTAGGTATGAATGATTCTTTTAAACGTACAAACATACAAATCTAGTTCTCGGGCATAAAGGCCGTATACAAAAAATCATGGCTATAGGTTAAGGTTTAGAGGGTGGAAAACGTTATCGCCGTTTGTATGGAGAGCGCTGGAAACACAATAGTCTTAAATTACAACTTCCAGCAATAAATACAACTATGCAGTTTTAGAGACTTACACGTACAAACTTAAAAACAAACAGACAAAAATTTATATATTTTTTCTTCAAATGACAAACTTATGCCAAGAGTTCTACGAACCATCATTACCCCCCCCCCCCCTACCCAATAAACAATTTCTCCCCTTTTTCGCACCAATACGTCAAAATATGCCATTATCAAAACCTATACACGTTATAAATCATCCGACAAACTTACGGATGCCGTTGGCTTAAAATGGAACTAGATAGATTTTGTATTACGGTGACGCCGCCGTCGAGGTACAATTTAAGTTTGTAGCAAAAAGGTGAACACATCTGTCGTAAATGGCCGTTGCCATTTACATTTCGGGACGTTTATTTTAATCATATTTTCATACTAATCTGTCATTATTATTGTATTATTGTATTGCGGGTGGTGCACTGTTGTGTTCCGGCGTGGAGAGCAAGACAGCCGGTGTAATTACTGGCACAAGAGATATTCCATTTTAGCCCTCTGGGTTGGCAACGCATCTGCACTCTCTTTGTCTATTGGCGGTGGTGATCACTTACCATCAGGTGACCCACTTGCTTGTTTTCCTTCCTATGTTGTATAAAAAAAGAAGAAACTTAAGTTATGAAAACTCATTGGTACATGGCGACCGCTGGGGATAGAATCGGGTAAGTCACATTCACAAGGCTACCTTCTAGTCACAAGGGCATACGTCATTTTGTACGTCTGTCTTGGTGCGTGCGAGAAATAACCAAGTACTTAGTAGCGAACGATCGTAATGTTAGATCCCGATGATGCCTCGTACATAAGCGAAACGCGCGTCGATCGTGTTGTTTAGTGTTTAGTGGTGGTGGTGTGTAGTTGGGTCTGTGTATAGAATAATAATGGTCTGTGTGATATATGTTGTTTCGTGTGGAAGCGGAGGAGGATGGGTTTTTGCATGAACATATATATGTCGCACAGACGCAGCTACGAGCGCGGCACTGGTTTCGCAGAGTAGCAAGGTGAGTTTGTTCCAGTTTGCCTAGTATGTAACTCAAAGGTGCCACCCCGAATTCCACGACTCCGTAACCTTATGGTCCCCGGGGAATACTCCCGCGTAATTCACCCCTCCTAATAGATGAGGAATGACTCGGTTTTTTTAGAAAAAGGAAATTCTTAAAATGAAGGCGTGAGTCAGTGAAAGCCAGAAACAATATTTTTTGCGTTCCTTACAACGCACCCTTAGAATTAAAGCGACTCAATTCTGAATATGATATTTCCCAAAATTAAACCCTATGTTTTTTAATTAAGGTGATATTTTGGGACGTGTATTATTCAGAAATGGGTCACTTTAATTCTAAGCATGCGATAAGGCGAAAACACTTTAGGAATCACCATTTTGACAGGTGTCAGATGTCAACTATTTCTTTGAAAGAGAAGTGAGTTATAAATTAAGTGTTTTATGAATTCCCAAGAATTTGAGTGTAAGGAAAAAACATGGGTATTTTTTTTATGAAATAGGAAGGCAAACAAGCTAGTGGGTCACCTGATGGCAAGTGATCACCACCGCCCATAGACACCCGCAACACCAAGAAGATTGCAGATGCGTTGCCAACCCAGAGGGCTAAGATGAAATGCCAGTGTGCCAGTAATTGCACCGGCTGTCTTGCTCTCCACAGAACACAACAGTGCAAGCACTGCTAGCGGCAGGATTAGCGAGCAAGATGGTGGTAGCGATCCGGACGGACCTTGGACAAGGTCCTACCACCACGGGTGTTAAGAAAAGGATATCCAAAAGTTAACAACAACAAATACTCTTTATTGATGCACACAAGTAAACAAAATAAAAAAACACGCACAGGGAAATTTTACATGGGAGTCAACAGGCGGTCTTATCGCTGAGCAGCGATCTCTTCCAGACAACCTTTGGAAAGAGATACGGTGAGATATAGACGCACTAAATAAAGCAATACAAACCGAATTAGACATAACCCTCTGAGATACAAATAAAACTAAACGAAGTCAACTAAATATACACTAAACATGAATACTAAAATTTGTCAAAAAAGGACCCCTTAAAAATAGTACAGTCACCCTCCGAAGTTGCTAAACACTTAAGAACCGTGTCGTAGTAACGTATGAAATGAGAGAGTTGCTCTAATTTGTCACATTACTGACAGCGACAAGGCACTAAATTGTTCAGCTACTTCTAGTCATATTTTTCAAGACAGACTTCAAGTCATATTTTTCTTCTTTTTTATAAACGTAATAAATTTTATCTACACACATATCATAAGTGCTCAATAACGCGTTCAAAAATCATAGAAAATGACCAGCATTATTACAACCAATGTTATTATCAAGTTATAATAAGAATTTTCTTGTCTGTGGTAGTAGGTAAATCTGTTCTTTATTGGGTAGTATCTCTTAGTAGTCTGTATTTATTGGTCATCATATTACCGATATCTCTGACGTTATGAATTTGAATTTGGAACAGCTGTCAAAATTCAAGTTTGTCTCTTTTTAGTACCCATAGATATTAAAACGTCAACTCAGTATGATTTTTTATTTAAACGCACGCCATTTGATCTCGAGTCACATGACAATAGGGACTTCATTCGTTTGTCTATGATTTAAAAAAACGTTGTCTTGACGGATGGTTCGAATTGCCGCCATTACTTGTTGTCTCTCGTTTGTTGGTTTTTTGCTGTTAAGGTTTTTTTGCAGTTATGATATGTGTGTCGATAAAGTAATGTATGCAACTGTATATAATTAGGCCTTAAAACACTAGTGTGATCCTATTATGAAACTCGCTGACGCTCGTTTCATAAAACCACACTCGTGTTTTAAGGCCTCTCGTTATATAGCAGTTGCATAAAATACTATGGAAGGAGGCCGCTGATCGAAAGAGTACTAAATATACAGTTGGACTATTTATCAAAACTGCGGCGCTACCTACAGCGCTAACAAATAGTATAAATTGCATTCCAGTAACGATATTAGATGACGATATCAAAAACTGTGATAGCATAAAAGTGGTTATTATTAAACTGACATCTTTTTTACTGACACGACCTGACTGACATCGTTTTTACTAATTTGTCGTTATTTTGGGTTAATTAATAAATGCCAAGATCAAGAATTTGACTGCTATTAAATTAATTTTAGTGACCTATATTAATATTCAATGTGATTCAATTAGTACCAAGTATTTAGTCCGTTAGTATTTCAATTAGTATTTAGGACATGGATCTATCGATGACATGCTCTATTTATTTAACTGAAATTCTATTTCTACTCTGTTTGAGTTTATAAATTACCGTGTTTGTCATTTAATGTATTGTTTAACGTTTAATTAAAAATTTGCATGATATATTCGTTTGAGTAAAACAAACAAAACGAATCTGAAAATTCTAAATTAAGAATAGCTATCTTCGGCTAGCAGACTCTTGTCACACACGTAGTTTAACCCAATAACCAGAAGACTATATCGTTGCTTTCATTACGTCACGCAGTATGGCAAAAAAAGTGTCCGAAAGTCTTAACATTATTACAATGTCTTCGTCCAAGGTCCCCAGATTTTACCCTCGTATAAAATGTAAGTTGGCATTGTCTCAGCCTCGACCCGAGAACGGTTCCAAAATGTCTTAACCCACCCAACGTTATACTCACCTTCGACCTTACTAACAACAACATGAGCTCCTGATTTAAGTATCCCTTGAACAGATTTAGGTTCTTCTGGAATGTTCGGCGAATGTTTTCAAGCAAACAGTGACTTGACAAAGAGTGAAAGCAAAAGCCTTATCTGATTCCAATGTTGAAAGCCCTGCCGAACGCGAACGGCTAAGCTCTTACGTCGTCAACATAAAGCTGAATTCCAGAAACACCATGAGTATTCTACAGACGCGCGATCTGATAGTTGGAAAGCAAATTGCACCTTGCTTCTGAATACGCTATTCTCAAAAGCGACTCGCTAGCGAAGGCTTAAGGTAAGTTTTTGCGTGGCGTCCGGAAATATTTTTTGCGCAAAATTTAATTCAATCTAAGGGATTCGACTTATAAATTTGTAAATGGATTGATATTCTTAGAGCCCCTTTCCACATGTTGTGATTCTGTATTTAGGGCAGGTTGGGGAAATGGGACGGAAAATACATTTCAGTTGAAGACGCAAGGAATTCGACCTGCGAAGGTAAGGTGATGCTACCAAATGGATTGCGATACGGAGTCGGATGTAAAGTCTTGAAGTACAAAAATAGATAAATTTAAAAGTAACGAAAACGTTAAAACTTACAAAAATGTGCCTTCACAAGCACACAATAGGAAATAATATGATGATGAACTGGGTGAAAAACTTGAAAAATAACTAAAATTATTACAGAAATTTAATGCTGGATGAAATTAAATAAGAAAATAATAAATCTTTGAAATTTAAGTTGACCAATTGGCTCCAAGATTTTTTTTTTATAACATAACGGAATATTAGACAAAGCAGAAGATGAGTTAAAATTATTCAAATTAGATTAGAATTATTAAAATCCTGCATGATATGTAATAGTTTGCGCACCTGCTTGCGGGTTGAATACGAACGAACTACAATTTTTTTTTCTGAGTTCCTGTGCCCGTATGCTAGCAAATAAATCATTTCATTTCATCTCAATTTCATTTCAAGAATACTGAGCACCTACCTTCACATGAATTAAAACCAAAACTGAGATGTCAATTTAATGTCAAAATCAGATCAAGGTAGAAATTTTAAATTTGTAATTTGGAACTATAATATTTTTGTAATAAAAAGAAAACTAAAGGAAGGTCGGTTTACAATAGTATTTTATGCAACTGTTGCATAATGAGGGGTCTTAAAACACGAGTGTGGTTATATGAAACGAGCGTCAGCGAGTTTCATAATAGGATCACACGAGTGTTTTAAGACCTAATTATGTACAATTGCATACATTACTTTATCTACACACATATCATAAGTACTCTATGATGGGTTCAGAAGCCATAGGGCAATGACCTGCATTGCTACTAGCTACTAGTGCTAGGTACCTATTAAATATCTATGACTGTACACATTAAAATAATGTAATAAAAATGAATTTGAACAAATATAGAAACAAATTAGAAAAATTCTCATAATAATATTGGTTGTTATAATGCTGGTCATTGCCTACGGTTTCTGAACGCATTATAGAGCATTTATGATATATGTGTAGATAAACGAGGATTACTGCCTCGTTACAACCTCTATCTAGATATCTTAGGTTACTGTGCTGATCCTCAAACTATGTTTGCATTATTCAACGAGCTTGAAGTCTGGTGCACATATGGCCGACATTACATATACTATAGATTCTGCTATGTTATGTCTAAGCTATTCCTAAGGGAGCTATACTTCCTGCGCTCGAAATTACCATAAAACTAGCCAAGCGCAAGTCTCACTTTAGCATCGCACGTTCCGTACCACCGCATAACATTTTTTTTTATGAAATAGGATGGCAAACAAGCAAGTGGGTCACCTGATGGTGGGTGATCACCACTGCTTATAGGCACCCGCAACACAACGAGATTGCAATCCAGAGGGCTAAGATGGAATACCTCTAGTGCCAGTAAGTGCACCGGCTGTCTTGCTCTCCACACCGGAACACAACAGTGCAAGAACTGCTGCTTAGCGGCAGGATTAGTAAGTAAGCATATTTGTGTCATCTTCAAAACACAGTCGCGGCTGCCTCCCGGAGGGGTAGGCAGAGACCACGGATTCCCATTTGCTACGATCCTAACATAAATAAAAATAAAAAAAACCCGTTGGTTTACTTAGGCCCTATCCGCCACTCTCTGATAAGTTTTCGATATCATATATAACAGATATCTGTGACATCTATGTTTAACTCCATAGAATAAACGAGACATCTTTGGATATACGAGAATTTTCTTTTCTTTTCTTGCTTCTTCTTTTCTTGCTCTTTGTGTCCCTGATAAGATCTATGATACTTCTTTCATCAACTCAACTGAGGAGATTGCAGATGCGTTGCCGACCCAGAAAGCTAAGATGGCACTCTTGTACCAATTGCACCGGCTGTCTTGTTCTCCATGCCAGAACACAACAGTGCAAGCACTGCATAGCGGCTGGAATAGCGAGCAAGATGGTGGTACCGTAACGGACGGTCCTACCACCAGCAAAAACAATCCATCGCGTTACATGGCATTACTGATCTGATCCAACATTTAACAGGTCAAATCATCTGTCCCTTATTCATAAACGCTTCATAAACGTTTGTTAGTTAACAAGTTTTATGTCTTAGTGAAGTTTACCTCCTCAAATGAACGGGACAATTCCTTAGCTTAAAAATATAGTTAACTTTTTATGAATAAGGTGGTAGTTTTGATCTTGAATTCCGTCTGGGTATAAACTCATCAAAGATACGTGCCCGTTCGCAAATGGCATTACTTATCAGTAGAATATACCTCGATACTAGTTTCAGCAAAATATTGTATTTATTTGCTAGCAAATTGATTCCGCACGCTTTGCTGGCGTTTAGGCACTTTATTGAGTTTTCCCGGATTCGGTTGGAGACGGTTTCGTGGCGCTTAGACTTGTTTATTTGTGACCGAGTATTCTTCGAGAAGTTTTTGCTAGCCACAAAAAAACCGGCCACGCGCGAGTCGGTCTCGCGCTCCGCGGCAAGACAAACTTACCAGAAAACAACAAACCAAAAAGCATTTTTGCATTATGACCGGTATGGGATTCGAACCCCGGTCGTTTGACTCAAATGACCGGTTTTCGAGTCACTAAGCCAAATTAGTTCTGGTCGCAGAATGCATAAATGTCGTATGTTACAACAAAAAATAAGATTTTAGTGACATAACTACAAATTTACGGTTTTCGGATTTTTCCCTTTATTTGTGCTGTAAAACCTTGCTTCTTGCCAAATTTTATAGTTCTAGGTGAACGGGAAGTACCCCATAGGTTTTTGAGTGCCTTGTGAATGTATTAAATATACGGCATAAGTGGCCGTATCTTTTGATTGCATTGACTTAATATAATAGATTTTTTCACGGCTTTAAGAGACTGCAGACTTCAGTATTTTATATTAATTTCAACTCAATATCTCAACGCCTTCTTGAGAAAAATAGTATTGACCGTGAGTCAGACGGAGCGACAAACGGCTAAAAAGTGATCCTATCAGGGTTCCGTTTTTCCTTTTGAGGTACGGAACCCTAAAAATGGCGAAAGAAGAGATCACTATAAAAGCCCGTTAAATGTGAGTGGAACTCGCGTGCAGAGAGTTCCGTATAAATATTCGCGTTGCCAACTTGATATTGAAAATAAAGTGCATCGTATATAACGACTAGACAAGTTGCTTCAATCTCTTTAGCCACTTGTAAGAAACACCAATACATTATTTTAACAAACTGGAACAAATTACCTTGCTACTCCGCGAAACCAGTGCCGGGCTCGTGCAAAATAGTTTCGTCTGTGCGACACATATACACATATACGTTCATGCAAAAACCCACCCTCCTCCGCTTCCACACGAAACAACATATATCACACAGACTCAACTACACACCACCACCACTAAACACTAAAACTACACGATCGACGCGCGTTTCGCCTCTATACGAGGCATCATCAAGATCAAAGAAACAGTACGACCGTTTTTTTGCATGAACATATATGTGTCGCACAGACGAAACTATTTTGCACGAGCCCGGCACTGGTTTCGCGGAGTAGCAAGGTAATTTGTTGTTCCAGTTCCAGTTTGTTGATATGGACCTCCGCAAAGTAACGCCTGAATCTATTAATTACCAATACATTCTTTTACCAAAAAAGCTACTAGGTTTTGAAATATAAGATATTTTCTGCAATATTCTTACGAAAATATTCACGTTTTATTGTTTTGTATGAAACTCCTAAAATGCAAATATTGTCAAATCTATGAAGAATAATTAAAAAATCAAAGCATACACACCTAGTTCTAAGGCATAGCGACAACATACCAAAAATCATTGCCATAGGTTAAGGTTTAGAGGGTGGAAAACGTTATCGACGTTTGTATGGGGAGCGCTTTTTGGGGCTGGGTTCGCACTCTTCTTAAGAACCACGGACTGGTCCGAAACATGTCGGGCATTTCTGGACTTAAAAATAGGTGAAAAAAGATTAGAAAAAAGTTATTTTATCCCCGTTTGTTACGCTGACGTTCAAATGCCCACCACATCGTTGAAAGCAAAGCTCAGCAAGTGTATTTTAATAGAGAACTGGGTATTTTAAAGCTCAAAGAATTTCAGGAATGTAGTAAGACTCCTTTAGAAATGGGAGTTAAGCTAGCGAACATATAATCCGCTTACAGTCTCCCCTGAAAGATTCTGTACACGCGTCGTTTTATCGTCATAAATATGAAAATGAAAATGAATAAAATTAAATAGTATTTTATGCAACTGTTGCATAATGAGGGGTCTTAAAACACGAGTGTGCTTTTATGAAACGAGCGTCAGCGAGTTTCATAATAGGATCACACGAGTGTTTTAAGACCTAATTATGTACAGTTGCATACATTACTTTATCTACACACATATCATAAGTACTCTATGAGTGGTTCAGAAGCCATAGGGCAATGACCTGCATTGCTACTAGCTACTAGTGCTAGGTACCTATTAAATATCTATAGACTGTACACATTAAAATAATGTAATAAAAAATTAATTTGAACAAATATAGAAACAAATTAGAAAAATTCTCATAATAATATTGGTTGTTATAATGCTGGTCATTGTCTACGGTTTCTGAACGCATTATAGAGCATTTATGATATATGTGTAGATAAAAGTATTTATCGATACATTAAATTCCAATAACAGGGAGGTTGGGATATCCCAGTAGGTATGTCGCAGTAAACTGTATTTGTCTAATCGGAGGTTGCTTTTTCTTTATACAACATAGGAAGACAAACGAGCAAGTGAGTCACTTGATGGTAAGTGATTACCACCGCCCATAGACATCTGCAACACCAAGGAGATTGCAGATGCGATGCCAACTCAGAGGGCTAAGGTGGAATAACTCTTGTGCCAGTAATTGCACCGGCTGTCTTGCTCTCCACGCCGGAACACAACAGCGCAAGCACTGCTGCTTAGTGGCAGGATTAGCGGGCAAGATGGTGGTAGCGATCCGGACGGGCCTTTCACAGGGTCAAAATCCGTTGCGTTGTTTAAATGAATATTATGAAGACAGACTAGAACTAATAGCAACTTTTTTTTAGATAATACACCTACCTAAAGAAGATATACAAACACACTTAATAGATAGAATAGTTACATAAACAAAACTGAACATCTCACAATTAAGTTTAATCATAACAATATTAAAAAGAATAAAATTAAAATTTACATGAACTTGTTCTTCACAATCTTGATTCCGAAGTCTTCGTACTGTTTTTTAGTCAGCCACATTTTCTGAGTGCCCGACATACCTGAAAACATACCATTTTAAATAAGAAATAAAACAATAATAAAATTTTATAGAAATAATATCTATAGCCTATCCACTCCTCCAATCAAGACGAATCCAACGACATCACACACGTCAGAATCCATCAATCCATTTGGGCTGCCAAAGAAATAGACGTACATACATACATACACTCTTAAAAACATAACCCTCCGTTCTGGCGGCAGGCGGGTAAAAAGAAATAGAAGCTAATAAATAACAAATGTCTTGTCAGAAGTAGAAATAGACAAACGCAGAAAGAAAATGCAGAAATTTCTCAAAAATGCTAGAATATTCTCGGAAATTTCATACAATTAATATTTTAATTTTTTTCTTTACTTTTAACATAGTTTCGTGTTTAAAAACTGTAAAGCAAAGTACCAAAGTAAGTAGTGTAAGTAAGTAGTAAACGATAAGACCGCCACAAGATGGTCCGATGACCTCATACAGGTGGCAGGAAGGCGCTGGTTGCATGCCGCTCCCAACCGGTCACTTTGGAAATCCATGGAGGAGGCCTATGTCCAACAGTGGACTTCTTGTGGCTGAGATGATGATGATGATTGTAATTACAGTCGGCCTTAAAGATATTAGAGCGGACACAGTAATAAAAATACCTGAACACGCCAAAATAGATTTGACAATAGAGTCGATTTGAGATATTTTAGAGCACTTTACTCGCTCCTACATATTGGAATCTGACTGTACCCGTATCTGCGGGTTGGTTAGGGCCTTTTTACCTGCGAAAGTGGCGCCCCCGAGCCACGCGACGGCGTAACCCTCGTCGGAGGATATCACGTTGACAGCCCGCTGTGTCACTTTTTCCAACTCCTGCTGCAACCTGAGAAACCGCGATAGATGTGGTTTTTAATAGCTTGGTACTTGTGTTGATGCCATCTGTTGGCGTGAGGCGACTACTACAATTCTGCGCTGCAATCATCGATATAAGAAGACAATAGATCTGCTTACTTGTTCGGATTGTTACAAGCCTAGCGTCACCACTTTGCGACGGGGTGAAGCAGGTGAAGAGGGGCTTTCAATATTTAGCCATTGGTTCAACTTTGAATCTTATCGTAAGTGAATAAAGTGGTTCTAAGTTTTCTAACTAGCAGCGACACAGGCGTCGGATAGCAGAGCTAAAAATATGACGCCAATGTAAAACGTACAAAACGTAGAGCTGTTTACTTGACAATTGGTACATACAGTTTTATTCAGGCTATCCAACATAGTCTACCAAATAGACTATGGTCGCTAAAAATTTCTAAAATATCCGTTTTGCATCTACTTTTTTGGACATAACCTTTGAAAGGCGTATCCCATTTGCTTCGTAAAGGATACTCCTTATGCTACGTGCTGCTGGTACGACGAATCTTTCACTTAGTTCAGGTATCATGGACATGGCCCACAGGCAGTGTTGCCAATTTAGCGAGTTTGTCGCTAGATCTGGCGGGTTTTGGGACTACGTTGGCGACTATTTCTTCAAGTGTTTCTTACATTTTAGTGACTTCTTATGGACAGTGCTTTCTGCGACATTTGGACACAATTTGACATGAACTGGCGACTGTTTGCAACATTTCTAGCAACTTCTACAAAATCAAGTTAGCAACACTGCCCACAGGGTACCACAATAACAAACCTTCCACTTAGTCCAGGTATCATGGACATGGCCCCACAGGGTACCACTGCGTCATACAAATCATTTCTAAGGTCAGGGTCGCATTTCAAAGCAGCCGTGACGACTGCGTCCTGCAGCGAGATGATATCGGTCCGCTCAGGCGTCACCAGGTCTGGTTGGAACAATAGCTCCCCTGAAAAGTTAATGGGATCTTTAAAGTGACGGAGTATTTTGATGTGCGAGACACTTTTGCCACAAGATTACTAAGATAGGAAGCAGAGCTGTGGGACAAACAAAATACTGTACAACAAATCACTGACCTATAAATAATGGATATCTAGTCAGCGTTTAAAAAATGGCCGCATCAAAAGTCGGACAAAAATACAACAAATCGACAATCGCCCGCGCTGTCAGTCTGTCCAACCGACGGCGCTGCTGCTGTCAATACTATTATTTTGTAAAAAAACCTATTTGCAACGATACTTAATAAATTATTATTTTATGCAGTCAGACGTAAAATTGTAAATCCAATGAATACAATAAATGGTAAATTAATAATTTGCATTCGTAACATTGGCATCAATCTGTATTCTCATGTCGGGCCGTTTTTATGCTGGCATTCAGTATGACACTGTACATCGATGCATTATAATATCATTGACAACAAATAGATAAAGTATGATCATTTAAACAAAATTCCAAGAATTTCACTTCTTTTACAGTAGGGGAAATATATTCACGTACCACTTTTGAACCCTATCGCAATGACGCGACGCGTTAAACGCCAGACTATGTCATACAAATGTCATGCGTATGTCTCTTCGACTAGGTTCAACGGTGTTACGTGTTTCAATTTCCTTGACTGTACGTAGCCAGATAGCAGAGGCGATTTATGTTAAAATTTATTCCTCTAGAATAATAATATTTAAACAACAAACAACTTTTCAAAGAAAATTCTCTAGTAGGATGTTGATTATTAAGGTGGAAAGAAAAAGTCTTTTTTTAAATATATAAAATAGGAAGGCAAAATAGCAAGTGGGCCACCTGATGGTAAGTGATCACCACCGCCTATAGACACCTGCAACACCAAAGAGATTGCAGATGCGTTGCCAACCCAGAGGGCTAAGATGGAATACCTCTTATGCCAGTAATTACTCTCCACCCCGGAACGCAACAGTGCAAGCACTGCTGCTTAGCGGCAGGATTAGCGAGCAAGGTCCCACCGCTTAACAGTCAGTCTGTGATCTAACTTTTATATGAATTTGTTTTCTCAGAAATACATTT
Source organism: Ditula angustiorana (assembly GCA_963691745.1). Lineage (NCBI taxonomy): Eukaryota > Metazoa > Arthropoda > Insecta > Lepidoptera > Tortricidae > Ditula > Ditula angustiorana. The sequence goes on along the minus strand of OY829472.1, from coordinate 944,422 downwards.
TCAAGTTACTTACCAGCCATAAACGCTTCGTTACTAATGTTTATCTCTTCACCACTGGGCAGTATATACTTCTCATAGTAATTCTTCTTGCTCAAGGCAGCATTCTTGGTTATGTAAACCCTTGTGTCCCTGATATCGTTCGGTACTTCGTCTGACTCGTGGATGCCTCGTTCGGCGAGCATGTCCTTTATAAAGACGGACACAGCACTGGATGGTAGGTTGTTAGTCATGGTAGCATAACTCATAAGACCACCTTCAAATACTGGACAGATATCTGCAGTTGCGTGCCTGAAGCGGAAACAAACTGTCGTGTACTTTTCGTGAACATTTCGCACGCTTAGTATTAAAGTGACCCATTTCTGAATAATACACGTCCCAAAATATCACCTTAATTAAAAGACATAGGGTTTAATTTTGGGAAATATCAAATTCAGAATTGAGTTACTTTAATACTAAGCGTGCGACTTATTGGTTAAAAAGGCTGGGGCTACACCCTGAAAAGACAAACACGACCAGAATGGCGTAACAAGATTAGGAGGACCGACCCCAAAAGACATGGGGAATAGGCACGGAAGAAGGCTTATTGGTTACAAAGGAATCATCATCATCATCTCAGCCACAAGAAGTCCATTGTTGAACATAGGCCTCCTACAAAGGAATACATGATTTATATTCGCGAATAAAAACTAGCGTACTAAGGCTTCTGGATATTAAAAAAATTCTAAGTCCAACCTCAAGGTGACACCCAAGCCAAGATCCCTTTTGTTCTCGCCATGACGTGCCATTATGGAGTGACAAATGCCATGCTCAGGGCAGTGGGACTGTCCAAAGCTGGAAGTGGGACCGTCTAAATCTGGTAGTGTGTCTGTCCAAAGCTGGAAGTGGAGCTGTCCCAAACTAGCAATGGGGTTGTCTTAATCTGACAATGGAACTGTCCAAAAAAATCAGGAGAAATATTTTGAAACTACTTGGTTGGATTTAGTCCGGGCTTGGTTTGCGGTGCCTTATAACCTTGCTAGCCAAAATAAATTAAAGTTACAGAAAATGTAGTATCTTGGAAGGCAGTTACTTCATAGTCATACCCTAGATCAACGCTGATCCCAGTAGTACATCCGCTGCCGTACAGAGCCAGGACACCTTGTGGCTGAATGCAAAACGCAGGTGCGTTCAAGGTCTCGAAGATAACTTCGCAGAATTTTAACCTACAATGCAAAAAGGTAGTTTCAGTAGTGGTAGAGTCACAGGTGGCACTGGTGGTAAGGCCACTGGTGGTTCAGTAGTGACCGTTCATTGTATATGTACATACAATGAACGGCTTTACAAAAGGTTCTGCAAAAAGTTTTGCCGCAATGTATTTCTATTAATTGGTTCTTTAGTTAGTATCATCTCCCTTTTGACTTATTCGCTAATTAGGTACAAGTATTTGAACGTTTAAAATTATTATTAAAGCCCAAGTTACCCGATTGTTAAAAATTCAACGATTGTTCAAAGTTACCCGATTGTTCAAAGTTACCCGATTGTTTCAAGTTACCAGATTGTTCTAAGCTACCCGATCGCTTAAAGTTATCAAATTGTTAAAGTTACCCGGCTCTTCAAAATTGTCCGATTTTTCAAAGCTACCCGATTGTTGAGATACCCGCATTGTTCAAAGTTACCCGCATTGTTAAAAGATACCCGTTTGTTCAAAGTTACCCGATTGTTCAATGTTGCTCGATGGAACAAAGTTACCCGTTTGTTCAAAGCTGCTCGATGGAACAAAGTTACCCGTTTGTTCAAAGCTACCCGATTGTTCCAAACTACCCGATCGCTTAAAGTTACCAAGTTGTTAAAAGTTACACGATTCTCAAAGTTACCCGTTTCTGGAAGCCAGCCGATTGTCCAAAGCTACCCGATTGTTAAGTTACCCTCGATGTTAAAAGTTACCTGGTTGTGAAAAGTTACCAGATTGTTCAAAATTACCCAAATTTACTGTACAGTCCTTGTTTAATGTGGCTTATGCTACAAGAACATAATATAATATGGATACTCGTGAGTCATTAAGGGAATTTTTCAAGGAAATAGACATCTTGACCCTACCGTCGCTATATATTTTTGTAATAATCATGTACGTTAGGAAAAATATTTGCAATTTCCCTACCAACGTCGATAAGCCAAAGGCTACTAGAAATACATGAAAGCTTAAAGTTCCAACTTTCAGACTGGCTAAAACCAATAAGTCGTTCATAGGAAATTGTGTAAAATTTTACAACAAAATTCCAAAAAACATAACTGAACTAAATGATACAAAATTTAAATCTATTGTCAAGAAGACATTAATTTCTCGGGCGTATTATAAAATCAATAACTATATCTTGGACAAGGATGTTTGGAAAATGATCCCGATCTGTATTGGCGATCCCTGGCTCCAAAGATTGTCCACCTGCTGTGTTAAATTGTTAAATTGTAAAAAATTTAAATATTTGAGACGTAAAATAACATTGTAATTTTGATTTATTTAAAAAATTACACCTCGTTGAGTTTCTTGCCGGTATCTTCTCATCAGAGGTTTTCCCGAACCAGTGGTAAATTTTTTGACATTCATAAGTGCTACCTGTAAGCCTGATCTGAATAAAATATTTTGACTTTGACTTTTGACTTTGAAGAACAGTCCAGAGAATTAAACTAAATACTCGTACACTATTCACCAAGGGTAAAGCGGAGTAACACTGTCTTCACTAATATAATAAAGAGGTAAACTTGAAATCAGTTCTGTAGTTCCAGAGATAACTCCCTACACACAAACAATTGTTTGTAGGGAGTTATCTCTGGAACTATAGAACTGATTTCAAAAATTCTCTCTGACAGAAAGCTACACTATCCCTGACGGTCATAGGCTTCTCATTCCACGCGAACGAAGTCATCATCGGGAGCTAGATGGGATCGGGATGATGCCTCGTACACAGGCGAAACGCGCGTCTAGTGTTTAGTGGTGGTGATGTGTAGTTGAGTCTGTGTGATATATGTTGTGTCGTGTGGAAGGGGAAGATATATATGTCGCACAGACGCAGCTAACTTGCACGAGCATGGCACTGGTTTCGCGGGGTAGCAAGGTAATTTCTTCCAGTATGTTGATATGGACCTCCGCAAAGTAACTCCTGAATCTATTAATTATTAATAAACAAAAACTTGTCATAGTAACTTTTTTGTATAGTCGACAAAGAAATTGCTTGACCACTTTTCGACCGAATTACAAAGGGGTAAGGTTCAAAAGTGGTCAAGCAATTACTTGGTCGACTATATACCTTGCTATACTAAAAGAAAACTACACTTTCCCTGACGGACATAGGCTACTAATTTCACGCAAACGAAGTCGCGCGCGTCCGCTAGTCTGTTATAAACGCAATCTCTCTAATTGCAAGCTCTTACCTTATTTCGTTTTTTTTTTAATCCCCCGAGACCGGGCGAAGACAAAGGACTAGCTAAGTGTGAGAGGGAAAAGAAAATTCCATTGTACAACAGTTTTGAAGGATTTAGGAAATTAAGCGGGCCTGCTTCGTAACTTCAGAAAGCTAAGGCGGTGGTATTAGAGACCAGACTACGCGTCTCCGGTTGACTGTAAGAGTGTGTTAAACATCGATATAAGAAGACCACAGATCTGCTTACTTGTTCGGATTGTTACAAGCCTAGCGTCACCACTTTGCGACGGGGTGAAGCAGATGAAGGGGGGCTTTCAATATTTAGCCATTGGTTCAACTATGAATCTTATCGTAAGTGAATAAAGTGCTTCTAAGTTTTCGAACTAGCAACGACACAGGCGTCGGATAGCAGAACTAAAAATATGACGCCAATTTAAAACGTAGGAAACGCAGAGCTGTGTTTACTTGACAATTGGCACATACAGTTTTATTCAGGTTATCCAACATAGTCTACCAATTTTACTATGGTCGGCTACTCTGCCACTGCGTTGTACACAGTTCTACAGTTTTCTCATTTCGATGGTGTTAAACATTACCCGATACGATATAGGGGATACAATACAATATTCTAACAACTTTTTATTGATGGAATTGGTTAAAAGAAGAAAAACTGTGTTTTTAGTTTTCTTCTACGATCAATTAAAATTTAAAACGCTATATAATGAAACATAAAGAAAAATTAGGGTAATGGCAGGACTCGAACCTGCAACATCGGCATACCGTGCTTTGCGTTTTCCAGTTTCGCCACATTACCGCTAACGGTGGTAACGGTTACGGTAGCGGTAATGTGGCGAAACTGGCAAACGCAAAGCACGGAATGCCGATGTTGCAGGTTCGAGTCCTGCCATTACCCTAATTTTTCTTAATGTTGTCATTCATTATATAGTATTTTAAATTTAATTTAAATGTATAAAAAATACAAAAAAAAAATCGAACATTAAAAATTTCGATTACAAATATTCTTTTACGATAATTATTTTTCGAAATATCACGACTTAAAAATGACAACGGGCTTGCGTCGCGTAAACGCTCTAATCTCGCTGCAAACAGCGCGCGCGACGTCACGTTGTATGAAGCTTTTGTCACAGAATAGAAACTTCTCTTTACGACCGCGATTAAACGAATTCCAACTTTATTCACACGTTTAAAAAGTTCGTATTACTTCATACACCATGCGCCAGGCGGCGCCAGTCAAAAGGAATGCGCCGCCCGCGCCCCCGGCGACACGCTAGGGTTGCGCGGCATTCGTATTCAATTGCAATGAGCGAGTGCGCGGCAAGCCGACAGCCTGCTGCGGTTTACCTATGCCATAGGCAAGCCGGTCGAGCGTACCTACAGTGCGGAGTGGAACCCCCCTGCCTTTGTTTTCGCTAATTTATAATATTAGTAAGTAAATAATGAAAAACAATGTTAGAAAACGTAACTTTTAATTGAAGCTGTCAATGGCGGGAAGCATCAAGTTACGAACAAAGTCACGCGATTAGCTAAGTAGGATATCCGGTTACTGTTATTTCGATCAGAATTAAATTTCATTTTCAATCGGTTAAGTACTTTCGATCAATTTAATTGAATTTCGAAATTGATAATCATTTCAGATATAGATAAGGTACGGTCGGCCCCGGAAGTAGCTGACAATTGTACAGTAGGGGAAATATATTCACGCACCACCTTAGAACCCTGTCGCAATGACGCGACGCGTTAAACGCCAGGCTATGTCATACAAATGTCTTGCGTATGCCTTTGAGTATCTTCTACGGTGGTACGTGTTTCAATTTCCTTGACTGTAAACAGTGACTTGTTATTAATAGACAGGTTATACCCATACAAAAACTCCAAGAAAAATGATCCGAATGCAGTGGCGAACACACACATGCAAAATGTTTCATTTTAACTTTTACGCACACATAGTGAACTGTGTAAAAAGGACAACGTGATTAAAATCATAGAAACAAAGAAGACAGCTAGTATTTAGCTGTTGCGAATATTTTTTCCAACGGACCAATCACGGCCTTGCAGGGTTTGGAATTTGGAATTGACCGCAAACTTAGGTTAACATGCGCACCGTTCGCTTGTCGCTTTGCGACTGAGGACACTGGTGCTATTTAACTCCAATTTGGAGCTCGCTACCGGAGCGCTTGTAACCTATCTACCTTTTTAATATCATTGACTGTACCTCGTCGCTGTCAGTAATGTGACAAATTCGACCAACTCTCATTGCATACGTTACTACGACAAGGTTCTTTAAGTGTTTAGATACTTGTAAGGATAACTGCACTTTCTCATCGACAAAAAACTCGTAATTTTTCTCCTGCAAAGAATCATATGGATAGGCAGGGGCGTAACTAGGGTGGGGCAGGCAGGGCATGTGCCCTGGGCGCCAAATTAGGGGGGCGCATAAAACGAAATTTACTAACTACCTATTAAAAAAAATGCAATCCAAATTCGCATACATGGCCAAATAAAAGTCTTTTGAGGATCATTTAATCCTTATTGTAGATACGTTTATTCTGGAACAGACTGCGGATGTTATGCATATAGGTATACATTACATTACAAAATTAGTAAAAAAATAAAAAAATGTGTAGGTATCTGTTTTTAAAATAATTTACAAAGGGAAAGGGGCGCAGTTTGGATGCCTGGGCGCCATTTTACGTCGCTACGCCCCTGTGGATAGGACAATGAAAATTACTGTACTTTAGTTTTTTGTTATTTAAAATAGGAAGGCAAACAAGCAAGTGTGTCACCTGCCGGTAAGTGACCATCACCCATATACACCGACGACAGATGTGTTGCCAACCAAGGTATTCCATCTTAGTCCTCTAGGTTGAACGCTTCCGCAATATCCTTGGTGTTGCGGATCACTATCACTTACTGATCACTTACTTGTTTGGATTCCTATTTTATAAAAAAAACTCGCCACCTTAGAACCACCTCCGAACGCATTTGTTGCCAAATGCGTTCGGAGGTGGTCAGATATTTTTGAACACCTTGCCAGCTCAATATTTGATGGCGACTCTACAAAAAAGAGTCAGACATACATACGTACTTAATTTGTATCTACTAGCTTTATTAGTGGCAATCACGAGATCAGCTATGGATAAGCTTAAAAAAGTCTGGCGAAACCGAAACATCACAAAGGCAACAAAGACTCGACTAGTCAGATCCTTGGTTTTTCCTGTTTTCCTATATGCCGCGGAGACTTGGACACTAAGAGAGAGTGAGAGGCGAAAGATCGATGCGCTTGAAATGTGATGCTGGAGAAAAATGCTCCAAATATCCTGGACGGAGTTTCGCTCCAATAACTCTATTCTTCAGGAGCTAAACATTAAACAGCGCCTGTCTTCCGTGGTTAAGTCCAGAATCCTCTCTTTCTTCGGGCATATAGCGAGACGCGGAGAGTTTTCCATCGAGCGGCTGGTGGTTCAGGGCAGGGTTGAGGGCACCAGACCACGCGATCGGTCCCCCATGAGGTGGACCGACCTGATCAAATCCGCCACAAACCAGCCCATGCACGAGAACACTAGACGCGCAGCCGTGAGAGAAGAATGGCGCCGGGTCGTAAAGCTCGCCACTCAAGATACGACGGCCACGACCACTTTGCCAAGCGTGTAGCGACGAAGAAGAAGAAGAAGAAGAAGCTTTATTAGTAAGCTTCTGTTGACTATTTACTATGAATAGACTGACCTCCTTATTCATAAAAAGTTAACAATATTTTAAGCTAACAAACGTCTTGTCCCTTTCATTTGAGGGCAAACGTCACAATGACAGATAAAGACATAAAACATGTTAACTAACAAACGTTTACGAAGCGTTTATGAATAAGGTGCTTAGTCTGCAATAAACTTTTTTTATTTCATTACCCCGTCCGCAATCCCCTGGGTCCCAGACAGAGAAATGAGGACCTACATCAGCTTTAATACATTGCCTGTAACCCTCTATGTCAAATACATTCAATAAAGCTGAATTCAGTGAAACACTTGCAAGCGTTATCAGGAAGGCGGATCACGGAACCCTGTCCCGAAAACAATTTTAATTCGACCCCTATTGTGCCTACCGACCCTTATAATAATGTAAGATTGAGATAAGCTGGCAAATTTAAACTCACAGCCTATTGACACACTTATTCAATTTAAAAAAATGAAAACTTTAAAAATGAAAATGAAAAATTTTTTTCGCAAGTTGGCCATAATGGCTCCTTTACATGTCTGAGTTTATCAGCGCTTCAAGCAAGCAAGCGGTAAATTCAAAAACTGATACCAGAAACAGTAAAGCATGAGATATATTTCAAATTGCGGGTGGTAGGACCTTGTGCAAGGTCCGCTCGGATCGCTACCACCATCTTGCTCGCTAATCCTGCCGTTAAGCAACAATGCTTGCACTGTTGTTTTCCAGCGTGGAGAACAAGACAGCCGGTGCAATTACTGGCACAAGAAGTATTCCATCTTAGCCCTATGGGTTGGCAACGCATCTTTAGTCTTTTTGGTGTTGCACGGGTGTCTATAGGCGGTGGTGATCACTTACCATCTGGTGACCCACTTGTTTTCCTTATAAAAAATGCCCTGTTTTTCCACTCTCAATTAAATCTGTCAAGACCTTTTTTTCTCAGGAACGCGAGGAGGTATTGAGTTGAAATTAAATTCAAACGCTCAAGTCCCTTAAAAGCTGTAAAAATTATAACTTCTAAGTCAACGCAATCGAAAGGCACTCAAAAACATTAAGGTTACTTCCCGTCGTCCTAGAAACATGAAATTTGGCAAGAAGCAAGATTCCATAGCACAATTGAAGGAAAAAATCCGAAAACCGTAAATTTATAGTTACATCATATTTTTTTTACTATTTAATTACATATGTTTGCAATTAATTGGTAGGTCCTTATATACAACAGTTATCCAACGGAAAAGTTAAGTTTGTGGTAATTCAATTCATCTTTTCGCTAGATCAATGTTTGGTGCTTATTAAGATTGCACGGAACCCTCAGTGCGCGAGCTTGCACTTGACCGGTGTTTTTCTGCCAACCATACCTACTTAACGTTGTGCGAGTACGCGAAGAATTTAAAGCTGACCTTCCATTGGTTGCTTTGGAATCTGATTGTACCAAATGTACGCAATTAATAGCACATTAATTTAATACCACAAGGTTGTATATTACATTTGAACACATTAACAATTGTACCCTGAGTTTTGCGGAATAAGATTCCCTTTTGAGCGTTCTAAACCTGGGGTTTAAGGCTTTGTGGTAGTGAGTGCGAGGTTTGTGGCCGCCAGCAAACATAATTTTGTCAAGGTCTCGGTGTAATGGAGGGTTTTTGGGGGAAATCGGGGGGTAATTAAGTGAGAGTGGTCTAGTTGTGGGATTACACGAAATTATCGTTTAGATGAAATGTTTACCGCGAATTGGGAATTGAAAACTGGACGCTAGTCTCTCATAGTGTAAGAGCAAACCGTAAAATGGCCGTTTCTCATAGAAATGCGGCCATTTTGGTGAGCTTTAGTCACCTGGTGAGATTCAAAAATCGCATTGAATCTCACCGGGTAACTAAAGCTCACCAAAAAAAGCCGTTTTTCATAGATATTCGGCCATTTTGGTGAGCTCTAGTCACCTGGTGAGATTCAAAATTTGCACCCCTGCTCCTATCTGTTTTTTGATTGAAAAGTGATTCAAATAAAAGATTACACGAGGTCATACAACTAGGGTTGCCACCCGTACTCTAAAATAGAATTGTCCTCTTTTTCATGTAAATTCAAATTCAAATTCAAAATTATTTATTCGCTGATTTTAGGTACAATAAGAATAACATTAGTAAAAGGACATATAACGTCTCACTAAAACCTATCTTACTAGGCATGCGAAATTAAAACTAGGACAAACTTAAATCTACATATAATCCAAAAATTCTTGAATGCTGTAAAAACATTTATCAGCAAGTCATTTTTTAAGGTACTTTTAAATTTATAAAATGTTAGATCTTTTATTGTATCTGGTAGTTGATTAAACATCCTAATACACATTACGTAACTATTTTTGGCAACAAGAGATAACTTAGATAAAGGAACGTATAATTTATTTCTGTATTGCGAATAACCGGGGTTTTAAATAAATCTTTGGCTTGCTTAAACAGATGTCCATATTTGTAAACAAATAAACATGCATATTAATAAAACGGATCACTCACGTATTTTTGCGTCGGGAAATGCTCGACTTGTATCGGACCAGTCCGTGGTCCTTAATCATGAGCCCCCGCGGCGGTGGCGCGACGACGATGCGGGGGCTCATGATTAAGGACCACGGACTGGTCCGAAACATGTCGGGCATTTCCCGACGCAAAAATACGTGAGTGATCCGTTTTATTATTATGTCTGAGTCTCACGGTAGTTTTATGTTAAAAATAAACATGCATCTAAAATAAAGATGCAGGGCAATGAAAGTATGTTGTTCTTTTTAAAGAAAGGCGTACTCTATGATCTATGACACCAATAAAGTGCGCTAAAATACTCTATGCACGTAAAACTGATTGTTAATGGCTCGTTACCTGTGCTCGGTACGGACAAATAATGGAAACAATTGAGTATTTATACTTTTTTTTTATGATTTGTATGTTAAGTTTATGACTGCAATTTCACGTCGAAACTCACCACAACGGAAAATTCGGTCGGACACTACCTTAATAAGTTGAAGTGGCAGTGGGCAGGGCACATAGCACGGAGAACTGATGGCCGATGGGGTCGAAAAGTTCTCGAATGGCGGCCGCGTATTGGCAAGCGCAGCGTAGGACGACCAGCCACAAGATGGTCCGATGACCTCATACAGGTGGCAGGAAGGCGCTGGTTGCATGCTGCTTCCAACCGGTCACTTTGGAAATCCATGGAGGAGGCCTATGTCCAACAATGGACTTCTTGTGGCTGAGATGATGATGATGATGACTACCTTAATATACACTAAATAAACATACTGAGGGTAAATCTTGAAAGTATTGATTCTCCGGCGCGTTTTTGTCTAGCCTTACGCATTTACGGGTGGTAGGACCTTGTGATTGCTCCATCCGGATTGCTACCACCATCTTGCTCGCTAATTCTGCTGCTAAGCAGTGCTTGCACTGTTGTGTTCCGGCGTGGAGTGCAAGACAGCCGGTGCAATTACTGGCACAAGAGGTATTCCATCTTAGCCCTCTGGGTTGGCAACGCATCTGATATCTCCTTGGTGTTACGGATGTTTATAGGCGGTGATGATCACTTACCATCAAGTGACCCAGTAGCTTGTTTGTATAAAAAAATGCCTTAACCCTTCAGCCAAGGTTAACAAGATGTAGACACTGACTTCTCACTAAGCGGAGTTGTACAAGCACAAGCCAGCATGATGGCCCTGTCTTCAGGAGCCACCTTTAGCTCCCGGTACAGGATGTGGTGGAGAAGGCGCTCCATGTTGTCCCAGTGTACCACTCTGCCATTCACCACTGGGAGGCTGATCTCCAAGTCTTCGGATCTTGCTATGGCATCGTCACCTTTTGAGAAAGCAAGAAAATGGGAGTCAGGTTAGGGGGGTTCCACTCCGCACTGTAGATATGCTTGGCCGCCTTGCCTTGCCTACACAGTAGGCAAATCGCAGTAGGTAGTCGGCTCGCTGCGCGCCCATTCGCTCGCCCTCTATATTAATGTAATTGAAGATTTGCGGGGGGAAGGCGCGTTCCTTTTGAGCGAGCCGCCTGGCGAATGTGCATGAAGTAATACGAACTTTTTGTCGTCGTGTAAATATGGTCAAAGGCTTCAGCGTTTCTAGGTCTTACCAATAAACACGTCGTAAGGCTCCCTCCCGTAGCTTCCGTGGAGGTAGTTAGGTCGTCCTACAGCAGTTCTGAAGATAGCTACTGGGTGGTTATCACAAGCAAACCCGGCTTTAATCGAAAAGCTACCGTTATCAATCACAACGGCTGGTTTCTCTGAGGACATTGTTGAGGATATAACAGTTGTTGCAAAGGCTTGATCTCTGTAGTTTTTGGTGACATTGAGTGACAGATTTTGATGTTAGATTTTGTGGTTGGACGTCTTTGATGCGGATGGCGGGTTTTTGAGCTGTTATTTTTTTAAATTTATTACAAGGCTTAAGAGATGCTTAAGAGTGATTTGTCTTCAGCGGCGAACCCAAGAGATTAAAAGTTGACTTGTGTTGTCTCATGCTGGTAGTACCTTTGATAGGAGTTTTCCTCTCTGTTTCGTATTTTTGTCTTTTAAAGGGTTTATACCTTATACACGGGACGCATACGAGCAACTACGTTATGCACTCGTAATCAACCACTCCACTAAACAGAATGTGTCTTCTGGAGACCAAAATGATAGGCCTCCTATAAGTCAAAGCTTAAATCTTCGTGCTAATTAACACGCCATTCCAATCTCAGTAAATAATATCACAAGCCCAAATTTACATTTAGTATGCATTAGTTTCACTATAGTGGCAGTTTTGATTCCTGGCAAGCAGTTTTTGTGAGACTCTCCATCGAAGGACCATAAATTAAAATTAAGTTAAAAATCATTTATACTTACCACTAAAGACGGTACGATTTGGATAAACTTTTACTTTAACAATGCTTAGGCCGGAGAAAAACTTAGAAGAAACTAAGCTCGAGCAGCAATAGGATAAGATTCAGCGTGTGCGGAGAGGTTGATCAGCCTGCACCTATACTCGTTGTATAAACATATACAGCACTGCCGGATAGTACAAAAATCTATTTAAATTAATTACAGGGACAACTGTCTTTCACTGACTCTTTATCAACCAAACAAAACAATAAATGCCAAAATAGCAAAGTAAAAAACACATGCGCATCAAAGCCTTTATTCAAAAGAACTTGTGATGCACTCTCCTAGGGCCAAGGTCATCGTACTCCTGGCTGGTCAACCAGCGGCCGCGCATGCTGCTCAATGAGGCCAAAATGGCGCCGCCGAACCAAGCAGCATGCGCGTGCGCAGCCTGCGTCACTGCTGCTCCGCTTCCTAGCGGGCGGGGCCGCAGAGCCAGCTCCCGAGTCAGACGCTGCTCGATTCCAGTGAGTTGACTGCTGCCTCCTGGAATTCGAAATATTTAAGGACGACTAAAGTTTTTCCAAGAAACTCTCGGCGATTTGAAGACCACTAAGATCTACAATGTACATTAAAGATGAGATAATTTCTGCATCGTTTTCACGTCAGGCAATGATCAACCCTTGTAGGACCCCATAAAGTTCTCTCAATGTTCTACGGACCACCAACACTTTCAGTTCACCTCGGTTATCTCGATACAGCAGTCAGTAACTTATTTTTCTATCTGCGACATCTCACTATTGTCACCATCAATCTCACACACGGTAATCCGATTTCAAACTAGCATTGCAAATGAACTGTCATGTTCACCTGAGATGACAATATTGTCAAAGAACAGCCCTTGGTAATCCATATCGCAACGGCTAATGCTCTTGCAGATGTCATCAACTATGCTGGGGCAGCTGTACCCATGTAGTGAAGGTCGGAAGAGCATCTCAGGGCATTGGAACCGTTCCTCGTCCAGCAAGACATGCTGGCCGTCCGGCAACTCGTACCTGACCTTGCCATCACCACTACATTTGCTGGAAGCCAGCTCTGATTCGTAGTCTTCAGCTACGTAACAAAGCTCCGCCTACAAAGATAGGTGTAAATTCATCAAAAAATATTAGCTGGTTTGCGTTGCATAGGTAGTCTTTATTATAAAATTGTCACAACAAACGTCTCGTTCGCGTTAGCGTTAACTTCTCAATAACTAAGGTCATACACAGCGCCTCTAGCGGTGCGTATCCACAACCAACAATTTCCATAGTCATTGAGAAGTTAACGCAAACGCGTTTGGAACTTTTAATGTGACAAAACTTTTACTATGGAAAATGAATACGCATGAAATGGAAGTTCATGCGGATACGAGAGTAGCGTTTCTGAACTATCGATAGTTGACCTCGAAAAATAGTCACAATATCGATAAGCCTATCGATAGTATCGACAGTATCGATAGTATTGATGACTTTCGATAGTATTGGATTGGATGACTATCGATACTATCGATAGTATAGGTACTTGTTCGGTGCATTGCAACCGAAGACAGCACGCGGCGTCCCGCGAGGCCAGTGTACTTTCAACCAGCGACACAACCGGTGCATTTACATTATGTTATATAATAATATTTTTGTAACTCTAACATAAGTTTTAGAAATAAACATTTAAGTCGCATTTATACATTTATCATTAACAATCAAACAAGAACTTCGGAACCCCAACAATACTATCGAAACTATCGATAGGTCTATCGATATTGTGACAATTTTTCGAGGTCACGATACTATCAACAATACTATCGATAGTTCGATATATTGCCGCAACGCTACGCTATAGACGCGTTGTGTATTTACATAGTTATTGAGAAGTTCACGTTAACGCGTTCACGACGTCTATTGTGACAAAGATGACACTAATGTCACAGAAACCCTGACCTTGATTTTTTCAAGTAACTCTAATGTCAATTACTATGGAAATTCATGCGGATACGAGCCGCTAGAGACACGTTGTGTATTTACATCGTAATTGAGAAGTTAACGCTAATGCGTTTAAGACGTCTATTGTGACAAAGATGACACTAATGTCACAGAAACCCTGACCTTGATTTTTTCGAGCAACTCTATCTCTATGGCGGTTGTGAACGAGTAACCAATCCTGCTGAGCAGAGACTGAAGGCATTTAGTTAATGCATCTCCCGTCAATGGCGACGTGACAATTGAATGCTTTAACGGGAACCTGAAAAATGAACAACTCCATTATAATTCTTCTTTTATTTTCTTATATTTTTAGGGTTCCGTACCCCAAAAGGAAAAACGAAACCCATATAGGATCACTTTGTTGTCCGTCTGTCTGCCTGTCCGTCAAGACCATTTTTCTCAAGAACGCGTGGAGGTATTGAGTTGAAATTAATATCTAATACTGAGATCTGCAGTCCTTTAGAGCCGTGAAAAATCAAATTTCTAAGTCAACGCAATAAAAAGATACGGCCGTTTATGCCGCATGTTTCATACATTCGCAAAATACTCAAAAACCTATGGGGTACTTCCCGTTGACCTAGAACTATGAAATTTGGCAAGAAGCAAGGTCTCACAGCACAAATAAAACAATAAATCCAAAAACCGTTAATGTGTTGTTAATACATACAAAAAAAAATTCTTTGGTCTTACAAAGCAAAAATACGACACTAGATGTTGTTGATGACGGAACCCTCAGTGCGCGAGTCCGACTCGCACTTGGCCGGTTTTTGGTTTGTATAAGGTCAGTTTGTGCATTGTTTTGATTCTTTCGTGAAGTGCCGCCGTATTAATGCGGCGTCCATAATCGTAAAAATAAAGCATCATCATAAATATGTATGTTAATCTGTTACTTTGATATCTGTGTGGGATCCTACTCATACAAAATATAATTAGAAATAAATAACAATCATAGACGGCATCATAACAAATTATGTAGCATCTCTTAATGAAAAAGCAAAACTATAAACAGCATGCATTATGAAATGGATAATTAAACTGCGAGCTTGAATTATTACTCCTAAAACTGCAGCTGTGGCTACGAACTACGATCATGCCGGTGGTAGGACTTTGAGCAAGGTCCGTCCGGATCGCTACCACCATCTTGCTCTCCAATTCAGCCGCTCAGCAGCAGTGCTTGCACTGTTGTGTTCAGGCATGGAGATAAAGACAGCCGGTGCAATTACTGGCACAAGAGGTATTCCACCTTAGCCTTCTGGGATGGGAGCTCATCTGCAATATCACGGGTGTAGCGGGTGTCTATGGGCGGTGGTGACCACTTATCATCAGGTGATCTATCTCCTTGTTTTCGTTCCTATGTTGTATAAAACAATGCTGCAATAGAACACTGCTGCAAATAATTAATAGATTCAGGCGCTACTTTGCGAACCATATTAACAAACTAGAACAAATTGTCTTGCTACTCCGCGAAACCAACGCGGGTTTCGCGGAGTAGCAAGGTAATTTGTTCCAGTTTGTTGCACACGGCTGTCACAACGCAGGCTTCAGGCACGCTGCATTACCCTTCGAAGACAGGAGCAGCGTAGCAACAAGAGAATCCATCCTCCCATACGACCCCCGAAGTTCTGCCGCTAGCATGGACTGCTAGGGCTGGCGTCTGCGCCAAATATATGCTGTTCACTATGAAGTTCTCAAACAGAATCTCCGCCATTTGTTCCCTGAAAATATAAAGCACAGCTGTGGCCCTCATATGACCACTCCAGTGGCCCTAACATGACTGGCCAAGGTTAGTTTATCTCTATCTGCGTCCCTTTCTTATGACACTAGTTAGACAGAGACGCAGGGAGGGGTTAAACTAAACCTGGGCTGTCATGTTAGGGCCGCAGGTTTAATTATCCCCTCTCTGTCTCGTCAATTTAGAGTCATTAGAACGTGACGCAACGCACATAGAGATTAACTTAGATACGAGTAAACTAAGCTTGGCTCTTGGATGAAGAACTAAAGATATAGCCTCAGTACATGTCAAGCGTACACACCCGAAACTGTCAAAATAGTAACCTTTGCGTCAATGTATTCAAACCTGCAAATTAATAAGAAAAACGTAGATTACACTACCTTAATGGACACCAAAGGTAACCATTTTGTCTATTGATTGTCATCATCATCATCATCATCTCAGCCACAAGAAGTCCACTGTTGGACATAGGCCTCCTCCATGGATTTCCAAAGTGGCCGGTTGGAAGCAGCTATTGATTGTACAGGGTGTCAATTGAAGAGGAGGTTTAAAGGATGTAGTCGTCTCTTTTTGTCACATAAAGTATTGTTTTCTATTTTATTACTCTTTCTATGCTATACTATTTGTATGTAAGTAACACAGCTGAGATAAGGTCACGCACACTGCTGCATGTCATATATGTGCGGGAGACTTGGAGCTTATGAAAGCTCTAAGGCGGGAGAGTATGATTTGAATTATTAAATTTTTTTAAAATCGTGAGTCGTCATCATCATCATCATATCAGCCGGAAGACGCCCACTGCTGGGTATAGGCCTTCCCCAAGGATCTCCACGACGGTTGGTCTTGTGCTGCTCGCGTCCGCCAGATCGGTCCACCTACCAACACCTCGTCTTCTAGTACGTGGTCTCCACTCGAGAACCTTTCCGCCCCAACGGCCATCGGTTCTATGAGCAATGTGTCCCGCCAATTGCTACTTAAAGTTTGCCATTCGTAGAACTACGTCGGTGACTTTGGTTCTCCTACGGATCTCCTCATTCCTGATTCGATCTCGCAGAGAAACTCCAAACATAGTTCTTTCCATTGTCATTTGGGTGACTTTGAAGTCGTGTGTATAATCCTTCATCTCAAATCTCGTTGGGTTATCTATATTTACTAAGTAAAGAGATATAGATGGTGATAATAATCACTTGTGCCGTTCTGGGATCAGTGGGTGCACCGCATGCATGACTTTGGCCTCCTCGGGGGCCACAAGTAACTCCTTGTAGAACGTGTGATGCCAGAGTTTCTCCATTTCTTCAAAATCCTGCGAAAGGAGAACTTTTGTATGACGCTCCTACGTTTAGGTTCCGTAGGACCTTGTGCAAGGTCCGCCCGGATCGCTACCACCATTTGCTCGCTAATCCATCTGCTAAGCAGCAAGTGCTTGCACTGTTGTGTTCCGGCGTGAAGAACTGGCACAAGAGGTATTCCATCTTAGCCCTCTGGGTTGGCAACGCATCTACAATCTTCTTAGTGTAGCGGTAACTATAGGCGGTGGCACTTACCATCAGGTGAACCACTTGCTTCCTTTGTTGTATAAATAAAAAAGTCAATTACCTCGATAAGCCCCACTTGAGTCGGCCATTTTATTTCTGACACTCCTCGCTTCAGTATGGCCTCGCGTCCGCAGTAAATGTCTGGTATGCCATCCACCAGTCCTGATCTTCTAAAGCTAACGAGACACAGTGCTAATAGGAATTAAAAAGTTACTACTAGATTCAATCGACCTTAGTAACCAAGGGTTGATCCAGCCTTCAAGTCAGTCTCGTCGTCGAGGACCAATCAGGACATGCAGGCTCATCAATCCTACTTCCTACTATCCTACTATCCTTCCTACTAATATTATAAATGTGAAAGTTTGTATGTTTAGATGTTTGGATGTTTGTTACTCAATCACGCAAAAACAACTGAATGGATTTGGATGAAATTTGGCACACATATAGTTTATGACCTGGATTAACACATAGAATACTTTTTATCCCGTACAAATGCATAGTTCCCACGGGATAGCGACAAGTGAGTTATACGCCGCCGTGACGTCATGAGCAGCAAAGCAACTAATTCTCATTAATTTGTCCAGGAAATATCGCAGATTGCATATTGGGTGCACGTTTGCTTGATTCAATTAAACAAGTCTACGCGGGCGAAGTCGCGGGCAAAAGCTAGTGGAGTATAAAAATATAATTGGTGGAGTTAGACCCAGTCCCTTGCCCTAAGGCCCAATTAGGCCCGGACCTAGGGCGGCCAGGTATTATGGGCGACTAATCGTGGCGAAAATACTCTGAACAGGGAGATGCGTGTTATTAAGGGGCGCCTGGTACTACACGGCCTAGGGCGGCCAAGACTGCAAATCCGCCTCTGCCCCCCGCCTCCCGTGGATCCGCTTAGATCCGTAACTAATGCTTAGCACCTGTCCCCTACCTCCTTATTTATCTGTTATGATGACGTTTGCCCTCAAAAGAACGGAACAGAACATTTGTTAGTTAAAAACGGTTGGTAAACTTGTGGTGTAACAATATATTTTTAACATGAAACTACCGCTCATGACTAAGGACCACGGATTGGTCCGAAACATGTCGGGCATTTCCGCAAAAATACGTGAGTGATCCGTTTTATTAATATGTAACAATATAGTTGTTATTAGTATAATTTCAAGCATGTCTTAAACAATTACTAGCGAGAATTACGATGTAAATGTAGATAAAAACCTTCCGTTACAGCTCTAAATGACATTGAAAATACGCTGATCTCAACTGCATTACTGCTAAAAGCCGCCGTGTGTCTTACCGTGCAACTGCTGACGGGAACACTGCTCTAGGGAAAGATTCTCCAGAGAACCCTGCCTTCCCCCATTGCGAGCCTATATCGAAGACTACACCAATAGCGTCGTCGTTAGACATCGTGTTTGTTTGTCTTAGACAGGCGTGACCAACTGGTTTGTGTTGTTTTTGACTGCGACACAAACGACGACTACACTCCGTTGAACTACAATAAATAATGGTACCTACTAATGTACAGGAACTTCTCTTTGTTCGACCGCTATTAAACGAATTCTAACTTTGTTAACACGCTCAAAAAGTTCGTATTACTTCATGCACATTCGCCAGGCGGCACGGGTCAAAATGAACGCGCCGCCCGCGCTCGCCTTCCCCCCGCAACTCTCGCGACACGTTAAGGTTGCGCGGCATTCGTTTTCAATTACACTGACACGGCGAGGACGAGCGAGCGGGCGTGCGGCGAGCAGACAACCTACTGCGATTTGCCTACGCTGTAGGCAAGGCAGCCGAGCGTACCTACAGTGCGGAGTGGAAACCCTCTGGCTGAACGTCGGCCGCGTTTAGGGCACACCGGCGGCGTACACGTCACGTATGCGGCACAGCTCCAAGTAACTTCGTAGAGCTGCATTACGCCTAAGTTCATTAAATTATAGAGAGTTTTCAATTATAGATAGATGCTATGTAATGACACCACAAAAAACAATTAGTGTAATGGCAAACGCACGGCACGGAGTGCTGAGGTTGCAGTTAGAGTCCCGCCATTACCCTAGATTTTTTATAATACAACATAGGAAGAACACGTGCAAGTGGGTCACCTGATGGTTAGTGATCACCCCCGCCCATAGACACCCGCAACACCAAAGGGATTGCATATGCGTTGCCAACCCAGAGGGTTAAGATGGAATACTTCTTATGCCAGTAATACACCGGCTGTCTTGCTCTCCACGCCCGAACACAACAGTTCTCAAGCACTAGCGCTTAGCGCCAGGATTAGCGATCAAGATGGTGGTAGCAATCCGGACGGACCTTGCACAAGGTCCTAACACCCGCAGATTTTTCTTTTTGTTGTCATTACATAGCATTAAAATTTAATAATTTTAATGTTCTTCAAAACTTTTAATTCGTTTCGTTTTAGCTTCCTACATATTTCCCGTAAAGAGTTAAGTCCTAAAAAGCGACCGCGTCAAAAATAGTCCCTAGTGCGTTTTTCATTTAGAAATTTGCATTTTATAAAGAACTTCGTTACACCGCTTACACAGTATACATATAGGCAGTAAGGAATCTACGTACAAACGCTCGAAACCGACGCACTCACACAGACGCACGCTCAACACGGCCGCTAAGGTTTTTTCGCGGTCCAGTGACCGTCAGTCGCGGCTGATGTCGCGGCTGATGCGTCGAGACGGGTGGACGCGCTTTGCGTTTATCGTTAAATGCGTGCGCCCGAGGAGCCAATGCGTGATCTTTTTAAAGATGCCAAAAAAGCATTGCCTCGTAATATGGCTGCTTGAACTCGAGTTCTTCAGTACCGAAGATTTAATTTTTTCATACTTCTTAAAATGTTGAACTTTTTTTAATAACCCAATTTTATTTGTTAACTCGTTTATTTGTTTCATTATTGACTGCGCGACGCAAAGGAGGGTAATGTGTTTATCAGCCTAAATATTTATGTATGTATGTATGTATGTTCCTTTGTGGCGATTCAGAGACCAAACGCGTGGGACGATTTTGATGATTCTTACGTCAATCGATTTGTCTTAATCTTGCGAATGTCACTAAAGACATGATAATAATCAAAATTCAATATGGCGACCATCAGACGCCATATTGTGAAAAAGAAAAAAATGAAAGTCGACAAACAATATTGAGTGGGGTTACTGGATAGGTATTTGAAAATATTTTTTAGGTTTTTTATATCATTTTTTTATTTTGAATGGCCGTTTAGGATCTATAACGATTTAAACTTGGTTAGCAACCATTCTCACTTAATCCGAACAAAAAAGTATAAAATAAAAAAAGTAAATTTAAAAAATGATAAACCCAACTGCGTAAAAAGTAAATCAAAACTGAAAAGACTGAAACAAGACCAGTCTGAAGTTCTGTTAAGTAATGTTGAATAGGCACCTACACCATTGGAATAGTTTCGTGAACTTCAACAGTCGGGACCCATTTAAAAATGTAGACCGGCTCAAATCTTTCCAATAATGGATCCCGACTGTTGAAGTTCAACAAACTATTGCAATGGTGTAGGTAACTATTCAACATTACTTAACAGAACTTCAGACTGGTCTTGTTTCAGTCTTTTCAGTTTTGATTTACTTTTTACGCAGTTAAGTTTTTTAATTTTTAAAATTTACTTTTTTTATCGTTATAGAACCCAAGTGAACGTCGTTATAAATAATAATAATAAAACTTATGAATTTTACAAAGGATTAAGAGGACAACCCTAACGCTCCACCGGAGCGTAGGTATCTATCTCAACAAATAGCCCCAGTTTCGGTACTGCTGTGTTTCTATACTGCGCCGCTTAGCTGCAGTAGGTGGGTTGAGTATTTTTTTTATCCCCGCGGTCTAAACAAAGGCTGTTGGAGACAAAGGGGTTCTGCCTCCTATTTACGTTTAAACGGGGCCTAACTAACCCCTGTAGGTACCCTCTGAGCAGGTGCGGCAAGGGTTAATATTATAATCATTTTGTAAAACAAGTTTTAGGGTAACCGAATGTTTAAAGTTTTTGTTCTAAACCGACGAGCATACAGAAGAATGTTAACCCATCAAAAACATAAATGTGAAATGAGAGCCAAGTTCAATATTATGATATACAAAGACTTATCAGAAGCTGACCAGAAGGCTGGGCAATACTTTGCCCAAAAAATCAGCATTGCCATCCAAGGTGGCAATGCTGCCAGCCTTCTGGGCACCCTCAGTATGGCGGCGATTTGGGATATTTTTTTCTCCTTTAAGTTTAGAATAAGATTTTATTGTTTTTTTTTCTTAATTAAGAATTTTATTTAAATAAATTAATCAATAGATCATATTATGATATATATTGGACTAGTTGGTTGTTGACTTCCACGACAAAAGAAGTGAGATCTAAATGGGTGCCAAGTTCAATGGTCAATCCTGAATTATGCCCTTATTTGTTAGGATAATATATTGAAGCCTTAGGTCACTTGGCTAGTTCTAATATACGAATTTCATTATAGCCTTCGCAAGTTCTAAAGGTGTAACTTCTTATTTTATTCTTCCGAAAATTTGGCTTGCTGGTAGAAACTAGCCATCAAACATAGGACTATTCCTAATTTTTTTAATGGGTACTTTATAATACACATTTAAGTTATGACGTCATATCTAGTCAGCCTTTTTATATGGAGCGGAGCCTTTTCGCGGAGCTTACGTTATACCGTTTTCAGTGCTAATATATGTCACGAATTAGTGATCGTAGACAAAAACCAACAAAACAGCTTTTCGTGTTTTGACGAGTTCTTTCGATTTTGCGAATACAATCGTTTTAACGTTTTTTTTCAAACGCAAGGCACGGAATGCTGATGTTTCAGTTTCGAGTCCTGCCATTACCTTATTTTTTCTTTGCGTTGTCATTTCATAGCATTTCACATTTAAATAGAACGTATAAAAATGAAAATACAAAGAATGCGAAAGTAAAAATTGCGATTACAAAAATTTAACTACAAATGGTGTCATTTTTCGTCAGCCAACGGGCATCCATAAATGACCAAATTGAATGAGATAAAATTCAGCAGAATTCTCAGCAGATGCCACTTCCGAAGCGCTGGTAGAGTCTGTAGTCTTATTGCGTTAATTGGAACGATTTCATATTTAGTTTTTTAATTTTTTCAATTATTTTTTCAAAATTGGGTAGTTTCTATTCTAAATTTTTTTGTCAGTCTGCCCGTGAACATGGGACCTGTAAAGGGCTCGAAACGTCGGGAATTAGATTCGTTACAATACACGCGATATAAACCGTATAAATTGTTTTATTTCAATGTCTACAAGTCGCGAAAACATAAGAAAATACTATGAATGAGATAACTTGATTAAGTTTCTATAATAATAATAATAATCAATAATGTAATAACCGTAAAGACGAAACATTGATAAATTCGCTGGGTATAGTAGCGGTAATGTGGCAAAACTAGCAAACGCAAGGCACGGAATGCTGATATTGCAGAATCGAGTTCTGCCATTACACTAATTTTTCTTTGCTCTCATTATATAGCATTTCAAATACACATTTTAGTAATATTGCCTTTGTCAACAGTTCTGGTCGGCGTTCGTCCCCTGCGCCACGCAGAACAAGGATGCGGTTCAGCTGACCCTGGAGCAAATCGACGTCATCCGGCGCCTGGTGGACAAGTACCCTCAGCACATGCAGCTGGCCACCTCGGTCACTGGTGAGTGACAGGACTTCTCAGCAGAATCTTCCATTTTTCGAAGGGCCTAGTGGCCTACTTGCAAAAATTATCTATTTAACAAAATTTTATGAACTATAACAATACAAACTATTTATAACTAAGAATTAAAATAAACTATTAACTAATTAAAATTATAAAAATGAATCCCCCGCGGTAAACTTCCCATAAAAGGAGAGATGCAGCCGAAACGTCGAGCTCAATAAATAAACAGTTTATTATCGCGTTTAAGTCCCAATAAACTTAATAAGTAATAGAATTGTTTACAAGCCGCCCCTTGCGTCTACTTATGACAAATTAAGAGGAACTTCAATGTGTACTCGTATGAATAATGAATTAAGAGCAGACGACCCGAGTGGTCCACTGCGGTAATTTTTAATAACCCCCGGATGAAAACACGCTTTTTCTCTTTACGAGATAAAAAACACAATGGCTATCTAATAACGGGCACACAGATACTAAATTCTGGAATGTTCTTTGCGAAAATGAGTATTTAATGAGACGTTTTTTGTAAAGGCCTTAAGTTACTTAAGAAAGGGCAGTTGTTCGTTTGCCTTCGTTTGCCTTCCTTTGACTAAAAAGTGTCCAATTTAGATCTTACTAGTTTTACTCCGCGACTTCGTACGCTTGGTATTTGGAAGTACGTATGTAACTCGGCTTGTTGTGAAGAAAGGCTCAAACTTGGCATAGTAGTTCCTTGGGTAGTATTGAGTTGATTTAGCTCGGTAGACGGTAGCTATTACCAGTAGCCATCGCGCGGGTGCCTTCCGGTGGCTACAGGGAGCGTTTAAGTATTACGTAACGCAATTTTTTAAGATTTTTGACCCCCCCTCCCCCCCCCTTGTCACGCACTGTAACGTTTTTCTGTACCCCCCTTCCCCCTCTCTAAACGTTACGTAACACTAAAAAACAAAAAAAACGTTAAAGACAAAAACAACATTAAATGACGTACAATGCAATCTAGGGATACCCTGTGAAATATAAACGAAAAGGTTTGCCAACTTGCGAGAAAAAAAAAAAAATGACGACCAGACTAATACAATCAAGGGATTCCCCGTTATGTTGATGATAAGGGTTGCCAGTTTGGGAGTTTTAATTCCCTAATTTTTTAGAAACAATGTTACGTAACGTGTTGTAAGAAAGACCCCCTCCCGCCCCTGTAACGCATCGTAACGTTTTACGAGACCCCCTCCCCCCCCAAATTGCGTAACGTAATACTTGATACTATTACAATAATAATAACTTTGTGCAGACTTTTTGCGTGAGTTATGTACAAACATACATACAGACACAAAAGTTCTAAAGATAATTTATTTGACTTCTATTGTTCTTATAAAGACCTCTTATGTTTTCGTCTTCAAATGCGAGTTGTAGGACCATGGCAAGGTCCGTTCGGATAGCTCCCACCATTTTGCTCGCTAATCCTGCTACTAAGCAGCAGTGCTTGCACTGTTGTGTTCCAGCGTGGAGAGCAAGACAACCGGTGCAATTACTTGGCACAAGAAATATTCCATTTTAGCCCTCTAGGTTGGCAACGCATCTGCAATCTCTTTGGTGTTGCGGGTGTCTATAGGCGGTGGTGGCCCACTTGCTTGTTTGCCTTCCTATTTTATAAAAACTTTTTGAAAAAAAAGACGACTTCATGCCTCAATTTTGTACCTATAGAGGTGGAATTTTCTCCAAATTGAAATGGAACTAACTGTAGGAGTTCGTGGCTCCCTTGGGTTATATAGTGGTTCATCATCAGCCCATGTTCGTCCACTGCTGGACATAGGCCTCTCCCATGGCACGCCACTGAGCACGATCCTCGGCCACTCTCATCCAGCTCTTGCCAGCCGTCTTGCGAAGATCATCGCTCCACCGAGTCTGAGGACGCCCCACGCTACGTTTGCCGACCCGTGGTCTCCACTCAAGAACTCGTCTACCCCAACGGTTATCGGTTCTTCGGGTTATATGACCGGCCCATTGCCACTTCAGCGTGCTAATGCGGTGGGCTATGTCGATAACTTTGGTTCTCTGTCGGATCACTTCGTTACGGATGCGATCTTTTAGAGAAACTCCGAGCATAGCCCTTTCCATAGCACGTTGAGCAACTTTAAATTTGTGGACCAGCCCTACAGTGAGTGTCCATGTTTCGGCACCGTATGTCATGACGGGCAGGACGCACTGATTGAAGACTTTCGTCTTTAGACTCTGTGGAATTGGCGATGTGAAGACTTGACGCAGTTTCCCATACGCTGCCCATCCCAGCTGTATTCTTCTGCTGGCCTCTTTCTCGAAGTTGTCAGTGTATATAGTGCATATAGTGGTTATATATGTTGAATTAGTCGACTGTATTGTAATTAATAAACCAGTTCTTCATATCTTCAAGTTTTATTAAATCACACTACACCATACAGTTAAGAGTTAAGCACAGATACAGAAAAATGCTACAGATATTAACACATTAACAAATCAGTCGCTCATACGCGTAATTCCAACGTTAATGTTGGATGTATTGCCAACACTCGAGTATAACCAAAAGAATTAAAAAAAGAATCGTTGAAATCCATTGTAATTGGCGAAGGTATCGTGTAACATGCACACAAAAAAAAATTCAGTCGAATTGAAAACCTCCTCCTTTTTCGAAGTCGGTTAAAAACGGTTATTTTTAATACCTTTCCTTTGTGACACTTACCCCCTTATTCATAGACGCTGCGTAAACGTTTGTTAGTTAAGATAAGATAAGATAAGATAAGATAAGATAGGATAGGATAGGATAAGATAAGATAAGATAAGATAAGATAAGATAAGATAAGATAAGATAAGATAAGATAAGATAAGATAAGATAAGATAAGATAAGATAAGATAAGATAAGATAAGATAAGATAAGATAAGATAAGATAAGATAATTTATTCATAAAAACTTTAAATTACATGAAAACATAAGTAATACAGAAACTTACTTACAATCTATGTAACAGGTTTGCCTGAACTAGGAGATCCTGTGTTTCAGGCTAGAAGAGCTAACAAAAAAAACATACAAAATCATATAAATACACATTCCATACTATGCTTTATGTCTTTATCTGTCATTGTGACGTTTACCCTCAAATGAAAGGGACAAAACATTTGTTAGCTTGTCTCGAAATTATTTTGAAATAACTAACAAACTGGAACAAATTACCTTGCTACTCCGCGAAACCCGCGAGCTTTCGCGGAGTAGCAAGGTAATTTGTTCCAGTTTGTTGATATGGACCTCCGCAAAGTAACGCCTGAATGTAATAATTATTGAAATAACTAGTTATTATTAAATCGCGGACAAAAGCAAGTCAAATATAAAAAAGTATGAATTGCGTCTTCTAGTTTTTCTTTGCGCGCGTTACCGAATTATTTCTGCCAAGATCTTCAAAAAGGAAATTCCTTATTATTAATATCTCGTTTTCCTTTGCGACGTTAATTTCATACGGGAGGAATAATGAAAATAAGATAAGATAAAAGAAATGGAAGTTAATGTTGAGATCCTTTAAACTACTCGTTCATTTAAAAAAAAAATCGTTTCTAACTCGCAATGATTAAATATAAGGAGGATATCAGTTTAAAAATTTGCAAATCAATTTTGACTCACTTCCTGTGGTCGGAATGTTTCCATTTTTGGTTGTGTGTATGTAAAAGCAATTACAAAATACTAGCAACAAAAAGGTCAAATTGAAAAAAAATGTATAAATAAATAGCAACGTAGCTAATTCCCGACATTTTACATTATTAGATTCGTTGTAATTCAAACGAGATTTAACCCACCGAAGCCACGCCCTAAAATGCATCTTCGAAATATTCCCTTGAACAATAAAACCGACATTTTGCCAATATTACATCCGGCCAGTCTAAAAAAATTAATTTAATTAACTCTCGACCCGTGTGAACCGAAATTTAATTTATCCTTTCCAATCTTTCCAGGGTAATTAAAAGCTTCCCACACACATTGAGAACGTAAAATATTCTCTTATTTGCTCGGAGCTTTTATAAAATTTCGAACAATTTCAACCCTTTTTCAAGCGTTCACTGACCGAGTCAAAAACAAAAGTATTGTACCATTAATTAAATAATTAACGATTTATCAGAGTGTCTGTTTTTTTTATAAACTAGGAATACAAACGAGGTAGGTCACCTGATGGCAAGTAACCACCACCGCTCATACACACCCCCAACACCGCAGAGCTTGCAGATGCGTTGACAAATCAATATTATTTAGCCACAATAAATTAATTACCACATTTTTTTTCTCGCCTCAAAAGAAGCGATCCCTTAATGGTGGTTGTTTGGCAAGTTTTGTTTACTTTGTAATTAAATTTATTATTTAAATTTGTAAATGTCTAATTTAATTGTTCGCAGACATTCTCCAAGCGCACAGTGCGCGGCCGCGCAAGATCGCTTCACTCATCGGTATAGAGGGGGGTCACTCCATAGGCAACTCGCTCGGAGTCCTCCGCAGCTACTACCAGCTGGGAGTGCGGTACATGACCCTCACACACACCTGCAACACGCCTTGGTATGTCTTATAGCACTGCGATAGTTGGCGCGATGTTGGCGTGACGCAATGTTGTCGTGACGCAATGTTGGCTAGCCGCGATGTTGGCGGGCTGCAACGTTAGCGGGGCGTGCCATTGGCGTGTTAATGTTTATAGACAATCACACAATAAATATACAGTCGAACTATTTGAATCGCGACCTAATAAATGCGTGACTTTTCTAGGCATTGGAATGCCAGTATAACATTTACTGTGAAAAGGTTTCACAGTGGATCGCGATTTGACTGGTTTGATAATACGATGGAGCAATGAGGGTGCGGGACGGATTTTTCAATACAGTTACATCACCATCACTGCTAGGAAAAATTTAATGGTGAATGGACAATTATGCGAGTAGTATTCTAACGTTGCGCTCAACGCGAACGGTAGTACTGCGTGTGTTCTTTGCCAACATTGCGTCAAGCTAACATCGCGTCAAGCCGATATCGCGTCAAGCCAACATCGCGTCACGCCAGCACCACGCCACGCCGCCTTGTTTGAAAACGCTATTGTTCACTCAAACAATATGTGACAACGATCTAACGCGTTGTTACCCCACATAAAAGATTCAATAGAACCGTGTTTTCATAAAAACAGGCCCTGCTCTAAGCTTTTATGTGAAAAATTAACACACCTTACCAAGTAACAGCTCGTTAGCATGTGGCGTGCCAAGCTTGTTAGCTGCCTCATTGTCTGAGGAAGTTAGGAAGCTTTGTACAGTAGAGGAAATATATTCACGTACCACCTTAGAACCCTATCGCAATGACGCGATGCGTTAAACGCCAGGCTATGTCATACAAATGTCATGCGTATGTCTCTTCGACTAGGTTCTACGGTGGTACGTGTTTCAATTTCCTTGACTGTACAACAGTTTAAATTTTTAGGCAATAAGTATTCTGTGACCTTTGCCGGCATAGTCGCAAAGCTACTCAAAGTCCAAATATATTTGAGATAATAAAAAAAAACTCTTAAACATAGTTATTGATTATCTATCTACTCATAGTACAGTCAAGGTCGTAAATAATACTTTGGCAACAGGAAAGCGTAGTTAGTTACCCTGGTTACGAAGCTAAAGGTTCTGGGTTCGATTCACAAGCGGCAAATTTTAATACGATCAATTAAATATGTTTCTAATATTTACGATTTTAACACCGTATAGCCTAGTGGTTAGTGAACTTGCCTATGAAGATATAGGTTCCGGATTCGATTCCCGGGAGGGGCAAATGTTTGTATGATGAATAATGAATGTTTGTACCTGAGCCTTGGATGCTATATGTATTTATCTATATAAGTATGTATATCCGTTGTCTAGTACCCATAGTACAAGCTTTGCTTCATTTGGGACTAGGTCAATTGGTGTGAATTGTCCCGAGATATTATGATATTATTTAAAGTTAAACTGAAAATTGCATACTTCGAAACAAAAATTGTGTGAAACACGGCGGTTTCCCTTACAAAACAAGACG
Organism: Ditula angustiorana; assembly: GCA_963691745.1. NCBI lineage: Eukaryota > Metazoa > Arthropoda > Insecta > Lepidoptera > Tortricidae > Ditula > Ditula angustiorana. The sequence continues at coordinate 915,452 of OY829472.1, read as the reverse complement.
CACAACCAACAAGAAACGTCAAGCCGTTAGCTACCTCAACGCAGTCTTAAAGGTAATATGAATCTTGAAAATACAGCTGACCTTTTCCTATATAAATATGACCTGCGCCTGTACAAACAGCCCGGGTATACCCAGGTGGGACAGCCTTCGAATAACGACACAAAACTCTACCCTTACGTCACAGAATAAATAATAATACTAACGTACAGAAACTTCTCTTTTTCGACCACCATTAAACGAATTCCAACTTTATGATCTGGCACAAAAAGTTCGTATTACTTCATAAACATTCACCAGGTGGCATGTGTCAAAAGGAAGGAGCCACCCGCGCCCGCCTTCCACCCGCAATGCCCTGGCGCACCGCTAGGGTTGGGCTGCTTACTATAATACTGTCACAACGCGCGACACAGAGTGAGCGGGCGCGCGCGCGGCAAGCCGGCAACCTACAGCGGTTAACCTATGCCATAGGTAATGCGGCGAGCGCACCTATATTGCGGAGTGGAACCCCCCTGCTTACGCTAGTGAAACTGTTACCACAGTATTCATATATAAGCAGTAAGGAATCTACATACAAACGCTCGAAACCGGCGCACTCACACAGACGCCCGCTCAACACGGCCGCTAAAGTTTTTTCGCGGTCCCGTCAGTCGCGGCTGCCGCGTCGAGATGGGTGGTCGCGATTTGCGTTTATCGTTATTGCGTGCGCTCGAGACAAAGCGCGATCTTTTTAAAGATGCCACAAAAGTATTGCGTCGAAATATGGCTGCTTGAACTCGACTTCTTCAAAAACGGAACTTTAAATTTTTCTTACTTCTTAAAATGTTGAACTTTTTTTAATTACCCAATTTTATATGTAAACTCGTTAATTTATTTCATTATTTCATCGTTATAGAACCCAAGTGAACGTTGTTGTAAATAATAATAATATTACTTATCAATTTCACAAAAGAGGACAACCCTAACGCTCCACTGCCGGTATCTATCTCAACAAACAGCCCCAGTTTCGGTACTGCTGCATTAATATACTGTGCTCTTACTAAGGATCTGAGACGCAATTTTCGAGTCTCACCAGGTGACAAAGCTCACAATACGGCCTCATCTTATTTAATGAAATAGGAAGGCAAACAAGCAAGTGTCACCTGATAATAAGTGATCACCACCGCCTATAGACACCCAGGAGAATGCAGACGCATTGCCAACCCAGAGGGCTAAGATGGAATACCTCTTGTGCCAGTAATAACACCGGCTGTCTTGCTCTCCACGCCGGAACACAACAGTGCAAGCACTGCTTAGCGGCAGGATTAGCGAGCAAGATGGTAGTAGCGATCCGGACGGACCTTGCACAAGTTCCTACCACCCGCAACACTATAGGGTTCCTTGTTGACTACGGAACCATTAATAATCATTAAAATCAAATCACTATATAAAAAGTTATGAGCGATCATACCTAAAAAAATGTTCCGCACCGTTAATCAAAACCGCCACCCCTATCTCAGTAGCGAGGGCAACTACCCAGCTAGTCAACCGTCAAATTGATTCATCTAGAACTTTGAACCCAAACAACTGATTCAAGGCTAATATCCTAGCCTATCCCAACTACTTTACGTGGCCTGAATATTAACGTCAGCGTGTCCGGAACGTGGCAAGGCTATTTATCCTAGGGCCTACAAATGGAGGCACATTTGACAAGTTGTAGATGTTTATGTTTTGATATGGAGGTGTGGGCACGGCTAGGGGTTTAGCGGAAACTCATTGCTTCTCAAAAGGGCTGATAGATGAACACGTAAGTTTGCGTAGTTTTGGCTCAAAATTACTCGCGTAAATTCACAATCAGAGTTTACGTGCGATAATAACGCTAAAATAAAAATAAAAAAACCCATCTGCGTAATAAGTAAATCAAAACTGAAAAGACTAAAACAAGTCCAGTAGTCTGAAGTTCTGTTAATTAATGTTGAATACCTACACCATTGCAATAGTTTCATGAACTTCAACAGTCGGGACCCATTATTGAGAAGATGGATGATGAGTCATAGATGTTATTTGTATTTAAGTATGTATTTATCTATATATAAGTATGTTTATCCGTTGTCTAGTACCCATAACACAAGGTTTGCTTAGCTTGGGACTAGGGCAATTGTTGTAAATTGTCCCAAGATATTTATTTATTTATGACTAGCTGACCCGGCGAACTTTGTTCCGCCTTAGACGCCATAAACGAGCAGATTTTTGATTTTTTCTTTCATAAGAACCTTCTCCTGATAATAACGAACAGAACAAAAAAAGAATTAGCGAAATCGGTCCAGCCGTTAAGGCGTGATGTCGTGACCAAGGGAAATAGGGATTCATTTATATATATATATATATAATATAGATGATCGCTCTGCTCCTCAACAACTCCTCATCCGGATCCCTAAGGTTACATCACTAGTCCTCATAAGGCGGTTATTCACTAGCATTAGGACGGCCGTAACCGGATAACGTCGTCATGTGAACTCGGCTTTATTGTGAACTAGCTTGTTAATTGTGGGTACGCAATAAACTGAACTGCCCAAGATTTCAATCGCAATGCTCTTAAATGAAGGTTGGACGTCACCGGTGCTCGAAACACGCACTGCGTAAATGTTTGCGTCAAAATAGTTTATTTTTCTTTATTTATTTAGGGGCTTTGATCAGAATTGAACATGTCAGCCCATTAGAAAACAATACAATTATAAATAAAAACACATCAAAGATCCACAACACGAAAAAACTATTTTATCAAACATTTGTCAAAACACCTAGCTGCATCGCTAGTTGGTTCTGCTCAAATCAATTGCAATGATCCCACATTGAAGGAATCAAACCCCGATTGCGCAAACAACCTGTCTCTAATAGAGTTCGTCCGGACACACTCCATGACCAAATGATAGAGTCAAAATAGTTAAAACAACAATGTAATCGGATTGTATTTTTTTATTTAATAAAGAAAGGCAAACAAGCAAGTAGATCACGTGATGGTAAGTGATCACCACCGCTTACAGACACCCGCAATACCATGGCGATTGCAGATGCTTTGCCAATCTAGGCGGCTTAGATGGAATACCTCTTGTGCCAGTAATTGCACCGGCTGTCTTGCTCTCCACGCCGGAACACAAAAGTGCAAGCACTGCTGCTTATCAGCAGGATTAGGAAGCAAGATGATGGTTGCCATCCGGATCTTGCACACGGTCCTACCACCCGCAAAAACCATATTAAAATCGACCGCTTTAAATACCAAAAATGACCGTCTTGTTTGAGAGATGGAATGCCACAGACAGACCTCCAATCATGCACACTTAGGTCACAATATGAGGTTACGCAGTTAAAAAAAACATTTGTTTCGGATAAATTAATCCATAGTTATTTGGTTAGTAATAAAAAGCACTTACACTAGGAACTGTAAGCTTAAACAAACTGTAAGGTTACTTACAACTTAAGTAACCTTACAGTTTGTTTAAGCTTACAGTTCCTAGGAAATATCCACTCTAAGGCTGGGTTTTATAAATATCCACTGTTTTTATTTTGGATAGCATTGTCAAAAAATTAAAGAATGAGTGAAAATTGGTTTGGATCCAAAATCAATAACATTATACCTTTAATAAAGTGATTAACATCAGTTACGTAACGATCAATTACGGAATGTAAATGTTGCTATACTGATATAAAACGTTACAAAACCGTTACGAACCACCATCTTGCTCGGTAATACTGCCGCTAAGCAGAAGTGTTCGCATTGCTGTGTTCCGACGTGGAGAGCAAGACGGCCGGTGTAATTACTGCACAAGAGGTATTCCTTCTTAGCCCTCTGGGTTGGCAACATCTGCAATCTCTTTCGTGTTGCGGGTGTCTATAGGCGATGGTCATCGCTTACCACCAGGTAACTCGCTTGTTTGCCTTCCTATTTTACATAAAAAAAACGAAATGGATTAATTTAATGACGGTATGCCTTTGATTTTCAATCTCTGACTTTTATAAAATCGACCGTAAACACATCCCCAAACAAGTAAGCAAATAAGTATAAGAAATAAAACGACCGAAAGAAAAAGTTCGCTCGCCCATATAAATGTCGCCCTCGGTAGTAAATTCCTTCTAAAACCAGATATAGTAAAGGCATAACTCATAGTAAGCCGGGAGTTCCCGACTTGGTAACTTTTAGAAAATCCCAAGCTTTATTCTCGAAACTACTCGCTAAACTGTATCGCAACTTAAACAAACTGAGAGACCGAGCGGTGACAAAAAAGTCGAACGAATTTACAAAGGGAACTATTCTATACCTCACTTTTTTATAGGTGAGAAATGTTCGCAATCTTGGTAGGTATTTCTTTGCAAAATTGCTGCAATTAAATATGTGAATAGCCTTTTTCTAATCTACACCAATATAATAAAGTGGTAAACTTTGTTTGTTAGTTTGTTTGTATGTAGGGGGTAATCTCTGGAACTACTGAAGCGATTTCAAAAATTCTTTCACAGATAGAAAGCTACACTATTCGCGAACGAAGTCGCGCGCGTCCGCTACTAGATTACACTGAACGAACATGATTTATTTGTTGTACTTGAGCCTTGTACCTTGTGCAAGGCCGGGCCAGATCGCTATCACCATCTTGCTCGCCAATCCTGCCGCTAAGCAACAGTGCTTGCACTATTGTGTTCCGGCGTGGAGAGCAAGACAGCTGATGCAATTACTGGCGCAAAAAGTATCCCATCTTAGCGCTCTGGGTTGGCAACGCTTCTGCAATCTCCTTGGTGCTGCGGGTGTTTAAGGGCGGTGGTGATCACTTACCATCAAGTGACCCACTTACTCGTAGGCCTTCCGAAGTTTTATTTTGCACGCAATATATGTCTACTGCGCGGGAATAGGCCCAGATATTCCAAGGCGAAGTTACTAAAGAACACGAAGCTAACAATGGCGGTGTAAAGTATTGTACTGGGCGGAACATACCATTGTCATTAACAGGCGCGATATAACGCAACTCAATCAGTTTACACGTTGAAAAAACAGTTTTGTTACACGTAACCAACATTTTGTTGACCTATTACACTGAAAAAACAGTTTTGTTACACGTAACCAAAATTTTGTTTACCTATTACACGGAAAAAACATTTTTGTTACTCGTCACCAAAATTTTGTGGACCTATTACACTGAAAAAACAGTTTTGTTACACGTAACCAACATTTTGTTTACCTATTACACTGAAAAAACAGTTTTGTTACACGTAACCAACATTTTGTTTACCTATTACACTGAAAAAACAGTTTTGTTACACGTAACCAACATTTCGTTGACCTGTTACACTGAAAAAACAGTTTTGTTACACGTAACCAAAACGTTGTTTACCAATTACACTGAAAAAATAGTTTTGTTACAAGTAACCAACATTTTGTTGACCTATTACACTGAAAAAACAGTTTTGTTACACGTAACCAACATTTTGTTGACCTATTACACTGAAAAAACAGTTTTGTTACACGTAACCAACATTTTGTTGACCTATTACACTGAAAAAACAGTTTTGTTACACGTAACCAACATTTTGTTTACCTATTACACTGAAAAAACAGTTTCGTTACACGTAACCAACATTTTGTTGACCTGTTACACTGAAAAAACAGTTTTGTTACACGTAACCAACATTTTGTTGACCTATTACACTGAAAAAACAGTTTTGTTACACGTAACCAACATTTTGTTGACCTATTACACTGAAAAAATAGTTTTGTTACACGTAACCATAATTTTATTTACCAATTACACAAAAAAAGTGACTACCGAACTATTTGTTACACCTTACCTAACTTTTGATTTGTAAATAACTCATCAAATGTTTATCAGTAGCACAAAGTTTAGTTAATTTAAACGAACTTTGATTACCATTAACCAGAATCACGAGTAACCAAACTAGTTCGGTTATCCCTTTTGTTCAGTAGTTAGTGAAACCTAGACATGAGACAGGACCATTATTCTCCTAATTAATGTCAAATATATCTCTCTGTCAATCAGTCTGTCAGTGTCAGCCGGTCTGTAAGTCAGTATGTCAGTTTTTCTATTAGTCATCCTGACTGTCTGTCACACAGACAGTCAGTCAGATTATCAGATTGTCAGTCTGTCACTCTATTAGTAAGTCAGTCTGTATGTCACTCTGTCAATCAGTCTGTCAGTCTGTTATTTTGCCTTCCTACACTTATATGTATAATAAAGAGGTAAACCTTGTTTGTATGTACCTAGGGTGTAATTTCTGGAACTACACCACCGATTTCAAAAAATCTTTCACAGATAGAAAGCTACACTATTCCTGACGGACATAGGCTACTAATTTTACGTGTATCTAGTCGCGCGCGTCCGCTAGTCTGTTATAATGTGGTTCCAATGATCGAATAAAAATATTTAAATTAAAAAAATAAAGATAAGTTGAAAAATTACAAAATACAGAATTTTATACATAGACTATCACATAAAAATTGAATCCTTAGCTTTAACAGTCTTAGCAAATATCGAAAAAAACTAAGTTTGTAATTGGGTACGAAACAAAGTCCTGGAGAGAGAATAGTACCTCGTCGCTTTAACGTCATTAATAAGTCACCAGTTATTATACGAAATTATGAAAGGAGTTAAAGCGACGAGGTACTAAATCGTTCAGATATTTATGATTCTGACTGTACCATGGAAGAAACCCTCTATTTGCTGGACCGACACGCACTTGACTTTTTACAAGTACTTACGTGCGGTCCCTTTAATGGGCCACTGTTCGCTATGCTTTTAAATACGCGACGAAAACCTTTTGTGCTCAAAATACCAACCCGTATTCATAAACGATGCTTTGGTGCCAGATCGCTTTATCGCAAAAAGCAAGCTAGAATGCGCTTTAATTTACTTGACAAAGCGTTTCAGCCCTACTGCGTGTTTGGCTTGCTATTGAAATGGGCATGGTTTATGAATACAAGCCCAAAATTACCCCCTTATTCATAAACGCTGCGTAAACGTTTGTTAGTTAACATGTTTTATGTCTTTATCTGTCATTGTGACGTTTGCCCTCAAATGAAAGGGACAACACATTTGTTAGCTTAAGAAGAATGTTAATTTTTTTTGGATAATGGTGTTAATATATTACATTTTTTATAAATTGTCTTTGCTTAGCGAATTAAGTGGATTTAATGGACTGGTCACTATTTACAACTGATAAATTAGTACTATAACTTTTATTTGTACGCCAATGATTATTTTTATAATATTAAGTATTTATTTTTAATATTTCATCTCCCAATTCTAATGTGACAACATTTTATAATAAACTTTTTCGTTTATCTCGGAAATTGCTCAATAGAAAGGAAGAAAGAAAGAAAAACTTTTATTTAAGACTATTAACACAAAACACGCACATACACACATCACACAAAGTACAATTATAACAAACAGCAACGTTTGTGTTGAATAGAAACAAAAAGGGCCCCACTCAGCATACTGCCTCGGTAAACCGAGACGCTGATTTTCAGTGGGACCCTTGAGATTCTTAATACCAAACTAACCTAAAATCAGTGACGACACGAACGAAAGCGAAATTCACAAAAAAAAAACAATTACAGCAACTACAGACACACATTACATTTACAAACATAGAGACAATAATATTGATTATATTAATCACCTAATTTCTTTGTTAACTTGCTTGTGACGTCACCTCCGTTTGTGAAGCGTTTTCTGACACTGAACAACTGTCATACGTTATGTTAAATTGACTTGATTTACAAAAACTATACCAAGGCATCTAGTTATGCAATATCTTTAATTAAAAGTTATTACGCAAGCTGTCAGATCACTCATTAATGTTGACAATGACGAGTTTAAACTATTCTTAACATTTTTAGAACCGACTGTACTTTACTGAACTGACATATAGTAGAAACAACAAAATGGGAGTGATCCACCATGGAACTATGTCAAAATGACGTTTTAAATCTAATCTTGAGAGGTATCTTACTATTCTACGTACTATGTTCATTTGACACGGTTCTATGGTAGATCAGAGTTTTATTTTGATGATAGTATGAAAGTACAATCGAAAACATATATAAGTCACCATTAAAGACTTAACTGCGAAAAAATGTCATTTTTCGAAAGGGAGACATGCACTATGAAGTTTATATATCGAATCGAGTAAAAGACAATTTCTCTGTTTCCTCTTTTATGGTCGGCTATGTTGATGACTGCAGACTCTTCAGTCATTGCAGGCATTTTACACGAAATTACTTTTTTTTCATTTGTAAAGTTTCAGTTATTTGAAAATGAAAATGAAAATGATAAATTTATTTTGCAAGTAGGCCGTATAGGCTCTTTTACATGTCTGAATCTACTAGCGCTTCGGAAAATGGAAGATACTACTGAGAAAAAACGCCGCAAGAAACTCAGCAGTTTATTTTTTTTCCCTCTCTTTTCAAAACAGATTACAGTGCAATTTATCACAATAGTACATGGCATACACAAGTTACACAAAATAATAATAATTAAAAAAAAAACAGTAAATAGCACAGCAAGCTTTAAGCATATTGAACGTACTGGCACTAGTTAAGAATAATCAGGAGATGTATAGGGTCCCCAGATCAAAGAAATTAGAAAGGGATGTATATGGTCCGTGAAATAATAACAATCAAATTCTTAGTCTAAATAGAGACTATACATAGAGATGTATAGTCTCTAAGGGTCAAAAAACAAATTAATTACCTTAATCTATGCTTAGCAGAGGTGTAAAACGCCTCCACGGTCAAATTGTGCAATGTTACTTGGAGATGTATAGTCTCCGCATGTCAAAATAAAATAAGAATAAAAGTATTCATGTCAAATAAAAAGAAAATAGTACATTTATTTTGTCATACGTAAGGTAACCCAATCATTGACACTAACCCAATAACGAAAAAAAAGCGAATAAATTCGAGACATTAATGTTAACCAATGGCCAAAACACCTACACGAGCAAGCACTGGTTTGGTTACCTCATGTTGAATATGTCCAAATAAATATCTTCCCTTTGTTTGCCTAAGTAGTACAAAAGAAACCACCTGAAAAAGCTCTGCCAATGACCGCATATGAAAGCCCGGCGAACAATAGCGCTTTTTCCCCTGTCATTTGTGTCTGCTATAGGAAATTTCCTTGTCATTTATTTGTTTTTTCTATAGGGCCGACTCGTCCAACGAGCCTCCAGCTGTAAACGGGCTCACGGAATTCGGAGAGGTAAGCAGGCGGAACCTTATTTCTATACATCTAAGGCTAAGTTTAAGCCGCCTTGCGCTGAAGCGAACGCTAAACTGTAACTGAACTCTATAATGATATCACATGGTTGAGTTTTGGATGGACGTGTAGGGAAGATTCGCCTCGCAAATATGTCGTATATCGTCTACATAATATTCTCTACTCGTATTTGGGTCGAAATCAAAAACAATGTATCGTATCGTTTCTTAACGGTTTTATAACAATTATTATTATTAGTTTTATATTATTATAAGCTCACGCCTGTTTCCCTTTGGGGTAGGTAGAGACCACAGAACGCCATTTGCTCCGGTCCTGGCATACTTCCCTCGCTTCCTCCACACACATTCCTCTCTTCATTCATGCTAGGCAACAATTATATAATTATTAATTATATCAGTTTACTCACGATTTCGTTACTAAATTGATATAAACCGTTACAATTCCGTTACGAAACTGATATGAATTACTTTAGTAACGCCTACAATGTTTTTAATTTTTGACCCATGTGCTCAAATTATGTAGTTGCAAAAACAGCTTTATCATTTTAAACTACACGGTGTTGATTCCGTAAACACACGGTCCGGGTAAATATAGATGGACAAGGCTGAGGAAGGTAGCAAAGTGGAGTTTTCTTCCCTCCTTTTATGAAAGGTATTGTTTTTCTTGTCGATAATGGGTCGGTTACACGCACTTCTTGTTGGCAGTTAATGGGGTAATTAACTATAGGTTTTCTTTGCGCATCCCCACGCGTCACGCGCGGGGTTGGGGTACTCCCAGCCAGAACGTTTCCCCTTGATTGATTAGGATAATATAAGGTTTTATTTGACCTTTTGTGAGATAGGGATCTGGTTTGCTAATGGAGGTTTGTAGCGGTTTGCTTTGTTTTATACGGAATCTTGGTACTAGTAATGTAGGTTTTAAATTTATAAATTTTGGTTTGGTACTTTATTTCGCCAATGTATTACATGAAGTACCACATTCTCACGGAATATTGGAGTGACGTAGTTTGCTGCTATTCGTACGGTGAGTAAGGGATAGGGAGGCCCTGGGGCCTTAAGACCAGCAAAAGATCAGCGATTATTTTAAAGTCGCTGAATCCCATGGGCAGTGGTGAACGCTTTCTATCACGTAACCCTCGTACTCGTTAGCCTCCTTTTTCATAAAAAAAGACTGATTAGTAAAAAACGCATTAATTGATTTCAATTTTACTTTGTAAATGATATGATGAAATTGAAGCTCCTTATTTGAGTCCGAGAAAATATTAAGACACCCAGAGTCTATTTTAGTAAATAAAATCGATACCAGAAATCTTAAATGTCGTAAAGAACATTAAGAGACATGTCCCTTACGACATTTGACACTTCCAGAATCGAATTTACGTTTAATACACTTAACATTGTAGTCAGCCATTACAAAGTTTAGTGACCAAATATACCCTAAAATTGTAACTTAAATAGAAGCAAGAACTTCCAAACATCCGTATGACATACAAACATAATGTATTACATTTATTTTTGTCTGTCTTCTGTAAATAAGACTGCGGGACCCTGAAAAAATCCCGTCACCCTTTCAGTATAAGCTTAAGTGCTTCGGCTAATGTCCCTGAATACCCCACTGGGGGCGCGCGTGAACATAAACTTCGCGCTTTAATTGAAGACCGTAAAGAATCTCATCACCATATTAAGAGTAGCGCAAAGCTAAATGAATGGCTTTATGGTCCAAGCTACAAGAAAAAGGGAGACAGGTCAAAATCAAAAACAATGTACCTTTACTAGAATAGTAAACGTTACTAAACTGATATAGACCGTTACAAAACCGTTACGGAACTGATATTTATTATTTGTAATTAATCACATCAGTTTAGTAACGATTTCATAACTAAACTGATATTAGTCGTAACAAGTCGTTACGATACTGATAATAGTTGTTTTAAGAGGAGTGTGAACCCAGCCCCAAAACGCGCTCCCCATACAGATGGCGATAAGGTTTTCCACCCTCTAAACCTCAATCTATGGCAATGGTTTTTTGGTATATTGTCATTATGCCTTAGTACTAGGTTTGTATGTGAATATATTTTTGAATATTGTACATAGATTTGTCAATATTTGCATTTTGTTTTCTTCATACGAAACAAAAAAGCGTCAATATTTTTATACTATTAAGAATATTTAAAAAATCAAAACATACAAACCTAGTTCTAGGGCATGATGACTACATACAAAAAAATCATGGCTATAGGTTAAGGTTTAGAGGGTGGAAAACGTTATCGCCGTTTGTATGGAGAGCGGTGGGTTCACACTCCTCGTAATACTCAATATTTTATTGCTTTTCCACAGTGTATGTTACAGATGCTGTCTTAAGCTATGTGTTTATCGTGGACCCTGTCGGGCACAGCAACTAACTAACTTTCGTAACGTGCTTTTGAATTATGTTTTTGAATTAGGTACCAAACTTTCTTCTTTACGATCATTTCTTTACCTTTATCAAATAAAGTTCGCCTGTCCAATAAATGATCGCTCTTGGTTATTGGAGTAGCCGTCACACCTTGACGTTTCTTTTCCAATATGGGTCCGTCGGTCCCCTCTCCTTATCATATCATCAATGATATCCCACATTGTTGTTCTAGCGGCCATGTCATATCTGTGCAATTTCAAGTTACCTGTTACTGTTCAAACGATACATTCCTGTAGGTATCAGATGAAGAGACAGTGGAGGCTTGGTAATTAAGTCCTATTGCCACCCTTTGAGTACGGCATCCTAAAAATCATTGCAAGTCGCATGATCATTCGCCACAGTACAGCTTCTCAAAGTTTCACACCGCTGAAGTGCAATTTTTGAATCTCACCGGGTGAATAGAGCTCACCAAAATGGCCGAATCTCTATGAAAAACGGCCATTTTGGTGAGCTTTAGTCACCCGGTGAGATTCATATGCAATTTTTGAATCTCACCATGTGACTAAAGCTCACCAAAATGACCGCATTTCTATGAAAAACGGCCATTTTGGCGAGCTTTAGTCACCCGGTGAGATTCAAAAATCGCAACGCTGGTCTTCGTCGCTCATCTTCGCTCGCTCCCCTCCCCTCCCCCACCGCACATAAAACTGAAATTTAGACCATCGTTCAAAAGAGATGAGAGTCGCGACAGCGCGGAAATTCTTTAATAGTAGCGTCGGGAAATAAATTACAGAAGGCTTAGCGCAGACCAGCGCAAATAAATCCGGGAATGCGCGTTTCTTGCCAAGTCGGGTTCATTGGAGCGTCTCTGTAAATATGTGTGCAGTGCCATACGGGTGCAGTCGACCAGTCTAAATTCTGCGCCGCTTTAGAACCTTTTTACAATAAATGTTACTGTGAAATTTTAAAACAATGTAGCAAACAGAGCTTTTGGTAGCATGGCGTGATTCTAGAATCGATGGATTCGCTATTTGTTAAAAAAATAGAAATCTCAAGTCGTTGATGACCTTGAAAAAGATCCAGTCTACAGTCTTAGCTTTAGCAATTACTTAAATTGCGTCAAAACTCCACAGCTGACTGGTAATAAAGGGGTTTATACGAAAAATCACAACAACTAAGTCTAATTTCTGGCTAAATTCCTTCTCTTTGTCTTCTCTATATCTGTCCTGAGCACGGTCGCTCCTGGGAGCTCTGAGTTCTGCACAAGACTAATACTACTACGTTATCTGTATTTTGTTAGTAATCACTAGTATAAAGCAAAAAGGCATATTTTTACGTCGACTTCGACAGTATTCACAATATTTTACTTACGTTCACATCCAAAACTCAACCCACAGTACAATTATTTAAAGAATTGACTTCGGCTGTCATCGTAAAATTTTCGACGTACATAGCTTCCTTTAGATCAAAGGTCAAGTCTCATGTAATATTCGAAAGGGACAATGTAAACCAAAAACGATCTTCGTCGACGAATGCCGAGTGACAAATTCTAAATAATCGTACTAAACTGTGCTGCCGTAAGCGATTTTCTATATTCTGCCCAGCCCCTTATCTTCCGTGAAAGTTTGCTAAGCGGTCTCGTGATAATGACTCAATTATTCCACTTCCCGCGCGTCATTGCGCGCCTAATCACTGACCGAAGCGATGACGACTTGCAGCTTTGAATGGCACCAGATACTTGCCTTATCTTCAGTTTTTGTTCCAAAATGGTGCCCGTTGTCATTACTTTTGCTAAACTCGGAAATGAAATTCAAAATCATGAGTAAGGATCTACGGATGGGATGTTCTGGTGAATGTTTTGGTCAAATCAAGAGCAATATAATGTGGTGTGTAGTGGTGGGTCATTAAAACTTTTTCTGTTAACACAACGAAACCGTTTTTCGTCAACGGTCAACTAGTTAAAAAACCAGTTGACGTTTTTAACTGGTTTCAATAAATGTACTTATGTTGATACCAACAGTTCCTTCTACTGCTCTTAAAACGCTAACTTTAGTTAATTTTGGAAGCGTTAGACTTACAAGAAACAGATTTTGATCCGTAGTTAACTCGACTAATAGTTAAAAATCGTAACTCATGGTATGTAAATCTCGCCTATCATCTTTGAAAAGCAGTTTATGCTCCAATTTATCGTTAATCGTTCCCGAAAATATTTCGTTGAATTAAACGTAGTTGGCATTCGTTTGAAATTTCATTCGTTCGTATGAAAAAAAGTAGCTGACGTTTAACTAGTTTATCGGTTATCGAAAAACGGTTGACTTGTTGACGGATGGTAAATGGTTAAATTAACTAGTTCGTTGATTCAACACCCACTAGTGGTGTGGAAGCTGTCACGTGATAAATCTCTCGGTCAAGATAGATCAAGGCCCGACCACATCAAGCATCAGACAATGTCGTCTGTAAACACCAACTTTCGATTTCGGATTTCTTTCTTATTATAAGGCTTTTGGATTTGAAACAACGAAAGTATAGGTAAATTAAATGCGTTGTAAAGCAAAGCTTAGGGAGATTCTTGTTATCGATTCTTTACTATCAATGGTTGACGTTTCAAACGCACATGACGGATCGCATTAAAGTGATCTCAGGTTTAAAGTCTTACAACATCGTACCGTTAATGAAATAGTAACGGTATAATGTTTTTGATTTTGACCCTTCAGCATAGTCAGTTTATTTAAAATCATGTTGCAAGTTAACCTTTTTGCCAACAGAAAGTGGTGAAGGAAATGAACCGCCTGGGGATGCTGGTGGACCTGTCTCACGTGGGAGAGAACACCACCAGAGCTGCCATCAAGCTCTCCAAAGCTCCTGTCATCTTCAGCCACTCTTCGGTGCACAGCCTCTGCGCCCACAAGAGGAACGTACCCACTGACATCATTCACTCGTTGGTAGGTACATCAAATTGTAGCTCTGATGATCTGTGCAGGTTTACTCGCGTTTGGGTCGATTTAAATCGATCAAATAAGCTTTTTAGCATAATATTTAAAGTAAGAATAGAGGTCTAAAAGTATCTTACAAAACATTTTTTTTTACTATTTAGTATAATAGAGAATTAGATGAAAAGTGGCAATTTCCTCGTTGTAAATGAGAAATAAAAACAATTAAAAGCATAAAACTAAACTAACTATAACATTAATTCTGTTCAACACAATGTTTTTGTATTTTTATTCTGCTCGTGTTGTGTGTGTATTACGTAGAATAGTTTTAATTTTTTTTTTCTGTATTTTTCGTCTTCTATAAATCCAACTACTGTTCAATAAAAATGAAACAAAGTATTTAAAATTAATTTAATAAATTTGATTTCGTTTTAAAAATATTTTTTTAATAAATGTTAAAAGGAAAACCGGTTTACGCACAAATCTTTACCTTATGCTACAGTTTTGCTTTCAATGGTGAACAAACCTTGTAGTTTTTTACTTTATTTCAGTTGTTGTTTCGAAACTAAGTTTCTTCCTTTTAAAACAGAAAGAAAATGGCGGCATCATAATGGTGAACTTTTTCCCGGACTTCGTGAAGTGCGCCCCCAACGCAACGCTTTCCGACGTCGCAGGTAAGTCTGTTGTATTTAAATTACAACGCAAAGAAAACCTTAGGCATCTGGCAGGACTAGAACCTGCAGCTTAACTAATTACGTCGTTACATGTCATTTCAATGTAATAATTTGAATGTTAAAAGTTAAACATCGAATTAAAAATTAAAAATCAAAAGAAATTTCGGTTACAAAAATTTAAAGTCCATTGTACTTTTTACCTGTCTCTTGTAAGTCTAACGTTTCCAAAATTAACTATAGTTAGCGTTTTAAAAGCAGTAAAATGAACCGTTTCCGTTGGTTTCGACGAACGCATCAATCAACATAAGTACATTTATTGGAACCAGTTAAAAACGTCAACTGGTTTTTCAACAAGTTGACCGTTGACGAAAAACGGTTTCGTTGCGTTAACGACCCGACTAGCGTTTACAGACCACAGTGTTGCCGCTGTCTTCGTCTGTGGACAAATTTTATGGCACGTTTGGTATCTCAAGAGCAAATAAAGACGTTTCCCCCGGCGGCTCGACCTAAGTGAATAGCTCTCAGGTGAATTTTTACTGAATAACTCGCTTTAATAACTCGTTTTATGTTTATTACTTTAAAAATAAACTCAATAAAGGGTAAAAATTTCCTTGTAGATGACACCGAGGGTAGTTGTACCCTTAAAATCAATAATGTAATGACCGTAAGACGAAACACATTGGAAAATTCGCAGGGTATGGCAGAGGCAGTGTCGCGAAACTGGCAAACGCAAGGCACGGAATGCTGATATTGCAGGTTCAAGTCCTGCCATTGCCCTAATTTTTCTTTGGGTTGTCATTACAATTTTAATTTAATAATTTGAATTTTAAAACATTTAAAAATAAAATCGAAAGAAATTTCGGTTACAAAAATTTAATTTTCTTGTATTTATTTTCTTGTGGAAAGACAAAAATGTACAGTAAACAACCAATGGTATTCGAAAAGGAACTAAGAATGAATACTCTCAAAAGGTGTTTTAATAAATCTATATGAAACTTTTAACAAGTTATCATATGACACCGAGGGTAGTTATACCCTTAAAAGCAATAATGTAATGACCGTAAAGACGAAGCACATTGAAAAATTCGCAGGGTATGGTAGCGGTAATGTGGCGAAACTGGAAAACGGTTTCGGGCCCTGCCATTACCCTAATTTTTCTTTGTGTTGTCATTGCGTAGCATTTATATATTTAATGTTCAGTAGCATTACCTACTAATGAAATGTAAAATTAAAATTATTAGGTATTCTTTATTAAACAGTGACGTAGATTTCCGGTCCGCTCAATTCTGTTTTTGATTGCCACTTGTGAATCTTTGGCCGTGCCATTCGAATGCTTTTCTGGAAGTAGAATTCTTTACACGTGATAACGCGATAGCTGTCTAATACAGAAGGCTTCCCACAAGGTCCCTCCCCCTCCCCCCTGCAACTAGCTTCGCTAAGCAGAGAATAATAATTGCCTCCGATAAGATCCCCTACGATAGGGACGGAGCTTACATAGTGTGACGAAAGAACGCCGTATTGTTATTCGGCGAAACTACAAATTTTCGGCTTAAGCTACATTTTCACTAAACAAATTTGGTGGGGAATAATTCGCAATCTAGAATCACGAGGGTATATCCGTTAATATAGGGAGTAAAGGTTTAGATTTTTAAATCTAAACCGTAAATCGAGTTACTTAATTAATCGAATAATTATTGTTATTGGCTGACTCCAAGAACTATGAAGTTTTTTTAATAGATCATCGCGTAGAGAGCTAAAATCTAAAAGCATTTTAGCGTTACTAAAGCACCTTCCCACATCGAAAGAAAAATTTACTCAAATTACTTCAGCGCGTCACCAACACTTCTTAAAACCGAAAAAATTGCCCAATCCAAAATTTTTAACTACTATTCGGCGTTAAACAGCCTAAAAGCAAGCCAGTACCCACTAAAACACTACTGATCACATTTATTGGGTAAGTTTACAACGGAACTAACAGAGGGCCGAAATGTAATAAAAGTTTTCGGCCTATCCCGCCCGACCGCTAAGGGCCGACACTAGTAACTGCCGAGAGAGGGTCTAATCTTACATTTTACTACAGTTTCTTACATCTCTATTATAGTTAGAATGTAATAAAAAAGTCCAATCAAAAGAAAGGGAGAGAATAGACGTATATTACGCACATTCAACACAGACATACAAATGAACACAAACAAAGGAAGTAAATATAAAAGAAAACATCGGAAACTAAACCATGACTGTACCAATAGTTCAGACGTGTTCATTTCTTAGGTTGACTTGTATGAACTGGTCGCACAGACGCAGCTAACTTGCACGAGCACGGCACTGGTTTCGCGGAGTAGCAAGGTAATTTGTTCCAGTTTGTGAAGATACATATGATGATGAAGTTAAAAATGAACCGAAAGGGCGCACTTAATAGAAGAATACTGAAAACGTCTGCCTCCACAAGTATTAAGACCAAGACTGACATCAAAAGTAATGAATGTCAAAACCAGAAAGGGGGCCGTTCAAGTATTACGTAAACAGTATAGGGGGGCGGGGGGGTGTTTGCTGTGCTTATTTTTGATGACTTGGGGGGTGGGGGGGTCTAGATGGTGATTACGTCAGCAGTAGTTATTTACTTTTTTACACATATGGAACTGATGTGCATTATTCAAAATTTAGAGCACCAAGATGTTGAATGGTTCGATGAGATGAGAACGACGTAGGCGTTCCAAAATCGAAAAATAGTAAGCAGACATACAACATTGAGGAGCACTTTTCAATTTTCTTATTTCTAGAATTATATCTGCTGCTCATGAATCAATAAAAAAAAAGAATACATTAAAAGAAAAATGCATATCAATGTTTACGTAAGCATGGGGGGGGGGGGGGTAAGAGCTTTGATTACTTTTGCTGACAAGGGGGATGGGGGGGTAAATAATTGTAGTAAATCTGCTTACGTAATACTTGAACGGCCCCAAGAATTGGTTTGGAACTTCGAACTGCAACATTTTAAATTAAAAAAGAAAAGGCTAAAACACAGGTTTGCCGATTGCTGCCTTGTTTTTTTTAAATACAAAATAGAAGCTAGCTAGTTAGCAAACTAGCAAGTGGGTCACCTGATGATAAGTGTACACCACCGCCTATAGACACCCGCAACATCGAAGAGATTGTAAATGCGTTGCCAACCCAGAGGGCTAAGATGGAATACCTCTTGTGCCAGTAATTGCACCGGCTGTCTTGCTCTCCACGCCGGAACACAACAGCACGACTCGTGAAGCACCGTGAGAGGCTGGTCACAGCCCCGAATTATCCAGTTCTGCAGTACCACACTGGCTTATCAAGGCTTCCTGTATTGCTCTTCTGCAACAGCGTGAGCCCTGATGACTCGCTTATCGGAGCCCTATTTTAACAGCTCCAAGATAGAGGGCTGCTGGGACGCGGCAGGCCAGCTGGCAACGTCAACATAGCAACGCAAAGCGCGTAAAAAAATAATGCCTAACTGGACATTAATCTGTCATTTGACAGCTTGAAGCAGTCAGGATGGACTGCAATGCGACTGCATAATAAGCTATGCGACTGCAAACGAACAGCTTGAGCGGTTCGTGTATTAAGAATGATAATTTTGTATTTAAACTGCAGATCATCCAACAGTGACCTCTTGAAGCTATTGGCAATGACTGCTCTAAGCAGTCCGTCTATGGAGGCCCTAAGACGATTAACGCTTGAATCTGAGCTGTTGATACGCGCGAATGCTCGCGATGGATACCTTGCTAACTTTTGAATAGCAAAATTACTTAGGCTGAATGTAAAATTAAGGTATTATTCATAATTTTAAAGCAAAACCTTGTAGCCATACTGAAGTCTAATACAGATCTTAAATATGCAAACATAAGCTAAAGTACATACCGTTGACCTGCTTTGCAGTAAATTCATTTCCCTTTGCGTCCTTTGACGGTCTCTAGTCAATATTGAACAACTTTCAAGAGTTCGTACATAGAACGGAATGCCACAGTACCTATTCTTGCAACAGAATGCTAAATGGGACAAAAATGACAAAATTAAATACTTTGTAAAGTACTTTGTATCGTTAATAAAATAATGAATATCAGTTTAGTCTCTACGATAAACAAACTGATATTAATTATTTCAAATAATAAAATTGTTACCAAACTGATATAAATCGTTACAAAACCGTTACTAAACTGATACTATTGTAATCGAAATTATTTATTTCTAAATATTTTCGATTTTTCTTTTTGTATTTTTTACATTTAAATTAAATTTAAAATGCTATATAATTAATGACAACACAAAGAAAAATTAGGGTAATGGCAGGATTCAACCTGCAACTTCAGCATTCCGTGCCTTGCGTATTCCAGTTTCCGCCACATTACCGCTGCCATACCCGGCGAATTTTTCAATGTGTTTCGTCTTTTACGGTCATTACATTATTGTTTTTTTTTCTTTGGGTAAACTACCCTCGGTGTCATCTATGAGAAACTTAATCAAGTTATCTCATTCAACTTGGTCATTTATGAATGCCCGTTAGCTGACGAGAGATGACGCCATTTGTTGTTAAATTATTGTAATCGAAATTATTATTAATTAAACTGATACTAACTATTTTATTAACGGTGCTATGGTTTTGACTTTGACCCTATTAGCATACTGTTCTAACAATAGGCACTTTATTATTTCTACGACTTAAGAGGAAACACCAAGGTCTAGAGAATTGAAAAATAGGTATTTGTAAAATCTATTGCTGCCTCCATCTATCAAGCCTCCCCCCGCAGAGTGCAATAGAGACAGCCGCAGCTTGGACTGAAAATACCTATTAAAAGTACACAAAATCAACGATTCGTAGACCCCTGATTCCTTCTCCAAAAATTATCCGATTTAACTACTTTTTTCATTAAAAATTAAAGAAAGGCTTTGGCAGTGTTCCTATGTTTTTCTTTTTTTATATAACCTAGAAAAAATTGTTTTCTGAATGTATGAACGCAGCCGAAAATCTGGCCAATTTTTTAGGTTTTTGAATGTCCATATCTCTTTTAATAATTAATTTATTAAAAAAAGGAAAACATAGGGACATGCACAATTGTGGCCATCGATTTTTTGGAAAAAAAAATTTCTCTACTGGCATTATCCAGAGAGGAAACAGGGGACGACGTTTGTATGGAAAAACGGCCCTTGTGTTTCCTCTTAAGTAGCCCACTTAATTGTTTGCCTTCCTATTTCATAAAAAAATATTAAAAAAGTACCCCGTGTTCACGGTAATTAATTTCAAAAACAAAACCCTTCCTTTTGAATTTATGGTAGTCGGGTAAAAAGTGTCATATTACAATTAACCAAGTTAAATAGTAGACCATGTCGCAATTGGTTGTCGCTGTATCGAGCTGAAAGATCATTAAGACACTCATTTCGGAAGGGTTCTACATTGGTCTCAAAATTGCATCAAGAAACCTTGAAAGGCTGAAAATTCGGAGTCAGCCAATCTGTTATTCCAGCCAAACACTATACACAAACGGGGCTGGAATATGCAAACCCAGTTAATCCAACGACTTACAGCTACAGTGCAGTTAGAATTAGCTTTCAGGGTTTAATTGCATAACAGTAATCCTTAAGCAGATTTTAGTTAAGTTTAAACATAAAAAATTACGAATTCAACTAGTCACAAACTAAGCAAAGCTAGCTATTAAAAAACTAAATACATCCATGCAAATACAAAAAATGTTATTCAGCATACAAATATTTATCTGTTGTAGGGTTTAATTAAACCCGCTACCTCTAGCTTTATAGTCACGGTCACTACAATAGTTAAATTATTGTAATCGAAATTATTAATTTAAAATTTTTTATTTGAATGTAAAAAAAATACAAAAAGAAAAATCGAAATAATTTTAAAATAAATAATTTCGATTACAATAATTTAACAACAAATGGCGTCATCTCTCGTCAGCTAACGGGCATTCATAAATGACCAAGTTGAATGAGATAACTTGATTAAGTTTCTCATAGATGACACCGAGGGTAGTTTTCCCAAAGAAAAAATATCAATAATGTAATGACCGTAAAGACGAAACACATTGAAAACATCGCAGGGTATGGCAGCGGTATTGTGGCGGAAACTGGAATACGCAAGGCACGGAATGCTGATGTTGCAGGTTCGAATCCTGCCATTACCCTAATTTTTCTTTGTGTTGTCATTCACCTAGCATTTTAAAACTACAATGGTTGTCAAAACTCGTGTCACACTAAAGGCCCTTATTTTTCTTTCTTACTTCAAAATAAATTAAGTAAAAGTATAAAAAAGGACGTAGAGTACAAATGAATGCCGCTTTTTTTGCTTTACATTGGCCAGTTTTATTGATTTTATATCATCGAAAATTCAAGTTTGGCTGTATTTTACAAGTTACTAAGAAAATTTTCTTTCAGGGAAAGGCTGACGATAAAGTCTCAGGCAACTACTAGTTAGGTTCAAAATTATAAAAATTGAGCTATAAAAAAATTTACGGTTATGTAACGATTTATATCAGTTTTGTAAATTGTTACAAAACCGTTACGTAACTGATACCATTATTTTTAGTAACTAATTAATAGATTCAGGCGTTACTTTGCGGAGGTCCATATCAACAAACTGGAACAAATTACCTTGCTACTCCGCGAAATTAGTGCCGGGCTCGTGCAAAATAGCTGCGTCTGTGCGACATATATATGTTTATGCAAAAACCCACCCTCCTCCGCTTCAACACGAAACAACATATATCACACAGACTCAACTACACACAACCACCACTAAACACTCAAATTACACGATCGACGCGCGTTTCGCACAATTTCGTTTTGTACAATGTTTTTGATTTACCAGTTATCGTCGTTGCTTGTAATTGTTAATGCCATTTATGATCGAGGGATAAAATACCAGTTTCATAGAATATACGCCAGTCCGTTTTCGTGGTGTAAGACGATTTGGTAGTCTAATGGCCGCTACAGTCTATTGCGTAGGGTTGTCACCTAGGCTCAATTTATATACGAGCCATTTTTTGCCACACGAATCTGTCTGTAGCATTTTCAAAACTAGTTTCACATTTATGTAGTGATAATGAATTTTTTCCAATATATTTTTTGACGTACGTTAATCCATGCTATCGCTAGCGGTAACGCAAAAAACCCTTTCAGTAACACCAGAGATATACAAAGTCGGGGTAAAATAATTGATTGGCCCATTAACCTTTACAATACCAGACACAGATATATCCGTCACGTTAGGCTCAACGCCAATCTACACTAATATAATAAAGAGAGAAACTTTGTTTGTTTGTTAGTTTGTTTTTTTGTTAGTTTGTTTGTATGTAGGGGGTAATCTCTGGAACTACTGAACCGATTTCAAAAATTCTTTCACAGATGGAAAGCTACATTATTCCTGACGGACATAGGCTACTAATTTTACGTGAATGGATATATCCGTCAATTAACAAGTGACCTACGTTTTATTATATTTAGTGTTGTAGTACAGTCAAGGAATTAAATTTCCAACCCACCTAAGGTTCAATATCGTATAGAAAACTGTCACCATAAGAGCTATAGAGCAAGACGTTAGTTTGACATATCGACCTTAATGCATTGCGAATGTCTGACAACATTTCAACGAAATGGGTAGGGAATTAAATTCTTTGACTGTACTACAGAATAAATAATGTTGCTATTGGTAGGTACTTCTTTTAACATTTTATAAGCTTAAGCCATAATAAATAATCTGTTGATTCGTGCAATCATATAAAATTCAACTTAGATACAGTCAAGGAATTAAATTTCCAACCCACCTAAGGTTCAATAGCATATAGCAAACTGTCACCATAAGAGCTATAGAGCAAGACGTTAGTTTGACATATTGACCTTAATGCATTGCGAATGTCAGACGACATTTCAACGAAATGGGTAGGGAATTAAATTCCTTGACTGTACTTATGGAAAAGGAAAGTGTGTGGACTGGATGACGACTTTTGTTTTTGACGTGGCGTAGATGGTGAAACAAATCATAAAGATTACTGTACTGTATTATGTCAAAATTATTTGTCTGTTAGTTTAACTAAATAAGATTCAAGCCACAGGTTAGTATTATTTTATTGTTCCAATCTTCTATTTGTAGTTTTAGCTATTAATTTCTTTCACAAACACGTAAATTTCAGCTAACTTCCTGTAGGATAGTCTTGAAAGGCATTCTGAACAAATTGCCGTCATTTTTAACATAAAACTACCGTGAGACTCGGACAAATTAATTAAACAGATCACTCACGTTAAAATACGAGAGTGATCCGTTTAATTCATTATAAATTGCCGTTAATAAAGCAGTTCGTATTAAAAATACAATTTTAACAAAATCATATTAAATATCAAATCACGTGCCAACCCTGAGAGGCACTGGGTAAGTTATACAACTTGACGGCTGCGTAAATCATATATCAATGTGTCGCGATGTTTGTCGACCGCAAATACTGGTATATACAGCTATACATTTTATTACAAACGAGAAGCGCATACATATACCTCGTTGAGTTTCCTGCCGGTACCTTCTCATCAGAGGTTTTTCCGAACCGGTGGTAAATTTTCTGACATTCATAAGTGTTCCCTGTTAGTCTACTTTGACTTTGAAAAGTTGCCATTCGCAACGCAATACGTTTGTGCGCTTTGGCGTTGAGGCCTTCCGCTCATTCTCTAAATGTTTATTTATTTAGTCGTTATGCACAAGAAAAACAAATACAACATAGGAAGGCAAACGAGCAAGTGGGTCATCTGATGGTAAGTGATCACCACTACCCATAGACAACACCAAAGGGATTACAGATACGTTGCCAACCCAGAGGGCTAAGACGGAATACCTCTTGTGCCAGTAATTGCACCGGCTGTCTTGCTCTCCACGCCGGAACACAGCAGTGCAAGCAAGTGCAAGTGCTGCTTAGCGACCGGATTAGCGAGCAAGATGGTGGTAGCGATCTGGGCGGACCATGCACAAGGTTCTACCGCCCGCATTTAAATTTATGTACAAAAGCCGGGCTTTTAAGCCTTTCCGCATCTCCGTGGTTTCAAGAAGTAGCAAAGTAATGTGATATGGGCCTCCACAAAGTAACGCCTAAATCTATTAATTATTTAAAAGTAATTACCATAGTACCGTTACTACAGTAATTATCAGTTTCGTAACGTTTTGTAACTATTTATATCACTTTAACAACGATTTCATTACATCACTCATATAAATCGTTACGCAACCGTTACGAAACTGATATAAACTATTTAAATAACGGTACGATGTTTTCGACTTTGACCCGTCTTTCTAAACCGGTTTAGCCGGCGGGCCATACCGTTACCAAGTTCGCCGTAACTTGCCGCGTGGAATCACGGCGCGCCGTCTTTATTCTGTTAATTCCATAAAGTTTTAACGAAGTGTCGCTTTTAGGCCGACGATGAAACAAGGCTGTAGTCTTGCCGCTCAAAATAATTCAGCTTATATTAATAACTAAATAATAAAACAATTCATCATCATCATCATCATCTCAGCCACAAAAAGTGCACTGTTGGATTTCCAAAGTGACCGGTTGGAAGCGGCATGCAACCAGCGCCTTCCTGCCACCTGTATGAGGTCATCGGACCTTCTTGTGGCTGGTCGTCCTACGCTGCGCTTGCCATTCGAGAACTTTGCATAAAATAAAACAATTAAAACGGTTATATCGCTTGTATTGTAACGTTTTTAATTCCCAACTCAATGTCTACAAGTCGCGAAAACATAAGAAATAATGATATAACAAACAAACCTATTAAAAACATGTTAAGTTATGGTATGGTATATTTATTTTTTATTGTTGATTAAAATGCTGTAGTCACAAAACCTAATTCAATTCAATGTCTTTTTACGTTTTCCATCTCAAGAGATGCTGCTCTCTAGGTGGTACCTGAGCTGTAGGATAAGCAGAACTCTTCTCCAAGATACGTTTTGGATATTTTTTTATAACCTTTATTTTTGCTGATCGTAGTCCCCGCGAAGGGTATGGTACAGTGGATACTTAATACAGAAATACTAAACCAGTTATTCATAAAAAAATACAAATCCTTATACTAACAATTGGTTGTTCCTTTTAATCGAGAACAAACGTCACAATGACAGATACATACAAACCGTGACAAACGAACTAACAGACAGCGGAGGCTTAAATAGGGTCCCGTTGGGATCCTTTGAGTACGGAACCCAAACAAAAGGTTACAAAACTATCTTTACATAACAAAGTCGCTTTTTCTGTCTGTCCTGAATTCTTCTATTGTATTTTCGATTTTGATACGGTTTTCACTGTCATTTAGAAATTTGTTTTTTTTTTATACAACATAGGAAGGCAAACAAGCAGGTGGGTCACCTGATGGTAAGTGATCACCACCGCCTATAGACACCTGCAACAGCAAAGAGAGTGCAGATGCGTTGCCAACCCAGAGGGCTAAGGTGGAATACCTCTTGTGCCAGTAATTACACCGGCTGTCTTGCTCTCCACCCCGGAACACAACAGTGCAAGCACTGCTGCTTAGCGGCAGGATTAGCGAGCAAGATGGTGGTAGCGATCCGGACGGACCTTGCACAAGGTCCTACCACCCGCAAAACGGAAAGTTTACGGAAGGTTTTTATATACATTACATCCCGATTGTACCCGTACGAAGGCAGGGCGGGTCGCTAATGTATTATTATAAGCTCACGCCTGTTTCCCTTTAGGGTAGGCAGAGACCACAGAACGCCATTTGCCCCGGTCCTGTCATTCTTCCCTCGCTTCCTCCACACACATTCCTCTCTTCGTACATGCTCGACGGTTCCGGGTACTTCTGATTTGACCTGCCTTCAGGACATCACAAATTTGGTCGACAAAAGTACGCCGAGGCCGCCCTCGACCCACTGGCCCCGTTACATCACCTTTATAAATTCGCTAGTATAATCTACATCTATACTAGTCTACATCTACACTATCTACTTCTACACTAATCTACACTTCTACACTAAGCTACACTAATATAATAAAGAGGTAAACTTTGTTTGTATGTAGGGGGTAATGTCTGGAACTACTGAACCGATTTCAAAAATTCTTTCACAGATAGAAAGCTACACTATCCCTGACGGACATAGGCTACTAATTTTACATGAACGAAGTCGCGCGCGTCCGCTAGTAAATATAATAATGAAAAAGGCACCGCTCCGTTCGTCCCAAGGCGTGACTTTACCCTAAATCAAGCACGTAGAGCATGTTAGCGTTGACAAGCAGCTTCTATGCGAATAGCGAATAGCGAATATAAAACAACGACACCACATTTCGGGGTTTCGTTGCGTCTATAAAACCTACTGACTGTTCTCCATTGTTTTAAACTTTCGCGACTTTCACACATATTTATAACATTATCGGGACTTTAGCGCGATAAAAATATATTGTTGATTTACCTCGACGTTTCGGCCATGTTTCAATGGCCGTGGTCTCGAGTAGACCGAAGTGGAGGGTATGACTTCTGTTTAGCCGCGCGAGTTTTACGAACTACCCGCAGTTTGTCTTGTTTATTTTCCACCGGCATATCACTACACCGACACACAATGCTCACAATGTCCGACGATTTATCCGAAGATATATCTCGACGCTTACACTTGCTGATTACAGGATTCCATGATGAAGAGAGTTTATATCCGTCTTCCGGGTTGAAATTTTTGTATTTTTTTTGTACAAAAATAATAAATAGGTTAGAAATAAATAAGTTAAATTAAATTATTATCGTGTGCCTTACAGGGCGTCATGGACTGACTTTATATCAATGTAACATCTATTTTTATAATGTGCATGACTTGACAATGAATAAATATAAAAAAAAGTTTAGTAACGGTTTCTTGCTAAACTTATTTCCATCGTTACGAAACTGATATTTATCTTTTTAGTAAAGGTAAATTTTTAATTTTCTTTTTTCAATAAACTGTTATTTCAGAGGGTTTTTTTTAATAGATGTAGCGTTTTATCTTAAAAACAGATTTTGACGAAACGTTACAACTTATCGAATGAAACTTGCAAATAATCCACTGTATTGAAAAAAACCGGTTTCTTTCAATATCTGTAGTTTAAGAGGAGTGTGAACCCAGCCCCAAAACGCGCTCCCCATACAAATGGCGATAAGGTTTTCCACCCTCTAAACCTCAATCTATGGCAATGGTTTTTTGGTATATTGTCATTAGGGGCCGTTCAAGTATTACGTAAGCAGATTTACTACAATTATTTACCCCCCTTCCCCCTTGTCAGCAAAAGTAATCAAAGCTCTTATCCCCCCCCCCCATGCTTACGTAAACATTGGTATGTGCATTTTTCTTTAAATGTATTGTTTTCTTTATTGATTCATGAGCAGCAGATATAATTCTAGAAATAAGTGAATAGGCTTTGGATACAGGATTTTAACGCACATAATATTAATTTAAACAAACTTTATTGACACGGTATTCAACATAGAGTTAGGTCCGTACAAAACAAACACCGTTAAAATATTTGGTATACATATTAATTCCGCAATTAACAGTCTTCAGTCCATGATACCCGAATCCAAGATTTTAAGTTTTCGATGACATTGGATGTTTGCTGCTCAATGTTGTATGTCGGCTCACTTTCATCCGATTTTGGAATGCCTACGTCGTTCTCATCGAGCCATTCAACATCTTGGTGCTCTAAATTTCTAATAATGCACATCAGTTTCATATGTGTAAAAATGGTGGAGTGCCATATGTGTAAAAAAGTAAATAACTACTGCTGACGTAATCACCATCTAGACCCCCCCACCCCCCATGTCATCAAAAATAAGCACAGCAAAGACCCCCCCGCCCCCCTATAGTGCTTACGTAATACTTGAACGGCTCCTTATGCCTTAGGACTAGGTTTGTATGTTTTGATTTTTTTAATATTTTACATAGATTTATCAATATTTGCATTTTGTTTTTTTCATACGAAACAAAAAAGCGTCAATATTTTTAAACTATTAAGAATATTTAAAAAATCAAAACATACAAACCTAGTTCTAGGGCATGATGACTACATACAAAAAAATCATGGCTATAGGTTAAAGTTTAGAGGGTGGAAAACGTTATCGCCGTTTGTATGGAGAGCGCTGGGTACACACTCCTCTTAATACATAGTATAAAGTAAACTCGCTAGCCATTCCTAAATCGTTATAGTGTATCTTCGACCGCCTTCTTTAAACCACGCAACGGATTTCGATACGGTTTTTACTTAATTTTATGAAATAGGAAGGCAAAAAAGCAAGTGGGTCACCTGATGGTAAGTGATCACCACCGCCTATAGACACCCGCAACATCAAAGAGATTGCAGATGCGTTGCCAACCCAGAGGGCTAAGATGGAGATGGAATATCTCTTGTCCCAGTAATTACACCGGCTGTCTTGCTCTCCATGCCGGAACACAACAATGCAAGCACTGCTGCTTAGCGGCAGGATTAGCGAGCAAGATGGTGGGAGCGATCCGGACGGACCTTGCACAAGGTCCTACCCGCAAAACGGCCATCAAAATATTTTATACGAAAGGTTTCTATGGACACATCCAGATTGCCACCCGTGAATGAAAAATAATATGAAATGTAATCAAAAACCGTTTTAATAATAAAGAGGGCGCTGGCTCGACCTCGAACTCAACGATGTAGCACGTAACAAATCACCCTCCCCCCCCTCCCCTCAGGGCTGGTGCGTTATTGTTTGCCAACATCCAAAGACATCAAACGAGTTCCGTATGAAACCTTCAGGAGAATAGAACAGCAAACAACCGTAGAACTTGATTAAAGTATTTATTTCTTGAAACAGAATACAATTGTGATTCCTACCTCAACTCGGACAGAGTTTTTGCTTAAGCTAATGCTGCTACTAAACGAAGACGAGAACTGACTCTCCAGACTAAAACAGTCTCTTTTATAACCTCTTATCACCATCCCTTCCTAGACTAACTCCAGTGTGACCATTATACAAAATTAATCAGGAATGAGGTAGTATTCTGATATTAAATTAATAACAATAAATGGGAAACAGGGTATGGTTGTTACACGTAGTACTTGGTTTCTATGCCTTACATTTTATTAACCAACCTAACAGTTCTGTCACGGAAATTACGTGACACGTGATAAAACTCTATGTTTATAGAGATAGAGTCAAAGTCAAAATGTTTTATTCAGATTAGGCTTACAGGTAGCACTTATGAATGTCAAAAAATTTACCACCGATTCGGGAAAACCTCTGATGAGAAGATACCGGCAAGAAACTCAACGGGGTGTAATTTTTTAAATAAATCAAGATTACAATGTTATTTTACATCTCAAATATTTAAAAAAAATTACAATTCAACATAGGGTCACGGGTGTAAGAAGGTGTGTGTACGAGCTCAAACGTTGTGGGAATAGTCCGGTTTTATGGATTTTATACTTTCTTGGAAGTAATAAAGACTTTTGTCTGAAGGGATTTTACAGTACAGATATTGTTGTTTTTAAGAGGAGAGGTTTTTGAGGAGGTAAACAAGTATGCGAGGCACCTATTTAGACGTGATTCAAATTTATTGTCCAAACACATCAATTTTACGGACGTACTGGAACAAATTACTTTGCTAATGACTATAAATATAATGACTATAAAATGAGGTTAATGCCGCAAACAGTAACTTTGCCGTACATTTATATTTAGAAAGAAAAACATTTATTTAAGACTATTCAACACAAAACTCACACATACACACATCACACAGAGGACAGATTACAGTACCTAACGTTTGTGTTGAATAGAAACAAAAAGGGCCCCACTCAGCATACTGCCTCGATAAACCGAGACGCTGGTTTTCAGTGGGACCCTTGAGATTCTTAATACCAAACTAACCTAAAATCAGTGACGACACGAACGAAAGTAAAATGAATACAAAAAAAATACAATTACAGCAACTACATATATTAAATTACAGCAGGGGGGTTCCACTCAGCAATGTAGGTGCGCTCGCCGTATGACCTATGGCATAGGTTAATCGCAGTAGGTTGCCGGCTTGCCGCGCGCGCGCCCGCTTACTGTGTCGCGCGTTGTGATAGTATTATAGTAAGCAGCCCAACCCTAGCGGTGCGCCAGGGCATTGCGGGTGGAAGGCGGGCGCGGGCGGCGCCTTCCTTTTGACGAATGCCGCCTGGCGAATGTTTATATAGTAATACGAACCTTTTGTGCCTGATCATAAAGTTAGAATTCGTTTAATGGTGGTCGAAAAAGAGAAGTTTCTGTAGTACTATTATTTATTCTGTGATTACAGTAACAAACATACACACTACAAGAGTTATAGACAATTTACTTCTCAAAACCGTCCAAACTAGAAGCCGCTACATTCATTAAGAAAGCCTAACTATTAACTAAAGTTACTTCGAAACTGAGACTCGATAACTTCCAGAGCGACGCAGCACTGTTATTCTCTAAGCTCATCAGCGTCGAACTCAACGTCGAAGTAGGACGTGCAAGGTCCAACCGGATCGCTATTACCATCTTGCTCGCTAATCCTGCCGCTAACAGCAATGCCTGCACTGTTGGCTCAGGCGTGGAGAGCAAGACAGCCGGTGCAATTACTGGCACAAGAGGTATTCCATCTTAGCCCTCTGGATTGGCAACCCATCTGCAATCTTCTAGGCGGTGGTGATCACTTACCATCAAGTGACCCATTTGCTTGTTTGCCTTCCTATTTCATTTTTAAAAAAGTCGTCGCCCTGTCTTGCTCACTCGAGCTAGCGCTAGAGCACAACAGGGCGCTTCTAGCGTTGCGGAAATATATCGAACTATCGATAGTATTGTTGATAGAATTGTCACCTCGAAAAATAGTCACAATATCGATTAGCCTCTCGATAGTTTTGATAGTATCGATAGTTATCAAATCCAATACTATCGAAAGGCATCAATACTATCGATGCTATCGATATTATTGCTTTTTGATAGTATCGATACTATCGATAGTATTGGATTTTAATGACTATCGATACTATCGAAAGTTTTTAAAACCAAATACTATCGATAGGCACCAATACTATTGACCAATCGATATTGTGACTATTTTTCGAGGTTAACTACCGATAGTTCAGCAACGCTAAGCGCTGCCCCAGCGGCGAGCTCGTCGCTGTAGCGCTTAGGGAATCATCCTGGAATCAGCAAAGAGTACACTACAACTTTAACCAACTTCAGTACCCTTACCATGAGTACACTGCACCTAGCCGTAACCATACTCGCTAGCGACAGCGTAAAACGATTCGTATGGGAAATTGCACAGCGCCTCTAGTGCTCACTTAGATAACTAAAGATCGCTAGTATGAGTCCAACGGTAAATTACCTATCGAAATCTGAACGTCAGTGTCTAACGTTTTGTAGCTGTTGCCGTAGAATATTGGTACCATGAGTCACAAATTTGACACATGTCATCAAAAAATACCGTATCGACTATGGTTAACTCTTTCACTGACAAATAAGAGCGTAGTTAACCACTATCGACTGTAGTAACGTATTATGAACTTTCGATAGACACTCATGGTTAGGGTGCAGGACGTTGGCCGGGAATAGATTCGAAACTTACGAGATGCTTTCGCATCCAATTAAACTGATAGTAAAGGAAAACAACCTGTTATCCTTTTAGCCGTTAGCCTTCATTAACCATGTGATGTTTTTACCATTTTTTTAACCTCACCCTTCATACGTGGTGAGGTTAAAGACTAACTCCCTCCCCTACCCAAAATCATGCTTTTTTTTGTACAAAGTAAAAAAAAATTGTTTAGAAATCGCACGTTGTACGAAAAAATAAATACACGTGATATCTTTTGACCGGGTTTGAGCGAGTGGCCTTGTGCAAGGTCCGTCCGGATAGCTACTACCATATTGCTCGTCAATCCTGCCGCTAAGCAGCAGTGCTTGCACTGCTGTGTTCCGGCGTGGAGAGCAAAACAGCCGGTGCAATTACTGGCACAAGAGGTATTCCATCTTTGCCCTCAAGGTTAGCAACGCATCTGCAATTTTCTTGGTATTGCGGGTGTCTATAGGCGGTGGTGATCATTTACCATCAGGTGACCCACTTCCTATTTTATAAAAAAAAATCTCCCTGCACCCCCTCTCTTCTTGTGATATTTCGTGATTTTTGCCAAGCCCCCCCCCCCCCCCCTTCGAGCCTCACGTGATCAATCGACGATCCCTACTTGTAAATTACAAGCTACAAGTACAAAACCAGTCAAATCATTCTTTTGGGTCTCCACAGATCCAAAAGATTGACTCAGGGGCGTAACTAGGGTGGGGCAGGCAGGCAGGTCATGTGCCCTGGGCGCCAAATAAGGGGGGGCGCAAAAAACGAAATTTACTACCTATTAAAAAAAATACAATCCAAATTCGTATACATGGTTAAATAAAAGTCTTTTGAGGATCATTTTTAATCCTTATTGTAGATACATTTCAGATTCCAGAACTAACTGCGAATGTTATGTATATACATTACATTACAAAATTATTAAAATAAAAAAAAATGTGTAAGTATCTGTTTTTACAAAGGGAAAGGGACGCAGTTTGGGTGCAAGCCCTAGGCGCCATTTTACGTCGCTACGCCCCTGGTCTCCACAGATCCAAAAGATTGACTTGGTTGGTTTACCTCTCTGACACTTGTTAGATAGAGACGCAGGGAGGGTCAAGTTAAACCTAGGCCGGTCATGTTGTGCCATAGGACTACAGAACCTTATTAGTATTTTATGCAACTGCTATATAATGAGAGGCCTTAAAACACGAGTGTGGTTTTATGAAACGAGTGTCAGCGAGTTTCATAATAGTATCACACGAGTGTTTTAAGGCCTAATTATATACAGTTGCATACATTACTTTATCTACACACATATCATAACTGCAAAAAACCGTAACAGAAAAAAACCAACAAACGAGTGACAACAAGTATGGCGGCAATTCAATCTATCCGTCAAGACGAACGTTTTTTTTTAAATCATAGACAAACGAATGAAGTCCCTATTTTCATGTCACTCAAGATCAAATGTCGTGCGTTTAAATTAAAAGAATCATACTGAGTTGACGTTTCGTATCGATAACTGTTTTAATATCTATGGATACTAGAATAGAGACCAACTTGAAATTTGACAGCTGTTCCAAATTTAAATTCATAACGTCAGAGATATCGGTAATGTGATCACCAATAAACACAGACTACTAATAGATACTACCCAATAAAGAACAGATTTACCTACTACCACAGACAAGAAAATTCTTATAATAACATTGGTTGTAACAATGCTGGTCATTTTCTATGGTTTTTGAACGCGTTATTGAGCATTTATGATATGTGTGTAGATAAAAATGATAACATTACAACTTTAAACACGACCTAACTCGGAAAACTGCGGAGTGAAACTTATTCAATTACAAACTGAACGAGCTTCACTTCAAAACTATAATGGGGTTCGGTCAGCCTCAGTAGCTGAACATTTTAGTACCTCGTCGCTGTCAGTGATGTAACAAATTCAAAACACTTTGATTTCATACGTCACTACAACAAGATCCTTAAGTCATATTAATAAAACGGATCACTCACGTATTTTTTTGTGCCGCGGAAAGTACGGGAGGCTATTGAAATTGGACGTCATCCGAATTTTAATCGTGATGGTGGATGGTCGGTACCATCCAGCTGGAAAACGGTGTTGAGTACTACGTCGGAGACGGGTGTGTCCGAGCCTTTAGAGAGTGATGTGGTTAGTGTAGTGTGCAACCCTACATATATTTGACATTAAAAATAATGAAGCAAACGAGGGTAGTTGTGCGCCGCCGCCCGAGCCGCCTGTACCGAGTAGCCGAGCTGTCAGGGCTTCGGTACGCAGTCGTCGTCGCGCCACCGCCGCGGGGGCTCATGATTAAGGACCACGGACTGGTCCGAAACATGTCGGGCATTTCCCGACGCAAAAATACGTGAGTGATCCGTTTTATTAATATTTCTGAGTCTCACGGTAGTTTTATGGTAAAGATCCTTAAGTGTTTAGTCCCTATCAGTAAAATTACTGAATCTGTACCCTAAACAGTAAACTTACATTAAAAATGAATTCCGAAGGTCGGAGAATATTTGTGAGGCCAGCTAGAGTTACGCTGCCCAATGGCTTTTGAGCATTGAGCCCCGGGGCACCGCCTAGCCCCTTGGTAGCTATGCAGGGGGTCCACTCCGCACTGTAGGTACGCTCGACCGGCTTGCCTATGGCAATGGCAAATCGCAGTAGGCTGTCGACTTGCCGCGCGCTCGCTCGCTCACCCCCGCCGTGTCAGTGTAATTGAAAACAAATGCCGCGCAACCCTATCGTGTCGCCGGAAGTAGCGGGGCAAAGGCAAGCGCTGGTGGCGCGTTCCTTTTGACCTGCGCCGCCTGGCGCATGTTGTATAAAGTAATACGAACCTTTTGAGCGTGTTAATAAAGTTGGAATTCGTTTAATCACAGTCGTAATGGAGAAGTTTCTGTACGTTAGTACTTTTATCCGTCCTGTGGCTACGACGCTGGGCAGAATACATCCTGACCACAACGGAGATGTGAAATGAAAATTCAAAAAACCTTGGCGACCATGTCACCGATCCAATCACCGTACGAAAGGTGTACGCTGTCTACTGCACTGCATGTCATAGTTGACATCAGTATTCTGTGAGAGTTTTTTTTTTTATACAACATAGGAAGGCAAACAAGCAAGTGGGTCACCTGATGGTAAGTGATCACCACCGCCTATAGACACCTGCAACAACAAAGAGAGTGCAGATGCGTTGCCAACCCAGAGGGCTAAGATGGAATACCTCTTGTGCCAGTAATTACACCGGCTGTCTTGCTCTCCACGCCGGAACACAACAGTGCAAGCACTGCTGCTTAGCGGCAGGATTAGCGAGCAAGATGGTGGTAGCGATCCGGACGGACCTTGCACAAGGTCCTACCACCCGCAAAAGAGAGTCCGGTACGGTGCAATAAACTACTGGATAGACCTACTGAGTGAAAATGAAAAAAAAACCAGTAGGCCATTTAGGCTCTTACATTTCTGAGTCTACCATTGGTTCTGCCTTTCTCAACCATCTACTTTTGAGTTTCGGTTCACGTTAGCGGGTGGTAGGACCTTGTGCAATCCGTCTGGATCGCTTCCACCATCTTGCTCGCTAATCCAGCCGCTAAGCAGCAGTGCTTGCACTGTTGTGTTCTGGCGTGGAGAGCAAGACAGCCGGTGCAATTACTGGCACAAGAGCTATTCCATTTTAGCCCTCTGGGATGGCAACGCATCTGCAATAGCTTTGGTATTACGTGTCTATGGGCAGTGTTGATCACTTACCATCAGGTGACCTACTTGCTTGCCTTCCTATGATGTATAAAATAAAATCGTACATTCCAGCAGGCGCTTCTGCAATTTCAAACATTCACCTTTAATCTTTGGCCGAAACTTTGGCCGAATCCGAACGGAATTTCGGAATGTAGCCGATTTCGCTTGATTACCCGTTCCCAGCGTTTCTGGCCAAATTCCTCCCACCCTTGGCTGTTTAAATTTAAACCGTGGCAATACCTGTTAAGGTGCAATATCAAAAGTGTTTGTTTAAAGCAAATTTCCTAAGTAACCCTATTCAGGAGGTGCGTATGAAATAGTTTACGAACCAATGAATAAAATAATATGATCCGTTTCAATGTAGAGGGTAACTCTACGAACCATAAAAAATTAAGCCGTTTTCAAACTTACAAAGGGTATGTTAAAATAATTATTTTGAAGATTATTTTTAAACTTAATCTAAGGAGTTAAAATGCTTGCTATGTAATGACAACATAAAGAAAAATTAGGGTAATGGCAGGACTTGAACCTGCAACATCAGCATGCGTAATTGTGTAGCTACCGCTACAGCATTCCGCAATTGCCAGTTTCGCCACATTACCATGTGGCGAAACTGGCAATTGCGGAATGCTGATGTTGCAGGTTCAAGTCCTGCCACTGCCCTAATTTTTCTTTGTGTTGTCATTACATAGCATTTTAATTTAATAATTTGAATGTTAAACATTTAAAAATAAAAATGGAAAGAAATTTCAGTTACAAAAATTTATTAATCTTTAGATTTGTGAAATTGACTGTTGACTAATATTTTACCTTTTTTTTCACGATCTTCATTTCATGATTCATGAACTAAAACCAATAAGTCCTCTATCTATTCTAAACAGTTGTCAAAAAAACTTGAACAGGCGTATTACAAAATAAATGACTATACCTGGGCAGGGGATTCCACTCCGCACTGAAGGTGCGCTCGCCGCATGACCTATGGCATAGGTTAATCGCAGTAGGTGACCGGCTTGCCACGCGCGCGCCCGCTCACTCTGTGTCGCGCGAGATAGTATTTTAGTAAGCAGCCCAACCCTAGCGGTGCCCCAGGGCATTGCGGGTGGAAGGCGGTCGCGGGCGGCGCCTTCCTTTTGACGTATGCCGCCTGGCGAATGTTTATGAATACGAACTTTTTATGCCTGATCATAAAATTGGAATTCGTTTAATGACGGTCGAAAAAGAGAAGTTTCTGTACGTTAGTACTATTATTTATTCTGTGACCTGGGGTTATGTGGCAAAACTGGCAAACGTAAGGCACAGAATGCTGAAGTTGCAGGTTCGAGTCCTGCCATTACCCTAATGAATAGAATAGAATAGAATAGAATAGAATAGAATAGAATAGAATAGAATAGAAAAGAATAGAATAGAATGGAATATAATTGAATAGAATAGAAAATGTTTCTTTGTGTTGCCATTATAGCGTTTAACTTTAACATTTTCTTTTTAACAGAACACTTCCATTACATCAAGAGGATAATCGGTGCTGACTACGTAGGCATCGGTGGTGACTTCGATGGCGTTAACAGGTTGGTAATGTCAATTTATTTAAAAGAAAAAACTAACAAAACAGCACAAACACAACATTGCGCGGTCCATTCTGGTCGCCGTTGCACGCTAATCTAGCCGCTAAGCAGCAGCTCTTGCACTGTTGTTCCGGCGTGGAGAGCAAGACAGCCAGTTGACATTATTGGTGCAAGAGATATTCCATCATAGGGGTCATCCTCTGGGTTGGCAACGCATCTGCCATCTCCTTAGTGTCGCGGGAGTCTACGGGCGGTAGTGACCACTTACTATCAGGTGATCTATGCTCGTTTCCCTTTTATTCGGGCTTTGGCCATTATCCCAGACTTGGCAGGTCAGGTTATTCCTTCCGTAATTCCTGTTACGGGGAAACTGGACCGACAGGATCATGGTTACACCATTTACATGATCGCGCCTTCCTCACGTTTCTCGCGTTGATTACTACAATTCTAATTTCTGATTCGAATGCGAATAAGATTTTTATTTAATTCTTTATTTATTTAGGGGCTTTGATCAGAATTGAACATGTCAGCCCCATTAGAAAACAATACAATTATAAACAAAAACACATTAAAGATCCACAACACAACAAAAAAAAACAATTTTATCAAACATTTGTACAAACCTAGCTGCATCACTAGTTGGTTCGGATAAAATCGATTACAATGATCCCACATTGAAGGAACCAAGCCGCAATTGCGCAAACAATCCGGACACATTCCATGACCAAATAATACACATAGGATAAGGAATGAAATGTAAAAATCAAACGGCGAAACATTTGATTGTCGTCTGTAGGCTGTCCGATGGCAAGAGCTGCCTCGGACGTGACTAAGTGACGCAAAGTGGGGCAAAGTAGGACAAAGCCCGACTCTCCAATTTAATCGGATTATGTCAATCAATTTTCTAATAACTCCAATAGGCTTTAGGTTCGGAAATAGAGCGGGCAATATACATACCTACATCATAACATACCAGCAAATCCAGTTTGTAGTTCAGGGAGCACTACCCAACAAGCAAGTGGGTCACCTGATGGTAAGTGCTCACCACCGTCCATGGACACCCGCAATGCCAAGGAGATTACAGATGCGTTGCCAACCCAGTGGGCTAAGATGGAATACCTCTTGTGCCAGTAATTGCACCGGCTGTCTTGCTCTCCACGCCGGAACACAACAGTGCAAGCTCTGATCCGGACGGACCTTGCACAAGTTCCTAGCACCCTCAAAACACTTACTTATTCATAAAACTTAACAGTTTTTTTAAGCTAACAAATGTTTTGTCTTTTCATTTGAGGGCATACGTCACACTGACAGATAAAGACAGAAAAAATGTTAACTAGCAAACGTTTACGAAGCGTTTATGAATAAGGGGGTTTAAACTTAAAATTCCTGCCTGAGCCAACATAGTCACATGTCAATTTGTGTAAATATAATATTGTGAATAGGTATTTGGTTGGTAAATAGGCGAGGGTGGGTGCCTCATCCATCACGGAGGGTCGCCATTGTCCTATACTATTTATTTAAATCATCAATCACGGGACATGATGACCGATGGAAATAAGGTAGCCATTCTTTTCCCTCACAATATTACTTACATTTTTGCAAAATACACTGGTACGACAAAATATCTGAGCCTTTAGTCTATGATTTTATAATACACGTATGTACAGTGTCATACTAAATGACAGCAGAAAAACGGACCGACATAAGAATACAGGTTGACGCCAATGTTACAAATGCAAATTATTAGTTCACCATTTATAGTCATTGGATTTACAACTTTACGTCTAACTGCATAAAATAATAATTTATTAAGTTTCGTTGCAAATAGGTTTTTTTTACAAAATAATTGTATTGACAGCAGCGCCGTCGGTCCGACAGAGTGACAGTGCGGGAGATTGTCAATTTGTTGTACTTTTGTCCGTATTTGAAACGCTGACTAGAAGTCCATTACTTATAGGTCAGTGCCTTTAGTGTAAGTTTTCTGTCAAAAAAAAGTCCCGAACGCGTCAGCGTTAACTTCTAAATTGTATGGAAACATTTTGTTGCCAATACGCGCCGCTAGAGGCGCTGTCTTTGCTCCCATAGTAATTGGGAAGTTAACTCTAACGCGTTCGTTGCGTTTATTGTAACAAAAACTTACACTAGACGCACTGTGCGTTAAAAACGAGAAAAAACTATCTAAAAGTATTTTAAAAATAATAGTATTTTATGTAACTATTGCATAATGAGGGGTCTTAAAACACGAGTGTGGTTTTATGAAACGAGCGTCAGCGAGTTTCATAATAAGATCACACGAGTGTTTTAAGACCTAATTATGTACAGTTGCATACATTACTTTATCTACACACATATCATAAGTACTCTATGATGGGTTCAGAAGCCATAGGGCAGTGACCTGCATTGCTACTAGCTACTAGTGCTAGGTACCTATTAAATTTCTACAGACTGTACACATTAAAATAATGTAATAAAAAATGAATTTGAACAAATAAAGAAACAAATCAGAAAAATTCTCATAATAATATTGGTTGTTATAATGCTGGTCATTGCCTACGGTTTCTGAACGCATTATAGAGCATTAATGATATATGTGTAGATAAAATAACATATTCTGGCATCTATTGGTCATTGGACATTATTATAATAGGTATTAGCAAGTAGGTCATCTGATGGTAAGGGCTCACCGTCATATTTATTTACGGATGGTAGGACCTTGTGCATGGTCTGCCATCTTGCTTGCTAAGCAGCAGTGCATTCACTGTTGTGTTCCTGCGTGGAGAGTATGACAGCCGGTGCAATTGAATTGAATTGAATTGAATTGAATGAATTTATTACTCTTACTGCATGCTACATGCTATACGACATGTCCCTAGCCTATGGATAGAAATGAACTACACAGTATAGATTTGGTAGAACATTTTCATTTATTTTGCCTCTAATCAAAAAAACACTGTTACATAGCATTCCTGAGAATTAGTGTTATATACACTGTTGTTCATTCTTTGTCCATAGGGTAGGAACACGTTGTAAATATGTGTGTGTATCGACAGG
The DNA here is from genome assembly GCA_963691745.1 of Ditula angustiorana. Classification (NCBI taxonomy): domain Eukaryota; kingdom Metazoa; phylum Arthropoda; class Insecta; order Lepidoptera; family Tortricidae; genus Ditula; species Ditula angustiorana. The sequence goes on along the minus strand of OY829472.1, from coordinate 875,227 downwards.
GTGCCGCGCGGTTTGGAGGACGTGTCAAAATACCCGGAGCTGTTTGCTGAACTCCTGCGCAGCGGGCAGTGGAGCGTGCAGGAGCTGAAGAACCTGGCCGGGCTGAACATGCTGCGAGTCATGCGACAGGTCGAGAAGGTAAGCAAAGCTGCTGGAAACTGTCGCGTGCGCATTTCTGGCCGAAGGATGTTGTGTTCCGGCGGTTCCGGGCACCTTGCCGATGACGAGCACGGCATCCGAAGTGATGAAGTGATGACGCATCGGAGATACGCCGTTTTGTCGTGAAAATAGTTTAAAATATAAATTAAATAGAAAAACGCAGCGCGTTTGTTAGCCTTCTGGTGTTGCAAATGTCCCATAGGCTGCGGTATCCTTCCATTAGACCGTCTGCGGCCTGAAACTTGAACTTTTCATTTTAATTTGACGAACTGCCTGGCCTTGATACATATTGTTTTTTTTTATACGAGGCAAAAATATTATTTTCAGTGCTTGAAAAAAACCCTGTGCATATTTATATGTTGTTTAGACAAATTTAAAATATGCACTGTATTCGATACAACTAAAATATAAGTATTTTTAGGGTTCTGTACCTCAAAAAAAAGGAACTCTTATCTCTTATTCTTTATTCTTTTTCTTTGTGTTGTCATTACATAGCATTTTAATTTATAATTTGAATGTTAAAAACATTTAAAATAAAAATCGAAAGAAATTTCGATTACAAAATGTAACTCTTATAAGTTCACTTCGTTGCCCGTCTGTCTGTCCATTTGTGGGTCTGTCAATACCCTATTTTATTGAAACATCGACACAACGAGTCGACAAATTATATCGATAAAAATATCCATATGTCGTTCACATGAACATCACTGCCTTGTTGTTGCAGATACGCGATGAGATGAGGACCAATGGCGTAGAGCCAGAAGAGCATCCTGACTCTCCAAACGACAATGGCAACTGCACCAGCAACGCGTTTTACACTGAATACGTCTATTAGGCTCAAACGGCCATTTACCGTAAAACCTCGTAAATACCGCTTTCGCCTTTTGAACGCTGAAGGCGGATATCGGTCAATTTAACTTAAACGCCAATGAGACATAACAGAAACAAACTTAACCGACCAATAACGAGGGAATTAAGAGAAATTGTCTATGTCAGTGTTTCTCAACCTGGGGTCCGAGGATCCCTGGGGGTCCGCGAACCTATCTCAGGGGGTCCGCGTACGATATAAGATTAAAAATTAAAATTATGAGGCATAACGGCACGGCGCGTTTGACGGGCGTCGCATTTTTGTGTGAGTCAAATAGACTCATACGAGTATTGCATATAAGAGTATCCAAGCGGTTTTTTGTTTGATTCTGGGGTTCCACGGGTCTGGGTAAGGTTGCATTAGGGGTCCGCCCTTGGAAGTGGTTGACAAACACTGGTCTATGCTAAAGGGCTAGTATATCAACTTCACATTGCATACTCTGTGCCTCCCTTCCGCAAAATTACACTTTCTCGCAGTTCCGTCTTTAATGGTGACTTATGCTCGTATGTATCTTCGATTGTACAACGTAAAAGTGACATATTTCACTTTTTTATTTGACGTGACGTTGAAAAAGTCAACACAACTATAGTACATAAGACTCATAGTGTCCCTATGTGTCACTAAATATAGTTTTTTAGACTATTCAATGTACAGTCAAGGAATTTAATTCCCTACCCATTTCATTGAAATGTCGTCTGACATTCGCAATGCGTTAATGTCGATATGTCAAACTAACGTCTTGCTCTATAGCTTTTATGGTGACAGTTTGCTATATACTATTGAACCTTAGGTGGGTTGGAAATTAAATTCCTTGACTGTCCTGTAACAATTTTGAGTATTGTACAGTAAGGCTCAGAAGTAGCTGATCATTTTAGTACCTTGTTGCTGTCAGTAACGTGACAAATTCGTGCAACTCTCATTCCATACGTTACTACGACAAGGCACTCAAGTGTTTAGCTACTTCTGACTGTACTTTAAACAATTTATAGTTCAAAGACGTACACACACTAAATAATACCTTGGACTGTAGTTTTATAATTTGAGGCACAATTATGAGGTTTTACGGTATTAAAATAATAAAACGGGGCTTGGTTACGTATTTTTAAAAACGGGAGACAATGATGTCAGCTGGTAAATAAACACATTACCCGCCTTTTTGTCGCGCAGCTGAGTAAACCTCCACGCGTTAAGGTACCTAACGTTACTTTTTGGAATTTCAAAGAATATTATTATTAATATTAATTTCAAACTTTATCATTCGTGTCGATAATCAGGAGTGCCATTTTGGAGTCTTACCGGGTGACTAAAGCTCACTAAAATGGCCGTTTTTCATAGATATTCGACCATTTTGGTGAGCTTTAACCACCTGGTGAGATTCAAAAATTGCACCTGAGAACTCCTAATATTCGTTTCATCGATATTTGTTTGAGCATAACTTGTTTAATAAATTGAATCTACAAATTACCTGGCATTTGTTTCGACAGAATAATTGATTGTTTTGTACAAGTATGTAATACGAAACATTCTCGCGTTCGAACGGGTTTTTTTGTCAGTAATTTCTCACTCTCCGATATAGTACGAGATGCCACCCCAAATATTCTGCGGTCGTTGAATGTCTTGTGTACGCGCCCGGGCAATTGCGCGATTAAAACAACAGGCATTAGCCACAGTATATAAATACGGCAGTACCGAAACTAGGCCTATTTGTTGAGATAGCTACTTACGCTCCGGTAGAGCGTTAGGGTTGTCCTCTTAAATATTCGCGCACTGTCTCGGACGCATGCAATAACGGTTAATGCAAAGCGCGTCCTCTCGACTAGGCTTGCAACGATATATCGCGAAACCGATAAATATGGATATATCGACACCTGAAAATATCGATAGTTATTGATATCGATGATACACCGACATCGATACATCAATATCGAAATTTTTCAATATATGGCGGCACCGGCTACATGGAAGTAGACTGTCAAAGTTGCTATTTTTAAGTTCAATAGCTGGCACTAATTACTGGAACTATTTTTTTTTATAAATTTATGAAAAAAGAACCATTCTTTTTGTCCAAATTTTGCATTTATTCACATAGATAAATTGTAAAATATTTCATACAATCACTTATCAATAAACATTACATATAGGTAAATAACTAATCATTGGATTACTGAGCTTTTAAAAAATAAAAAACATCGATACATCGCCCGACTAGAACGATATATCGATAAATTAATATCGACCAAAGTCCATATCTATCGATATCGATATATCGATATTTTTAAATATCTTGCAACCCTACTCTCGACGCGGCAGCCGCGACTGACAGCACCGCGAAAAGCCCTTAGCGGCCGTGTTGAGCGAGCATCTGTGTGAGTGCGCCGGTTTCGAGCGTTTGTACGTAGATTACTCACTGCTTATATACTTATATAGTGTGCATTCGCCGAGTTTTTCTTGTTTAGTTTTGCTAAACGGAACAACTTATTTACGTAGCGATATTTATTTGAAAGAAACATGGACGAAACCGTGATTGTTGCGGCGTATTCCACCAAAATGCATTAAACATTTGCTGCGAAATACAAAGGTAAAACACCATATTAAAAGCTTGTAACAAAATGACATATTTGCTGTGTCGATAAATTACGTCCGTATAATGTTTTATCAACAGTATGTACAGTAGGGGAAATATATTCATGTACCACATTTGAACCCTGTCGCAATGACGCGACGCGTTAAACGCCAGGCTATGTCATACAAATGTCAAGCGTATGTCTCTTCGACTAAGTTCAACGGTGGTACGTGTTTGTATTTCCTTGGCTATACGAGTACTAATTAGCTGTCGTTATTTAACCGTCTAATTGCTAATTAAAATTTGCCGATCATGCGTAAATTCAAGTCGAACCACCTCCCTTGATGCAAATCATCCGATTGACACAGAAGCGCAAATCACAGGTCTTGTTCTAGATTTGTGTTTAAGAGTACACTCAAAAGCCTAGGTTCAGCTTCTGGCCTAGGGGGGGGCAAGTATGCTAGATTCGGTAATCTTCGTCCGCCATCGTCGCGCACGATTTTTTGGCAATTGCACCGTGCATTGTGCCAGTGTCTACTGCGCGGTTAATTTAAAAGTTAAAGCATAAGGCCCCGTTTACACTTTGATTAGTAATTAGGCGAGGTCATACATGTGCTGCGAGATTTTCAGGGGGGGGGGGCAGCTGCCCCCCCCCCTCCTGGGTACGCCCAATATCACCAATAGTACCCCCTTAGAATGTTCGTTAACTTACGTTTCGTCTGTATTATTCTGACGTTTGCCTCCAAAAGAAGGGCACATTTTAAAGATGATATGTTTATAATTTTTTCTGAAAAAGAGGTTAAAATTTAAATCAATCTGCAAATCCGGTTCTGCAGCACGTCTTACACGTTTGCTGAGGCGCCAATGGACGGCTTTCAGAGCGTTCGCTACGTCGTGCGGGTGCACTGAGCGGGTGCACGCCTATCGAACAATAGTATAAGCCCACATCCGCACCCGCGCGAGATAGCGGACGCTCTCATAATTTTTCTATAGGCGTGCACTCGCTCCGTGCGCCCGCGTGACTTAGCGGAGGCCCTCACAGCGCTATGCGCAAGAGAGCCGCTTCGATGGCCAGCAAAGTGCAGGACAACAGCGGACTGTTGGCGCTGACGGCTGAGAGACACGACGGCCCATTTCTGAGGGACTGGCATTCTTTGCACTTTCGTGACTCCTTTTTCGCGTCGTTTTTTTAATAAATGACTAATCCTACTAACAAAGGCAATATGTTTGAGTAATTTTACTAACAAAACGGATGAAAGTCTGAAATGTTTTTTACATAAAATAAAGTCGCTATCCACTTTTGTCTGTCTACATATGTACGGCCGCTTCCTCTTTCTAAACCACGCAACGAATACTGAAGCGGTTTTCACTGTCATTTAGAGACTCTTTACAAAAGATTTTTATATACATGACTTTCTAATTGTACCCGAGCGAAGCCAGGGCGGGTCGCTAGTTATTAACACACTAAATTAAAAATTTAAACAAATAGGTCACAAACTTTATTAGCGTTTAATCTCGGCGTTAAATAGACGTTTAAAACAGCGTTAAATCTGCGGTGGTATCTTGTACTATATTACTTGGCTGTGTATTTAATTATATTCCCATATTTAGAATAATTACGTTTACACGTGAATAAATTAATATTAAATTAATTTGAAACCGAACTCCGATGAATATTGATGATTCCGTGCTTAATGGATACGACTGAGTGATTTTTACTAAACCTTCCACTGTGGCTGTATTTTGTGATTAATTTGTGCGCTACTCTAGGTAGATTTTTTTTGAAATATCGATAGAATACAGTTAAAATAACTTCTGATCTTCGGCTTTAACAATTACTATTTAAAAGGATTCGGCTATGTTTTATTTGTCTCTGGGAAAAAAAACTTAATATAACCGCCACTCTGACTTCTACGGATTGTTTCATTAGTAGTGTTACTTCACAAAAATAATTAAATAATTGGTAATTACAATTACTAATTTACTACATTCATAAACTTTTGTAATAGTATTTTATGCAACTGTTGCATAATGAGGGGTCTTAAAACAAGAGTATGGTTTTATGAAACGAGCGTCAGCGAGTTTCATAATAGGATCATACGAGTGTTTTAAGACCTAATTATGTACAGTTGCACACATTACTTTATCTACACACATATCATAAGTACTCTATGATGGGTTCAGAAGCCATAGGGTAATGACCTGCATTGCTACTAGCTACTAGTGCTAGGTACCTATTAAATATCTATAGACTGTACACATTAAAATAATGTAATAAAAAATGAATTTGAACAAATATAGAAACAAATTAGAAAATTCTCATAATAATATTGGTTGTTATAATGCTGGTCATTGCTTACGGTTTCTGAACGCATTATAGAGCATTTATGATATATGTGTAGATAAACAACTAATATCGACATCTATTACTACCTATGGACACTCACACAATCTTAAACACGACGTTAACACATAAACGTCTACGGAAGACGAGTAAAGAGCGGGGGGCGGAGTAGAGCCTCTATTCAGTACTTTACATTAAGTTCTAGGGTTGCCAACTTTGGATATACTAACGTCAAATAAATACTTCTGTGAGCTAGCTAATCATTATCACTTCGCTCGCTCACTAGAGCTTCGTCTGCGATATTTAAAAAAAATTAAGTCACTGTGTAAGGTTCATGCATTTATTTATCTTGTATAAGCGCCGTTTTTTCTTGATATTTATGCTTGATAGGTGCTGATAGACATGCATTAACTTGTAAAATAACACCAAGCGTTCGCCGTTTAAACGCGCTGATTTTTTTCTATTGACTTTGTGAGCTTTTTAACTTTTGTTAAAATACTAATTATAAGTCAATACTCAAGTCTATCAGCTCGCAAACAGAATGCACGCTAAGAAACATACGTAAATATATTATTTTCTAAGACTAAAATGTTATGTTAAACCCTATATTTTTTGTGTAATTTGTGTTGTATGAACCGAGTTTGTCACGCGAAACGGCGAAAGCGTCTTGGTAACCAACAACGTATCTTTAAAATCAAAAATGTAATGAACGTTACGACGAATCACATTGAAAAATTCGCAGGGTATGGTATTGGTAATGTGACGAAACTGGAAACTGGTTGCAAGTTCGAGGTCTGCCATTACCTTGGATTTTTCTTTGTTTTGTCATTACATTGCATATTTTAGTAACACCGTATTTAAGACAGCTAATTATTTCTTGTGGCCACAAGATGGTCCGATGATCTCATACAGGTGGCAGGAAGGCGCTGGTTGCATGCCGCTTCCAACCGGCCACTTTGGAAATCCATGGAGGAGGCCTATGTCCAACAGTGGACTTCTTGTGGCTGAGATGATGATGATGATGAATTATTTCTACTTATTTAACCAGCGTTTATACAGACAGTATGTAAAACATAAAGTAGTGAATGGATAGGTATATGTAATCAGTGTTGTAGATGCATGATAGATGTTCTCTTCAGTGCCGCACAATTTCTAAGGAATGCGCGAATAGGGGAGAAACTGTTAGAACCCGGGAAACTATTGGGCCCCCCATAATTTGACTATAGGGCCCCATTTTTTTGCCCGAGGGCCTATGGTGACCAAGTTACGCAACTGAACTAGTCTTAATCTTTTTGTTTTTACATAGTATTAAGTAAATTCGCTATTTTTTCTCTTTGTCCTAAGTTCTTATAGTATATCTTCGGCCGCCTTCTTCTAAACCACGCAACGGATTTTGATGAGGTTTTCCCTGTCATTTAGAGATGTTTTACGAAAGGTTTTTATATGTACTACATCGCGATTGTACTCGTGCAAAGGGCTGCTAGTTGGTTTATAAAACACGAAAGGGTAAGGTATACTTTGCTTCGAAGTATTACTTTGTTTCGAAGGGTGACCCTGCAGATTCCCCTCTATTCGTGTCATCCCAAAGCTCTATCCTCACTGTTCTAACCCACGGGTCGACATATCACGTCCTCTTGCTCTTTTGTGTCGCTAAAACAAAATTTAGGTCTTCCATATTATTTTACGGTGGGAAGTACAGTCAAAGAATTAAATTCCCTACCCATTTCGCTGAAATTCGCAATGCATTAAGGTCGATATGTCAAACTAACGTCTTGCTCTAGTTAGCTCTTATGGTGACAGTTTGCTATACGATATTGAACCTTAGGTTGGTTGGAAATTAAATCCCTTGGCTGTACCTACGGAGTAGATAGTTTAAAATGAATACTGTTGCTGGCAACTTTTTCATCACGTATTTTGTTGCCACGTTTTTTACATCTGCCTAAATGGATGTGCGGCACCGAAACTGGTCACTTTTTTATTAAGTTGACAGGTGACATTGACATTTCGGCTTACATGGCTAAAGGCACGACCAAACCGCTGCTTATAATACGAAGACGGAACGGAATCGCAGTGTCGCATCGTATCCGTACCGTTTATATGCGTTTTTAGTTACAAGTGCGGTAATGTTGTGACGTTTACGGCACGTCACTATGATTGCATACCGTCAGCGTATTTTAAAGAGCGGTGTGGGGGGCATGCGATAAAAACGGTACGGATACGATGCGTCACTGCGATTCTGTACCGTCTTCGTATTTTAGGCAGCGGTGTGGTCGAATCTTAACTTGAAGTTGCCTTCCTGGCTTAAATACTCTAAATTGTCGTTGTCATGTGACATATGTCAGTTTGATGAAATAGGAGCTTGCTGAGTTCAATGTTCTGTGTCCGGCGGGATAGCCAAAAAAACGACGCCTTGTGTATTACCTATTACAGTCTAAAACTGCGTTTGTCAAATGTATACTTTCCAAACGTTTAGCGAATAAAAAAAAAAACAAATGATAAAGAAACAAGTGATCCAAAAACATTATGTTGCGGTCATCTTTTTTTAATCGCAGGACGCAGAACGCAGTCAGTGTGATTTTATAGACTGGATTCACAGCCAAAACGCGGCTATGGCGTTCTCTGATTGGTCGGTTTCTGCGTTAACTAACTGGAACAATTTACCTTGCTACGCCGCGCAACCAGCGCCGTGCTCGTGTTAGATAGCTGCGTCTGTGCAATATATATCTTCATGGTTTTTGCGTTTTAATCGCTCGCAACTTAAGTTTTCGCTTTGATGTGAATCCAGTCTTAAAGTTGCTGTCAGCGGCGAAGCGAGCAACCACAGACTAAATACAAAAGTGTCAAAGTTGCCAGGTTTAAAATTAAAATTAAAAAAAAATCGGATTAACCAACGGTTTATTTAGACGAGTACTATGGGTAAGGAACGGACGTACGAAGTAATGGTAGGTAGAAAATAAAATAAATATAAAAACGAAGTTTAAAACGGAGTAAACTCGAGAGGCGGGTATAATACTTATGACATTTGGTTTAGACGTTTTTTGAAGTAGCTCAAACTGTCTTCGCTTGACATAATTAGGTATTTGGTAGTTTATTATATTGCTGTGTGTTACAATGTGGATTTCATCTTTGATTGTGCAATAGGTGTCGGACGTATTGATCTATTAAATTTGACTACAGTTGACTATTTTTGAGCTTTGTATAGTCGACCAAGTAATTGCTTGACCACTTTTAAACCCTATTCCTTTGTCGGCCGAAAAGTGGTCAAGCAATTTCTTGGTCGGCTATACAGTCAAGAAGTTTAAAGTGGTTACTTTTACACTTTATTGTAATGTGTTACATTGTAAAAGTGACAACACTGACAAAAAAGTTTTGTTACACGTAACCAAAGTTTTGTTACCTATTACACAAAAAAGTGACTACCGAACTATTTGTTACACCTTACCTAACTCTTGATTTGTAAATAAATTACAAATGTTTATCAGTAGCAAATAGTTTTGCTAATTTAAACGAACTTTGATTACCATTAACCACAATCACGAGTAACCAAACTAGTTCGATTGTCCCTTTTTTTCAGTTAAAGCTTTATTCTTAACCCAAAACCAAGCCAAGAACTAATGGGTAGAAGTTTTTATTTGATAATCTTTTAAATAATTAAGGCATCTGTCCCAGTCTTAGACAATGACCCCAAAGTTGACATACGAGCTAAAACGAGAGACAGTGTCAACTACAGGTACAAATGTGTGTGTCAAACACTGGTACGGTTACCTTAATATTATCTATGAGCGAGAAGCATCGTTGTAATTTCCTTTACAGAATACTTTAAGTTTTATCAAGCCGAATGATTTAAAAGGATACGCATAGATCATTGTTGTGTCAAATTTAATGTGTTGATACGTTTCTAAAACTAAAGTTGTTGTCCTTAAGACAACGCGTCTCCTTAGGTATTACGTATTCGAGATTCATACTGTGCCAACTGTTCAACTATTGAATTTGTATATTTTAACCGACAAGTTTCATAGTTTTAAACTTGCCCTCGTACTCGTGGGTTTTGCTGTGCCAAATTAATTTTAAACAAGTTAATTATTACAGTTTCGATCGCGCTAAAAAAAGTGACCAAACAAAAACTTGACGTTTTAGTGTCACTTTTTTTTAGCCTGAGCCCGGAAATGTCAAGAGAAGTCTTACCAAAGAAGCACACAAGCGTTATTAAAGCTGGAAAGTATAGAAGCGATCACCTTTATACAGCGAATATACAGGTTTTATAGCGCTTAAGTGCTATTTGGGTAGTCAGAAAAGCTAAGCTAATATATCAACTTCACAGTGCATACTATATGCCTCCCTTTCGGAAAGTGACACTTTTTCGCAGTTCCGTCTTTAACCCTTCAACCGCCGACTACCATTTTCATGGATATGCCAGCGTCGCCTTCTATACAAAAACTATATGACATTTGTCTTAAATATACGGCGAAATGAGAGGGATATGGTTAGGGCGTTTTTCCATTAGCCGGCCCGGCACCGGCGCGGCACCGGCACCGGCGTGGGGGCTTCGTTCCACTGCGCCGGTGTCGATGCTAGTTTACGCCCGGTCTGTCCCACCGCTCTGCGTCCTCCTACACGCACACACACGCGCACACAGCTAAACTTAACATGTAGTTTTGCCAGGCCGGCACCGAGTCGGAAGCTTACTACCCCAGCGGGGCTCAACGCCGGGCCGGCGCCGGTAAGTGAAAAACGGTAATTCTCCAGTATTTTTCCCATTCCTCATTACCGTTCCTTCATTCATTATTGAAATACAGATCTACAAACATGGATTTCAGTCAAGAACAGAAGCTGTGCTCGAAGTTGATACTAGTTTTAGCAGAAATTGGTATTTCGTCAATTAATTAAGGAACGGTAATGAGCAACGGTGAAAACGCTGGAGAATTACCGAAAAGCGAGCCATACACTTTCATACATTTTCGCTCCCCGGCACTGGCACGTCACCAGCGCCGATGCCGGTGCCGGGCCGGCTAATGGAAAAACACCCTGTCTTAAATTGCAGACAATGGCGGTTAAACGGTTAATGATGACTTATATGTGTCTTCGATTGTACTGTGTAAAGCGTTGAAACTGTAATAGCTACGAACACTCACTTACTTTTGCTATTTAAGAATGATTTTCAATTCTGATCACGTTTATTTCTTAATGACTCGAATGAATGAATGAAATGAGTATCAGTTTATTGTATTGGTTTTCTTACAAACACGAATGTTTATTGATAAACTTATAATAGGAATTGTCAGGCTTAAGTATTAATAAGTTTGAAATGTCTATAACAGCGCGTGTGAGGTCATGTTCATCGAAAGAAACATGCTTTTTTTAAAGCAAAAAGTCACCACAGTTCACAATCAATGGATGGTTATTGCTCTATCTTTGGATAAGAAAAAGAAAGACGTATCCTTTCAAATTTACTTCAATATATAACAAATAGTAATTAGTAAATGTCGAAATATATGAATAACGCCATTTTTTTATTTTACTTTTAAGCTGTTATTCTACCTAATATCATAGCTTTATTTAGTTACCAAAAAATTTAAAGTGACACTAGAAAAAAAGTGTCACTTTTTGAAAGGATGTGATAATAATGAACACTACGTTTTTGATTTACTTCTAAGCGAAGCACATGACCTCGTGCGCACGATTCTGTCACTTTTTACATTTGTCATGACGACAATAACATCTCACGATGTACGAGACCCACTCGAAATTGAGCTGTGAATCTTATTATATATTAATAAAAATAAATATATTATTATTATATAATATATTGTGGAAAAACTATTTCTTAGAAATTATGACTGAACAATTTTTGAATCTTTATCGTATAACGTTACTAAGTGTTTCATTTTAACTGGCTGTTATTTTGTGGTTAGTTCTAATGTAACACAAGCGCACGCGCACGCCAACACAGGAATTGACATAACCCAAGCCCATCCAGTTTGAAAAAGTGACAAAAAAGTGCTGTCATTTGACACAGACATAATTCGAATGTAAAAGATTAAAATATTTGAAAAACAGAGCTAACTTGTAAGTAAACCTTTTCCGGTTGATCGTTAATTCTAAAATTAAATAAGTTTTTTTAAACCAATTCGCATAAACTGTATTGGTCAATTTATAATAATAATAATAATAACAAAATTGGGCCTATAGCATAAAACTTACAAGCTTAACATATTTGTCACTTTTTCTATAAAAAAAATACAATGATATCAAATTGTGACACTTGTGGTTTTCGTGTTATAAGGGCCCGGTCCATAAAACAAAAAAAATACGTTTGGATACATTAAAAAAAAATGACACTTATCTTCAAGTTCATATTTTGCCACTGGTGGCTTAACCCTTAACTGAGGGTTGAATAAAGACGGCATGCGGAATTGTGACACTTTTTAATGACACTAATTGTTTCAAAAATGGCAACACTTACATATTTTTATATACATGTTAGAATGCGTGTTCCGGTATACATAACACTTACGGAAAGTGCGCTTGTGTGCTGTTAAGCTCATTGCTATACTGTCACTCACACATACTCTGTATCCTATTCATAGCAATGGGCCTAACAAATAGTAAATAAATGGACTTTTATATAATGACACTGTTTAAACAAATAAACACTTTTCCTGTATACTAAACACAATTTTGGCGTTTTATTTAAAAATCCCACAGCAACCAATTTCATAAACGTGACAGGCGACAGGTGACAGTGACAATTCGCCGTAACTGTGTCGACATGTAACGCTACAGACTTAACATTATTGTTGATAGTATTGTGACCTCGAAGAATAGTCACATTATCGATAGGCCAATTATAGGCCAATACTATCGATAGTATTGATAGTTTTTAACCAATACTACATATACCATCGATAGTCATTAAAGCCCAATACTAACGATAGGCACCAATAAAAAAAATCATCAATACATTCGATACTATCGATATTGTGACTATTTTTCAAGGTCAATTATCGATAGTACTGCCGATAGTTCAGCAACACTAGTTCTAACATACTGATGGGCAATTGAAAAATTTCGATCGGAAAAAAAGTTTTTTTTCCAGTAGTTTTCAAATTTTTGGTAAATGTTTGGTACTTTTAATAAAATAATAGGATCACACGAGTGTTTTAAGGCTTAATTATAATACAGTTGCATACATTACTTTATCTACACACATATCATTACAGCAAAAAACCGTAACAGAAAAAACCAACAAACGAATGACAACAGTAATGGCGGCAATACGATGCTCCGTCAAAACGTTTTTTTTTTTAATCATAGACAGACAAAGAAGTGACTATTTTCATGTCATTCGAGATCAAATGTGCGGTTTATATTAAAAAACATACTAGATTAACGTTACGTATAGATAACTGTTTTAATTATCTATAGATACTAGAATAGAGACCGACTTGAATTTTGACAGCTGTTTCAAATTTAAAATCATAACGTTATAGGAATCGGCACTGTAATGACCATTAAAGTACAGATTTACCTACTACCACAGACAAGAAAGTTCTCATATTTAATTGGTTGTAATAATGCTGGTCATTTCCTACGGTTTCTGGACGCATTATAGAGCACTAATGATATGTGTGTATATAAAATAAATAATGTTACTAAAAACCAATCCAAGTTCACAATAATTATTCATTCATTCATTCATTCAATTATGAGGACACTTATAGCGGGAGGGGGGGATAATCATCGGGAGATAACGAATACAGCCATTTTGTTACAATATCTAGTTAAACAAAACTAACAAACAATTAAATCTTTGTAACCGAAATTTCTTTCGATTTTTATTTTAAATACGGTAATGCGGCGAAACTGGCAAACGCAAGGCACGGAATGCTGATGTTGCAGGTTCGAGTCGAGATTCGAGTTCGAGAAGTTCGAGAATTTTTCTTTGTGTTGTCATTGCATAGCATTTTAACAATCAATTCTTAACATAAAACCTCTCAGTCAGGTATGAGTTTGGGCCGTTTTTTACAAAAAATAAAAGCCATTTGTAGAGAAACTTCTGTAAAACAGCAATTTGAACAAACGCAAATTGAAAAAGTTTTCCGATATAGAATTTGTTTTTGGTCTCGACAAAATCCGCTATCGGCACTTATTCCGTCGATTCATCTGCTAGTAATCGCGTAAATTGATATTTTCCGACATCGCTCAAAGGATTAGCAGGCTGAAGTGGCAGTGGGCTGGTCACATATGCCGTAGAACCGATAACCGCTGGACTAAGCCAGGGGGTTCCACTCCGCACTGTCGGTACTCTCGAACGCTTATGGCATAGGCAAATCGCTGTGAGCTGTCGGCTTGCCGCGCGGCCGCTCGCTCGCCAGTGTCAGTGTAATTGAAAACAGATGCCTCGCAACCCTAAGGAGTCGCGGGAGTAGCGGGGGGAAGGCGGACGCGGATGGCGCGTTCCTTTTGATACGGGCCGCCTGGCTTAATGTCTATGAAGTAATACCAACTTTTTAAGCGTGTTAATAAAGTTGGAATTCGTTTAATCGCGGTCGTAAAAGAGGAGTTTCTGTACGTTTAATACTATTAATTATTCTGTGATCCAAGGTTTGTAGTCATCGATATCAGAAGACAATAGAGATCTGCTTACTTGTTCGGATTGTGACAAGCCTAGCGTCACCACTTTGCGACGGGGTGAAGCAGGTGAAGAAGGGCTTTCAATATTTAGCCAGTGGTTCAACTTTGAATCTTATCGTAAGTGAATAAAGTGCTTCTAAGTTATATAACTAGCAGCGACACAGGCGTCAGATAGCAGAACTAAAAATATGACGCCAATTTAAAACGTACAAAACGCAGAGCTGTTTACTTGACAATTGGCACATATAATTTTATTCAGGCTATCCAACATAGTCTACCAAATAGACTATGGTCGGCTACTCTGCCGCTGCGTTGTACACAGGTCTATAGTTTTCTCATTTCGATGGTTTAGTACTATTATTTATTCTGTTATCCAAGGTGTATAATTTATTTTCTGACGTTGTCCAAGAAGGTTCACCGTTCCTGACGTACAGTATTAATTAGTTTGCCATCAAATAGTTTGTTTACCAAATAATACGGTCCCTTATCTCTTAATGTGTTTACGTTTGATTGTTAGCTAATCAGAGCTGTGACGTTGACGGATTCCGGTGGGGCCTGGAGCAGCGCCAGCCGCAGTATCCCTTATGAATCAGTATAGTAATAATCCAGCCTATATTCTAGATCTTGAATCTAACTTAGCAAGTTTGCAGCAAGCATACCCATGTTAAATCAAGCGCTGCAAGTGGACGTGGATTGGTCACACCGTCAGGAGATCTTCCGACCACATTCCGAGACAAGTCCTGGAGTGGACTCCACAAGGGAAGAGGAAGCGTGGCCGTCCTAAAACACCTGGAGGCGTTCAGTGGCTGCGGAACTGAAGTCAATCGGGCTGACATGGTCCGAGGCGAAGCGAATAGCCCAGGACAGAACGCGATCGCAGAGCACTGTGGACGCCCTCTGCCCCACCTATGGGCTACAGGACATTAAGTCAAGTTAAGTCATACCCATGTCAGGGTCCTACTTGGACGTGTATAATTAAGTGGACTATATTACAATATGAGCAGGGTCGGATCTACCATATGGTTTTTTGGGCTTCAGTCTAAGGCCCCGTAGATTCAAGGGGCCCCCAACTAAGTCAAGTCAAAGTCAAAAATAGACGATAATGCGATAAAATCCATAATTTTATTTACTTTGAGTAATTAGGTTGGGCCCTAAGTAGATATTTATTTATTATTTAATTTTTGCGGGTGGTAGGACCTTGTGCAAGGTCCGTCCGGATCGCTACCACCATCTTGCTCGCTAATCCTGCCGCTAAGCAGCAGTGCTTACACTGCTGTGTTCCGGCGTGGAGAGCAAGACAGCCGGCGCAATTACTGGCACAAGAGGTATTCCATCTTAGCCCTCTAGGTTGGCAATGCATCTGCAACCTCTTTGGTGTTGCGGGTGCCTATAGGCGGTGGTGATCACTTATAATCAGGTGATCCACTTGCTTGTTTGCCTTCCTATTTCATTAAAAAATATTCAAACCGACCGTACTGTTTCAGCTCTGATGACTGTGAACGCGCATTTCGCGTTCTGTGATCAATTCGCTGTCAAAGGCACTCGATTTTACGCTGCCTGGTTCAATCATTTGCGCTAAGTTCTGCCTGCTTTCTATACATAATATATACATATATTACACATTGAGGGCAACGGTACTTTGTACCTACTCTAATAAGAGTAAAAAAATACTTAAAAGAAGCCCACGCCTATTTTTTTTGCTGATTTCAAAAGGGCAGAGCAGTGAGGCAGAATAGGAGGAAAGAACACAGCGAAGACAGCGTTTAAGGCCTCATTACACTATCCAATTCTTAGGAAACCTAATTAGAAAATGGAAAGATGTTATCGAAATTAGAACAGATTCCGATTTAGTGCGATAGGAAGGGCCCGACCGCACTACTTCTGAAATAGTTCACGATTTAGGTAAGTGTAATAACATCGCCAGGGGGGATTCCACTCCTCACTGTAGGTGCGCTCGCGGCATCACCTATGGCATAGGTTAATCGCAGTAGGTTGCCGGCTTGCCGCGCGCGCGCCCGTTCACTCTGTGTCGCATGAGATAGTATTATATAAGCAGCCCAACCCTAGCGGTGCGCCAGGACATTACGGGTGGAAGGCGGTCGCGGGCGGCGCCTTCCTTTTGACGCATGCCGCCTGGGGAATGTTTATAAAGTAATACAAACTTTTCGTCCCTGATCATAAAGTTGGAATTCGTTAAATGGTGGTCGAAAAAGAGAAGTTTCTGTACGTTAGTACTATTATTTATTCTGTGACATCACTACGATTTAAAGCGACTAGTTAGCAGTTGGCGCCCGCTTGGCATCTTTTTTTTTAGTATAATTAGATACCAAAAACCTAATATATAATCGAACTGCTCAGAATTCACCCTTAAAAAAAATCTTCAATATTCTTGTTCCAAAATATGCTCAATTTTCATATGAGACAGTTTTTTCTTAACATTAAGTAAAGTACTCTTTAACCAGTGCCCATTTTCCCAACAGTTACAGCTCGGGCAAGCCCTATCTTTTGTTATCTTGAGAGATACGGCGCCATCGAAAAGTGCAACCCATGTAATTCTTCTTCACGACTGCGAGTCGTCTGTCCAATTTAGGATTCGATTTAGTCTGGTGTGATCACTAGCGAAGTTATCGACATAGCCCACCCATAGCACGCTGAAATGGCAATGGGCCGGTCATATAACCCGAAGAGCCGATAACCGTTGGGGTAGACGAGTTCTTGAGTGGAGACCACGGATCGGCAAACGTAGCGTGGGACGTCTTCAGACTCGGTGGAGCGATGATCTTCGCAGGGCGGCTGGCAAGAGCTGGATGAGAGTGGCCGAGGATCGTGCTCAGTGGCGTGCCATGGGAGAGGCCTATGTCCTACTTTCTAATTAGAGTGTTCCTATTTAGATTTCCTAAAAATTAAATAGTGTAATAAGAACTTCAAGTATAGATCAGTCAACTAGTACAAACGGCGAGCAGCACTGCACTGCGATGCCCTTGCGTTCACATGAGTCCACAGACAGTCGATGAAAAAGATAGTGTGGCAGCCAACTGCACGGAAAAATAGACCAGCTGGTTATTAGCTGTCCTGCCTTGATTGCTGTGTTGACAGTACTGTCTTGTCTTGCCGTGCGCGTCCAATAATTAGGACTGTACTATCCAATCTACTGCCTGCAGAGACATGGAACTTCATGTTCCCAGGTCTTGGAATACCCTCGCTTCAACAAACTGGAACAAATTACCTTGCTACTCCACGAAACCCACCTCCGCAAAGTAACGCCTGAATCTATTAATTACCCTCGCTTCCACCAGTCTCCACTCATGTTTTTTGTAAAAAAAAAGAGGCCATTATTTGTACGGACAGCCTCAGAAGGAGCGGAACATTTTACTACCTTGTCCAAATTTAGTGTAAACACACACACACACACACACATATTCACAAACTTTTGCCGAGATATAATAAAAGGCCGCAAGAGGGAAATATTATTCTTAACAGAATAAAGTTTGCAATATATTTAATACAGGAAACGATTAAACATTTTTGTAATTTAATGTAGACCTGAAATACCTAAATATTTTTTATAAGTTTTTAGTTAAAAACATTGAGATTAGTAAAATTTACAGCCGCAACCAATACATTCCAGCTCGGGTTCTGCTATATTCCGGCATACCCTCGGTCGGCCCATATCCCGACACAACAGGACAACGATCATACAAATAATACTCCGCCGTCCCAGACCATTCCTTGCTCAATAAGATTCTGTTTAATGTCCTGTCCAACTCTTGCAACGTCGTCCGATTTGCTCTATACATTATCTCTTTCCCAATATCAAGACTGGACTTTATAGAACCACTTCTTCTCAAGCTCAACTCCAATTTTGTCATGTTCCTCGCTCGCTCCATGTCCGACGGGCCAATCGTCGTGCACAAATGCATCCACACGTTCTGTATATTATACACCATGTTTTCAAGATTCAACCCGTTAGCTACAAAGTAGATGCCCCAAAGTCCGATGTCACGGTAAGCTATGTAGAAGCTTTCGAAGCTGTCACAGAGGTCTGTGTCCACACAACGCATGGCTAGTTCGGGCCAAGCGCCGCCGAAAGCATGGCTCTTACTCCAAGACCCCACAGCATTCTTTAGCATCAACATGGTAAGGTATTCCGGGCAAGTATAGCCCGGCGCTTCAACTGCTATGCAAACATGAGCGAACTTTTCGGAGTCGTCACGGTATAAGACCTCGGAAGCGGTGTAACGACATGCTATTTTGTCCGGTTCGCAGTTTAAGGTATTCTGCATGTTTCCCAAGTTCTGGCAGACGTTGCCGACCATTTCCTCTTGGGAGACAGCGCCTGAAGTGGCGAACACAAGCCGCCACGGTTGATAATGGTTACACAGGTACATTCGAGCAAATTCTGCGTCGAATCTCTCTAGATTTCTGGTGGGTCCGATGACAGGCTGCCCTAAACTCGTCCCTTGGAATGCAGTTTTGATTAAATTCTCAAATACTACGGCTTTAGGGTTTCGATCGGCATCGGCTAACTCCATAGCTATGTTGTGGCGTTCTAGTTCGACTTCACCTTCATTCAACTCTAACTCCCTCACAATTTTGCAAAGGATCGCCGTAGCATCCAGGACGTAGTCATAAGGAGACACTACCGTGAACCTCTGGAGCTCTTGCGTAGTTTGAGCGCTCAAACGCATTGGGCAGATGAGCGCGCATTCTTCTAAATCATATTTTCGCATGGAACAGAAACCTTTATAGGCCATGTGTTCTATGAAATGAGTTATTCCGTTGTTACAAGCGACTTCGAACCTCGGACCAGCTTCTATGAAGAGGGATACGGCGCATAGGGGTGAATCAGTTTGCTCTGTAGCCACTTGGGCACCGTTTGCAAGGGTAGTGACCTTAGTTTCTGGCTCCATAGGGGGCGGGGAGCACTCCGCCTTTTGGCCCTTAAAACGCCGGAGTATAGAAGGTATTCTGAACAGGTTTCTAGTTAACATTGCGAGGAGAATGTCCTATTTTATTTTGTGACTGTTAATGACAGCTGGTAAAGGATAAAAAAATCACAGGACGTTAAAACATGTCAGCTCCGTCTGTGTGTTTCACAGATTAGAAAGATATAGGTAATACCTTTTAATATATCCATACATATAAAATTCAAAGTCCTGACTGACTGACTGACTGACTGACTGACTGACTGATATATCAGCGCACAGCCCAAACCGCTGGACCTAGAGACTTGAAATTTTGTACATAGATACTTTATATAGTGTAGGCATCCACTAAGAAAGGATTTTTGGAAATTCCTCCCCTAAGGGGGTAAATTAGGGGATGAAAGTTTGTATGAAAGTCAGTCAGTTTTGAAGTTAGGATCTTGAAATTTTGTTGTTAGGCTAACGTAAAAAAATTAATTTATACGGGTCTCAGTGTTTTTGATAATTCCACCCCTGAAGGGGTGAAAAGGGGGATAAAGCTGTGTATGGAAAGGCCTACATTTTCACAGCAAAAATCACTACATTTTATTATTTAGGCTTATAACGCAACGAGTATATCGGGTGTTATTGTAATTACAACCCTTAAGGGGGAAAAGGGGGATGAAATTTTGTATTTAAGTTGTTCATTCACGATTTTTTTGTATTGAAGTAAAAATAACGTACGTGGTAACGTGTTATTACTAAACCTCTATTGCCACCCGTCTATCCGTCTGTCTGTCTGTCTGCCACGCGCAAACATGTCCTGACTGATTTGCGATCATCGTCCAACCGAAACTATGGAAAATAGGTTTATTTTATAACGTAAGCATCCGCTAAGAAACCATTTTTGGTATTTTTTATCTTTAGGGGGAAATGGGGGGGTGGGGGTTGAACTTTGTATGAAAGTCTTTGTTGATTGAAGTTATAAACATGAAAATTTGAATTAGAACTACTGATCATAAATAGCTATAAGTATTATAACGTATTTCAGGATTTTTGCATTTTTACATTTAAAGGGGGAGAAGCGGTGAAAGTTTGTAAGGACGTATTGATTTTTTTTAATAGGAGCTTGTAATTTTGAAATACAGCTACTTATCATAAATGAATAATGACGCGTCACAGGGTTTTTGGATTTTCAAATTTGTAGGGGGAAACGGGGAGTAAAAGTTTGTATGGATGGAGATATCGGGTTTTTAGTAGGAACTTGAAATTTTGAATTTTTGATACTCATCATAAATAAATACTTATGTGTTTCAGGGTTTTATGACTATCGCATTTTAAAGGTGGGAAACGGGGGTGAAACTTTGTATGGAGGGGAGGTATCGGTTTTTTACATTGGAAGGGGGCAAAACGGGCGGTGAACATATGAGAGGGAGTGAGAGCACTTATAAGTTTTTTGATTAAAAAAAAAGACATTTGTTTTCTGTAGGCCACGCGGGCGAAGCCGCGGGCAGGAGATAGTTATAAATAAATAATGAGATATTTCAGAGATTTTAGATTTTTAATTTGAAGGGGTAATACGGGGAGGAGGCAGTTTGTATGGAGGTATCGGCGTTATTTAAAGGTAGAAACTTGAAAATTAGAACTATTGAGCATAAATGAATACCGCCGTGTTTATTTGGATTTTCACAATTAAAACGGAGAAACGGGGTTAAAACTTTGTATGGAGGTATGGAGGCTTTTTCGAAGATATAAACTTGGAAGACTTTAAGGGATGACAGTTAATGTTACAAAAACGAAAGTAATGGTGTAAGAGAAGAATGAAGAGGTTTCTGAATGTGTAATAAAGATTGGTAATGAAAGAGTTGAACAAGTTAAAGAATTTGTGTACTAGGTAGTATGTTTACTAGGGATGGAAAGCACGATGAAGACATTAAAAGGAGAGTGAAAGCGGAAAATTGGGAGCTCTGCGTGCTTTTGTGAGCAGCCAGAATGTCGCATCCAGCAACGTGAATGCCGAAATGCCGTAGAGATGCGTTCTCTGCGTAGTATGAGTGGGATCAAGCTGACTGAGAGAGTGAGAAATGGTGTTATAAGAGAGAGAGGTAAGGTCTGAAAGAAGATGTAGTGACTAGAATAGAGAAACGAATGTAACGTTGGTTTGGGCATGTTGAACGAATGGATAAAAGGCAATTATGTCAGCAAATTTATGAAGGTGATGTGACTGGGCGAGTTGGTTGAGGGCGGCCTCGACGTACTTTTGTCAACCAAATTTGTGATGTCCTGAAGACAGGTCAAACCAGAAGTACACGGAACCGCCGAGCATGCATGAAGAGAGGAATATGTGTGGAGGGAGCGAGGGAATATGCCAAGACCAGGGCAAATGACGTACTGTGGTCTCTGCCTACCCCAAAGGGAAACATGCGTGAGCTTATAATAATAATAATAAAAATAAACTTGAAGATTAGAATTGCAGCTGCTCATCATAAATAAATAACGATGTTTCGGGGTTTTCGGATTTAGATGTCATTTGTTTTCTGTAGGCCACGCGGGCGAAGCCGCGGGCAGAAGCTAGTCAAGTATAAAGTAAAGCGAACGAGACGAGATAAAGAATGTAAACAAACTTTCAGAGGTTCATAATATTTTTATTTTCAATTTTGCATTCAAATCGTTGTCGTGTGTATAAGACAGATGGTTCGTCAGAAGAGTCCGAACCAGTCGTATTTATCACAAACCTATATAAATTAATGACTACATACCAAAAAAACATTGCCATAGGTTAAGGTTTAGAGGGTGGAAAACGTTATCGCCGTTTGTATGGGAAGCGTTTTTCGGGCTGGGTTCACACTTCTTTTAAATCACTATAGAAGACGCAAACTTCACGAATCCCTTCCATAAATAAGAGCGTATTATAAAGCTGTGATAAAGGTATTATAGGGTAACTTGGATGAAGGACTAAAGCATGGATATAGCCTCAGTACTTGTCAAGTGTACATAGCCAAAACTGTCAAAATGGTCACCTTTGTGTGCGTCAAGGTAGTAACACCTGCAAATTAATAAGAAAAACGTAGAGTATACTACCTTAATGTAAACATTACCATAGCCAAAGGTGACCATTTTGTCTATTGGTCGTGTACAGGGTGACAATTGAAGAGGAGTTTAGAGTATGTAGTCATCTCTTTTTGACACATTGTATTGCCATTTAAAGTAAAGAGATCAGATAATAAAACGCTTTCAATTTTAACACTCCTTCTATGCTGTACTATTTCTATGTAGGGTAATCCGTAGAAAGAGAAAGCTATAGAATGCTGGACGTCTTCCTTTTCATTTGCACAAGAATAAGATATAAATATGAATTTGCTTGTGAAAAAAAGAGACAGAGCTTGATATGTTTTGTCCCTCATCGCATGTTTAATTTTTTCAAGGTCAAGTTTGCTAGGCATACTTCTATGCTAAACAGACTTTGACGTTTTGTGACAAGCTCAATCCATGTCACCGGAAAAATTACAAAAAATGTCCGATTTATTTAAAATTACGTGGATTATTGTTTATACAGGCGTTAAGAACAATATAACGAGTCTGCAGAATGGTGCGATGTTCTGTTTTAGGCTGCAAAAGTGACAGTGAATCGAAAATTGATGAACTATCTTTTCACTCTGAAGTTTTTAAAAATTTGATCTTATTTGACTTATTAGAACAGATGTTTCATATTGTGTGGTTTCTTCCCGCTTTACATACACATCCTAACGTGTTTCAAGATCAAATAAAAGCTGTTTTATGCATTTTTAGTTGGTGCTTTTTACATAACCTTAAAACTCAGTGTTGTCACTTTTTCCCACGAACATTACCCCACGTTAAGGGGTAAATAGTACGTTGATGAAATATTGGTATAGAAAAAACTTATACAGGAACCTATTTCGTAAAGCATGTTAGTCTAGTATTTTGATCCATTTAATCGTTTATTTTACGAGATAAAACACTTGTACACAGATAAAATATGCACTCGTGTAACTCGGAGGTCGACTCAAATGCTGTATGAAATGAAGCCCCGTGAAGTGTATTCTGGATTTAACTTCCAGATTCCCCCACGAACCACATATACGGGAATCATGGATTGCACCTACTGGAATCTTCCAGAATGTGTTGTCAACACTTTGACCGAAATCTATTGTTACAGTGTGGGTTTACTACATAATTATTTCCAACTTTTTTCGCTTTAATTAGGTACCATTGTTATTATTACGAGTGATTTTATAAATTCCTGTTAATTATTAAAAACATTTTCCAAAAGTAATTCTTTTTTTCAATTTAAAAATATTGTTTTTATATTGACATCGTAAATGACCCCAGGGAAAACTGCCTTAAAGATGGTAACCCTAAATATTCATGTGTGTGTATTTGCTGTCCCTGTCGGAGACACGCACGACGTCAGTCTTCCCATAATAAGTCTATGGGGTAATCGTACCTGTGACTTCTGTCAGACATTTGCCAAATTCTCAAATCATTTTATCAAAGCAAGATGCTAAAAGCGGCTTCTTTGCTGAAGACCTTCTGGAGTCCAGCTGTCACTTCGGTCCGGCACTACCCCTACCCCCGTTCCTTCATCCAGTTCCTGAACAACCAGCCGGAAACCAGAGTGTCTACAATCTGCACTGGTCTTGCAATCGCTTCAGAGCAAAGGGAGAGCGAGCACGTCTGTATCGGCATTTTTATTGATGCAGGTAAACCTTCATTATGAATATATTCCAAAGTATGATAAAATGCAGCCCTATGCCCCAAATAGAGTGCCCTCTTTGCTACACCCTCAATTTCGTGTGCCCCTTACAAGGTAGATAAATACTGACAAAATTACTTCTTCTTTTTTCCTTTTTTCTTTAATGGCGGCCACGAGGCTTGTGCCAATGTCAGTGTAAAATAAAATTGTACGGTTTGGGTCAAAAGACCCCCCCACCCCCCATCGGGTTATTAGCCATCGGCCAATGATATCCCACCATAAAGGCAAGGAAATTATTGACCGATGCCCAGGGTGCACCGGCCCAAGCACTGCTCTTCCCCCCGGAAAAGTCCATAAGGGAACCGCAGCACTTAGGCACACGAGGAGGAAACCCGACACGCACCCCCTGACAAAATTACCAGTACACCTATTATTGCTGAGATTTTACAAACGATATTTGACACTCGTCTATTGACGTTTGTAGTGATGAGGCTAAGGCGTGTTGATTTACGTATCTACCGATCATCGACTAAGGATAGCAGTTTATTGTAATCGATTATAGTGACGATCTTTAAAAATATTTTTATCTGAGTTACGACGATGAACCTCGTGCAGGTTCCGTCCAGATTGGTACCATAATCTGATATTGTTTCGGTCAGAAATCTATGCTTTGGAAATTCAAAATTTGCTTTGTAGTGAGTCTGGTTGTTCATCTAAGTTACACGCCTAATGTCAATTGCTCACCACCCTTTACAAAATATTGCTTTTCCCAAGGGACTTTAATTCTTGACTTTAATTTTTGAATCTCACCGCGTGACTAAAGCTCACCAAACTAGCCGTTTTCCATAGAGATTCGGTCATTTTTGTGAGCTTTAGTCACCAAGTAAGATTCAAAAATTGTACCTCTTCACAATCAGCCTCATTTAACAAAATGCATTGCAATGAGCATACATTGCCTTAGCAACTATATTAAAATAACCGCGCGTATCGCCACCCGTGAAATACATACTATTGAGTGGTTCCGGAGGCCGTCTGTATTCACCATCAGTTCCAGTTTTCCGATAGCAAAAGTACAAGTTACTATAAAAAATATCCAAAACGCTACAGATATGCATATATTTTTTTAAGATTTGCCTCGATTTCTCCAGGATCCCACCATCAGATCGTCACCTGATGACAATGGAACCAACTTGGAAGTATACCCTTTCAAACAAAACAAGAATTTTTCAAATCGGTCCAGCTGTCTTCGAGTAATCGCGGAACATACTACTCCTTTTTTTGAAGTCGGTTAAAAAGGGCACGTTCTTAGTCATGGGGATTTTTTTTTTCATTTTAATGTTTGACTTAATGTTTTGATTTTGTAATAAATTAATCGATTTCAACAAATTTACGAAAATATCATCTGAATCGAAACGAAGATCTTGGTCACTACACTAAGTTTAAGAAAAAAAAGACTTAATATGTAACTGTTTACGTGTTGAGTTGTTAGTATGAAATAGCTTATTATTACGATAGAAATAAATGTAACAACCACTTAGTTGGACCTCAAAAGAGCATATACATGGCTTTTAGGTATCTGTGAAGCTCAAAAGCTGTTGAATATTTTATTTACAATTTCAATGGATAATGCACATTTACGTTATATGGGTGTTGTCATGTGTCAAATGACGCGTCGTCCCTGGATATCAGTGCAGCTAGCACGAATCTTCTCGTTACGCGTTAACTCGCTACGTAACTCTGTGCGTCTCGTTCTAACTAGTCCTGTAGGAAAGAGACGCACTGAGTTACGTAGCGAGTTAACGCCCAGCGGTACCGGCCCCGAGCTAAAAAGTGGGAAAATATATGAAGAATACGATTTTTTGTGTCCGAATCTTGGATATTGTTTATATATTTAAGTATTATATATCCGTTGTCGAGTACCAGAAGTGCTGCTTAGTTTTAGGACTAGGTCAAGTGGTGTAGTGTCCTGAGACATTTATTATCACTATCACTATAATAGTATTTTATGCAACTGCTATACCTATACAGTGCGGATAGGTAAAAGCGCTGAAGTGTCATTTTGGACGAAAATGAGTTATATACCATTCGACTACATTTTTTTCTGAGTCGACTCTGAGTCTAACTATTTTTCGTCAACAGTTACGTTGTAGCGTTTTTTCCTTTCCACTGTCGGTTTAAAGTAAAATAGCTATCCGTTGGTATCTGTCCTCATACCTAGTCTCATATTTGATACGGTTTTCACTGTTGTTCAGAGAATGTTTATACGGAAGGTTATTCCGTACATTTCATCTTAATTGTATCCTTGCAAAACCGAGGCGGGTCGCTAGTTTATATTATTAATAGATCTGTTTCTAGAGCGGATATTTCTTTCGCTTTGATATGATCGGACACCCAATCACTACAACCAGCCTCTATCTTAACTTTCTTTTGCAGGTTCTAGATACGAATCCGATCATGAAAACGGTATCGGCCACTTCTTCGAACACCTCGCCTTCAAGGGTTCTAAAACGAAGAGCCGCGAGCAGCTAGCGTCTCTAATGAACTCCTCCGGTGCCAAATTCGGCTGTTTCACCAACAGGGAAATGTGCGTGTTCTATGCCGATTGCTTATGCTCCGAAGCTCCGAAAGTCATGGATATTCTTGTTGACAGCGTGTTTTACAACGCTTTTAACGCTGCTGAAATCGATGCGCAGAAATCTGTGGTATACGCCGAAATGCATCATCAGGACAACGATACAAATACTCTGCTCTCTGACTACCTCCACGCGTCTGCTTTCCAAGGCACCCCGTTGGCCCAAAGCGTCGTTGGTTCCAGCAATAACTTGTATAACTTCAATGATAATACTTTATGTCAATACGTGACCAAGAACTTCAATCCCTACCGCACTGTTCTCGTGTCAGTGGGTGGTATATCACACGACCAGCTAGAACTGCTGGCGAATACGTATATGTTGGGCATAGTAGGCCCAGTGCAATGTCGAGACGAGGTTTACAGATACACTGGTTCTGACGTCCGTTTTAGGAATGATGATTTGCCGACAGGTAATATTGCCATAGCTCTAGAAGGCCCTTGTTTCTGTGACCCAGATAAAGTTTACATGGATGTGGCGCGCAGTTTACTAGGAGGTTGGGATCAGTCGCAATACGCGAAAGGGGATCACGCGGTACCCATCGCCCGTAGGGCTTCATTGGGCAAGTTCTGCGATGCGTACCAAACCTTCAACATTGCTTACAAGGACACAGCGTTGTGGGGGGTACAGTTCTTGTCGCGCGGCGTGGAGCAAGAGGACATGCTGTACACCATTCAAGACGTCTGGATGCAGATGTGTACTATAATAACGCAGGGAGAGCTGGAGAGAGCTAAAAGGGAGTTGAAGACGAAATTGCTGACGAAAACCGAGAGTACCTTTGGAGCATTCATCGACATAGGTAGGTATGTATTGTATAACTGTTACCACAGGCCTTCTTTGGCTGACCGTTTGAAGGCGATTGACCGGGTGACCGTGGACGATTTTAAAGACGTTTGTATGAAGTATATTTACAACAGATGCCCGGTGGTGGCAGTTGTCGGGCAGTCAGAAGGGCTCCCAGAGTACAACAGGATCAGGTCTTCTATGTATTGGTTGAGATTTTAATATACTTTTGGAGTGAACTTGTTGTTTTATTAATCAAGGAATTTAAAGACAACACCTGGAAAGAGTCGCGTGAAATCTAGACTTTCGCACAGTTCTCGAATATCTTTTTTATACAATGTGCATTGTGTTTCGGCGTGAAGAGCCTTAGCCCTCTGGGTTGGCAACGCATTTGCAATCTATTTGGTGTTGCGGATGTCTATAGGTGGTGATCACTTACCATCAGGTGACACGCTTGCTTGTTTTCCTTCCTATTTCATAAAAAAAATGAAGGCAAACGAGCAAGTAAACATCTTCATCTAGTGATCATCACTGGCCATAGACAATCACCCAACCAAGGAGTTTGAAGACGCGTTGCCAACCCAGAGGACTAAGATGGAAAACCTATTGTGCCAGTAATGTCACCGGCTGTTTTGCTCTCCACGCGGAAACAAAACAGTGCAAGCGCTGCTGCTTAGCGGATGGATTAGCGAGCAAGATGGTGGTAAGGACCTTGCAGACGGTTATACCATTCGTATATTACTCGAGCCTCTTTCACACAAAACGGGACGGCCTTCTAATTAAGCTTAGCATTAAGTATAGATTAAGCTAATATCAATTTGGCACGGAATCAAATGACCTATAGATCTCATTGCTGGCGTTGAACCAACCAAGATAAAACGATTGGTGAATCTCCCGCGAGTTGTCTGTACTATGGTAACGAAGCACATTGAAAATAGGAGTTAAATTATATATACAAATTGCATATAAGTCAGTTCAGTAGTTTATACAGAAAAAACAAATTTCTTTTTTTTTCGAAAACCTGTATCATTTTAGGTTTTATATTTGGTGAAAGAACATCTTATGTCAGGGTGTTTAACCCATCGCCAGTAAAAGGGCGGTTATTTTTACGTCTGGGCAGGGGGGTTCCACTCCGCACTGTAGGTACGCTCGACCGCCTTGCCTATGGCATAGGCAAATCGCAGTAGGCTGTCGGCTTGCCGCGCGCTCGCTCTCTCGCCCCCGCCGTGTCAGTGAGTGTAATTGGAAACTAATGCCGCGCAAGCCTAGCGTGTCGCGGGAGTAGCGGGTGGAAGGCGCATTCACCATGCGCCGCCTGGCGCATGGTTAATGAGGTAATAGCAACTTTTTATGCGTGTCAATAAAGTTGGAATTCGTTTAATCGCGGTCATAAAAGAGAAGTTTTTGTACGTTATTTATTCTGTGGTCTGGGGCTAGACCTCCATACCTCCATACTTACTTGACTTACCATTTTATTACAAACCGTCACGACGGGCTCGCTTTTAAACGCCGTTTTGACAAGCACGCCATCTATCGCATTATTAGAAAACTTTTAAAATTTAGGTTATGCTTAAAACATAACGGTGCCCTTGTGGTCCACTAGATGGCACTGATTACAGAGTTTCTATCCTTGACTTTGCCATTAAACAACCGCTAGATGTCGCAATAGATCACGTTTTGTTTTTTAGGGTCCAGTTGCACAAGGACTTTTTACTTCCTGCGGGTTCGCATCAGCTTTTAGTACAGAATAGATACAAGACTTCATAAAAAAACGAGGGTTTGAGGACGAGAGTTGCTATTTGTTTTCTAATTGGACCACTAGATGGAATTAGTAGCAATGGAATTTCGAAAAAATTAACTCGCAAAGCGCTATCTATACCTAAACACTTTTTATACTATAGTAATATGCTCTCTATCTCAATGGGATAAGATGGCGGATATCTTAAGAGGAGTGTGAACCCAGCCCCAAAAAGCGCTCCCCATACATACAAACGGCGATAACGTTTTCCACCCTCTAAACCTTAACCTATGGAAATGATTTTTGGGTATGTCGTCACTATGCCTTAGAACTAGATTTGCATGTTATGATTTTTTAAATATTCGTCATAGATTTGACAATATTTGCATTTTAGGAGTTTCATACAAAGCAAAAAAGCGTTACTATTTTTGAAACTAAAAAAATCAAAACATACAAACCAAGTTCTAGGGCATAATGACATTATACCAAAAAATCGTGGCTATAGGTTATGGTTTAGAGGGTGGAAAACGTTATCGCCGTTTGTATGGAGAGCGCTGGCTTCACACTCCTCCTCCTCACTATTAAATTAAATAAAAACATATGTAATTCATTTGGGTAAATTTGAACACTCGGGTAACAATTGGGATGTTGACTAAAAAATAATAATTAGTCCATCTTTTAGAACGCCAGAAAATAGTAGATACGTATTTTTTCTTTTGCTTCTAAAACTTAAAATAACAAAGTTACAGAGCGGCGAAAGTTCGCGCTACGTCATTATATCGTAAAATTTTTACGAAAGAGTGACGTCACGAGCCCCTACTCCTGAATTTGAATGTGCTGTATCTTTGTCAATATTATTCGTATGGACGAATAAAAAAATACGTATCGAGTATTTTTCTATAATCTAACTGACGGACTAATTAGAATCTTGTTGTTTTAACCCAGGAGACATCCCTATTAAACGGCTTAAAAAGGTTTCGCAGAATTTCGCTCAGCAAATACCTTACTAGTATCTAGTATCATGTATAGTTGACCAAGTAATTCCTTGACCACGTTTAAACCTTATCCCTTTGTAATACGGTCGAAAAGTGGTCAAGGAATTTCTTGGTCGACTATACTTTGTGCTAGTATTATAAATTTAAAGTAATTATGTTTGTATGTTTGTTCCTTAACCACGCATTAACGGTTGGACGGATTCAGATAAAGGATAGACAGACAGATCATGTCCTAGGTTAAAATATAAGATATTTTTATTCTGAAAAATGTATAGAAGCCACGGGTACAGGCTAGTAGAAAATATAATCTTAATCTAGTTGTTTAAATTTTTGTAACCGAAATTTCATTCGATTTTTATTTTAAATGTTTAACATTCAAATTATTAAATTAAAATGCTTTGTAATGACAACACAAAAAAATTAGGGTAATGGCAGGACTTGAACCTGCAACATCAGCATTCCGTGCCTTGCGTTTGCCAGTTTCGCCACATTATCGCTGCGATACCCTGCGAATTTTTCAATGTGCTTCGTCTTACGGTCATTACATTATTGATTTTAAGGGTACAACTACCCTCGGTGTCGTCTCTATGAAACTTTTTAACAAGTTATCATATTCAACTGGGTACCTTTACAGCTACCGTCAGCTAACGACGTTGCAGGTTCAAGACCTGCCATTACCCTAATTTTCTGTGGCATTACATAGCATTTTAATCTAATTATTTAATATTCGCCTCATTGCTTAAATAAGACCTCCATCATGATAACATAGACCTCCACTGTTGCCTTGCTAAGGATATATCGCATGCTTAGTATTAAAGTGACCCATTTCTGAATAATACACGTCCAAAATATCACCTTAATTAAAAGACATAGGGTTTAATTTTGGGAAATATCAAATTCAGAATTGAGTCGGTTTAATTCTAAGGGTGCGATATACTACTCAAAACAAAACAGGGGCCAATTGAATTTTCTCAATAAAATAAAAATATAAAATATGCTCCAAAAAAATTTTTTTAAAGTAGGATTTCATTAATTGTTGATACATGAAACTAATAAAATAAAACCTTACTTTCAAGACGTGTATTAGTAGTAATTCATATTTATTCTTATGTTTGAATTTTACCGAGTGGCCCCTATTAAAAAAAAACTGCCGAGTTTGTTGCGGCGTTTCTTCTCAGTAGTATCTTCCATTTTCCGAAGCGCTAGTAGATTCAGACATGTAAAAGAGCCTATGGCCTACTTGCAAAATATTTTTTTCATTTTCATTTTAATTTCATTTATATTTTAATCAAACTCGCTCGGCGTCGAATAGATAAGTTTTTCGAAAACTAAATTATAGCATGTATTTATGAATATCGTTGTCTTCATCTATCATAGTGACGTTTTAAAGCATCCGCTTACTCGAGTGTTCAAGTTACCAGAGTGTTCAAGTTACCCGAGTGTTCAAGTTACCCGAGCGTTCAAGTTACTCGAGTGATCAAGTTAAGCGAGCGTTCAAAGTTACTTGAGTGTTCAAATTACCAGAGTGTTCAAGTTACCCGAGTGTTCAAGTTACCCGAGCGTTCAAAGGTACTTGAGTGTTCAAGTTACCCGAGTGTTCAAGTTACCCGAGTGTTCAAAGTTACCCGCAATAACTATTTAAATAAATAAATTAAAAAAATACTAACACTATTATAGTACTAGCTATACTAGAGCAACGTAATTTTAAAACAATTAATAATGAAGGTCCAATAAAACAACGTGCATACAAAATTATAATTTATTATTTACGTAAATCTAACATATAAAAATATAAAAAATGTTGAGTATAAGACTGAGAGCACTTTGTCCAAACAAAAGACATAAATACAAATAAGAAATAAATGACACCGCCTGATGGACAGACACACAAATAATTCAGACTTATAAATTATTAAAAAAATCGAATGTCAAAACGTCAACTTGAGATACACGTACATTTTGAATCTCGGGATCGGAACCAAAACTCTATTCAATTTTAATTTTGTATACATTAATAAACCTTGTCATAGATACTTCAACTAGACGCGAGCTTCTAAATACGCAGCTATGTGCGTTGCTCGGACGACGGCTGCCGCGTCACTGCCACATACATCTGTATTTACAAGCTTACGCACACAACACCGCGCGGCAAGTTAAAGCACCTATAACCGGCACATGGTTCAATATTATCAACTTGTAATGAAAGAGTTTTGGTAATCAATAGACGATATAAAAGTTTTGTTACAGATCTGCACAAGAGACCTTAAAGAAACTGATTAAGGCATCCACTACCGTCAACGCATAGACTATGAGACCGTACTAACCACGATCGTTCTTTACGCACAAAGTTTCTATGAGTTTTCTGCACTTTCCCAGGGCCCCTGTCAGAATTTTGAACGTAGATGTGCGTTCGCAGAACATGAAAGTCACAGGGCAGAGGGGCGGCAGCGAAAGCCTTAAACATCGTCGTTCTAGTGCCTGAGAATCAAGTGACCAATCAAAAGGTTAACATGAGTGTGAATTCACTCGTAGTGACGAAACAGTATTAAAATCACTTGTGGATAATGTTCACAACACACAGCTAATTGGATTTTAATCCATACATTGTTTCATGTGATTCTTATATCTAAGAGACATAATAGACATTTAGTTTATTGACGATCTCTGAGTATATAGTTTTGTTAAACGTTGATATATATTTGTGCTTATGTGAATAAAATTTTCCTTTACTCGAATTTTTATTCACCACGGGGCAAAATTTTATTGATCGTGTTGAAACGGTTTGACCGCTTTCACAGAAACTTCATTTTTAGACCAAAACTTATGTATGGTCGGCCAAGTAATTGCTTAACCAATTTTGAACCTTATCCCATTGTAATACGGACGAAAAGTAGTTAAGCAATTTCTTGGTCGACTCTACAATCAACGAAATGACCGCGAACCACTGTAGAACCGTGTCAAATGAACACAATAAGTAAAATAGTTAGTGACTTCTTACGATTTGACTTATTACTTTGGCATAGTTCTAGTGTGTTTGGGTCCCATTTTGTTGATGGTACAGTAGGGGAAATATATTCACGTACAACCTTAGAACCCTATCACAACGACGCGACGCGTTAAACGCCAGGCTGTCATACAAATGTCATGCGTATGTCACTTCGACTAGGTTCTATGGTGGTACGTGTTTCAATTTCCTTGACTGTACACAAAGTCATAAACTCGTTCAAAACGAACTTTAACGTTAAGTTCTAAGATTAATCGTTCTATAAGGAATAGAGCTAGCGAGGAAGAGAGCTTATTATAACGTCGATGGGTGGAAGACAAAAAACATTTCCATAAAACCATCGTCTGTAATTTAAGACGCAACCCAATTGTTGCGAGGAAAGTCATGTTTTTAGGTGAATGTAAACAGCCACTTATTCTAGTGCTACGAGATTCATCTTACATTCGAGATAGGCACAAAAATACAGGTTTTAAAAGGGATTTGGTAGCTATTTACGACACATCTCAAACGTGACTTCATGTACTGAGGCAAGAAATGCCCCGCACTAACGCAGTCACAATTTTGAAGCCATTTACACAATGCCGGAAGCAATTCCGTCAATTAACTATAAATACCCCACACTTAGTTTTTAAACAGGTTAATTACACTAGTCAGTGCGCGTGATACTATCGTATCTCGGACGGTACCTGCCGCCGGACACTGGAGACTGACATCCCGTTTACACTAGCTTTCAAAAACAATATACGGTACAGTTGATGCACCCGCATTGACTGTAGCCTGAGTGTTTAAAGTTACCCAACTTTATACACTGAGTGTTTAAAGTAACCCAACTTTAAACGCTCGGTGTTTAAAGTTACCCAACTTTAAACACTCGGGTAACATTTAACATGTTTGAAAATAGCTTTTGTAAAATGTTTTACCGTAATCCTCTAAGCGTCTGAAGACATGTCCCCTTTGACTTAATATTATTTTTAAGACTGTTCAGCGTTACCCCAGAGTTCAAAGTTAGCGACAAGACTAGTGTAATTTAGCCATTAGATGCCGCACCTGATTTTCATGTATGTTGGTGGTCGTCTAACCCGTTGGTGCTTTACGAAGCAGCGGTTCTTTAATTTATTTAATTTGTTATCTACGGATAACAAAATTAAAGAACCACTAATACTCCAAGCTGACAATTAGTATGGCGATTATCTAGAATGGTTATCTAGTTAGCACTTAGTATCGTGGTTATCTCCGCGGAACACACGAACCATGGGATAGATATCAATATATCTTGTAATAGAAGTTGACCCTAAAGGCCGCCCCTGTAAGAACAAAACAATGGTTTCTTCACGCTAGCTTTATTCCTTAAATAATATAGAGAGCATATTTTCGTAAAACATTAGAAAAAGTGTATATATATCAGTCCCGTTTAACATTGCTTCAACGGTCAACAGTACGACACGAAAACTCGTTACGACACCGACCGATTAAAATACGTTACACATTTATTAAATGTACCTAAAATCTCGAATAAAAGTTGAGAATACGTTACCAAAATGCTTTAATACAAGTCAGTGCAATTTTAAATGAGTAAAACGGGCAAGCGTAGCACCATTTCGGATAAATTCGGTACGCGTACGCGTTATTTCTTAATTTAAGTTTTAAACAAGACGTGTTCGTAACAAACCGTTTGTACCGCGTAGAGAACCAAACTAGATAGCTCTGGTTATCTACGCGGGGCATGTTATCAACACAGGACAAAAGGCTATCGATGAAGTGACCTTTTCGTATATCCTATAAGAGGTAAAAAAAAATGCACTGACGTCAAAATATATGCTGCTACAAGCCCTGTGGTCCCTTCAAATTTGATCCAAATCTAACCTCACACTCTAGGTTGTATTTTTTTTAATGTTCCTTTTTCCGGTTCCTACACAGTGTACTCACAACCAACCTACTCGTATATTAAATGCTTAACACCCTGTGACATGTATTATTTAATAATCCAATCTAAGTAACCTTTTAAGGTTAGAAATTGTATAACGGGTACGAATAACGCCTTCTGTATACTCTTAAAAAAGATCAAAAGCCTACCTTTTTAAAATCACAACATGACGGTATCACAACTTTTTTTTTAACTGCCAGCCTTTTGTTACAATGAGATTCCATCTCCGCTACCGCATCACAATACCTGAGCGAATACTGGCCAGTGACATTAAATTCGAGTCGAATTCGTTCATTGTTAACGACACCACCAAACGATAAGGTACCCCCAGTGGTATCGGTAACAAAACATACCCTATGTTACCGACACCACTGACGAGCAGTGTTGTCGCTACTAGACTCAATATTACCTTTAAATTTTACTATGACGCGTACTTATCAATTGTTCCAACACTACAGTGTATTATCAAACCGTGATTAGAATACAATTGAAGGGTAACATCAGCACACTGTCATTTCATAGACTTCCGTAAAGCTTCAACCCTATATTTATGAAATGACAGTGTGCTGACCCACTGGACTTACCCACCGGATATCGTTAACAAATTTTGTTAACGTCACCCCTGGGGGTATCGTTCGGTGGTATCGTTAACAATGAACGGTCAAATTTCATTCGATTATCCCAATACTTTATATACATACGAAGAGGGTAGAAACTAATGTATACTTATATGTTATATATGGCGTATATTGTACGATCTTTCGGACAAGGATGCCCAGTTGATAATGCACGAGACCGACGTGTCAAAAGAGACAGGTGGAGGCTCCTTTGGAATTTAACGCGTTCACTGCTGGCGACGCGTATACGCGATTCCGATACTTTTACAGAATGCGGCTGTCACTGGCATGACTACATAAAATTGTCTGTTATCAATATTGCAAGAATATTTTTAGTTTTTGTCTACGATCACTTTTTGTTGAAATATAGCTAATTGAAGACGCAAAGCAAGCCCTGCGAAAACGGTCCATAAAAAATAGTGACGTCACGCCATTGTAATTTTGCTGAAAATGTATGGAGTGTGCAAATAAATCACGCTTATCTACATTAATATAATAAAGAGGAAAACTTTGTTTGCTAGTTATTTTGTATGTTTGTATGTAAGGGGTAATCTCTGAAACTACTGAACCGATTTCAAAAATTCTTTCACATATAGAAAGCTACACTATCCCTGACGGACATAGGCTACTCATTCCACGCGAACGAAGTCACGGGCGTTCGCTAGTAAAATAATAATAGTGTTTATATGATTACCCACATAATAAAAAATATTTTATTTTTATCGGGATTCTAAGTATATTCTGAAACGAAACTATTAAAGATATTTTTTGTTCAGTTTCATGATTTTAAATGGTTATAACCCCATAATATATGTATTTACGTAGCAGTGCTTTCACTGTTGTGTTCCGGCGTAGAGAGCAAGACAGCCGGTGCAATACGATATGCCACTCAATAATCGAATGGCATAAAAGTGCAAAATTGTTGTAGACGACCACTAAAAACATACTTATGTCCAAAGAAGTAGGTAAATAAACCTGATATTTTAGAAGTTACAGCCACATTAAACAAACAAAGATGTTTCGAAATATATCATTCGAATCCAAATAAAAAATGTAAAAAATTTTAGTATGTGAGTAATTACTTAAAAGCTTAAATATTAAAATAAACACGATTTAGTGTTGGCTCCATACAAAATCACTATAGTGACGTCACTGGTCCTGTATGCAGCGCGATAGAGCGTTTCCGCGACGCACGCCCGTCGTCATTTTATTACTCGTGATATTTTGAAAAATAATGATCGTAGAAGAAAACTAAAAACACAGTTTTTCTTCTTTTAACCAACTCTATCAATTTTGAAAATAAAAAAGTCATTAGAACACCGTATTACTGGCACAAGAGGTATTCTATCTTAGCCCTCTGGGATGGCAACGCATCTTCAGTCTCTTTGTTGTTGCAGGTGTCTATAGGCGGTGGTGATCACTTACCATCAGGTGACCCACTTGCTTGTTTGCCTTCCCAATTCATATATATTTTTTAATTTATTCATTAGGGTTTTTTTTTAATGACGATGGCAACGATTTGACACTTCCGCGTCATTTGGTGTTAGGGTCTACCCAGCGCACCTATAAACATCGGAGCAAAGAGCAGTGAACGGTAATGAAATGAGGTAGACCATTTGAATGGCCCACGCTGCCGTCAAACGTCCGTCAAACAAGATTTCACGTACAAACGCTTCGCGGCGCGTTTCTGTACGCTCTAGCGCTGCAAAAACAAAGCCAAGACTCACCACCTGTCCCTTCTAGCAGTCGACGCATGAAAAATAGAAAAAAAATAGAAAATACGGACGCAACTAAAACCTACATCTAAATATATCCTAACAATTGTCATGGAATAACTTTCTGATTTTTTTTTAACTTACTTTATATTTCGTACTTGAGCACAAATTACTTAATTTATGGAATGTGTAAAATAAAATACGTAAAGTAAAGCGACGGGACGTGACCGGCCCTGGTACCAAAATATATATATAAAAAACATCACTCGTCAGGGCCGTCCGTCCATTTGGCCACAAAACTGAGTATTACCCATTCATGGTGCGTGTACACACTTCATCAAAAATCTATAGTGCACGGCTACATTTATCACTTTGTCTGCTTGCAATTCAGCAATAGCAAGAGGCACATTAGTGATTAACGAGAAAGATAAATTAAAAAAAGACGGGTAAAAATACTAATTACCCTGGCAAATTAAAAAAAAACGCCAGGGTAATGAAAATTTTCAAAATTTACCCCGTATGCTAGCCGTTTCGGAACGAATCCAACTGAAAAAACGGCATAAAATTCATAAGTAGTCATCGACCTCGATGATATTACAGTTGCGGACGTGTTTCAATGAACACGAGATCGTTTGAAGTTTGTTAGGGTTGTCACTTTATACGTAGTGTGTACAGACCAATCAGATAGCAGATGGCTGCTGGGCGACTAAGCTGCTTACTCCGCGAACTAAAGGTACGAGCATTGGTATAAAACAATTTGGTAATATTAAAAACATGTTACAACTACTCAGCTACCGAAATGGAATGTCAGTGACTATAAACGACATCTATAAATACCTTAACTATCAGGTTGATTATGCACGCTTAACTAACGGAATGATTTAATAAACCTTAAGTTTTTTTTAATTGTTAGTTTCAATAACCCCTTAAAAATACGGTTAGAAATACCCCAAACCTTTATTGTATACGGACGTTTTCTTTTTAAACTAAATCGCTGTTCAAAATATACATAAGACTTCGGATTTAGATCCGTAATAATGATTATGACTTAACTCTATGGTGAGATGATGTCACATCGAAAGTCAACAAGTGACCGGTGCCAATGTTTAAAGACATAACTTAATGTAGAGCAACTAAAGGCATTAGTCAAAAGCCCTGCCTTTATAAAGCGAGCCCCTAAATTTTTGACAACCCTAGCTCCGGTACCAGCCAGCCGTCGGCATTCCGGGCCGCCACAAAGGAGTGTTCCTACTATGTCTTTACACATTGCGCGCGATGTTCGATCGCTTCATTCTATCCCGTTACCTATATGTCATATATGAGATACAGAGTCGAGTAAATACGTTTTTATATGACCCGCTGCCTTGGCTACGGTTCCGTCACGTTTACGCCGTGACGTATATACACACTGCTACATTTTGTGAACATTTCAGGTTATCATTATATATCTATATCATACAAATATGCCGTTTCGGCGAGTCTTATTATGGTGGAGTGTTCTTAAGCTAAACTTATATCTTTTACCTTATGTTATATAAACAATTGGATTATAAAGGGGGGGACACACCGACTAGTTAATAGTGGGGACGAGGGAATACTTTTGAAGTGGTGACGCGTTGCCTTTTTTTATTTGGTAAAAGTGTGTTATTATTTGGTTTGTCAACTGAATTGTTTATACAAATCTAAAAGTAAAGGATATAGGCTCACGAGAAATTTGATTATACATACATACAATAAAGCTTGTTAGCCAAGACTGTAAACTTTTTGATAAAAAAATACATAGACACAATAATTCATTGCCATCATGAATAATTTCGAATGATTATTATTCAGATTTTGAACATTATAATTAACAGATGTTGCAACTTTGCGTACAAACGGATTCACAGCGGAAAACGCATTTATGCGTTTCATCTACTTTTGACAAAACAAAACACTTAAGACAAAAGTGTGTCCGCGTTGTACTGTCAAAGAATTTAATTCCCTACCCATTTCGTTGAAATGTCGTCTGACATTCGCCATGCATTAAGGTCGATATGTCACACTAACGTCTTGCTCTAGTTAGCTCTTATGGTGACAGTTTGCTATACGATATTGAACCTTAGGTTGGTAGGAAATTAAATTCCTTGACTGTACGTTTTTGTTCTCGGCTTACAGTCAACCTTCAATACTTATATACAGTTTTTATATATTGTTCCGGGACATATACGAAGCTTGACTTACAACATATAACTACCTATTCTACTTATAACTTAAGCGACCGTACGATGGGAATCTAATATTAAAGCTTTACTAGATTACAAAATATATCTTAAGTTATATGGAATGTTAACTCAATACTATATGCCAACATTAAATCCGAGAGCAAAAAATCTCATATAATTTCGTAATTTTTTGTGCAAATTACATTTTTTTGCCGAACTCGGCTAAGTGCACTACCGTGCCCGCTTATACTGATTGAC
The DNA here is from genome assembly GCA_963691745.1 of Ditula angustiorana. NCBI lineage: Eukaryota > Metazoa > Arthropoda > Insecta > Lepidoptera > Tortricidae > Ditula > Ditula angustiorana. The sequence goes on along the minus strand of OY829472.1, from coordinate 835,173 downwards.
TGGCGAGAGAAAAATAATTTATTTTGTACTCATTTATAAATGAATTTCAACGGCAACATTGAGGTATTGACACTTAACAAACCTAGGGCCCTTGTAAACGAAAATAATAGAAAAAAATGTATACATCGTAGAACTACTCTACAATAATTGTTTCGATCCGTTAAAAAAAATCAAAACTTAAAAATAAACTTAAACTCTAAGTAAAGCATATTTTTCATAAATGAATAATATACACAATATCGTTATTTGTACTGTTAGGTTAAAATGTATTTTTTTTTTGTTGAATATTTTTCATCTGTCAGAACCGAGCTTTTTGTACATATCTCAACGAATGGCAACTTTTTAATTTAATCTAATTCAACCTAGCTGCCTAACACAATAAAAAAAATGTACTTAAAAAAAGAACAGATAAATCAATCCGTGACTCATTATTTTAACTTAACTCGTTTAAAATAAATCAGCACCGCGTCGATGTCAATCATCAATCTCAAATATAAAATCACCACGGAAGAGGTGGTCCAAGTGCGACCAAAAATAAACGAACCAAAAAATCGTTACGTTTTTTTTTAAATTATATTTGAGTATCATGGGGTATGATGTCATGGTCGTGACATATCGAGACCTAGTTGTTTTTAATTGAGAATTTTTTACGGTAATACAAATTAACTTGATAAATGTAGCTGTTTTTATTCAAACTTAAGTTACGAAAATTCGTTGTAAAATACTTGCAGGGTGTTTAAAAAAAATTATCACATTTTGGATTTTTTTTAAATTGAGACACTTGCAAGCAAGCTAGGTGTGCCGCTTGCCGAAATCTTTCAAAATGGAAACTGTCTCTTTAAAAATGTGACAAGACTTCAAAACAAAGTCGACAAATATCAACATTATTTGGTAACAAAAAATAAGTACCTTGAACACCCTGCGCTGGCTGCGAAATTAATTGATAATTGTTCATGTATTAACGAAGATTAATAGACAGCGGAAACAGCTGGGCCCAATTTCCTAAACGCAACAGGCGACAGTTGACAGTGACAATTCGCGTGCTGTGTCGACAAGTAACGGTTTGAGTCTATTAGTCGTCGCTAAGTTTCATTGAAAACTACTTTTTGTTAATATTTGATGGAGTCTTTGGGAGTCGAGTTGCTGAAACGAAACGGACTCGGCTGTCGCACTACCCGTCAGTTTTTTTTTTCGGATTAAGCTACCGAATAATTTCCGATGTCTTTTTAGAGACATTTTGTTATAATACGTGTTACTCCTACAACTATAATTAAATGCTAAATCCTAACAGATAATTATTTCTTCGTTCTCGATAAGAGCTGGCATAAAAAAAATGGCTGCGGAACGTAATAGATACAACAAAAAAAATGAAAAAAAAACACTCAAAAAAATTGAGCATCCATTATAAATATGGGAATGTTTTAGAATATAGAACTACGTTTCACATATCGGGCGCCCAATGGTACCTATTCGCTATAAATGTTGCTTGAACCGGTTTGGCAGCAAGCACGGCGTTTCGGAACGACAAGGTGTCATCGACCAAGTCATTGCTTGAGCACTTTTAAACCTTATCCCTTTGTAATACGGTCGAGAAATGGTCAAACAATTTCGACCACACTATGTTCACGATCAGCTGTCATATACTGGTAACGTATACCGCTACACGACCGGGGTAACACCACTCTGAGAATATTTTATAAATATAAAATAGCTACTGTCAAAATGATTCTTCAAAAGTTCTGAGTGTGAACCCAGCTCCAAAAAGCTCTTATACAAACGGCGATAACGTTTTCCAACCTCTAAACGTTAAACAAACTTGTAACGCCTGAATCTATTCAATATCTAAACGTTAACCTATGGCAATGATTTTTTGGTATGTTGTCATTATGCCTTGAAACTAGGTTCGTGCGTTTTAATTTTTTAAATATTCTTCATAGATATGACAATATTCGCATTTTAGGAGTTTCATACAAAACATTTTTGTTTCAGCGTCAACATATATTGTTTGAATCTATTAAGAATATTTAAAAAATCAAAACATAAAAACCTAGTTCTAGGGCATAATGATAACATACAAAAAAACCATGGCTATAGGTTAAGGTTTAGAGGGTGGAAAACGTTATCGCCGTTTGTATGGGGAGCGCTGGTTACACACATCTTAAACCGGGGTGACTTTGGATCCAATAAACTTAAATTACTTCTAACTATAATAAAATAACCTCAAAAAATGTAACCTTTAAAAATTTTTTTTTTTTATAATTTCATTACTTCCCGCTTTAGCTTCCGACAAGTACATAAGAACCCTCTGCAAAAAAAAATTCTAAATGACAGTGAACTTACTTGGTTCTCACTGTTATTAGATTTTTTTTACGGAAGGTCTTCATGTACAGTAGGTGAAATATATTTACGTACCACCTTGGAACCTTATCGCAACGACGCGACGCGTTAAACGCCAGGCTATGTCATACAAATGTCTCTTCGACTAGGTTCTACGGTGGTACGTGTTTCAATCTCCTTGACTGTAACCCTATGCGAAGCCGGGCGGAACTCTAGTTCATTAATATAATTTTAATGTAATTTAATTATTAAAGTCCTTTCGTATGTTTGAGTTACGTTTTTCGAGTGTGAGCGAAATACTGTGTATGTTAATTTTCTCTTTCCGCCAGTATTCTGTGATAAACGATACTAAGGTGACATAAATAGACATTATAGGTGAGATATTTGTTCACACGACAAGACAGGTGAACATATAGTGACGGATATATCAGTCTTTGGCTCTGAACTTGGTGACAAATATATCTGTCATTGCTGTCGAACCTACAATTACGGATATACATCAGTCATTAGCTCTGAACCTAGTGACAAATATATCCGTCATTGGCTCAGAACCTACAGTGACAGACTGACATCTATATCCGTCACTGGCGCTCAACGCAGTGACACGTATATAATTACGGATATATCCGTAATTGGCTCTGAACCTATAGTGACGGATGTAACTGTCATTGGCGTCGAACCTACAATTACGGATACATATCAGTCATTAGCTCTGAACCTAGTGACAAATATATCCGTCATTGGCTCTGAACCTACAGTGACAGATATATCCATCACTGGCGCTCAACGCAGTGACACGTATATAATTACGGATATATCCGTAATTGGCTCTGAACCTATAGTGACGGATGTATCTGTCATTGGCGTCGAACCTACAATTACCGATACATATCAGTCATTAGCTCTGAACCTAGTGACAAATATATCCGTCATTGACTCTGAACCTACAGTGACAGATATATCCGTCACTGGCGCTCAACGCAGTGACACGTATATCTGTTTTTGGTTCTGAACCTACAATCCTTGCTATTATTATAAATGGGAAAGTAACTCTGTCTGTCTGTCTGTCGCGCTTTCACGTCAAAACTACTGAACCGATTTAAATGAAATTTGGTACACAGATAGTTTAGAGCCTGAGAAAGGACATAGGGTACTTTTTAATGCGATATATGGGTTGTAAGGGGTTGAAAGGTGGGATGAAAATTTGTATGGTAACTTAGTTTTTAGGCTGTTGATTCGATATAAATAAATAAGGCATTCAAAGTTTGTAAAAGTTTTACCCTGAGGGGTGTTAATATTAATAGGGAATAGAGGACGAAAGTTTGTATTGGAATATTTAAGGTCAAGTAAGACACTATTCCACCTGGACGAAGTCGCGGGCACAGCTAGTGACGGATGTATCCGTAATTGGCTATGAACCTATAGTTACGGATATATCCGTCATTGACGTTGAACATAGTGTCGGACATAATTCTGTCTTTAGTTCTGAACTTATAGTGACGGACATATCTGTCTTTAGTTCTGAACCTACAATTACGGATATATCCGTAATTGGCTCTGAACCTACATCGACGGATGTATCCGTAATTGATACCTACATCGACGGATGTATCCGTAATTGATACCTACATCGACGGATGTATCCGTAATTGGTACCTACATCGACGGATGTATCCGTAATTGGTACCTACATCGACGGATGTATCCGTAATTGGTACCTACATCAACGGATGTATCCGTAATTGGTACCTACATCAACGGATGTATCCGTAATTGGTACCTACATCGACGGATGTATCCGTAATTGGTACCTACATCGACGGATGTATCCGTAATTGGTACCTACATCGACAGATGCATTCGTAATTGGCGCACAACCTAAAGCTACAGATAAACAGTTTAAAAAAGAACTTTTCTCTGTACAAAGTCACCCCGGCTCCGGACCGGTCAGCCCCTGATCGTGAACACGCTCCGGACCCACCGGCTGTGCAGCGCGAACGTCCGGTACAGATGTTCCGGCGGCGGCAGCTCGTCCCACAGGCATCATGCCGTCTCCGAGTCCGGGTCCGGCCGCGCAGGCGCCTCGGACGCAGGCGAGGGCGAGGCGAAACTAAAAAAAAGTATTTTTTTTTGTTAAGCCATCCGTTTTAGGCAAGATGGTACACAAACAGCAACACACTTAGCCGACCATTAACGAGGGAGCTGAGAGAAATTGTCTATGCTCAAAAGGGATATACATCGATATAAGAAGACAATAGATCTGCCTACTTGTTCGGATTGTCACAAGCCTAGCGTCACCACTTTGCGACGGGGTGAAGCAGGTGAAGAGGGGCTTTCAATATTTAGCCATTGGTTCAACTTTGAATCTTATCGTAAGTGAATAAAGTGCTTCTAAGTTTTCTAACTAGCAGCGACACAGGCGTCGGATAGCAAAACTAAAAATATGACGCCAATGTAAAACGTACAAAACGCAGAGCTGTTTACTTGACAATTGGCACATACAGTTTTATTCAGGCTATCCAACATAGTCTACCAAATAGACTATGGTCGGCTACTCTGCCACTGCGTTGTACACAGTTCTATAGTTTTCTCATTTCGATGGGGATATATCAACTTCATAGTGCATTATGTGCCTCCCTTTCGGAAAGGACACTTTCTTGCAGTTCCCTCTTTAATGGTGACTGATATGTCTTCGATGGTACTTATTTGTTATTATTATTATTATTTATTTGTTCATACCAAATTTACATAGCATTAAAGTTAACACTAATGCGCTGCCAAATTAAATACAGACACACAAAGGGAAAAGAAGAAATTATGGTGATCTGTATCAGCTAAACTTAATTTCTAATCCGTATTACGCATTCGCTGAGGTAAGCCAGTTAGTCTTCCACTACGACATCTTAAACAATTCCTATAACGATACCACATTCGCTTAAAAGCTCGCATTGCAAAGTTTAAATATTCAATAGAAAAATTAAACTGATCTTAACATCAATTATAACAAGTAACTAATTGTAAATGGTAAAACAGTGATCACTGCCGCCCATAAACACCAGTGAACCGACGAAAACCGCTGATCCGTAGCCGGCTTTAGCCCTCAACCCCCCACCGTACGAAAAGCAAAAACAAGCTACTACTCGGTTCCGTTTTCAATTATCAATAACTAGCGACCCGCCTCGGCTTCGCACGGGTACAATCAATTTTAAGACTCATTTTTCTACACCTTCGGTTACATTGTTCAAATTTTACCAAGGATCCCTAATTTTTTTCAAAATGAAATGTAGCCTATGTCAAATTGGAAGAATGTAGCATTCTATTGGTGAAAGAATTTTTTAAATCGGCCCAGTACTTTTTGAGCCTATTCATTACAAACATACAAACATACAAAAATAGGTACAAATCTTTCCTCTTTATAATATTAGTATAGAAGTATAGATATAGAAGTATAGATTTCCCAAAAAATATTCACAAACCAATTCATTACACAATCGATCGATTCATCGTTTAATATTATATACACAGGATAGGTTAGTTTTGTTTCATAAAAACCCTGAAGTATAGTTTCTAAAGCGTTATTTCGTGAAATGCTCGTAGAACACAAATGTGAAACAATTTTTTTTTAATAAAGTAAGAAGGCAAACAAGCAAATTGGTCTTGATGGTAAGTGATCACCACCGCCTACACCAAGGAGATTGCAGATGCGTTGCCAACCCAGAGGGCTAAGATGAAATACCTCTTGTGCCAGTAATTGCACCGGTTCAAACGACAAAAGCGACTGGATTAAATAAAAACAATTCGCGTCAGCATAGCATAGCACAACAGTCATTAATGCGGACAAAACAGCACTGCGGCGCACGCTACGAACGGTATAGTCGACCAAGAAACTGCTTGACCACTTTTCGCCCATATTACAAAGGATTAAGGCTGCGTTTTTCCCAAAGATATGCGAGGATGCATAGCGAGGAATGTGTTTATAAAGAACCAATGAGCCGTTTCCACCACAGCTGTGCTGACCGAGGCGAGGTAAACGAAGCGATTCTATTGGTTCTTACAAACACATCCCTCGCTACGCATCCTCGCACATCTCTGGTGGAAAAGCAGCCCAAGGCTCAAAAGCGGTCAAGCAATTTCTTGGTCGACTATACCATACATATCTTTGATTATTTAACTTTATTTACTAGCTACCCGGCCCGGGTACGATCGGGGTGAACTAAATGAAAAAAAATAAAGATGGTAAAAGCTAATTAATAGATTCAGGCGTTACTTTGCGGAGGTCCATATCAGCAAACTGGAACAAATTACCTTGCTACTCCTCGAAACCAGTGCCGGGCTCGTGCAAAATAGTTGCGTCTGTGCGACACATACACGTTCATGCAAAAACCCACCCTCCTCCGCTTCCACACGAAACAACATATATCACACAGACTCAACTACACACCACCACAACTAAACACTATAAATACACGATCGACGCGCGTTTCGCCTCTATTCGAGGCATCATCAAGATCGACCCGTACGACCGTTCGCTACTTGAACGAATGGAGTAGCAAGGTAATTTGTTCCAGTCTCTTTGATGGTAAAAACTCATTGCAGTAAGCGATTAAATGAGTTGCGGGTCATGTAGCATACCTTAGTGTGACAATGTTTCTGATCCATCGATATAAAAGGCAATAGATCTGCCTACTTTTTCGAATTGTTACAAGCGAAGCAGGTGAAGAGGGGCTTTCAATATTTAGCCATTGGTTCAACTTTGAATCTTATCGTAAGTGTAAAAAGTGTTCCTAAGTTTTCTAACTAGCAGAAATAAAAATATGACGCCAATGTAAAACGTACAAAACGCAGAGCTGTTTACTTGACAATTGACACAAATAATTTTATTCGGGCTATCCAACATAGTCTACCAAATAGACTATGGTCGGCTACTCTGCCACTGCGTTGTACACAGTTCTATAGTTTTCTCATTTCGATGTTCTGATCCGTACAGACAGTGTGTAGTGTTACAAAGAAATCTTTCTTCAAATGACCGCAATATTGCGACGGCGGCGCTAAAGTGCCAACAACGCATATACGGGATACCAAGTAATTAAATACGTAACGTAACGTTTACGTAAGTTTAGTTTAATTTATTTATTCAGTCAATGTACGAGTTCGCTACTTGAACGAATGTACGCCATTCGTTCAAGTAGCGAACGGTTGTACTGTTAGATCTTGATGATGCTTCGAATAGAGCGTCGCGCGTCGATCGTGTATTTATAGTGTTTAGTGGTGGTGGTGTGTGATATATGCTGTTTCGTGAAGAAGCGGCGGAGGGTGGGTTTTTGCATGAACATATATATATATACATTATATATTGTTTACATTATAAATTGCATAAAATGTCAAATTACACGTTTTTATATTGAGATCGTCAACATTTCATAAAAAGCATTAAACAATAAAACTAATTAAAATTAATATAAGTATGAGTATATGTAAATAAGTAAGTAAGTATGAGAATACATAAGTACAGTCAAGGAACTTAATTTCCAACCCACCTAAGGTTCAATATCGTATAGCAAACTGTCACCATAAGAGCTAACTAGAGCAAGACGTTGGTTTGACATATCGACCTTAATGCATTGCGAATGTTAGACGTCATTTCAACGAAATGGGTAGGGAATTAAATTCCTTGACTGTAATTATGAGTATAAGTAAGTACGAGTATATGTAAATTAGTATGAGTATACCTGAGTTTGGAGAAAATATTATAACAAACTTACTTATCGTCCCTGTAGTCAACGGCGCCGCCGAAGGAAGCGTCACTCCTCCACGACTTGTCGTCCATATTGGGGACACTGGAACAAAACATACAGACAAATTTACACCTCTTTCAACATAGAAGAGGGACGCAAACGACCATGTGGGTAGGCTGGCCAACTGTCCTCTATTTTACAGGATGTCCCGTTTCTCAGCTACCATTTTTTAATAAGAGAAATACAGGACAACACATGTCAAACCATACCATAAATGCCATACCAGTCATACCATAAATGCGCTGTCCCGTATTTTCACTTAAGAGGAAACACAAGGGCCGTTTTTCCATACAAACGTCGTCCCCTGTTTCCTCTCTGGATAATGCCAATAGAGCAATATTTTTTTCCAAAAAATCGATGGCCACTATTATGCATGTCCCTATGTTTTCCTTTTTTCAATAAATAAATTATTAAAAGAGATATAAACATTCAAAACCTTAAAAAATTAGCCAGATTTTCGGCTGCGTTCATACATTCAGAAAACAAATTTTACTAGATTATTTAAAAAAGGAAAAAAATAGGAACACTGCCAAAGTCTTTCTTTAATTTTTAATGAAAAAAGTAGTTAAATCGGTTAAGTTTTGGAGAAGGAATCAGGGGTCTACGAATCGTTGATTTTGTGTACTTTAAATAGGTATTTTCAGTCCAAGCTGCAGCTGTCTCTATTGCGCTCTGCGGAGGGAGGCTTGATAGATGGAGGCATCAATAGATTTTACAAATACCTATTTTTCAATTCTCTAGGCCTCGAGGTTTCCTCTTAAATCCTGTAATTTTAGATCACATGTACTGTAAAATGAGCACACAGAGTCACCCCACATGTGGGTCACCTGATGGAAAGTGATGCCTGAGTGGTAACTTGCGGTATGTGACCGTACGAAAAGCAGTAGCAAGTTGCTGTCACACGCCGGTATTTAGATAGAGATTGGTGCTATCCAGATCGACCCGGCAAATTTATACTTTATTAGTCTGTACAGTTTCTAAAAGTTCTCCCTACTGTCACTATGTACATCCCTTTCAGCCAGCCCGTTAGAAAACGGACACAAAAGCGTAGTGTCTGTTGCCAAACTTCGTGAATTTATAATCGCATTCGTTAATTATAAAATATATTCGATACTTTTTTATAGATGTTTCAAATTAATACAAACAATGATACAAGTAACTAACAGTTACACTAATATAATGAAGAGCTAAACTTTGTTTGTTTGTATGTAGGGGGTAATCTCTGGAACTACTGCACCGATTTTAAAAATTCTTTCACAGATAGTAAGCTACACTATCCCTGACGGACATAAGCTACTAATTCCCCGCGAACGAAGTCGCGGGCGTCCGCTAGTTACCTATGTATAATTCTAACCATAAAATCATAGACTAGGAAAAATATTGGAAAAAATTTAATAATACTGTAAAAATGTATATTTCCATTTTCTTTTCTTACGCGCCTTTGGCTGTGCATTGGGCATACCTACTTTTCCCACCGAGTAAGTGAAGTAAGTAAGTAACCTTACTTAACTAAATAACATTTTTGACTCTCTTTTTTAGGAACTTTTTAAGACCAAACCAAATACCTGTTGTGCATTTCTGGCTGGTTGGCGAGCTGCGCCAGATACGCAGCCTGCTTGCGGTGGTGGTACATGTGCACGCGCAGGCACGACGGGTTCCTCATGCGCTTGTTGCATATCTCGCACTGGAGCGTGCCCTCGCGCGTGTCGTGCTTGTCCCTAATATGAACCTTCAGGTTGTACCGGTTAGCGAAGAACCGGTGGCAGGAGGGGCACTTGACGCCGGTCGTTTTGCAGTTCCAGCCTTTTTAAGGAGAGGGGGGATTAATTTGGTGCGAAACGAAAATTTTAAGCGAACGGGGGTTGTACGGTCCGAGGTGCAAAGGGGGATCGATTGATGGCTTTCGTTAGTTTAAAAACGGTTTAAAAATGGAGCAGGTTTTTTAGGTAGGGCCGGATCCACCATATGGCCTTTTGGGCTTCAGCCCAGGGCCCAGTGGATTCAAGGGGCCAGCTAAATCAAGTCAAAGTCAAAAACAGACAATACTGCGAAAATTTCATAATTTTATTTTTTACCATCACGTGACCCAGTTGCTCATTTGCCTTCCCACGTTGTATAAAAAAAGGCAAGTGGGTCAACTGATGGTAGGTGATCACCACCGCGCATAAACACCTGCAACACCAAAGGGATTGCAGATGTATTGCCAACCCAGAGGGCTAAGATGGAACACCTCTTGTGCCAGTAATTGCACCGGCTGTCTTGCCCTCCACGCCGGAGCACAACAGTGCAAGCACTGCTGCTTAGCGGCAGGTTATGATTACGACTGATTTTTTTGTGTGGATGTACAGTAAGCCGTTATAAAACCTTCTCTTCTTGTAGTGCCTTCTTCTAACGATGGTCGGCTATTATTTTTACAATTATTTTAACTATTTAGCGATCTGATGCTCATCCCAAACCAGTCCTTTAGACGTTTCAGCCAGAAGGTATCTCTTCAGCCGAACTGTACAGTCAAGGAATTTAATTTCCAACCCACCTAAAGTTCAATATCGTATAGCAAACTATCACCATAAGAGCTATAGAGCAAGACGTTAGTTTGACAGATCGACCTTAATGCATTGCGAATGTCTGACGACATTTCAACGAAATGGGTAGGGAATTAAATTCTTTGACTGTACATCTACACTAATACAATAAAGAGATAATCTTTGTTTGTTTGTTTGTATGGGGTAATCTCTGGAACTACTGAACCGATTCCAAAAATTCTTTCACTAATAGAAAGCTACACTATCCCTGACGGACGTAGGCTACTAACTCCACGCGAACCAAGTCACGCGCGTCCGCTAGTAAAACATATTTAGGTACAACTTTGCACGTCGGATGGTACGGAGAAAAAAAAATTAAAACAAAAGTAAACAGTGCTGAAACAATAACGAACTGAATTTAAAACTTGACAAGCACTCGAGTGAAGACAAGGGATCTGTGTATGTTATTCTAGTCGAGCGTTTTAACCGCCAGTACTCTACACTAATCTACACTAATATAATAAAGAGGTGAACTTTGTATGTAGGGGGTAATCTCTGGAACTACTGAACCGATTTCAAAAATTCTTTCACAGATAGAAAGCTACACTATCCCTGGCGGACATAGGCTACTTATTTCACGCGAACGAAGTCGCGTGCGTCCTCTAGTGTCATATAAAGATATGGAACTGACATAAAAATTGCTAAAAATGCTCTTAATTACCACTAGTCCGCCTCGGCTCGGCTTCATAATTTCCTGTGCCTGAAAGCACATTTAAGTAAAATTTTACCTTTTCGTTTGGGCATACTTTTTTTTATATTTATCCGTTTTTGTATTATTAACTTTGTATTCGGATGCCTTCTGTTTAAACTATAAAACTGTAACATCCTCGTCATGACCTGATTTGTTTTAAGCTTTCGTGATTTTTATTATTATAACGTTATCGAGACTTTAACGCGATAATAGTATTATATGCAACTGTTGCATAATGAGGGGTCTTAAAACACGAGTGTGGTTTTATGAAACGAGCGTCAGCGAGTTTCATAATAGGATCACACGAGTGTTTTAAGACCTAATTATGTACAGTTGCATACATTACTTTATCTACACACATATCATAAGTACTCTATGATGGGTTCAGAAGCCATAGGGCAATGACCTGCATTGCTACTAGCTACTAGTGCTAGGTACCCATTAAACATCTATAGACTGTACACATTAAAATAATGTAATAAAAAATGAATTTGAATAAATATAGAAACAAATTAGAAAAATTTTCATAATAATATTGGTTGTTATAATGCTGGTCATTGGCTACGGTTTCTGAACGCATTATAGAGCATTTATGATATATGTGTAGATAAAAGTATATTGTTGATTTACCTCGACGTTTCCGCCATGTTTCAATGGCCGTGGTCACGAGTAGACTGATACTTTTATCGCGTTAAAGTCCCGATAACGTCCCGATGACCTGATTTCCATCAATACCCTGATCCCACATTGATTACGTAGTTGCCATGGTTACCAACTTTTGGTTAAGTTAACAACCGAACAAAGAACATGTCCTAAATAGAGTGCACAGTCAACGCGGCCGAGTATTAGCAATCACTCTGTAAATTCTAGTGAAACAACAGACGGGCGGTCAAAACGCTGTTTTTAAAAGACTTTTTTACTTTTTTTTTCAGAACTTACCTGACTCCTTCGCAGACTCGGGCATGGCCAGTACACTGTGATAGAGATCGTTGTCGAAATCTATTAAGGGTTCACTGCGCGACCAAAAAAAAAGAAAAAACAGAAAATTAAAAAAAGCCAGTGCAAAAAAGAAGCTTGTGCTGGGAATAGAACTTAGGCCTAACAAAAATTAATTAGGATTGAAAATAATTAATCAAGAGGGATTATTTGGCTGTATTACCACATGGACGGTTCGACGGAATCTTTATTGCGTCCTACGATGCATCTGAATGGGCTTCTGCTGCATAATTTTTCACTTCAAAGAGTTTATCCCATAATCCTCATTTACCGTACGAAAAGCTGTAGAGCAGGCTACTTCACGCCGGTATTACGTGAGATTACGGTACTACAACAGTCGAACCGACCTATTTGTACTGCAACTGGCTACACTGTGGCTTAAGAGGAGTGTGAACCCAGCCCAAAAAAGAGCTCCCCATACAAACGGCGATAACGTTGTCCACCCTCTAAACCTTAACCTATGGCAATGATTTTTTGGTATGTTGTCATTATGGCTTAGAACTAGGTTTGTGCGTTATGATTTTTTAATATTCTTCATAGATTTGACAATATTTGCATTTTAGTAGTTTCATACAAAACAAAAAAGCGTCAATATTGTTGAAACTATTAAGAATATTTAAAAAATCAAAACATACAAACCTAGTTCTAGAGCATACTGACAACATACATTCAAATCATGGCTATAGGTTAAGGTTTAGGGGGTGGAAAACGTTATCGCCGTTTGTATGGAGAGCGCTGGGTTCACACTCCTCGTAACTCAACTTATTTTTTGTAAAAATAAATATGTATAAAATGAGGTAAACTAGCAAGCGAGTCACCTGGTGGTAAGCAACCACCGCCTATACACCCGCAGCAATGAGACTGCAAACGCGCTTGTGCCACTAACGTCACCGGCTGTCATGCTCTCCAGAACACAACAAGCGCTGCTGGTTAGCAGCTTAGGGCGCAAGATGGCGGTAGCGATCCGGACGGACCCTACCGCCCGCAGAAGTAGTCACGCGTTAATTCTGTAAGTCCCGTCCCTTACCCGTCAGAAGCGCACTCGCTGTTGTCAGGCGGCGGTTCGACCGCGGGCCGCGGTTTTTTCTTCGCAGCGGCCACGCTGTTCTTAGTGGGTGTGTTCTTTAAGAGCCTGTGAACAGTGATGTTATAATGCATGGATGTACAGTCAAGGAAATTGAAACACGTACCACCGTAGAACCTAGTCGAATAAACATACGCATGACATTTGTATGACATAGCCTGGCGTTCAACGCGTCGCGTCATTGCGATAGGGTTCTATGGTGGTACGTAAATATATTTCCCCTACTGTACAGTGTCATACTAAATGACAGCAGAAAAACGGCCCGACATGAGAATACAGGTTGACGGCAATGTCACAAATGCAAATTATTAGTTCACCATTTATAGTCATTGGATTTACAATGTTACGTCTAACTGCATAAACTAATATTTTGTTAAGTTTCGTTGCAAATAGGTTTTTTTACAAAATAATATTATTGACAGCAGCGCCGTCGGTCCGAAAGACTGACAGCGCGAGCGATTGTCGATTTATTGCACTTTTTGTTCGAGTTTTGAGGCCTTTTTTTAAACACTGACTAGAAGTCCATTCTTTATAGGTCAGTGAATGTGAACAATCGTTTAATTATTAATCATTGAAATAAAACAATTAAAACTGTTTAAAGTTTCGTATGTTCTAATCCAGGATATGTCCTGTCTGTCTACCAAAAAATCCGTCGAGCCATTAATGCGTGATTGCGGAACAAACATCCAAACATCCGAGCATCCAAACATCCTAACATCCTAACATCCAAACATCCTAACACCCAAACATCCAAACATCCTAACATCCTAATATCCTAACATCCAAACATGCATGTTCATTTAGTAGCAAAAACAGGAATAAACTGAAAATCAGCGCTGAGCAACAGTTTCAAAACTGGAGCCAGCATTATGCTGAGTTTATATTTCTTCCTGCCGTAATTTAATAATGTTTAATTTATCTATTATTTTTCTGCTATTCATATTCGCAAAACATTCGCATAAATTTAGACGAATGCGAATAATGCAATGAATGAGAATGCGAATGCGAATATTCGTTACATCACAAGTCCCTACTACGAGCCCTATGTCCCTGTTGAGGGATAACAGGACTTCATCATCATCATCATCATCATCAACATTAGTGGTATCGAAGCATTTTGTAAGTGTAATGGTACAAATCCCAGTTGTACACAGACCTTTTGAGGGGGCTCCGGGCCGCGTCGTCCTTGGCCGGGGGCTCGGGGGGCGCCTCGGTCGCGATTGTATCCTCGCCCCCCGGCACCCACTCGGCCGGCTCGCATGGCGGCTCCGCCTTCGGCTTGGGCTCCTCCGCCACCGGCGGGGGGGACTCGCTCCGCTGCGGGGGAAAACAATATGTCAAAGTTTAAAATAAAGTAAAAAAAAACTTTTTTTTAGGAGCTCTCATCAAAACTGGCTCGTGTACAGCAAACAAACTTAGCCGACCATTTTTTTTTTATATAAAACAGGAAGGCAAACAAGCAAGTGGTTCACCTGATGGTTAGTGATCACCACCGCCTATAGACACCCGCAACACCAAGGAGATTGCAGATGCGTTGCCAACCCAGAGGGCTAAGATGGAATACCTCTTGTGCCAGTAATTACACCGGCTGTCTTGCTCTCCACGCCGGAACACAACCGTGCCAACACTGCTGCTTAGCGGGTGGATTAGCGAGCAAGATGGTAGCGATCCGGACGGACCTTGCACAAGGTCCTACCACCCGCAAATATACGAAAATAATAATAAAGAAAGATGGAAAGGGTAGTACTATTATAATAAGATAGATTGCGTTTATACCAAAGTCAGCCGTTCAACTGAATCACAGCTTTCGCAAGTTGAAATAAGGTTTATGTTTGATCGAGCACCTTATAGCAAAATCTAGATATAAACCTAGACATGACTGGGGTGTCAGTCAGGCAGTCTAATTAACTAGGAAAGGGTTCAGGGTTACATATTTATTGATTGATGTTAGTTTGTTTCTAGGGTTCCCGAGTCAAAGAGAATTAATAATGATTTCATTACGAAACTGCTATAAATCGTTACGAAACCGTTACGAAACTTACTTCTAATTTTAGTAACGCACTATGATTTTTGTTTTAATTCTAATTTGATTTTTTTTTCTAAACAATTTGTTAATATGAAAGGAATGGTTTTTCTCAATGATATTACGAGTATAATGGATGGATGTATAGTGTCATACTAAATGACAGCAGAAAAACGGCCCGACATGAGAATACAGGTTGACGCCAATGTTACAAATGCAAATTATTAGTTTACCATTTATAGTCATTGGATTTACAACTTTACGTCTAACTGCATAAAATATGTAATTTAATAAGTTTCGTTGCAAATAGGTTTTTTTTACAAAATAACAGTATTTACAGCAACGCCGTCGGTCCGACAGACTGCCAGCGCGAGCGATTGTCGATTTGTTGTACTTTTGTTCGACTTTTGACGCGGCCATATTTTAAACGCTGACTAGAAATTCATTACTTATAGGTCAGTGTATAAAAGAGATTATTTTTCTCAAATATAAATACGATGCCACTTCGCGCCGGAATTCGTGCGGTACTTCCCCGGTCATCACATTTATAAAATAAAACCCTACTTTCAAAACACAAACCATTTTTTTTTATAGAGAAAAGCAAAGTGGGTGTTTTGTTTTCAGTAGTTTATTTTATGCCGACTCGACATTAACTATACTTCAGCATCGTCAGAAAAAAGCTTGAAAAAAATGAACAAACTTTTTTTTAGTAAACATACCTGTTTCGGCACGTAGCCATCGTCTGGAGGCAGCATAACTTTTTAAATTTACTTTTTAAAACGACGCACGTTCCAGAAAAAAAATCAAAAGCCTACTCCGAAATTCCAATTTCAAACTCGCGAGGCACTTACAAAAACTACAGAGTTCCAAATTCGAAATTTAAAAACGGTCCAATCTTTAAACGAAGCAGGTTACTCCGAAACTCCAATTTCAAACTCGCGAGGCTACAACCATAGACAAAAACTGGAGAGTTCCAAATTAGAAATTTTAAAAACGGTCCAATCGATGTTCACTCATCAAACGCTAGATTTGATATGGCAGTGTTGTTCCGTGACGGGGTCCCGGGCGAAGCATCCGCTACCATCCCCCCCCCCCTTCCCCCTCCATGCTTCGTCTGTAGTAGTTATACATGAACTGTGCACATCTAATGCGCCTGTACGGTCTGTACAGTAGCCCAAGTGATCTGTCACTTTTGTACCTAATGTACACGCAATAGAGTCGAGAAGCGGCCGACAAAGCGCGACTGCTGTTTTGCCTACTGTACAGTAGAGTGCAGTGGTGTGCATTACCTTTGACTAGCGTTTAGGGTTGCCACCTCTAGCATATTAAATACGGGAGAAAAATTATTTTTATTTTACAATTTTAACACTCGTTTTAAAGTGTTCTTATGCAAGCGAACCAAATTGAGTAATCCCTTGTCTTAAAAGCATGTCGAATATTTGCCGTATTTTGTTTTTTTGCACTCGCAGTCATTGGATTTACAACTTTACATCTAACTGCATAAAATAACAATTTATCGTTGCAAATAGGTTTTTTTTACAAAATAATAGCATTGACAGCTGCGCCGTCGGTCCGACAGGCAGACGATTGTCGATTTATTGTACTTTTTGTTCGACTTTTGATGCGGCCATATTTTAAACGCTGACAAGAAGCCCATTACTTATAGGTCAGTAGGTGTCAAGTGCCTAATTCGGGGAGAGGTGGCAGCCCTGAGAGTTGTTAGGGATGATATTACGCATCCGAACGCCATACACGAATGAGATCAATCCCAAATAATACACGTAGACTAATGATATAAAGGAGTAATTTTAGGGGCGGACGGAGGGTCGGAAAATTAAAAAAAAAACTCTTCATAGTGAACTTTGTCCATCGAGCACATACCCCATGGAGGGGAAATGTCACATAGGTTATTTGCTTGAGAGTAGGGTAGGACCTTGTGCAAGGTCCGTCCGGATCGCTACCACCATCTTGCTCGATAATCCTGCCGCTAGCTAAGTTTTGCTGTAATCTTCAGGTAAAGAACTATATTCTGTATTTTTTTTTAATTTTATGCTTAGCTTTTGCCTATTTTCATGAAAATTTGCGGGAGGTAGGACCTTGTGCAAGGTCCGTCCGGATCGCTACCACCACCTTACTCGCTAATCCTGCCGCTAAGCAGCAGTGCTTGCACTGTTGTTTCGGCATGGAGAGCATGACAGCCGGTGTAATTTATGGGACAAGAGGTATTCCGTCTTAGCCCTCTGCGTTGGCATCGCATCTGCTCTCTTTGTTGTTGAAGGTGTCTTTAGACGACGGTAATCACTTACTATCAGGCGACCCATTTGCTTGTTTGCCTTCCTATGTATATCATAAATTTTTCAGTTTATTTTTCAGAATAATAAATAAATGGAAACGTATTGTAAAATTCAGACAGAAAAAAATAATTAAGGCTTTTTTTAATATAAAACGATTTAATAAAGACAGGAGTAGTATTTTCTTCTGATTTAATCATTTCCAATTATATACTTAAGTATTTTTAATCGTCAAAGAATAAAGGTCGATTTTATTTCGATTAAATTGGAAAAACTACTGGAAAAATATAAATATTTTTCTTTTATTTTCCGAATGAAATTTTTCCATATTTTTTTAATGAAATAGGAAGGAAAACAAGCAAGTGGGTCACCTGATGGTAAGTGATCACCACCTAGACACCCGCAACACCAAGAATATTGCAGATGCTTTGCCAAGCCAGAGGGCTAAGATGGAATACCTTTGGTGTCAGTAATTACACCGGCTGTCTTGCTCTCCACGCCGGTACACAACAGCGCAAGCGCTGCTGCTTAGCGGCGGGATTAGCGAGCAAGATGGTAGCTATCCGGACGGACCTTGCACAAGGTCCTACCACCCGCAAATTATCCATTATTTTTTTACCATTTACATTAATTTTACAGCGCAGTATGTGTAGTACAGTCAGCGTCAAATATACCAGAGCGGGCAAGGTGGTCAAAAATATCTGAACACGCCCGAGCGTATTTGACAATAGAGTCGAGTTCAGATATTTTTGACACCTTGCCCGCTCTGGTATATTTGACGCTGACTGTACAGCTAATGGAGACGAACAAATTGAAAACTGCGGGGGTCTGCCTGTTTCGAAATAATAGGAGTCTCGACATCAAAGCTTGTAATTTGGTACATTAAACGAGACTTTTTAGGGTATACAGTTTGTTTATGGCGTCCTAGTAGGGTACATTTACGAACTCCAGACCTTTGATCAGGGTTCGAAAGGATAATTATCAATGATAATTATCACGATAATTATCACGATAATTATCATGATAATAACAGGTTGATAATTATCAATTGATAATAACAAAAAATTGCGCCCGTGAAATAGAACTATATTCTAAGTATCCAAACGTCTATTTCCGCACTTGTTACGTGTATCCGAACGCACGTCTAGTCGCGACACGGGAATTCCCCCAATTCACAAAAAAATGTCAGTTGGTGTTACGTAAAGCCAAGTGAACTCGAATGTTATTTTTGTTTGTTTTGAGACATAAACCATCGATATTTCTTATGAAACAATTTAACAAATGATATTTAAATAATGGTGATAATTATCGGATAATTATCCGATAATTATCGGATAATTATCCGATAATTATCACGGCTCGTTATTATCTTGATAATTTCGAACCCTGCCTTTGATGTAATTTGGTAAATAAAAACCGGCGAAGCGCGAGTCGGACTCGCGTACCAAAGGTTCCGCTAGGAGTAGCTACAATACGACACACTTAATTTTTTTTTTAAGATGTAACTTTAAATGTGTGGTTTTCGGATTTATTCCTTTATTTGTGTTATGAGACCTTGCTCCTTGCCAAATTTCATGGTTCTAGGTCAACGGGAAGTGCCCTATAGGTTTTCAAGAACTTTGCGATTGCAAACGGCCGTATCTTTTGTTTGCATTGACTAAGAAGGTTGATTTTTTCACAGATCAAAGGGACTTCAGGCCCGAGTATTTGATATTTATTTCAACGCGATACCCTCTACGCGTTCTTGAGAAAAATGGTCTTGACAGACAGACAGACGGCCAACGGACGGAGTGATCCTATAAGGGTTCCGTTTTTTCCTTTTGAGGAACGAAACCCTAAAAACAAAATTGTTACAGACCATGATTCAAATCGCCTATGCCGCTAAGCTGCAGTGCTTGCACTATTGTGTTCCGGGGTGGCGAGCAAGTCAGCCGGTGTAATTACTGGCACAAGAGGTATCCATCTTAGCCTTAGCTTAGCCTAAGGGAAAACGAGCAGACAGGTCACGTGATAGTAAGCAATCACCGCCGCCCGTAGACACGTGCAATATCAAGAGAATCGCAAGCGCGTTGCAGGCCTTTAAACAAGGTATAGGCTCGTTTCTTGATCATTACAGCTTTTAGTGCTAAGAGCCAAGCTTACCTGCGGAGAGACGGAAGGACATGGCGATGCTATAAGACGTCGGTTACACGCTCATTTTGTCGTCAGTTCAGTCCATCATTTTGGTCAGAATGACGAGAGAATTATCGTGTAACCTGTCTCGTGTCGTGTCAGTCTGAACTGATCGTAACCGTGTCCATTTGTCATCCTTCTGGCATCAGTCAAAACTATACCGGAATGATGGACTGAACTGTCGCCAGAATTAGCGTGTAACCGAAGTCTATTCACTAGTACCCATAGTACTAGCTTTGCTGAGTTTGGGACTAGGTCTGTTGATGGACTGAATTGACGCCAGAATTAGCGTGTAACCGAAGTCTAAGGGGTGTTGAGACTACGGAACCCTGGAGAACGATTTCTGTTCGCGACACGACAAACAACGGGATTTCAGGGCGTCGCGTTCCCCGCCGGAAGCGCATCAGACTGGACGTAATAAACTTTCCGAGTTCAATAGAGCCAAGCAAAGCGCAGCCTTTGACTTATACACGAACGAACGCTTGTCGTAACACAAAGATAAATATTTGTCTATTTTACCCGACTGCCGACAGGGAGGGTTATTATTCGAGTGTAAGTAGGCAATGTATGATCCGGTACAAAAAGTTCATAAACATTCCCCAGGCGGCATGGGTCAAAAGGAAGGCGCCGCCCGCGCCCGCCTTCCACCCGTAATGTCCTGGCGCACCGCTAGGGTTGGGCTGCTTACTGTAATACTATGTCATGCGACACAGAGTGAACGGGCGCGCGCGCGGCAAGCCGGCAACCTACTGCGATTAACCTATGCCATAGGTGATGCCGCGAGCGCACCTGCACTGAGGAGTGGAATCCCCCCTGGCGATGTTATTACACTTACCTAAATCGTGAACTATTTCAGAAGTAGTGGTTTTTTTCGCAGAATCTAGCAACCTGAGCTGTAGCTTTACGAGAGTCAGCTCGCACTTAGCCGTTTTTTCCACTAGCAACAAGTTTCACTGACCTCCCGTCCGCCGGTGAGCCCCTTCACTTGGAGCAGTTCCGCGGTGTGCAGGAAGCCGGAGAGCTCCTGCTGGCGCACGTGCACCTCGCCCCGATACATGAACTGCAGCAGCTGCCTCAACTCCTGGTGGGCCACGTCCTTCAGTATCACGATGGGATGCTCGCACGGGTTCATCTGGGGACAAATATGGGTCACGTACACCTTACGATATTAAGCCAGGGACACTAGGACACAAATGTACCACAACATGATTGTGTCCGCGACAATGATATTATAATGCATGGATGTACAGTTTCATACTAAATGACAGCAGAAAAACGGACCGACATATGAATACAGGTTGACGAAACTGTTACAAATGCAAATTATTAGTTTACCATTTATAGTCATTGGATTTACAACTTTACGTCTAACTGCATAAAATAATAATTTATTGAGTTTCGTTCCAAATAGGTTTTTTTTACAAAATAATAGTATGTGCGACACATATATGTTCATGCAAACAATGCAATGTTTGCATGAACATACGAGTATATGTGTCGCACAGACGCAGCTACTTTGCACGAGCCCGGCACTGGTTTCGCGGAGTAGCAAGGTAATTTGTTCCAGTTTGTTGATATAGACCTCCGCAAAGTAACGCCTGAATCTATTAAGTATTTCTAGATATTTTATTTTATTATTTTGTTTACGTTTTTGACGATCTAATTAATAGGGTTTGTTATGTACGACATTTTAAATTTAATGTAATTTTCAATAAGCAATAAATGAATCTATCTATCTAATTAATTGACGAAATACCTATAACGTTTAGCACCAATCTCCGCTAAAACCAGTATAAACTCCAGTATAAGCCAACCAGTATAAGCTTCTATTCCTGCCTGAAGTCCATGTTTTTAGAGCTGTATTTCAACAATTAATAAAGGAACAGTAACGAGCCACGGTGACATCGCTGAAGAATTACCGTTTGACAATCATGTCATGTGTTTAGCGGGTGATAGGACCTTGTGCAAGGTCCGTCCCGATCGCTACCACCATCTTGCTCGCTAATCCTGCCGCTAAGCAGCAGTGCTTGCACTGTTGTGTTCCGGCGTGGAGAACAAGACAGCCGGTGTAATTACTGGCACAAGTAGCCCTCTGGGTTGACAACGCATCTACAATCTCTTCGATGTTGCGGGTGTCTATAGGCGGTGGTGTACACCTACCATCAGGTGACCCACTTGCTTGTTTGCCTCACTATTTCATTAAAAAAAAAAAAGACATTTAATTCGTGATTTGATGAATATTGTTCAGAGACCTAGTTTGGCTTGAAATGTGTTTGTGTCGGACATCGAACTTTGTACCGGGCGATTGACATACCGCTGTGTCAGTCTCGCTACTAAGCATTAATTGTTGCATCAACGTAAAGTAGGTACAATTGTGTAATAAACAACTCCAAATAAAATGAGATCCAACAATAGGCCTTAAACCCAAGCGCTCCCCATACAAACGGCGATAACGTTTTCCACCCTCTAAACCTTAACCTATGCCAATAATTTTTTGGTACAGTAGGGTAAATATATTCACGTACCACCTTAGAACCCTATCGCAATGACGCGACGCGTTAAACGCCAGGCTATGTCATACAAATGTCATGCGTATGTCTCTTCGACTAGGTTCTACGGTGGTACGTGTTTCAATTGCCTTGACTGTATGTTGGCATTATGCCTTAGAACTAGGTTTGAATGTTTTGATTTTTTTAATATTCTTCATAGATTCGACAACATTTGCATTTTAGGAGTTTTATACAAAACAAAAAAGACAACATTTTTGAAACTATCACGAATATTAAAAAAATCAAAACATACAAACCTAGTTCTAGGGTATACCGACATCATACAAAATAATCACGGCTATATTTTAAGGTTTAGAGGGTGGAAAACTTTATCGCCGTTTGTATGGAGAGCGCTGGGTTCACACTCCTCTTAATAGATTCAGGCGTTGCTTTGCGGAGGTCCATTTCAACAAACCGGAACAAATTACCTTGCTACTCCGCGATACCAAAAATATATGTATGTGCTAAAACATATTTTTGAAATTGGGTTTTATTATTATCAAACCGCGATTAGAATATAATTGCTGAGCAACGTCAGCTCGCTGTTATTTCATAGACTTGCGTCAAGCTTCATTCCTATATCTATGAAATGGCAGTGGACTGGCGTTACTCTCCAATTACATTCTAATCGCGGTTTGATAACAATTGTTTGCACGTAAAATTAATAGAATAAAACCCTACTGGGGACTTAAAAAATTACACCTCGTTGAGCTTCTTGCCGGTATCTTGTCATCAGAGGTTTTTCCGAACCGGTGGTAAATGTTTTGACATTCATAAGTGCTACCTGTAAGCCTAATCTGAATAAAACATTTTGACTTTGACTTTGAGTACTTTCAAAACGTGCAATCATAGAAACTCACACTGAACAATTATAGGATTGACTTTGTTATCCGTTCGTGTGTCTGTCCGTCTAAGCTGTCTATCTGTCTGTCAAGACTCTTTTTCTCATGAACGCGTTGAGACATCGAGTTGAAATTAATTTCAAACACTAAAGTCTGCAGCCCCTAATCAGTGACCTTAGTGAGTAGGATCCTATGGGGCCCTCGGTGCGCGAGTCCAACTCGCACTTGGCCGGTTTTAATATAATTAGCAGTATGTATTCCAAACCTTTACCATAACGGCGATATCACAATATCTAGACACTCTATTCGAATAAGGCCGTGCGCTTTCTACTTGAACAAAGCTTTATACTACTGTTCATTTATTTCAACAAAAATGTTACTTAAATTGACGTTCGCTTTGCAGCTCGCTGTTTGCTTTCAGAAGCAGGTACAGTAGGGGAAATATATTCACGTACCACCTTAGAACCCTATCACAATGACGCGTCGCGTTAAACGCCAGGCTGTCATACAAATGTCATGCGTATGTCTCTTCGACTAGGTTCTACGGTGGTACGTGTGTCAATTCCCTTGACTGCAAAAACAGTAACAAACTTAGTCAGTCATTAAAGACGGAACTTGTCTGCGCTCTAAAGTGATAGATATATCAACTTCATAGTGCTTTGGGGACTTAAATTCTACATACTGTACATCGATATAAGAAGACAATAGATCTGCTTACTTGTTCGGATTGTTACAAGCCTAGCGTCACCACTTTGTGACGGGGTGAAGCAGGTGAAGAGGGGCTTTCAATATTTAGCCATTGGTTCAACTTTGAATCTTATCGTAAGTGAATAAAGTGCTTTTAGGTTTTCTAATCAGCAGCGACACAGGCGTCGGATAGCAGAACTAAAAATATGACGCCAATTTAAAACGTAAGAAACGCAGAGCTGTTTACATGACAATTGGTACATACAGTTTTATTCAGGCTATCCAACATAGTCTACCAAATAGACTATGGTCGGCTAATCTGCCACTGCGTTGTACACAGTTCTATAGTTTTCTTATTTCGATGATACTGTAGCAGACGCCCCATGCCCCATCTACATCTGCAGAGGGCGCTGCGGTCGCCGAGTACGCTGGGAGTTTATAGTATAGAAAATAATTCGGCGGAATTATTACGGAATTATTATTAATTACCAACCGCAGACCCCATCCAGTGTGAGAAATCCCTTGTAGTTTCGCCATGTCCGTCTATCTGTCCGTCCGTCTGTCCGCAGCTTAGCTCAGAAACTTTAAGTACTAGAAAGCTGTAATTTAGCATGGATATACATATCAGTCAGACCGACAAAGTAGAAACATGAGGAACGAATTTTCTTACACCTAATTTTTTTTTCGTATACCCATGGCTTGCGAAAACAATTTTTTCATAAAAGGATCTGTTTGTGAAATATTAAACTTTAAAGTGGAAGGAAGTTCAAACAAGCAAGCGAGTCACCTGATGGTAACTGATCACCACCGCCTATTGACACCCGCAACACCATGAAAATTGCAGATGCGTCGCCAACCCAGAGGGCTAAGATGGAACACCTCTTGTGGCAGTAATTACACCGGCTGTCTTGCTCTCCACGCCGGAACACAACAGTGCGAGCACTGCTGCTTAGCGGCGGGATTAGCGAGCAAGATGGTGGTAGCGATCCGGACGGACCTTGCACAAGGTCCTACCACCCGCAAAACTACTGTGGTAGTTTATATAACGACATTAAAAGGAAAACTATCACAACTAAATAGGCTTAACAAGTTTATGAGAAATCAAGCAACTGCAGAACCCTACACTGCTCGTGACCCAACACAAACTTCATCATCATCATCATCTCAGCCACAAGAAGTCCACTGTTGGACATAGGCCTCCTCCATGGATATCCAAAGTGGCCGGTTGGAAGCAGCATGCAACACAAACTTGGCCGGTTTTAATTATTACTTTATGATGTAGAAATAACTTAATGAGGCATTTAAATATTTTCAGGAACCATTACTTTAATAGTCGTCATTAACTCTAATTTGGTTAAAGCAATCAGTAATGACTATTGATTATTGAATTCTTCAGGGCAGCATTATTTCTTGCACATTTTATTTATTATTATAAGCTCACGCCTGTTTCCCTTTGGGGTAGGCAGAGACCACAGAACGCCATTTGCTCTGGTCCTGGTATACTTCCTTTGCTTCGTCCACACACATTCCTGTCTTCATACATACTCGGCGGTTTCGGGTACTTCAAAATTGGCCTGCCTGTCTTTAGGACGGACGTAGACTTGGTCGATTTTAATGGCCTCCCATCTCTAGATTAATTACGAGTTTAGCTGACATTAGACGATAAACATGAGCCACTAGAGAAAATTTAAACCACATCAAGCTTTGTACAGTCAAGGAAATTCAAACACGTACCACCGTAGAACCTAGTCGAAGAGACATATGCTTGACATTTGTATGACATAGCCTGGCGTTTAACGCGTCGCGTCATTGCCATAGGGTTCTAAGGTGGTACGTGAATATATTTCCCCTACTGTAATATATTTCCCCTATGAATAAGTTAGATCTCTTTAGAATATTTAAGTTTCCCATTGAATAATCTAATATTTAACTTCATCCTTACATAATCTACAATAATATAATAAAGAGGTAAACTTTGTTCGTAAGTAGGGGGTAATCTCTGGAACTACTGAAACGATTTCAAAAATTCTTTCACAGATAGAAAGCTACTCTATCCCTGATGGACATAGGGTACTAATTCCAGGCGAACGGAGTCGCGAGCAGCTAGTATAAAATAAAGTCGCTATCCTTTCCTATCTGTCTTCATATCGGTACCTGCTTACTCCTTCTAAATCACACAACAGACTTAGATATGGTTTTAAATGTCATTTAGATATTTATTTACAGAAGACTTTTATAGAATCATGCATGGAATTATAATGGAAAATATTAGAACTGACAAACACAACAAATATTAAAGATATTAAACTAAAAGCTTAAATTTTCAAAAAATTTCACATGCCTAACGGCCGAATGTATCATGGATCTCTAATATACATGTAACATTATTTAAACCATATGTTCTTGTGAATAAACATTTCATTTCATTTATACATGGCATACTAATTGTACCTATATGAAACCAAGGCAGGCTAGTAATTTTATAAATCGAAATGCACTAAGAACCTTCTTGGGGAAATCAAAATCAAAATGGAAGCCTGTGCGCCAAAGCAAAATTGAACATTTATTTGTTAATGAATGCCTAATTATCGATACTAGAAATCTGAAATGTCATAAGGGACATGTCCCTTAATGTCCCTTACGACATTTTAGATTTCCACTGTTGATATTGGCTTCCGAGTTGAGTTCACGCAGACTGCAGCATGCCGCATGTCACACTGAGCTGGATCTACCATATGGCTTTTTGGGTTAAGCCCAGAGCCTCGTCGATTTAAGGGGCCACAGCAAAGTCAAGTCAAAGACAAAAATAGATGATAATGCGAAGAAATCCTTAATTTTATTTACTTTGAGTAATTAGGTTCCTCCCTAGGTGGCCCCCGGAGTTCCTGTAACTTACGGTCCACCCCTGATGACACATATTATGTACCAGGGATTTGCGTTCCAAATTTCAAAATTATTGGTTTTTCTGTATGCCACTGTAAAGTTGTGTTATTATCAAACTATGATTGGAATATAATTGGAGAGTAACGTCAGCACACTGTCATTTCATAGACTTGCGTCAAGCTTCAGTCCTATATGTATGAAATGACAATGGGCTGACGTTGCTATTCTAATCGCAACTTCAACTTCAACTTTTTTGTTAATGGCAACCGGTCGTTTCCAACAAACACAAGGCTTCACAACACTTGTCGCAAGAATGTCATTCTCATAAACAGGTGGAATTCAAGTTACTCTGGGTTTTTCAATTGAAGAAAACATCATGTAAAGGCAGATCATTGTTTGTGAAGTGTTTGATCTAAAAATAGCAAAACAGAGTTCATTTATCACTACAGAAGTATATATGTAAGACCCATCATTTGACACATGACAACACCCATATAACGTAAATGTGCATTATCCATTGAAATTATAAATAAAATATTCAACAGCTTTTGAGCTTCACAGATACCTTAAAGCTATGTATATGCTCTTTTGAGGTCCAACTAAGTGGTTGTTACATTTATTTCTATCGTAATAACAAACTATTTCATACTAACAACTCAACACGTAAACAGTTACATATTAAGTCTTTTTTTTCTTAAACTTAGTGTAGTGACCAAGTTTTTCGTTTCGATTCAGATATCATTTTCGTTAATTTGTTGAAATCGATTAATTTATTACAAAATCAATAAGATATCAAAACATTAAGTCAAACATTAAAATGAACCAAAAAAATCCCCATGACTAAGAACGCGCCCTTTTTAACCGACTTCAAAAAAAGGAGGAGTATGTTCCGCGATTACGCGATTACGCGATTCCTGGACCGATTTGAAAAATTCTTGTTTTGTTTGAAAGGGTATACTTTCAAGTTGGTTCCATTGTCATCAGGTCACCATCTGATGGTGGGATCCTGGAGAAATCGAGGGAAATCTTAAAAGATATATGCACACCTGTAGCGATTTGGATATTTTTTATAGTAACTTGTAGTTTTGCTATTGGAAAACGGGAACTGATGGTGAATACAGACGGCCTCCGGAACCACTCAATAATAAGTATTTTACGGGTGGCGATACGCGCGGTTAATTTTATATAGTTTCTAAGGCAATTTATGCTCATTGCAATGCATTTGGTTAAATGAGGCTGATGGTGAAGAGGTGCAATTTTATGAATCTTACCAGGTGACTAAAGCTCACAAAAATGACCAAATCTATATGAAAAACGGCCAGCTTGGTGAGCTTTAGTCACCCGGTGAGATTCAAAAATCGCTCTCCAGGAAAACTCCTCAAGAATTAACGTCCCTTGGGAAAACCAATATTTTGTAAAGGGTGGTGAGCAATTGACAATAGGCGTGTAACTTAAATAAACAAACAACCAGACTCACTAAAAAGCGAATTTTGAATTTTCAAAGCATAGATTTCTGACCGAAACAATATCAGATTATGATACCAATCCGGGCGGAACCTGCACGAGATTCATCGTCGTAACTCAGATAAAAATATTTTTAAAAATCGTCACTATAATCGATTGCATTAACCTGCCACCCTTAGTCGATAATCGGTAGATACGTACATCAACACGCCTTAGCCTCGTCACTACAAACGTCAATAGACAAGTGCCAAATATCGTTTGTTAGATCTCAGTGATAATAGAAAAAGTATACATTTCATGGCTTGTTTTTAAAATGGCAACTACAATTTATTGCTGTTTAATTTCTTACCCAAGTTCAAAATAAAAAAATTAACCTTCTATATCGTACTCAATTAGCTAGTAAACATATATTGCTTTAGCTTTCTAGAGTGATGAATATTCAATTTATATGTAACAACAGCAACTATTTTAAAGGAATAAAAAGTATTTTCAACCAAAATTACACTTTACAACTAACTGAAATTCACATTCGCCATTACGCGCGCAATTGGCTCCATAAACAAACACTGCACTAGTGTTTGTTTTAAAACCAGATAACATTGCTGCAGGGCAAAGGCAAAACAACAATGAAAAAAAAAGTGAGTCATAGGCCGTACCTTAAATAATTCCTTGAAATAAGGGCTGCACACTGACAATATGAGTTTGTGAGCGTGGACGTACTGCCCTCCCGCTGCCAATGTCACATCAACCAGGTCTTCGCCTTCCAGCAAGGCATGGAAAGACTGCGAGAGGTTCGAATGGAAATCATTCCATCGCAACGAGAACTGCTCTGGCATCGCCATCGCCTGAAAACCACGTTCACATAAACACTGTCGCCCTTCTAACTGTAAAATTAACAACTCGACCGCTTTCAGCGCACTATGTACGCATCCACAAACAACTCACTGAAACGAATGCCCACGTAAACCTTCACTGTGCTATCGATCCGTGTTATATACACGCACTAAATATACATGATTGCAATTCTATAACTAATTAAAACAAAGCTACCCGCGTACTACGGTCTTTAATGATCTTAGACGAATACTGTTGTCTGGCATGGCAATACACGGAAAAAAACACCAAAATGTCGCTTGCTCGGTCCGTTCGATTGTCTGACAACAGCCGGAATGCGTGCGTGTGAAAAAAAATATCTTGGAATTTTATGTCATAATATTTTTTTATATAAATTAAAATAATGGTATCCTTTTATTTGCAATTCAAATATTTAATTTAAATGTTATGCAAAAAATCACATTAAAACTTCTTAATTATCTTATCATTCGTGAAAATGATAAAGTTGTTATGTTGGCTTACCTGTCTTTAGGTGCCAATTTAAATCACAAATAGAAACTAAATTTAATTTCAGTCCTAACCATTAAAAAGCTTTAATAATAAAGTTAGCATTAGTGCTATCTTAAAGTAGCATATATTTTTTACATTTTGCCGTTCGTTCCTCATCAAAATTGCCTAATAATACAGTTCTTCGATTTTTCTACTACAGCGTAAAATGCCAACGTGTCATTTCTTTTCTTTTACGTCTGTATTAGCATCTTCTTAAAAACGGTATTAACATGGTATAAATCTAAATTTGTTAAGAAATGCACTACCATAAAACTCCAACAAAACAGCACAGTCGTAGCTCAACGTGGACTGTCTATATATTTTTTAATCCGATGATAAAGTTAAGCCAACAAGCCTAGCAACACTGCCCTTTTCTGTCATACCACATGCCACCTCTCCAGTGCCACCAAGGTGCCACCGTGGTGCTATTATTTATATGGTAGTCACTTAGGCGGGAAAGCATTCGGTTGAAAATATTTTCTGAATCATTGGCCTTCAAAACTAATAGTCTTGTTTTGGAAATGCAAGTGGTGAATGTCAACGAACTCTAATCTTCATAAGTCATCTTTCATATCTCATCACCTATTAAAATACTCATTAAAAGTGTTCAGTAAACAACTTTAGCCATCACACAATTTTTTACACATCAAATGTGGCTGTAAGAGCAAAAATATGTTTGCCTATTTAGGAGAGGAAAGCTCAATAAAAAAAAGCAACTGTCATAATCGGATACGTACGTAGGGAGATACACGGCCGCGAATCCGCGTACATTACAAGGTTTAAGGTTTTATTATTTTATTTGTCTTCATAACAGAGCCGTGGCCATGAGAGCGGCTCGCACGATTACCGCCCAGCTATGACCGGTGTCGTGACTATCGGTAAGCGTTTATGACGTAGCCTAATCAATGAGTTAAGCTTTAGTTAGTTGATTATTATAAGCCGCCGCGCGATGTCGGTTCACGGGCCGCTGGATGAGGCGGAGACAGAACGGGCGCAGCTTGTCAAGCGAGCGCTAAGCGCTGCGTTCTACGCGATAGCATCCTTCATGATCACCGTAGTGAACAAAACAGTATTGACGACTTATGCGTTCCCTTCCTACCAATTTCTGGGTCTCGGGCAGATGGTAGCCACTATAACTGTGCTGTGGATCGGGCGGCGGGTCCGCCTGGTGCAGTTCCCATCTCTGGACATGGGCGTGGCGCGGCGCATCTGGCCCCTACCGCTGTTCTATCTCGGCAACGTGGCCACAGGCCTAGGAGGCACCAAGGAGCTCAGCCTGCCGATGTTCACAGCTCTCCGACGCTTCAGCATCCTCATGACGATGATCGGCGAGCGATTTGTACTGGGAGTGAGAGCTTCGTGGCCTGTGCAAGGAAGTGTGCTGACGATGGTCTTCGGAGCGTTATTGGCTGCAGCTGATGATGTTACGTTCTCATGGCCGGGTTATACTCTAGTTTTGCTGAATGACGGCTTCACAGCTGCCAATGGTGTGTTTATGAAGAAAAAATTAGATTCCAAAGAGCTTGGAAAGTACGGGCTGATGTACTACAATGCGCTATTCATGATTGCCCCAGCTGCGATCGTAGCGTGGCACATGGGCGATATAGAAGCGTCAATCAACTACCCTCATTGGGGTGATACGCTATTTTTAATCCAGTTCCTGATGTCTTGTGTGATGGGTTTTGTTCTATCGTACAGCGTGATGCTGTGCACGCAATATAATAGTGCCTTGACTACAACTATAATGGGATGCCTGAAGAACATCTTAGTGACATACCTCGGTATGGTAATTGGTGGTGATTATGTGTTCTCGTGGCTGAACTTTGTAGGTTTAAATATTAGTGTGTTGGCGAGTCTCGTTTACACATACGTTACGTTTAAACGTAAGCCGCAGGCCTATGCCAAGATTGCGGAGGCCAACGCCCGAGTGGACACGGTGTAGCAATACTTAAAACGTAACCGAACCCAGTGCTCTACGTTGCTAGTATAGCATTGTGTTACCAAAGAACTGAAGTGTGATGGATGTTTGTAAAATCTCATATATTGAAATTATTGAACAAAATTCTATGTCATAGCAAATTAATTGGTGTTACGGTTAATATGACAGAACAGTGCCATGCTGTGTTGGGCAAATGTCAGCCGATTGAATATATGCATTTAAAGATTAAGAAGCACCTTTATACACTAGCACAGCGTTTCTTAACCTTTTTTGTCCACGGACCCCTTAGGAAATCAAGTACAATTTTATGGATCCCCTTAATAAAAAAAGCAATAAATTTTGGACCATTTATTTTAGTACTACAAATTACCAAAAAATATGCGTGCGTAGCGATTACAAGACTTTTTAAATGGTCCAGAGATAAGACTGCGGTCCCCCATACATATGGTCGCGGACCCCCAGGGGTCTGCGGACCACAGGTTTTGAAACACTGCACTAGTATAATTAGTCGAACATACAAAAGAAACCTGTTTACTACTTAATATTGCAATTTTTTGTTGCACTAAATATGCCAGTGTGTATATTTATATCTATCCACAATTATGATTGTCTTTCTGTGTAGACGTGTTTTTGTGGCAGTTTTTATTTCACGAGATAATACAGTGCCTACAATATTGTACAATTTTAACGTAATAGTCAATATGATTTTAATATTTACTCTGAATGTCTAGAGTCCTATAATTTATTTACTATGAGCGTCGCTATAGAGGGAAAATTGGGCAAAGTATATCCTAGAAAAATTATGTCTCATGAAATGGCTGTGGTTAGATCTGCTGTACAGAACTTCTCTATACCACTACCAGTGACACTGTTGACACCTATTGATGTATCTTCTGAAGACCAGGCTACACTTCTAAAGGCGACTGCACGGATGTTAAATTAAACAGTGCAGTGGTCTTAGATTTAACGTTTAAAAACAATTCTCTACTTAACTTGCCGAGTGATAGTCAACCAGCTACTTAACAAAATTTAGTGTAAATGGGGTTTAATTACTCGCCTACCGCACTCGCCACTTGCTAGCCTCGTGTCACTAAACCAAGAGGTCCCAGAGGCCGTAGCATGCTAGCTTATACCGCTATCATCATCATCATCATCTCATCCACAAGAAGTCCACTGTTGGACATAGGCCTCCTCCATGGATTTCCAAAGTGGCCGGTTGGAAGCAGCATGCAACCAGCGCCTTCCTGCCACCTGTATGAGGTCATCGGACCATCTTGTGGCTGGTCGTCCTACGCTGCGCTTGCCAATACGCGGCCGCCATTCGAGACCTTTCCGACCCCATCGGCCATCAGTTCTCCGTGCTATGTGCCCTGCCCACTGCCACTTCAACTTGCTAATCCGCTGGGCTATATCGGTTACTTTCGTTCGTCTGCGGATCTCCTCATTTCTGATTCGATCACGCAGAGAAACTCCAAGCATAGCCCTCTCCATAGCTCGTTGCGTGACTTTGAGCTTTCTTATAAGGCCCATACCGCTAACATAAAGCATATATCCTTTTCTAACCAGGCGTGTGTGAGAGGGGCGGAAGCGTTTATGTCTTGGATAAAGGACTACAGCATGGATATAGCCTTAGTACCTGTCAAGTGTACATAGCCAAAACTGTCAAAATGGTTACCTTTGGGTGCGTCAAGGTAGTAAAACCTGCAAATTAATAAGAAAAACGTAAATTTATAATACAGTTTATAATTATACGTAAACGTAGATTTATAATTATACTACCTTAATGTAAACAATACCATAACCAAAGGTGACCATTTTGTCTATTGGTTGTGTATAGGGTGTCAATTAAAGAGGAGTTTAGAGTGTGTAGTCATCTCTTTTTGACACATTGTATTGCCATTTAAAGTAAAGAGATCAGCTAATAAAATATCTCTTTCAATTTTGATACTCTTTCTATGCTATACTATTTCTATGGTTTATGTGCGTGATAAACGCTAGCAGGCTACTATAGCAGGTTAAACGATAGGTGTCACCAGTATCTTTATTGAAAACTACCCGAAAAATCATTCGATTTATCATTTCTATTTCCAAAAAACATGCTTAGTGATTGATTATTGATTTATACGTAGCATATTTATCGATATATTTTTTACTACGTTGGCACTAGTTAAACAAATGAATGTTAATTTTAATGTTGTCTGTTCTGTGCCTGTAATTCCCGAAATAGTTTTGAATTTTGAATAGATTCCAATGTAACGTAATTCGTTAATTAAGCTTAATTAAGAAGCACGGTCGTTCATACAGGGCAGTTCTAAAATACCTAGAATGGCTTATTTCAATTGAGTATTATTATCGTTAGTATCGATATTGGAATTACGATATAAAACATCAGCTACGCCTTTAGAGCGTCCGCTATGTTGGGCGGGCGCACGGAGCGGGTGCACGCCTATCGAGCTAATAGTATGATCCCGCACTCGCACCGCACGAGTTAGCGGACGCTCTCATACTATTTTTCTATAGGCGTGCACCCGCTCCGTGCGCCCGCGCGACTTAGCGGAGGCCCTTTTAACCGCCATTGTCTGATTTTTTCACACAAGTCGAGATCATTTCATTAGAATCATTAATATTATAATGCATGTATGTACAGTGTCATACTAAACGACAGCAGAAAGACGGCCCGACATGAGAATACAGGGGGCCTAGCACGCTAGCTTTTGTCGATGACATAAAGCATTTATCTCGTTCTAACCAGTAAGCGTGTGCGAGAGGGACCAAAGCGTTTATGTGCGTGAGAAACGCTAGCATGCTACTATAGCAAGTTGACGACAAAGTTACAAATGCAAATTATTAGTTCACCATTTATAGTCATTGGATTTACAATTTTACGTCTAACTGCATAAAATAATAATTTAGTAAGTTTCGTTGCAAATAGGTTTTTTTACAAAATAATAGTATTGACAGCAGCGCCGTCGGTCCGGCAGACTGACAGCGCGAGCGATAGTCGATTTATTGTACTTTTTGTTCGACTTTTGATGCGGCCATTTTTTAAACGGTGACTAGAAGTCCATTATTTATAGGTCAGTGATTAGAATCTATAAATTAAGGTCATATAGTTTTTGTACCGGCATACGAGCATGTCGGATTAAAATTTTATTGGCGGTTAAAAGGTGAAATAAACCCAGTACCATTAGTTAACTAGACGTACAAACGTATAGTAAAGACCGTTGAACTAATATAAGTATTTGTTGTACGATAAGTTGGCCTTATTCAGCCTAAAAGCACAGAATAAATAATAGTTACTAACGTACAGAAACTTCTCTTTTACGACCGCGATTAAACGAATTCCAACTTTATTCACACGCTCAAAAAATTCGTGTTACTTCATACACCATGCGCCAGGCGGAGCGAGTCAAAAGGAACGCGCCGCCCGCGCCCGCCTTCGCCCCGCTACTCCCGGCGACACGCTAGGGTTGCGCGGCATCCGTTTTCAATTACACTGACTCGCGCGGCAAGCCAACAGCCTACTGCGATTTGCCTATCAAAATTCAAATTCAAAATCATTTATTTTCAGGTAACAAGGGCCCAAAGATAAATACCTTACAAACTAACATACATAAAGTATATGTATAGACTAAAATACAATTAAAATTAGCACGTTACTTCGGCGACGTGTGACCTGTTTTTTGCCCATGCCATAGGCAAGGCGGTCGAGCGTACCTACAGTGCGGAGTGGAACCCCCCTGCTAAAAGTTACTCACCAGTGCACTTAGGATGAACCTTCTCGATACGCGTTCACTCGCTACATAAATCAGTGCGTCTCTCTTCTCTAGGGCCAGTTAGAACGAGACGCATTGAGTTACTTAGCGAGAAAATTCGTACTAGGTGCACATTAGGCCAACGCGTAATATTGAAGTTATTATCGATAGATATAGAAACTATTGATATCGATACTAACATTTGAAGCCTCTAGTTAGATTATTTACCAGAAACTTACATCGTGAACTGTAAATAACGTCATCTAGATATTTTCAGACTGCCCTTTAACTTATAGTGGTTTTATGTTAGAGTTAAAAGAATCTTAGGACTTGAATACTTGAATGCAACTGTCAAATCGCGTTGAATATGTCATTTTTTTATGTAACCTGAATGAATGTGAAACTAATCAGGCACAAACCGAGAATTGGGATCCTGCATCGGCGCTGGTTCGGATAGAGCCATCGAAATGAGGAAACTATAGAACTGTGTCCAACGCAGTGGCAAAGTAGCCGAGAATAGCCTATTTGGTAGACTATGTTGAATAGCGCATGCTTACCCTGAATAAAACTGTCTGTGCCAATTGTCAAGTAAACAGCTCTGCGTTTCTTACGTTTTAAATTGGCGTCATTTTTTTAGTTCTGCTGTCCGACGCCTGTGTCGCTGCTAGTTAGAAAACTTAGAAGCACTTTATTCACTTGCGATAAGATTCAAAGTTGAACCAATGGCTTAATATTGAAAGCCCCTCTTCACCTGCTTCACTCCGTCGCAAAGTGGTGACGCTAGGCTTGTAACAATCCGAACAAGTATGCAGATCTATTGTCTTCTTATATCGATGGATAGAGCACGTACCTACTTTTTAAGCCAGTGCCGCTTGATCCAGCTACTGGGTTAGTGTAAATCAGCCTTAACAAACAATGCTGTATAGGTAAAGAACTGAAGTAAAGCCGACTTGCATGTAGTAGTGGCGTGTCCGTATCGACAAGTTGACGCTCCATATTCGAAAAACGACGTAAGTTCCATATCAGTTTTGTACACTACTACACGCAAAAGGGGCTTAAGGTTTTAACTATACCACAGTTGAGCGAGATCCAGTGTTGCTACTTTAGTGTTGTAAAGGTGCTGCTAGACTTGAACATTCGCTTGTAACGAGCATTCTAACGAATTTTACGAAGCTCACAAAATAGAAACAAAAACAGCGCGCAGCGTGCAGACGTTTAAGAATGGGAATGCTAGATGTTCTGTTGAAGTCTAAGGGCGTCAGATAAGTCGCGCGGGCGCACGAAGCGGGTGCACGCCTATAGAAAATAGTATGAGAGCGTCCGCTAACTCGCGCGGGTGCGATATTGTTCGATAGGCGTGCACCCGAGCGACGTAGCGGAGGCTCTAAGCGCCTCAGTGGTCGCTAGAAGTATGGAAAAGGTCGCTAGTTCATTTAGAGTTGTGCCCGAATGTTACTAAATGTATGGAACACTGGCCAAAAAGACGCTAAAGTGTATAAAACACTTGCAAAAATTGTCGCTGAACTCACAAACGCCGCCAGTGGTGCCAACAGTACCGGCTAAGCTTAGTTTATCTGAGTTTGTCTCCATGTCCCTTTCTTATGACACCAGTTTAACAGAGACGTAGGGAGCAGTGGCGTAGCACCCGGTGCGGATCCCAAATTGGCCGCCCTCTTATTTTTGTAATCCATTATAAAAAATTTGGGCATGGTAAAAAGAGTACTTTTATTAGTTTTATAGAGTACTTTTTTTTTAATTTAAAATTTTTTTTAACTGCCACCTCCGCAGCGCCGCCCCCGGCAAAGTGCCGCCCGGTGCGGACCGCACCCTCCGCCCCCCCCCATGCTACGCCACTGGTAGGGAGGGATAAATTAAACTAAGGCCGGTAATGTTAGGCCCACACAACGATTAGCACTCGTGCTCATTTTGTCGCTTTCGCTCACCACATCTTCCTATAGGGCTAGTTAGAAGGCGACGCACTGATTGACATAGCAAGACGCGTTGTGTCGTGCTAGTCTTGATCTAGCGTCAAAGTTGCTAAAGCGGCATAATCGTCATTGTCACCGTAGAGGGCAATTTACATGGTACGAGTTCTCCCATGCGAGTTGCATGACATTGCGGGCTGCTGAGGTATGATGCGATCGATCTATCCGTTGAGCCGTGCAATGTAATGCAACTCGCATACGAGAACTCGCGCCCTTAATGGTGAATTCACAAAGCAATTTACAAGCGATAAAAACGCGGCGATCTTTTCACTTCGATCAAGAACGATATGGCGACGCGCGAAAACTTGCTGCGTTCTATCGCTTGCTTAGCTTAAGAGTTGGATGTTGTTTTAACCGATATAATGCTATTCCAGTGTTTTAAGATTTTTTTGACATAATTAATCTTATTTTTAATAGTTTAATTATAAAATGCTATATTTTATTATTCAAATTGACTAAACAATAAATGTTAATAGAAATTGTATAGTGCGGCTTGCATGCCGCGTATTGATTCAATATTTTATTGTAAATTAAGTTTTAAATATTCAGTTTTACATGTGTTTTATTTTACTTTAAATATATACAAATATGCCACTCGATCGACATATATTTCTTAGACGTCTATCAGACATTTAAAAATTTTAAGAGAGTCTGCAACGTCACGCGAGTTTGAGCGTTAATTACAACTTTATTGACACACACAACAAGTTCGTATTACTTCATACACATTTGCAGGCGGGTCGCGTCAAAAGGAACGTGTGCGCCGCCCGCCTTCCCCTGCAACTCCCGGCGAAACGTTAGGGTTGCGCTGCATTCGTTTTCAATTAGATCGGCCGCAAAGTCGCGCTGGCGCACGGAGCGGGTGCACGCCTATAGAAAAATAGTATGAGAGCGTCCGCTAACTCGCGCGGGTGCGATATTGTTCGATAGGCGTGCACCCGCTCCATGCACCCTTGCGACGTAGCGGAGGCCCTTACCAGTTGACTCAGCGAGCGAGCGGCCGCGCGACAAGCCGACAACCTACTGCGATTTGCCTACTCTGTAGGCAAAGTGGACGAGCGTACCTACAGTGCGGAGTGGAAACCCTGCTCGTGCAATGTTAATCCTTAATTGGTATAAGCTGATAAGTTGCTATCGTCTGGTGGAATTATACAACAGGTAAGTAAATCGACCAAGTAATTGCTTAACCACTTTTGAACCTTAACCCTTTGTAATACAGTCGAAAATGGTCAAGCAATTACTTGTCGACTATACTTTATGGTGTATGATGCTTCTTCGTTATCTTTACATAACATAGTTTATTTTAGTTTTAATATATTCGTTTATAGTTTAGTTTATTTAATTAGTCAATATAATTGCAAGCGGGTGGTAGGACCTTGTGCAAGGTCCGTCCGGATCGCTACCACCATCTTGCTCGCTAATCCTGCCGCTAAGCAGCAGTGCTTGCACTGTTGTGTTCCGGCGTGGAGAGCAAGACAGCCGGTGTAATTACTGGCACAAGAGGTACCTATTCCATCTTAGCCCTCTGGGTTGGCAACGCATCTGCACTCTCTTTGTTGTAGCAGGTGTCTATAGGCGGTGGTGATCACTTACCATCAGGTGACCCACCTGCTTGTTTGCCTTCCTATGTTGTATAAAAAAAATACATTATAAATTGCATAAAATGTCAATTACACGTTTTTATATTGAGATCGTCAAAATTTCATAAAAAGCACTAAACTATATCAATAAAACTAAAACAAAATTAATATTGGAATGTCAGCATAATTAAATAAATAAAAAATAAAAAAACACTGAAACTAGGTAATTATTATTGGTATTTTTAACATAAAACTACCATGAGACTCGGACATATTAATAAATAACGGCCCTGTCCAGTCTGTCTGTTTTTTCTCTACAACTAGGTTTGTATGTTTTGATTTTTAAAATATTCTTCATAAATTTGACAATATTTGCAGTTTAGTAGTTTGATACAAAATAAAAAAGTGTCAATATTTTTGAAACTATTAAGAATATTTTAAAAATCAAAACATACAAACCTAGTTCTAGAGCATAATGACAACATACAAAAAAATCATGGCTGTAGGTTAATGTTTAGAGGGTGGAAAACGTTATCGCCGTTTGTATGGAGAGCGATGGGTTCACACTCCTCATAAGGTACCTACGGAACCCTAAAAAGACGAATATACGTGTTAACTACGATATGAAAAAGCGTCAAATCTAAAGCTAGTCTTCACCTTCTAATTGGTGATGCAACGACAATCACAATTGCGCAAACGCAATGGAATTGCTCAAAAATCTCGCGTATGTCTGTCTAACCTTGCCCGTCGCGTTCACGGCTAAATAAAGTGCCGTCATACGTTATTCCTTAATTCAACCTTAACCGTTTTTATGTATGTGACCCAATAATTAAATAAAAATTAACATATAAATTTCCCGGGACAAATCACACCAATTGATCTAGTCCCAAACTAAGCAAAGCTTGTACTGTTTATCGCGCACATAAAATAGTTTAAGCACAGAATAAATAATAGTACTAACGCACAGAAACTTCTCTTTTACGACCGCCATTGAACGAATTCCAACTTTACTAACACGCCCAAAAAGTTCGTATTATTTCATACACCATTCGCCAGGCGGAGCGAGTCAAAAGGAACGCGCCGCCCGCGCCCGCCTTCGCCCCGCTACTCCGGGCGACACGCTAGGGTTGCGCGGCATTCGTTTTCAATTACACTGACACGGCGGGGGTGAGCGAGCGAGCGCGCGGCAAGCCGACGCCCTACAGTAATTTGCCTATGCCATGGGCAAGGCGGTCGAGCGTACCTACAGTGCGGAATGGAACCACCCTGGTATAAAGTCGCGCGGGTGCATATGCGGGTACGGGCGCATACTAATTGTTCGATAGGCGTGCACCCGCTCTGTGCGCCCGCGTGACTTAGCGCATTCCCTAACTCGCGCGGGTGCGGATGCGGGCTCATACTAATGCACCCGCGCGGTTTGTGGAGGCCCTAAACGCAGCCGTCCCTCTCGCACTCGCGTATTGGTTAGAAAGGGATTTACGCTTTATGTCAGCGATAAAAACAAGCGTGCTAGCAGGGGGATTCCACTCCGCACTGTAGGTGCGCTCGCCGCATCACCTATTGCATAGGTCAATCGCAGTAGGTTGCCGGCTTGCCGCGCGCGCGCCCGTTCACTGTGTCGCGCGTTGTGATAGTATTATAGTAAGCAGCCCAACCCTAGCGGTGCGCCAGGGCATTGCGGGTGGAAGGAGGGCGCGGGCGGCGCCTTCCTTTTGACGCATGCCGCCTGGCGAATGTTTATGAAGTAACACGAACTTTTTGTACCTGATCATAAAGTTGGAATTCGTTTAATGGTGGTCGAAAAGAGAAGTTTCTGTACGTTAGTACTATTATTTATTCTGTGGTGCTAGCTAGGTCCCACAAATTTTATAAAAGACGCTGTGCGATTCAACTGTGATAACCGCAGTTAATGTCGTGCAGTCCTTTTTTGCGTGATGTGCGTACAAGGACCTCGTTTTTTATAAGACGAGAATGTTGTAAACAATCTTCGCGAGTCTTTTTTGCTGTCACAGAATAAATAATAGTACAGAAACTTCTCTTTTACGACCGCTATTAAAGGAATTCACTCAACTACACACCACCACCACTAAACACTCGTCGATCGTTTTGTTTAGTGGTGGTGGTGTGTAGTTGAGTCTGTGTGATATATGTTGTTTCGTATGGAAGAGGAGGAGGGTGGGTTTTTGCATGAACATATATATGTCGCACAGACGCAGCTAAATTTTACGAGCACGGCACTGGTTTCGCCGAGTAGCAAGGTAATTTGTTCCAGTTTGTTAGTATTTAACATTTTAGCCATTAGGTATACTGCTCAAAACAAAACATAACCCTTCCTTTTAGCTTTGCCGTAGTCGGGTAAAAATAGGGTCCCTTTGACCTTTCTCGGCAAAATTCAAACTTAAAATAAATATGAGTTTCTACTGATACGAAACTTGAAAGTAGGGTTTTATTTTATTAATTTAATGTACATACAATTAATAAATCCTAGTATGAAAATGTTTTGGAACATACCTACATAAATATTTTTATATTTTTGTTTTACTGAGAAAAGTCGAGTAGGATCTCCATTTAGTATATTCTATTTGAAAAAGGCAAACAATGTATTTTACTGTTGCACTTAAAAAAAACTTACAAAAATCATTTATAACATCTCTCATCCAAAACGAGTTAAGCTCGGCTGTGCGAAGCAATCGGACTGATTTGGTAATTTAATATTATCTATTTACGCCAAGTGTAAAATAAAAAATTAGATACGCTTAATGTCCAAGCCATGTAAATTAATATCATCGCCACTAATTCGTTTCTTATCAATCAGAGGCATAATCCTTTGGAAAAATCCATCTGCCGAAGCCAACGACATTTATGTTACAAGCAATAATATTATAATGCATGGATGTATGTGTCATACTAAATGACAGCAGAAAAACGGCCCGACATGAGAATACAGGTTGACGCCAATGTTACAAATTAAATTATTAATTTGCCATTTATAGTCATTGGATTTACAACCTTACGTCTAACTGCATTAAATAATAATTTATTGAGTTTCGTTGCAAAAAGGTTTTTTTACAAAATAATAGTATTGACAGCAGCGCCGTCGGTCCGACAGACAGCGCGAGCGGTTGTCGATTTAGTGTACTTTTTATCCTACTTTGATAGGCCATTTTTAAACACTGACTAGAAGTCCATTACTTATAGGTCAGTGGTTACAAGACACGCTGTACGTGAAAATTGCACCTCAGGACCGGGTGTGGCGGCGATCTATAGTAGAGGACTATATCCAGCCAATATCCAGCACGTATAGAATCTAATTTCCATTTTTAATTAAAAAATATTAATAACAATCGCTTAATAAAAATGATAATAAAATAATGTTGAAACCGCTCCTAACTAAACCACGTCCGATTGAGATAACAGCTCTCTTATCAAAACAATGTGGTAACAAATGGAGATTAAATTATTATGTGTTTATTTAATCAATTTCACTGTAAGTGCGAGTGAAAATTGCCTGGGTTCCGTGAGAACGGTTGAACCGTGAACTTAGTTCTGACTTCTGCAACTTTTTATTTTATTATAGGGCAAAGGCCGAAAACTATAAAAGACGATAGCCGGTTTTTTTGTGTGCGGTATTATTATAAGCTCACGCCTGTGGAAACCCCTTTGGGGTTAGCAGAGACCACAGAACGCCATCTGCCCCAGTCCTGGTATACTTGCCTCGCTTCCTTCACGCACATTCCTCTCTTCATACATGCTAGGCATTTCAGAGTAGGTATAGTCGACCAAGAAATTGCTTGACCACTTTTCGACCGTATTACAAAGGAGTAAGGTTCAAAAGTGGTCAAGCAATTACTTGGTCGACTATACTTCTAATTTAGTATGTCCTCAAGAAATTTGATATAGATACTGTTTAAGTTTAAAACGTTTGAAATCAGTAGGTACACTAGTATTTTCATTTTAAAAATTTCGCTCGCACACGCTGTTTGTTTACAAATTATTGTTTATTA
Source organism: Ditula angustiorana (assembly GCA_963691745.1). NCBI lineage: Eukaryota > Metazoa > Arthropoda > Insecta > Lepidoptera > Tortricidae > Ditula > Ditula angustiorana. The sequence goes on along the minus strand of OY829472.1, from coordinate 792,131 downwards.
ATATTTGAAAAAATGATACCTCGTCAAGTTCTTGCCGGTATCTTCTATTCTGAGCGTCTAGTCTAAGTTTTGTCAGAATACACGCAACGGTGGCGCATTCGTTTCCAATAACACTGACACGACGGTGGCGTGCGAGCTGGCGCGCGACAAGCCGACAACCTACTGCGATTTGCCTACTCTGTAGACAAGGCGGCCGAGCATACCTACAGTGCGGAGCGAAATCACCCTGCTATTGTCAAATACGTACGGGCATGTTAAGATATTTTAGACCACCTTGCCCGCTTCAGTATACGCTTGTATATACTGTACTTTGAGTGCCAATAAGAGACGTTTAGCCTAGTGAAATAAAAAATGCGGTTCACATAAGTATCAATAGTTTATTACATAAATTATAGCCAAGCTTACATTTCTTCTCCTAACCGATCGTATTAAAGATTTAAAAACTGTCTAAGTTATATACTATAACCATCTCTGCTCTGCTGCGGTCTATAATACATAATATTCCGGTATTTTGACTGACGCTAGATGGCGCTGATGAATGAAATATAAATCCAATATCGATTAAGCATATCTAAATAGCGACATCTAGCGGGCCAGTCCAAACACCCATTATAAATAGATCACGATATTAAATTTGTGTAAAAATCATGGCATTGTATTAAATCGTCGGTATACAATTTTTCAAATATAACCGTTAAAAACATAGATTTAACCTTATAATATTTCGTGATCAATATTGTCACACATTTCTCTTGTGTAACGTTAAAATCTGAAAGTCTCTTCCACAAATCCACACCGACAGCGCTCTATATAAAAAAATCTTATTAAATAAATCACTATGTTAAGTTATAATAGGCTAGGCTTGGTGTTTCTACATTGCTATATCAACGTACTCTAATTTAGCTTAAGCGATGATAAATTATGATCGTATGGCTTTAAACTTTTATCACAATGTGAGCGCGAGACCGATACTGTTTAATGGCGTCGCTTTGCCTTCAACCATGTTCCGAGAGATGGCGCTGAAATCAATTATCAAAAACAACGCGTCTGCGCAGGCGACCAAATTTGCTTTACGAAGCGTGGAAAACAAAATGGACGTAAAGAAAATGTAACTCTTTGTTTAAAAAATATTTAAGAATGAAAGAGACAACTGCACGCGTTTGGAACTTATTCTTAGACAACGTTTAGCTGCAATTGTATGTTTAGTTTCATGTTTCCTTAATAATTGAAATGAATCAATGTTATTTTAGAAAAGCTCACTCACACATGCAGTTAACTAATAGTTCAGTTTGTTTCAAGGAATAAACCTACAGAGCAAATACGACGCCAAAAAACCGAAGAAAACGTTTGTGACTTTAAAACTAAAAATTCGTTCAGGCCTTGTATACTTATTACAAGACAAACACATTACAGTCTCATTACGCCAAAGTTTTGTTTATTTCCAGGCCTGTCATCCATTAGACCAATAAAACTGCGTCCATTGGAAGCGACCTGTATACAACACGAATCGCTTCTAAATTACTCCTTGAACTGAGTCATAGCGCAAACAAAATAGTCGTCTCCCACGACAGTTGCGACAGTGTAATCGTGCAGCGCTTCACGCCTCACGCCCCCTGCCCCTCTGCCTGCGGAGTGGGCACGTAGGCATGAAGCGCTCGATGCAAACACCGAGAAAGCCCACTACTTTTATTTGTACTATGGTCGAGGCCAATCTTCGGGCGAGTCCTGTTGTATACAATGTCGCTTAGATGAATGACGCATTCGTGTATTAAAAATACAACGAAATAAAAGAAGCTGAATTTGAGAAAGTAACAAACAAATATCATAAAACCTCGTCATTGTTTTTTTATCGATGTCATCCAGATATACTAAACTAATACAGTTTGTTAGTACTCTAGTTGGGTTACAGTTTTGGGTCATAACATAACTGAATCTTAGAGCGAGAAGGAAGCGTAGGGAATTTGATCCCGTGATCCAGGATTGGGCCATACAACGAATCCCGGGATCGAATTCCCTGAAACTGCGCTGCTGTCTCGCTTAACTTATAAGTATGACATACAATCATGAAAACAAACTAGCAACGATGCGCGACAGCTTCGCGATCAAATTGACAGCTTGGCGATGAAACTGACAGCCGCGTCTCCCGACCATACTCCTTAGTTTGTCTTTAATGGAATCCATAGGTAGTTATCTGTGCGAGGATCGTGACAATAATTCAAAAATTCATGACAATTTGAAGTTTAATAAAGTATAGTCGACCAAGTAATTCCTTGACCACTTTTGAACCTTATATCTTTTTAATACGGTCGAAAAGTGGTCAAGCAATTTCTTTGTCGACTATACGTAAAAACTTTCAAGTCTTAAGTGCTGACTCTTTAATCATTTGAAGTTGTATCTATTTATTTATCCTCGTAAGGCCCCAAGTCCTAAATATAGGACCAATGTCAAACTGACTTTGAACTCACTGTCTCAAACGATAAGGTTCAAAATTCATAGAATGAAATTTGATGCGGGCCTTACGAGGTAAACAAGAGATTTACAAAAATTCAAGAACGAATGAATTATTGTCATGGCTCTCGCGTCGTTGATTGGCTATTTAGCACTTTGGCTTAAATTGTAACGTCAAATTCATAAAATATATCCACTTTTCCATGGTTGAAGTGAAAAAATGACAACGTGAACTTCACTGTACAAATTATTTTCAAGCGCTAGAGAAATATAGGCAGATGGGTCAAAAGAACATTGTAGTTACTAAATTAATTAATATCAGTTTCATTTTTTTTATAAAATAGGAAGGCAAAAAGCAAGTGGGTCACCTGATGGTAAGTGATCACCACCGCCTATAGACACCCGCAACAACAAAGAGAGTGCAGATACGTTGCCAACCCCGAGGGCTAAGATGGAATATCTCTTGTGCCAGTAATTACACCGGCTGTCTTGCTCTCCACGTCGGAACACAACAGTGCAAGCACTGCTGCTTAGCGGCAGGATTAGCGAGCAAGATGGTGGTTCATAACGTATTTGTAACTATTTATATCAGTTTGGCAACGATTTCATTACTAAACTGATATAATTTTAGTAACGGTACAATTGCGTTGATTTTGACTCATAGGTTTTTAGAAAGGGACAGATATACACTAGACATAAGGCCCTGGACGCACTGGGTTACAATGACAGGTTGACATGGCTTATTGCTTTAAGGCCGTACCACACATGCGCTAAAAGCCAATTACAGACCAAAACGACCTAGGTTTTTGTCTATCAGCGCAGGTGTGGGCTCAGCATTACGCTTAACAACGGGGTTATAATATACTTATTAAGTTACAGTTACAGCCATAATATACACAACATTTATAGGCTAAAGTTGGGAATGGCCGTAATAAAAAAAAGTCAAAAAAAATCCGGAAAACCGGAGCTTCCTCTAGAAAACCATTTCAAAAAACCAGAGATTTCATCAGATTTTTGTTCTCCAAAGGTTACATAAGACTTTGTAAGTGTTATCAAACTTTGGCTAGTTTTTTTTTATTAAATGTCAAAAACCACGACCACGCCCAAACTTACGCCAACCATCCTACCGGACACAAACAGACACTGTCTATTGAAAACAAACACAAAAATGGACATAAATTTAACATCTAAGTATTTATCTTACAGTTCCATACGTTCAATGTATCAAAAATCTTATCATATATTTTTTTCCGATTTATTCTACCTATTTAAATATATTGGATCATAAATATAACACGTTTGTGACCCTCTAACGTAATAGTATATTCTAGACTTGATTGCGTTTTATATTGGTGTCATGAATGATTCTATATATAGGTACTTAATGGTGTCTATGTTGTGAATTGTTATATTGGAAGGAATTTATATTGGAATAATATTGCTTTAAGTTTATTGTGTATAACAGCCACAGAAGTAGCTAAACACTTTAGAACCTTGTCGTAATAAAATGAGTGAAATGAGAGTTGCTCCACTTTGTCACATAATTAACAGCGACAAGGGACTCAAATGTACAGCTATTTCTTAGACTGAGTGTACCAACTTAGCGCTCTCCATATAAACGGTTCGAAACCTTTTTTTTATGCAGCATAGGAAGGCAAACGAGCAACTGGGTTACTTGTTGGTATGTGATCACCACCGCCCATAGACACCCGCCACATCAAAGGGATTGCAGATGCGTTGACAACCCAGAGGGCTGAGATGGAACCTCTTGTGCCAGCAATTGTTCTCCACGCCGGCACACAACAGTGCAAGCACTGCTGCTTAGCGGCAGGATTAACGCAAGATCGTAGCGATCCGGACGAAGCATGCACAAGGTCCTACCACCAGCCAAACTTAATCTAAAGCCAGGATTTTTTAACTATGTTGTTGTTATGCCTTAGAACTAGGTTAGTAAATAATTTTTAAATATTTTTGAAAACACTGCCCCTTTTTTCGTATGAAACTCCTAAAGTGCAAATGTTATCAAATCTATGAAGAATATAAAAGAAATCAAAACATACCGACCTAGTTCTAAGACATAAGTGACATAACTATGCAAAAAAACATGATTATAAGAAAGGTTTAGAGGGTGGAAACATTTACCGCCGTATGTATGGAGAACGGTGAGGTTTTGTACACAACCCTCAACCTTTAGAACCGAACTAAGGCCCCCATCCTTGTTCTGATCGTCTAGTGTAAGTTTTTTTTACAATAAACGCAAGGAACGCGTCAGACTTAACTTCCCTATTACTATGGAAGCAAAGACAGCGCCTCTAGCGGCGCGTATTTGCAACAAAATATTTCCATACAATTTAGGGAGCGTTCAAGTATTACGTAACGCAATTTTTGAAGATTTTTGACCCCCCCCTCCCCCCTTGTCACGCACCGTAACGTTTTTCTTTACCCCCGTCCCCCTCTCTAAACGTTACGTAACACTAAATGACAAAAACAACATTAAATGATGTACAATGCAATCTAGGGATTCCCCGTGAAATATAAACGAAAAGGTTTGCCAACTTGCGAGAACAAATTTAAAAAATTACGACCAGACTAATACAGTCAAGGGATTCCCCGTGAAAAGGGTTGCCACTTTGGGAGTTTTAATTCCCTATTTTTTTAGAAACAATGTTACGTAACGAGTTGTAAGAAAGACCCCCTCCCGCCCCTGTAACGCATCGTAACGTTTTACGAGACCCCCCCCCCCCCCCAAATTGCGTTACGTAATACTTGAACACTCCCTTAGAAGTCAACGCTAAGGCGTTCATTCATACGTTTTGTTTTGACAGAGGCTCTGACAAGGGCTTTGTCAATACATCCACATGAACAGTCGACCAATCAGAAGGGAGAGTGTGTTATACTATCGTGTTGCTATGAAAATTGGGCTTTACAGGTAAGTCGTCTGCAGTGTTCGACTTATGCTTTAGAATATATTGGAAAATGAACTTAGTACATATTGGAACAAATTTCCTTATTACTTCGCCAGCGATAAGTGTTAAATACAGCAATCTCGCGCACGACAGCTGCGGGGCAAGTCACATTTATGATTTGTCAAAAAGAGTTGTCAGATCCGTTCAAAATCTGTCATATTTGACGTATCTCGAATCTGACTTATCTCTACAGAAGCAAGAATTGCTTCACTGCTGTGTTGCGCAGGAGTGTTATACATAACTTCATAATAACAATGAATTTTTCATAACAATATATTTTTATTGCGCTAAAGTCCCGATAATGTTATAAATCTGCATGTGTTTGTATATAAATTGTAGCCGTGTGAGTGCACGGGGCGGGTAGAAGGACGCAGAGCGGTGGGAGAGACCGGGCGTGAACCGGCATTGGCACCGGCGCAGTGGAAAAACGATGCCCCGGCGCCGGTGCCGGTGGCAAGCTGGCTAATGGAAAAACGCCCAATAAATACAAATAAAAATAGTTACCGTGGAGCAGCAAGGTAATTTGTTCCAATTTGTTATTAAGGACCTCCGCAAAGTAACGCCTGAATCTATTAATTATGAAGTTAGTAATTAAGTCTACATTAGCGACAGTTAATTATACTTCAAAGGTGTCTATAGTTGCACGAGAGTTATTGCCGTTAAATGGAACAAATATACGGTTAAGGAGAAGATGAAAAAACCTAAATATAAAAGTTGACTGACTTTTGCACGACGAAATTACTAAACTGACTTGATAAAATCTGACAAGGCAAGTTAATATAAAAACAAAAATAAGATACCATTTATTCCGAAAATGGACAGTTCTCGCTAGGGAGCGTTTAAATCTCAGACCGAATTGTGGGAAGCAGCTAGTAATTCTTTTCTAACTCTTCCACAGTTTGGACCTGCGTCTAGCCATTGCTGTTTTAACATTTTCAACGCCAAGTAAGTTTCAAGTCACTCACACGCCAAGCTTTCATTTGTAACGAAGTTGGGTTAGTTAGTTTAAGCTAATGCACGTAGGTCACTTTTATATTAAACGTGTTGACGGATATATCAGTCATTGGCGTTGGACCTATAGTAAAGGATATATCTTTGAAAGGGTTAAGTTAGATAAGATTCTAATAGAAGGATACTCTTAGCAGGTGTGGAGTTTGGGCGTCTTTAATATAGCTGCCAAGACTTACCCCCTTATTCATAAACGCTTCGTAAACGTTTGTTAGTTAACATGTTTTATGTCTTTATCTGTCATTGTAACGTTTGCCCTCAAATGAAAGGGACAAAACATTTGTAAGCTTTAAAAGATTGTTAACTTTTTATGAATAAGGGGGTTAGAGTTTATTTAAACAAAAGCACTCCGCTCTTTATAAATATATATCAATAGTAGTGGAAGACATATAAATTACATAAAACCAAGTTATCAATGATTATAGAAAGCTAGCCACACATAATTTTAAGCTCAAGTAAGTCATAGCGAACCGAAAATGCAAGTTGCATAGACAACATAATATTAGTACAAAGCATTTAATTTTACCCTAAATGCAATGGTCTTTAGGGTAAACAGTCGTATTTACTTCCCACAGTTGTGCCTTATTTCCCTTTTTATAATTTTAGTTTTGGTAATAATAATAGACAGCTTAGATTCGCAATAGGTTTCAGAAAAAGCAATATTTGGATGGAGTCGGTACGTTTTCATGTATAGTCGACCAAGTAATTGCTTGACCACTTTTGAACCTTATCCCTTTGTGATACGGTCGAAAAGTGGTCAAGCAATTTCTTGGTCGACTGGTAAAAGTATCAAACTGGCAAAACTTTAAATATTAGTTTTTGTCACAACAAATGTCACGAACGGGTCAACGTTAGGTTCTCAATGACTATTGAAACTGTCGCGGAGACGCGCCGCTAGAGGCGCTGTATATATTTCCTTAAAACAATACAATAACTCTTTATTGAACATCGCAAAACACAAAAAGGTACAATATTGAGACATAACAAAAGGCACACATTAGGCGGTCTTATCGCTAAAAGCGATCTCTTCCAGACAACCGTGTTAGTATTTGAGAAGTTAACGCGCATACAGCGTTAACTTCTCAATGGAAACTTGCGGATACACGCCGCCACAGAATAAATAATAGTACAGAAACTTCTCTTTTACGACCGCGATTAAACGAATTTCAACTTTATTAACACGCTCAAAAAGTTAGTATTGCTTCATACACTATCCGCCAGGCGACGCGAGTCAAAAGGAACGCGCCGCCCGCGCCCGCCTTCCCCAACACGCTAGGGTTATGCGGCATTCATTTTCAATTACACTGACACGGCGGGGGCGAGCGAGCGAGCGCGCAGCAAGCCGACAGCCTACTGCGATTTGCCTATGCCATAGGTAAGGCGGTGGAGCGTACCTACAATGCGAAGTTGAACCCCCCTGACGCCGCTAGATGCGCTGTCTAGATTTCCATAGTCATTGAAAAGTTACCTAAGGAGTTTAATGTGACGAAAACTTACACTAAAGTTACTGATTCAGGTCAAAAGGATAAAAATTAAGGAGTGAGATTTTTGGAAATTTTACCTACCTATCATAACGTAACAAGGCCAGTTTGATGATGAATTATGACATTAGTTAAATGTGTCTAATGCGTATAATGTATGAATTTTGTAAATATGTGTTTTGTGATTTGACATACTAGTGCTTCGGAATTAAAATTACAACTGTCAACTATTCACAGACAATGCTATTACTTAAATATAAGGCGGAAATTACAGGAATAAAAAACCCTTTCTAACCCGTTTTTTACGTTTTTACCTGTCAACGTTAGATATATTATCTGTCAGAGCGCATATAAGACTCTGCGTTGAAAGGTTTAAAACAATTACAAATGTCACAGAACGTCACAAAAACTGGGCTTCTTCCAATTTATTGACACAATTGACCATTTATTAAACATACTTACGTATTAATATTACTAACCAACCGTATGTATAGGACTATCTGTGAATAGTTACTCACATTAATAAATAATTGGTAGCTTTTATTGTAATTAATTATTGCTATATCATTGTATTATTCGTACATAAAAACCGATCCGAAACGCAAAAGATACAATACAATAAAGCTACGCTGAAACCAACGTCGCGAGTTAAACACGTAAAATTAAATCAAATTCTATAAGAAATCTCATAGCAATTTAAATAGTAAAGGTCTTAATAAGTCTTCTCCATAAAATAGTGGCAGTCTTAACTTAATACGATACACTGAAAAATGTCACAATAATATTTTGTAAACTTTAAAACACAGGACGTTGAAAATTGAACCACTGGGCCAATACCACAAAACTGACAAGTGATACACATTTCTGCACGATTTTTTTCCAATTATGTCAAATTTTAGCACTCCTTTCGTCGTATAGAGCATCTCATTTTTCGCATGCCGTTCCGTGCATTTCTCTTATTGGGTTAAAAAGAGACGCACGCGACAAAGCGCGTTGCAGTTTATCGTGCTAGGTCCACAAGCCCTTATTTCGCCAAGCTGACCTCTGACATGTGACAATTGGGCATACAGTCAGACCCATATAACATTAAAGTCGGAACTGAGGCAAATAATATGCACTATGAATGCATATAATATCCATTTCGAGCATTTGTGTCAGCACCCTCTTTAATGGGCAGTTAAGTTTGTTGCTATTTGTACAGTAGGGGAAATATATTCACGTACCACCTGAGAACCCTATCGCAATGACGCGACGCGTTAAACGCCAGGCTATATCATACAAATGTCATGCGTATGTCTCTTCGACTAGGTTCTGCGGTGAAAGGTGTTTCAATTTCCTTGACTGTACACAGCTGAATTGTAATTTTTGCATTGCCGAGCTTAAATATACGTAATTGTCTCTGAATTGTCGTTGTCACCTGACATATGTTAGCTTAGTGAGATATGAGTCAGTTGGCGCCAGTGGCTCACACAGTAAGTATTCAAACTTACAAAGGTACATTATCTTTAGCTGCCTTCGTTATCGGAACGTTCAGTCTCAAACAAAAATACAATGTTATTTTCGAGCAGTTTCACTTGAGCTGTTTTGTTGTTACATTTCAGACTTAAAAGCAGCCCTGGCTAGTCTAGATTTATTCGATATTGTCTTTGACTTCGGTTACACGCTCATTCTGGCGTCAGTTCAGTCCATCATTCTGGTATAGTTTTGACTGATGCCAGAATGATGACAAATGGACACGGTTACGATCTGTTCAGACTGACACGACACGAGACAGGTTACACGATAATTCTCTCGTCATACTGACCAGAATGATGAAATGAAATGAAATGAAATGAAATACGTTTACGTTGATGGACTGAACTGACGACAGAATGAGCGTGTAACCGACGTCTTTGACAGATTTAAAAAATAACCAAAAGGTTGCGTCGGTACAACGCCTAGCTCGAAAAAATAATTAAAAAACAAATTTCACACTTGAGTCCATATTTAAAAACTGCAAAAATTAAAGTAGTTATTTTAATGCTTTAACGTGATAGGAGACGCTTATGCGCGGGGGCCGCAACTGCAATCCAGCTTCAAAATTGTAATTTGAATGCAATTGTTCTGCAGTTAACAAATCTCCACCAAAACTGCTAAATAACTGCACAGTCGGCCTGCAAGCTCGCTGTCAGTGTACAATCGTTAGAACTGCTCTTATAGCAAAAAATTTACAATTAATATTTGTCACATTTTTGTACAAAAAACTTACAATTGTTACTTGTTATTTTTGTGGTATAGGAACCTGGACGCCGACAGTAACGTTCAGATCAACAAAATAATAAAAAAACATTTATTACAATGGAAAATTAGACATTCGCATAGTTAAACTGAGATGACGATATCTTTAAATCTAGATTAGCCAAGACCGAAAATACTAAATAGGTTTCAGATTGAAAAATGAATTGTAACCGGAGCTACATACACATAAGTTTCAACCCAATCCAACCAATGGATGTGGGTTAAAATTTACAGTACAGACACCGGCAGATATTAAGGTAAACAAACGCAAATAATACGATTTCGCAAAGCATTGTAAGCACATAGTAAACATATCGCTGCAGCTCCCATATATTAGCCACTAGATGGCGCTAGCGTCGCATATAGTAAACAAAATTGAATCACAACTCTGAGAAATCACCCTAAACAGTTGAGACCAAATCTTTGATAGTATCATGACCGCTTAAGAACAAAATTAACCCTTCTTATGACTCAAAAGACCGGCTTCTATATTCAAACAGATCGTGTTCCCTACCACCAGTTAATTGACACAAGTTCTATGACATCTGTCAAATTTTAACCGCCGGTAGATATCCGTTGCTTGAATATTTGAACGCGGCATCAGTAATTTTCCAGCGTTTTCATCGTCGCTCATTACCGTTCCTACATTAATTGTTGAAATACAGCTCTACAATGGACTGCAGGCAAAAACAGAAGCTGTACTCGGAGTTGATACTGGTTTTAGCAGAAATTGATGCTAAACGTTAGGTGTCTCGTCAATTAATTAATTAACGGTAACGAGCAACGGTGAAAACGCTGGAGAATTACCGGCATAAGTCATAAAGAACGCCCATGGAGATAAACTTAGGCGTTTAGAGCAAAACGAACGCAACTTAATATATCATTCAATTTTTTTTACTATTTGCGTAAACACATCCGCGCTTGCAAATGAAATGGGAGTTCATTCAAAGAACTGCCAGCAGCTGACTCGAAGACGTCAAAAAGACTAACAAAGACTTTAATTTCTTCACAAGAGTCGTGCAGCCCATTTTGACATCTGCGACTGTAAACAAACTGGAACAAATTACCTTGCTACTCCGCGAAACCAGTGCTGGGCTCGTGCAAAATAGCTGCGTCTGTGCGACATATATATACTCATGCAGAAACCCACCCTCCTCCGCTTCCACACGAAACAACACATATCACACAGACTCAACTACACACAACCACCACTAAACACTACACAAAACGATCGACGCGCGTTTCGCCTCTGTACGAGGCATCATCGGGATCTAACAGTACGACCGTTCGCTACATGAACGAATGGCGTAATGACAAACTAAAACATTTTTCTTTAATCTCTGGTTTCGCGGCGTAGCAAGGTAATTTGTTGATATGGACCTCCGCAAAGTAACGCCTGAATCTATTAAGTATCTGCGACTGTCATCAACGTAGAAATAACCACTTGTCATCACACCAACGCGCTATCTTTACAATTAGTGTAACTTTTTGTCACAGTAAACGTTTCGGACGCGTTAGCGTTAACTTCTCAATGCTGAGAATATAGACAGCGCCACTAGCGGCGCGTATCGACAACCAACAGTTTCCATAGTAATTGAGAAGAGAAGATTTGTATTGAGTTTTCGTTTATATTTCTTACGGACCGGATAACTAGGCGGCGCCTATATTATTGGCTCTATAACTCAGGACTGCACTTGCTGACTGTACAGGTAACAAAAAGGAAAAAATATATAAAAAATGCCGATCACAACATCGTCAACATAAATGGTAATCTAACATATTCGCGTTTATCGGTGACACATTATTCTTTCTAAGAAGTTTGTGAATTCAAATCGCGATAAATAGTAGAAGCGAGCGCAGATGTGTTTGCTAGACTGAGTTTAGAAAAAAATATTAAAAATTAAATATGGTAGATAGATATAGAATGTTTAAAAATTTTCAAAACGAAATAATAGCTGGGATTTTCACTTCCGCTACGCAACGGAAAATCCTGATTTTGAAAATACAGAAAATTAATTTAAATAATAGGTTATAGGATAAATAGAAATAAACCGCCCATATACCTATCGCGAAGCAGATGGTTATGAGTTAGCTATAAATAAGCCTTAGACTAGTTGGCAGTATTATTCTATCACTAAAAAATATTTACATCTGATATTTGCGGTTAAAACGGGGAAGACAAAGGAAAATTTAAATTTACTATGTAAAGTTACCAAAGAAATATTGCAAAAATAATGAATAGTTTATTATGAAAACAAAACAGACAATTATTATATATTATGTCGGCTGACATAAAATACCTACTTGTCGTTTGTAAAGTTAATTTCTGATAGAAACAGGCGCTCTAAGCAAGAAACAATAAAATGTCTGTCGTTAAATGGTTTCAAACATTTTTTTTTTATCACGACTTTGTAAAATATATCCGCTTCTCTATCGAATAACATTAGTTTTTCTTTAAAATTTAGAACACCTGAGTCTTACCCGTTTGACCGTTAAGGCAGTAACGCACGAGTTGATTCAAACACAGAACACAATCGACCTGTGATGATACAGACGGAACGGTTTCACGTGAACCCCTTTAAAATGTGAAAGTCCTTTATGCAACTGGCGTTCCAACTTCGAATCGATTGGCCAACTGAGCAGGACGTGAATATATTAAAAAAAAAGAATTACGTTATTCCTCTTTTTTATACGTAAACAATATTCCTTTGAGCTGTCAGTTAAAACCAGCCAGTCACTTTTAGTAGACAAGGCGCCCCCTAGGCAAAGTAATAGACATTAATACCGCATTATTCAAGAACCGACTCCGAAAAAGAATTTTTTAAAAGGCGGACTTACACATTCATTTAGAATTTGCGCTTATATAAAAAATATTTACAATAAAATAAATGCATTTACGTGGCAAGTTAAGTACTTCAGTTTGATCACATAGTTATAATATTACAAGAAATAAACCACGCATCCCCTCCACTACGGGACCAGCACGATTACACTACTTACAAATAACACCATGTATTACTTTACTATGTTTCGATATCAAAAACCATGAATATACATATACGAACATCGAAATGAGTACCGACAAATTTGCTACCTACAAATAACATGTTCAGTAAATATCATTTTGAAAAACGCAAGCTCTATTGCTTTATTTCCTTGTACTTCGCTATTCGTAAATAAATCTATACGATTAATTAATTAGACATTAAAAATAAGGTAAATAAATGATCACAAAGATGTAAAATTCAGTCAAGATATTTGAGTCAAGTCTTGTAGAGAATACTTCGTTTTTAACATAAAATTATGGCTTTGATTCGTTGTAGTGTGAAGACGGTTAGAACTATAGCAGCTGACGGGTTCACTTAGGCCTTTTAGTTGAGTAAATTAAAGCCAAAACGAAATAAATACAAACAGCAAAATAGATAAATTTCCTTAGCTTAATTACCCTAAGCTAAACGCTAAGACAGTTTCTTAGAAAAATATACAAAATGCATTTCGAATACCAGTTTCGGGAGATCGTCACTTCACTATGACTCACACGAGAAAGCCGTAGGGTCCACTGACGCGAATCTGAGCACGCATGCTCTGGACACTGTTCATTATCTTCTTCTGGTGGCCCACGAGGGTCACACCGAGCGAGGCGAGCTGGTGCACCGTGAGGTCGACCACGGCATCCATGTCCGTGATACCGGCTGCACGGAACTTCTCTATGTACCGCGACATCTTGATGCACTCGAGCCATTCTTCAACCGACGAGAACTGGATCATGTCAGGCGTGTCGCCAGCGAGAGGATCCGCGGATCGGTTCTGAGCGATCTTTCTCAACGTGTCCGGATTGCGAATCAGTTTGTCGAGCGTTTTGACAATGCTCGAAAACGTCGGCCGGTGCGTACGCTCCTTCTGCCAGCAGTCGAGCATAAGCTGATACACGGCTTCGGGACAGTCCATTGGCGCCGGAAGACGGTAACCTTTCTCTATTGACTTGATCACGTCCTGGTTGCTCCAGTTCCAGTATGGACGCTCGCCGAAGCTCATGACTTCCCAGCAAACGATGCCCATGGACCATACGTCACTGGCCGATGTGAATTTTCTAAAAGCGATGGCTTCTGGCGCGGTCCATCGCACGGGAATCTTCCCGCCTCTCGTAGTGTACGCTCCGTCGGCTGTCGACTCTATCTCCCTCGACAGGCCGAAGTCCGCGATCTTGCAGACCAGCTGCGAGTTAACCAGCACATTGCGGGCGGCGAGATCGCGATGGATATAGTTCATCTCGGACAGATACTGCATGCCTGTCGCGATGCCGCGCAGCATACCAACCAACTGCAGCACACGGAATTTCCCATCATTCGCCCGCAGGAACGTGTCCAGAGAGCCGTTCTCCATGAATTCCGTGATTATCATTATCGGGTTGCATTTCGTGACGACGCCCTGAAGGAATATCACGTTAGGATGTTCGAATTGACCCATGATAGACGCTTCGGCGAGGAAGTCCCTCCTCGCCCTTTCAGTGGAGCCTGGTTTGAGAGTTTTTATCGCCACGTCGATTTCTTGTCCACAGCTGGCTGGTAGCTTTAGCTTTCCGCGGCACACGTCTCCGAACTCACCTCCTCCGATGATAGCTTCTATCGTGATACAGGAAGCGTCTATTTCTCTTGCGAATTCTCTCACAGCCTGGTTGGGATCCTCGTAGGTGTGGGGGTCTATGTAGGTGCGAGAGCCGGTACCGGCGAAGAGTGGAGTTGTAGCGTTGCTGCTGGTCTTGGCTGGGCGCTCTGGCCCTGTGTACACCTCGCCGTTACGATAGTTGAGAGCGTTGCAGTCGTTCGGTTGTTTTTTGTCGCACTCATCATCGGCGCGTGATCGTAGGAAGAGAACAGTCGCTATTATAGCAATGACGGATAATACAACGACTGCTACCATGACGCCAGCGACCAGCCTCACCTGTGCTCCTTCCTCCTCGCCAACGAAGCTCGTCTCAGGCATGCCGGTGCGCGCGTACACTATACCACTGAACTCTCCCCACCCCCTCTTCATTTTCGCTCTAACTCGAATCCCGTATTCAGTATCCCTCCTCAGTCCTGTAATAATGGCGTGAGGCTCTTTCGTAATTTTCAACGTCGTGTTGACGCCTCTTTCAGTGTTGTCTTTAGGAAAACATTTCACTTCAAAGCTTTCAATGGTATCATCAGGGTCTGAAGAATCTAATGGTGGTGGATTCCATGCGATAGATAATTTGTCACTCTCAGCACTTAGGACTCGAAGCTTAGTTACCACACTAACCACTGAGGCTTCTGTAACTGCTGTGATTTCAATCTTCTTCGGTGGCTCTCCAGTGAACTCAGTGACACCATTCTCAGCGAACACTTGGAACTTATATTCTGTTACTGGTTCTAAATTGCTGATAGATACTTTGGTAGAGTTGAGACCAGAAGCAGCTGGCCTATACTCTACATTAGGACCACAATTAGTACAATGGACTCTATAGGTGATATCATTCCGTCCACCATTTTTGTGAGGTGGTTTCCATGCAAGTGATATAGAGAACTGGTCAGCGAATGTGACAGTTAGATTATCTGGGGCTGATGGTGGCTGTGTGCATGACACATTCTTGGGATCCTTCTTCGCTCTGTAGAATCCTGGTACACATTTGCATTCAACTGAAGCATAGGCCGTGGACTCTGAGTAGTCAGGGCATGGTATACATTGTTCATCTCCGGTGTGAGATTTGAATTTGCCCGGAGCACATTCATTACAGACCTGGTTATGGTGGTCAGGCTCAAAGCCTGCTCGACATTTGCAGGCACCGCTGGGTAGTGTCCACTTGCCGTCTCCTTTGCATAAATAAACAGGGGAAGCCTCACCTTGAGCAGTTTCAGCATTCTCAACGCAAGTCCCATTGGCTTGTTCTATTACTGTAACTTCCCTGCCAGTCGGCGTAGCTGGGAATCTGGCAAAGTTCACTGTGATCTCCGGGCAAGTTATATAGTAAACTTTGACGGCAAGCAAAGAAATACACGCGCCTTTATCCCTGAAGGCAAAATAAACACCTCTCTTTGTGACCGCTATGCTTTTGACTTCAGTGTTAATATCTACTTCAGAGTTGGTGTTGAACCTGCCTTCTCCAGCAGCAATGGGACCGACAAGCTTATAGCTCTCCGGCTCCCACGGAGGCTGCTCCCTGGTCGCCACATCAAACTCATAGTACAGAAGGCTGAAAGTTTCTTTGCAGCTCAAAGCGTTGCCAGGAAACAACGAGCAGTCACGTATAGTGAATTTAATCTCAATGTAAATACGGTTGGCGTTCCTCCGCTCGATGAAAGGTGTCCACAGCCAATTGTTAACGTTGTGATGCGCTACGTCGCATACCACGTACGACCGCCAGTTGATTTGCTTCTCGAAGTTGGTGTACGACTCCTCCAGCCAGCCGGGAGTGCTCGCTTGCGGCCCGTACGGGAAACGGGTCCAAGACAATGTCGCCTCCGTGGTCGTGTCAAGGAGCATTACTTGCTCCCCGCGAGCGCCCCACGCAGCCAGAACGATGCCCACCCACAACCCGATCATCTTGACCGCATAATAGCACGACGAAACACGACCGTCCACAACAATGTACCGAAAACAGTCACTCACTACATAACTAACGTGTCGACGTTCTAAAACTTCATCGAGATAAAGGCCCCGTCATTTTGCCTTCTCGATTGACGATTGCACTTGTGAAAACAGCACGCCGTGGCGCGACGCGGCCGCACGATTCACCGTGACGGCATAACGTTGACGAACGATCACGAATTATGTTGTTTTATGTGAGGATTCCGCATTTTTAATTTATATTGATCCTCTGTTACACTACTCTTGACATGGATGGACGCGCAGTAGTCGCCCGTGTTGCCTGCCTACCACATAGCAAGCTTACTGTCCACAGACTCAGTGTTGCTATCGCTAAAACTTGTGCACAGGTAGCCCTAAACGCAAGGAACATGCGCAGTAAAGGGCGACGGTCTGCGCATGCACTGCATTATTCTTATGTTGGTCTACCTGAAATGTATTTCGTTTCATATAATTTAAATGAATGGTGAATATTTCCATCTGCTGAGTTTAATAACAGAAGTCTTTTGTTTGTTCTGTTGTTTATGATGTTATGAACAACAATTACTTTCACTTTACTGACCATTAATGCTGAAACGCTCTATGAGAGCCAATAAAAATATTTTATAATGAGTTTTTAGATACCTAGCTAATCACAGAACAAAAGCATTTATTTACAGATTGTTCTTAATTGATAATTTTACCTCACTCGTACTACACCTGCGCTTTAATTCGTTATAGCAGTAGTTAAGAGATAGTAAAGATCGATTACGTTTGTTTTCTTAGGAAAAACTAATAAAGCTATCACAATTTTATATTTTTCTCAAAAAACTGATAAGTACAGCATTCTTGAACAATTTTATGACTAAGAATGATAACGTCATACTCATTATGTTTACCGGAACTTTGCTGTCATAAACAGTTTATTTACCTCGACGTTTTTTAATGATAACGTCATCAAATTATCAAACGTCCAATTTAATTTTTTTAAAGAGACTATTGATTTTGATGTTCCCAGAAGGGTGGGAATGAGACCTACCTTGAGCTAGGTACTTTAATAAGCTTGTACCATCTGTTGGACCTTTCTTAATGGAGCTGAATCCTTTCACCTGTAATAGGTAGATCATTATGGGAGACTTCATCGTGTTCTCTATTTAATTATATTTTGTATATAACTTAATATAAATATAATATTAAGTTCTTATTTTTATTTTGTTGGATTTTCAAAAAAAAATTGTTTTGTTTGTGTCTTCTTGTACATGTCTATTTATTAAGCTTATGGATTTTAATAATTAACCTCATTTTGCATACTTGCAATATGCGGTCGTTATAAACGGTTTACTTAGTAGCCGGTGTTTTTTTTTAATATTTAGCTATGTCTATTTTAAATCCACAAGCTTAATATCTATGTTCTATTTTATTTTTATTTGACATGAATATTTTTATTCTTATTTTAATTTTGACATGCGGAGACACATCTCCAAGTAATATTGTACAATTTGACCGTGGAGGCGTTTTACACCTCTGCTAAGCATAGATTAAGGTAATTAATTTGTTTTTGACCCTTAGAGACTATACATCTTTAAGTTATTTAGGCTAAGTAAGAATTTATTATTATTTCAGGGACCATAATATATACATCCCTATCTAATTTCTTTGATCTGGGGACCCTATACATCTCCTGATCATTCTTAACTAGTGCCAGTTCGTTCAATATGCCTAAAGCTTGCTGTGCTATTTATTGTTATCTTTTTTTTTTATGCGTGTTTGTCGTGTAATAATTATGTATATTGCACTGTAATCTGTTTTGAAAAAAGAAGAAAAAAATAATAAATTGCTGAGTTTCTTCTCAGTAGTATCTTCCATTTCCCGAAGCGCTAATAGATTCAGATATGTAAAAGAGCCTATATGGCCTACTTGCAAAATTTTTTTTTTCATTTTCATTGTCAATGATAATTATAATTGGCTGTGCCGTGTTATTGTAACGGCTACAAAATACAACTTGTCTTTTCATAGATTCATCGGAGCGGTTAAGGTGCTCTAGTCTAAGTTCGTAGGTAAGTGTTCAAACGATTTTGCGCACCTTCACGCTCCGACCTGCACTAAGCCAATATTTATGTTAAGTAACTAATTATAGCTCAACTACAGTTCGTGGAATGTAAACATTTTCGCACAAGGCCTCTTTCAGGAATTTGGGATGACGTCATCTTTAACTTCCGCTACTTCAACATCTTGGTACCTAGTTCGATGTATACTCGACCAAGTAATTGCTTGACCACTTTTGAACCTTATCCCTTTGTAATACGGTCGAAAAGTGGACAAGCAATTTCTTGGTCGACTATACTTTTTTTTTAATGCAATAGTAAGGAAAACAAGCAAGTAGGTCACCTGATGGTAAGTGATCACTACCGCCTATAGGTACAGACACCCGTAACATCAAAGAGATTGCAGATGCGTCGCCAACCCAGAGGGCCAAGATGGAATATCTCTTATGCCAGTAGGAGGGTGGTAGGACCTTGTGCAAGGTTCGTCCGGATCGCTACCACCATCTTGTTCGCTAATCCTGCCGCGAAGCAGCAGTGCTTGCACTGTTGTGTTCCGGCGTGGAGACCAAGATAGCCGGTGTAATTACTGGCACAAGAGGCATTCCATCTTAGACCCTCTAGGTTGGCAACGCATCTGCAATCCCTTTGGTGTTGCGGGTGTCTATAGGCGGAGGTACTTTTATTTATTCTATACGTAGGTAATAAAACAACAATTAATTTTAAACTTTATTAAACTAAACACGATTATCGCAAATGACATAAGAATTCAATTACATAATTGACTATTAATTCATAATGTAGAACATCCATGTTAATAAACTTAAGTTACACTATACCAATAACTGTCTGGTTTACTGGGCCCCAATTCTCGGTTCATGCGAGATGCATCTCACGTGCGAGGTCCGTCAAAATGTGACAGATTTCCAAGGGAATTGACAGTGGTTTTCGTGCGAGATGCATCTCGCATAAACCGAGAATAGCCCCGCAGGCTAGATCCTTTTCTTGGAGACGATCGTCTAGCTGTCACTTTTTGACGGATCTCGCACGTAAGATGCATCTCGCATGAACCGAGAATTGGGGTCCTGTCCCGCGCGGGACATTTGATTCTGGCCTACAAATCGGGACGTCTGGCAAAGCTGGATACGGGGCTAACGCTGCAGGGTCCCCGATGAGGGAGAAAAATCATCTACACACACACATACATATAATAACAGCAAAAAAAACCGTAACAGAAAACACCAACAAACGAATGAAAACAGTAATGGCGGCAATTCGATCTTCTGTCAAGACGAACGTTTTTTTTAAATTATACACAAACGAATGAAGTCCCTATTCTTATGTAATTTGAGATCAAAGGTAGTGCGGTTCATATTAAAAAAAAAATACTGGATTGACGTTTCCTATCGATAACCGTTTTAATATCAATGGATGCTAGTAGAGACCCACTTGAATTTTGACAGCTGTTCCAAATTTAAACTCATAACGTTACAGAAATCGGTACTGTAATGACCATTAAAGTACAGATTTGCCTACAACCACAGACAAGAAAGTTCTTATAATAAAATTGGTTGTAATAATGCTGGTCATTTCCTACGGTTTCTGAACGCATTATAGAGCACTAATGATATGTGTGTAGATAAAAATCATTACCCTCCATTTGCCGAAATGGAGGGTAATGAATTTTGTTCACCCAAATCGAGGCCTAAATTATAGACTTCGGCGCAGTAAGGGGCCACGACAAATTATGATTCAAACATTCTTGTTGTTTACATATGTCGCAGAAAATACCCATTTATTTAATTTACCTATGTTGAGTTTGGTAGACTTAACCATACAACTAAAGTAGATTGTGTACCAACGCTCTTGAAGCGCTTTCCACACAGACGGGGGTAACTTTCCACCCTCCAAACCTTAACATGTTGTCATGATTTTTTGTATGCTGTTGTTACGGGTTTGAGTTTTACAATATTCGAAGATTTGTCAATATTCGCTATTTAGAAGTTTCATACAAAACAAAATGTGTCAACATATAAATCCATAAAGAATATTAAAAACTTACAAACATAGTTCTAAATCATAACAAACATAAAATAAATCCTGATTATAGTTTAAGGTTTAGAGCAGCCATATTTAATTTACCCGACTACGGCAAAGCCAAAAGGATGGGCTATGTTTATAGCAATCTATAACATATGGCATTATATTCTGGGGTAACTCCACGGACAGGGATATGGTGTTCAATGGACAGAAGGGGCGTATTCGTGCGATCTGTGACATTTCATCCACCGCTTCATGTAGGCCTCATTTTATTAAGAGGAAACACAAGGGCCGTTTTTCCATACAAACGTCGTCCCCTGTTTCCTCTCTGGATAATGCCAGTAGAGCAATATTTTGTTTTCCAAAAAATCGATGGCCACTATAATGCATGTCCCTATGTTTTCCTTTTTTTCATAAATTAATAATTTAAAGAGATATGAACATTCAAAAACCTTAAAAAATTGGCCAGATTTTCGGCTGATTTCATACATTCAGAAAACAAATTTTACTAGATTATATAAAAAAGAAAAACATAGGAACACTGCCAAAGCTTTTCTTTAATTTTTAATTAAAAATTAAAAAAGTAGTTAAATCAGTTAAGTTTTGGAGAAGGAATCAGGGGTCTACGAATCGTTGATTTTGTGTACTTTAAATAGGTATTTTCAGTCCAAGCTGCGGCTGTCTCTATTACGCTTTGCGGGGGGAGGCTTGATAGATGGAGGCAGCAAGAGATTTTACAAATACCTATTTTTCAATTCTCTAGGCCTTGGTGTTTCCTCTTAAGCTACGTATACTGGCCCTGACGTGCATATACATATTCAAAATCTCAACTTATGTGAAATGTGACAGGAGCCAATTTCCTGTTTTTAGGAGTATTCGCCAAACAGGCAAAATTAACATAGCACCGTACAAAACAGCATTACTTGCTAAAAGCGTATTCGGCATGGCATCCAAGATTTTTAACAAGCTTCCGGAGATATATTAAGACGAAACACCAAGGTCTAGAGAATTGAAAAATAGGTATTTGTAAAATCTATTGCTGCCTCCATCTATCAAGCCTCCCCCCGCAGAGTGCAATAGAGACAGCCGCAGCTTGGACTGAAAATACCTATTAAAAGTACACAAAATCAACGATTCGTAGACCCCTGATTCCTTCTCCAAAACTTATCCGATTTAACTACTTTTTTCATTAAAAATTAAAGAAAGGCTTTGGCAGTGTTCCTATGTTTTTCTTTTTTTAAATAATCTAGTAAAATTTGTTTTCTGAATGTATGAACGCAGCCGAAAATCTGGCCATTTTTTTAGGTTTTTGAATGTCCATATCTCTTTTAATAATTAATTTATTAAAAAAAGGAAAACATAGGGACATGCATAATAGTGGCCATCGATTTTTTGGAACAAAAATATTGCTCTACTGGCATTATCCAGAGAGGAAACAGGGGACGACGTTTGTATGGAAAAACGGCCCTTGTGCTTCCTCTTAATGACCGAGGATGTTCATGATTTTAAAAAACTACTTTTTAATTTTTTGGCGGATAAGGCCTACTATTCAATGGAGGAGTATATGCGTGATAGTTTAACAATTTTTTAGGCGGTGTACTAATTTAGTGCATGACTTGATTATACTTAACTATAAGATATTTGTATGCCCTTGGGCGCAGCATAGTGATACAAGTATATAATCATTGTATTGTACCATCTATTTTGACCTATGTTTTGACAAATAAATTATTTGAATTTGAATTGAATTTGAATTATGTATTTTATATAGCTACAAACACGTTTCAGTCATGGTGTCAGGGGCCGCAAGCAAAAATTATTTATAGGCGCGAAATTTAAAATGGTTCGATAATTAAAATAGATTACAATTTTGTAACTTCAGGTGGGCCAATAACAAAGGCCTGGCGGACCGTGGGTTTCAGGTTGAGTCACAGAATAATAATAGTACTAACGTACAGAAACTTCTCTTTTTCGACCACCATTAAACGAATTCCAACTTTATAATCAGGCACAAAAAGTACGTATTACTTCATAAACATTCGCCAGGCGGCATGTGTCAAAAGGAAGGCGCCGCCCGCGCCCGCTTTTCACCCGCAATGCCCTGGTGCACCGCTAGGGTTGGGCTGCTTACTGTAAGACTATCAACGCGCGACACAGAGTGAGCGGGCGCGCGCGCGGCAAGCCGGCAACCTACTGCGATTAACCTATGCCATAGGTCATGCGGCGAGCGCACCTACATTGGGGAGTGGAACCCCCCTGGTTGAGTATAGCTGGTTTAGAGGGTGGAAAACGCTACCGCCATTTGTTTGCAGAGCGTTGGGTACGCAATAGTCTTAAACTTAAAACACAACAATTTAAAACAACCACATTTCCAACCAGTAGCCCTAACAAGACCATTCTTGTTCAATTTATATCACTATGCCGTCCGTATCTTACTAGTTATCTGTTTGTTTTACAGTGCAGGAAATAAGAAGCAACAACGCCTGTTAAAGAGTTTAGAGTATGTAGTCGTCTCTTTTTGGCACATTGTATTGCCATTTAAAGTAATTTCTGATCTATGTTCAACAGTGGACTTCTTGTGGCTTAGATGATGATGATGATGACTATTTCTGATATATAGTGCCGTTAGACTGAGCTGCAGGGGTAGATTAAACTTCAGAGGTCACATTAGGGTCACATACAATTTTAAAATGGACATATTATCAGCCTTTCACAAAACCAAATAATATTTATAAAATTGATAACGTACATTATGTAAATTTGAAAGATAAATATTTTCTACTAAAATAAAAATTTATACTAATAAATATTAGATTCATTTCAGCACCTTGTATATTTCGACTATTTTCTTTAGCTAACTTGATAGAAGCATTAATTAACAATAAATTACATCACTCTAGTTTTTAATCAAAATCACTGTTCATTAATTATAGAAACATATTAAATTTTTAGGACACAATTTGTTAGAGAGACAATAATTTTTAACACATTAGCATCCACAAGGATAACTTATAGCTCAGTGCGGTTCTCTGGCCAGGGCCGGATGTACCATATGGCTTTTTGGGGTTCAGCCCAGGGCTCCATAGATTCAAGGGGCTCCCAGCTACGTCAAATCAAAGTCAAAAATAGGCGATAATGCGAAAAAATCCATAATTTTATTTACTTTGAGTAATTAGGTGGGCCGCTAAGTAGTATTAGCCCAGGGCCCCCTAAACTCACAGTCCGGCCCTGTCTCATAATTTTAATCCAATAAAATGTTAAATAAATACCATAAAGTTGAGAAATACATACATACAATTTTGATTACCTACAATGTTTGAGCTATTCTAGTATCCTTTTAAACAGAAAAAATATATAAATATTATACTTTTTTAATATAGCAAAGAATTTACTTAATCCTAATAATAATTTTATTTTACAAACAGCATTAGTATTAGATATATCATAGCACTTGGTGTTTAATTCGTTATTATGGATGGAGTGATTATATTTATCTATGTATGTATTTTTTTTTAGAGATGCGCCGAGTAACATTTTTGCCGAGTAACGAGTACCGAGTTTTACTCGGTTCAATTTTTCTTCAACCGAGTACTCGGCCGAGTAACTCGGTTCAATCAAATTCCCATTTCGCGCGCGTAAACAAGTACAAACAGGTTCGCGCCGGTCGAGCGGCCGGCTCGCGTTGATACACCCCTCACCCCGCCCGCGCCTTTCAACTACCAGTCACTTGATAGTTTGCAAACAAATACTTCACGTTGCATGTCATAATAGATAAATAATTGAAAAAGTTTGTTAATTAACGATTGCCTGTGTGTAGGACCTGATCAGTGATGACCTAGTTTTGATTAACACTGTTGTTTTAATTAAATCTACCTAAATATATTGCTTTTCTTAAACCGAGTATACTCGGCATTCAAACCGAGTTATTCGGCCGAGTACGAGTATTAAAAAACCCGCCGAGTACGCCGAGTACCGAGTTTCCACCGAGTACTCGGCCCATCTCTAATTTTTTTTAATGATTTAAATTGCTACTATCTCATATCTGTACATTAGGGAATGCAAACTAAGCTATTTTCTTCAAGAAATAACTGGGTGAAACCGGTTAAAACTGGTTTTAACCGGAAATTCTTAAAGAAAATAACTCGGTTTGCATTCCCTACTGTACAATAGGAGATATTAAAAAGAAAAAAATACGAGGTGTCTTTATAAGAGCAATAGAAGCCAATACAGTTACTTTAAAACTATTATGTTTGTCTGTATATCTGTAGTTCTGTTTGTCACGCAGAATCTACTGCACGAAATTGGATGCGGTTTTCAAAATATGTCACCCCTTTGAATGTTTTTCTATATAATGTATTTGATCATCTTATGTACTCAAATATTATCTAATACTGGCTGTTTAATACCTACAAGTATATTAAAGTACAATTAAATTTATGTCAAATGTTCCTAAGCTATTAAAAACCAAAGAGTCAGATGAAATTTTAATTATTTTCTATTACAGAAATAAAATTGTATTGGAGCCTTGGCCAGGTTTTAAGTAGCTGAAATTATATTTTTAGTACAAATGTTGTATGTCTGATTTAATTTATGCTATTTTATGTGAGTTAATCAATTTATTCAGTGAAATATCTATCAGGAAACTCGATTTTTCGGCGCCTTTATTAACACTAGAGCAGTAGCAGAAAATTGTTGATTAGCCCGATAGATCCCTTTTTTGGAGTCAAATTGTGTCACCATCGATAGTTGAGTTATAAATTTAATATTCTGTAAGTTTGTTTTTGTAAATGGTGGTGGTACTTTATGAAACTAAATAAAAATATTTTCTTTCTTTCTTTGTTCTTCAATAAAGTGTGAAAATTTGCGATAGTAGAAACAATTTAAAACAAACTTATTAGACCAGTGTTTCTTAATCTGTGGTTGTTGGACCTCTGGGGGTCTGCAAGCATATGTATGGGGGTCCAGTCTTATCTACGGACCGTTTAACAATCATAGATAAATGCTGCCAAAAGTCTTGTAATCGCTATGCACTCACAATTTTTTGTAATTTGTAGTACTAAAATAAACGGTCCGAAATTTATTGTTGCTTTTTTTATTAAGGGGGTCCATAAAATTGTACTTGATTTCCTAAGGGGTCTGTGGACAAAAAAGGTTAAGAAACACTGTATTAGACCTATTACCAAAAAAGCCTATATTACTTAAATCTAGTAGCGGATTAGAGCATCAATTTATCGCCCTGTATGGCTAAGTTGAGTGCTTCTATATCCTTGAACACATGCTCCCAGGCTGGTGATGTCTCAGTTAAACCAGGGTTGATTAGCACGGAGTGCCATCCCGCTGCCCTCGCACCCTTGTAGTCCTTCTCGACGTCGTCCCCAATGTGGAGACACTCGGACGCAGACACCGAGTTCTTAACCTCCTTAATTGCATAATCGAAGATACGTTTATCAGGTTTGCTGAAGCCAACGTCGTAAGATGTTATAACAAAATCAAAATGGCTACTTAAACTTATGTTATTCAGTACCTCGTTCAGCCTCGGGTCGTAGTTAGATATAATGCCTGTAGCAATACCTTTTCCGCGTAGAAGATAAAGGAGTTTCTCGCTGCCGTCGGCCCGGCGCCAGCATTTCGTAGTTTTGAACTCTTCTATCAGGCGTTTCGCGATACCATCGACGTTCGCTGTGGCTGGTAGTATCCCCGCAAACGTTGATTTGACGATCTTTCGCCACCATTCCTCCCAATTTATAGTATCTCTGCCGAAATTAGGATGTTCTTTACCAATAGATTTGAAGCTGCTAAGAAATCGAGTCTTCACCTGTTGCGCGTCTACGGTAAATCCGAAATCCTGAGCGACGACCGCGTAATGCTGCCACGGGGGAGTGCGGAATTTTAATATCGTATTTGTGGCGTCTAATGTTACCAATTTTATGCCGCGCAAGCTCATTTTTATTTCATGTTTGAATTGTCAACGCTAACGCTTTCTGATAAAGTAATCTTTTACCTCTTCGTTGTCAGTGAATACTTCTCTGTCTTCTAGATTGGAAGCAACATTTTTGTATAAAAGAAAAGAGGAATACTTGAAGAACAGCACGGCACAAAAATAAATATAAATATATTTTTTATTCATTTTCTTCTTTTCGATGAGCCGCTCATGGCTTACATTGTGATAGACTAAGGTTTGTTTGTCTTTCTGCCACGGAGTTGACAGAGTTGCCATCTTCTAATTGTATTGTATTGGTATTGTATTTTATTTCATTTCCATTATACGTCGTCACTTGTAATAAGTAAAGAGTTAACTTGAAATGTGAATAAACAGTGACTGAGTTTTTTTCCACATCATTTTGTTTTAGTTTTTAACAAAATTAATGTTGTTACATTATAAAGATGCACTTCTATCAATCCGCTCTGAATAGCTTACTTGCTAATCTGTGGCTTATTTATCTTTAACAAAGTCCGGGCTTAATGATAATTGTTTACAGTGATAAAATTTTCAATTAGGCGTAGTAAATTGACACGTAATAAGTAAATTTATTACGACTGGGATGCTAATACGCCAATACTAAGTCTTCCATCAGCTATGTGTGATTTTGGTTGAATAGTCACCCAGATATATTGAATTGTGTTATAGTATTTTATTACTGTTATTATAATTCATTAATCTAATCATCATCCAATGACTGTATAGGTTTAGATCCCTTTGTCTGCAGAGACGACAAAGTAGAAAAATAAACAGTGACAGCTGTCGTTATGACTTTTACTGCCTGCCTGCCTAGCCTTGAGGATTAACCGCAGGCTGGCCTTTGTCAACGTCACTATTTCGTTTGTAATACTTTATATTTTACCTTAGCACAGAGGCCTTTCGGTCTTTTCCATCATTTCTAAATAACTCTGTACATGAAATACTGGATGTACTTACTCATTCCTAAACTGCTAGTTTAGCCGAGTTCAGCGTTATATTTCCTGCATATCGTATTATTTTAACAGTTTTCCTTTGCTGCTCTCATTAACTCGTTTTACAACCATGCCGTATGTGAATAAAGGTACGTTGTTGTTGATATAACTTATTATAAAACTGCTTATAAATCCGAAATAGGCCACGTCAGTTGTTGATGTTTTTTGAGCATCTCGAAACTTCCCCACAACGAGGAAGACGTAACTTATCTCTTATCATAACTGATCTCTTAAAATATACCGCTTTGTGTACAAGTTTCGAAATAGGTACACTCGCCAAAAATATATCACAGCGGGCAAGGTGTTCAAAATCGAAATATGACCGTACAAATTTGGCAATAGAGTCGTATTCAGATGTTTTTGAGCAACTAGCTTATTCCAATATATTTGATGGCGTCTGTACCTATGTCATTTGTGTTTGTAATTTATCATGACTGGGTTGCATGATGTTCTGACATAGTTTACGTGTTTTTTATACTATGTGGGTGTCAGGTAGGGTGACGAACTGTTAGTGTATCAACCGTTTTCAGCTATCATTTTGGCCGTGTCCTGTATTTCAATAAGAAAAATACAGGACCATAAAAGAAGCCTTTATTCTACCATCATTTTGTTCTTAATACTAATTTAGTCCGTTATGGAAGTCGCCTCTTTGGCGTAGCCTCCCCAAGGTACCTCCATGTATTTCTATCTTTGGCAACTCTCAACCATATTGCTCCACAACTCTGTCTGAATATATCCTCCCATCTTTTCTTTGGCCGACCTCTTTTCCTTTTCACACTTCGTGGTAACCATTCTATAACTTTCTTTGTCCATCTATTATCATGTAGTCTAGTAGAAGTAAAATACAGGACCATTATGTACCAAAAAAAACTTGGTCCTGTATTTCTCCATGAATCCTGTAATTTTAGATCACGTGTCCTGTAAAATGAGCACTCAGGCTTGGTCACTCTAGTGTCGGCAGAAAATGATAACTTAGTTAGGTTTTATCTGCTTTTTTCTGGTTACAGATAGTGAGGAACAAAATGACTGTATAATCTTTAAATAGTATAAAAAACTCTGTATTTGCATCTGTCTGCCCTCATCTTATCTTCCGCTGGTTACTCATTAACATTTCGCACGCTTAGAATTAAAGTGGCCCATTTCTGAATAATACACATCCCAAAATATCACCTTAATTAAAAGACATAGGGTTTAATTTTGGGAAATATCATATTTAGAATTGAGTCGCTTTAATTCTAAGGGTGCGATTTAGAGATTTTTTAGACCACTATAAGGCTGTGTTTCCACCAGAGACGTGCGAGGATGCGTAACGAGGGATGTGTTTGTAAAGAACCAATGAGCCGTTTCCACCAGAGCTGTGCTGACCGAGGCGAGGTAAATGAAGCGATTCTATTGCTTCTTACAAACACATCCCTTGCTACGCATCCTCGCACATCTCTGGTGGAAAAGCAGCCTCAACCATTATTGCAACGTGTCATCACTAAGATATTATGACATTTATTAAGAGGAGTGTGAACCCAGCCCGAAAAAGCGCGCCCCATCCAAACGGCGATAACGTTTTCCACCCTCTAAACCTATGGCAATGATTTTTTGGTATATTGTCATTATGCTGGAACTAGGTTTGTTCTGATTTTTTTTTAATATTCCTCATAGATTTGACAATAGTTGCATTTTAGGAGTTTCATACAAAACAAAAGAGCGTAACTATTAAGAATATTTAAAAAATCAAAACATACAAACCTAGTTCTAGGGCATAATGACAACATACAAAATAATCATGGCTATAGGTTAAGGTTTAGAGGGTGGAAAACGTTGTCGCTGTTTGTATGGAGAGTGCTGCTTGGTTCACACTCTGAAGCCAACTATGACCTTTATTGCGGGAAGTTTCTACGGTGGTCAACAAATCAAACTGTTTGAATGTACAACACATTGTAATTAAGTTTTCCTATGGTAGAGAAAATGCTTTTTAATCAAACCGTGAAATAATCAATTTATTCCGCATCAGCATCAGTACGCTATAAGCCAGTGCGAGGTTGTAGCTATTGACAGTGACTTTGTACGCATGAACTTTGGAAATAGGTATCTAACTTGAATTCTCGGTAGCGTCAGGGGGGTTCCACTTCGCACTGTAGGTAAGCTCGACCGCCTTGCCTATGGCATAGGCAAATCGCAGTAGGCTGTCGGCTTGCCGCGCGCTCGCTCGCTCGCCCCCGCCGTGTCAGTGTAATTGAAAACGAATGCCGCGCAATTCTAGCGTGACGCCGGGAGTAGCGGGGGGAACGAGGGCGCGGGCGGCGCGTCCCTTTTGACTTGCGCCGCCTGGCGCATGGAGTATGAAGTAATACTAACTTTTTGAGCGTGTTAATAAAGTGGGAAGTCGTTTGTCTGTAAAGGTACAATTATTTGAGGTGAATGGGGGTGAGGAATAACTCGATACAATTTTTATATGAACAAACTAGTTTCTATGAGGACCGTCGGGAGGCAGCACTCGCGACGGCGCTTGCTGCGTTATCGAAATGTGTCTTTTTGACG
The DNA here is from genome assembly GCA_963691745.1 of Ditula angustiorana. NCBI lineage: Eukaryota > Metazoa > Arthropoda > Insecta > Lepidoptera > Tortricidae > Ditula > Ditula angustiorana. The sequence continues at coordinate 761,804 of OY829472.1, read as the reverse complement.
GTTCGCTGTAAAGCTCGCTAGGTGGCGCTGAGAAGCGTTAACAAAATAAATTCGTAGACTAGCCTTAATATAATATGTAATTTTTTTCATTATCCAGATGGAGTTCTGGTCCAGAAGTCTCCGTTCAGCATCTATGGAATCTTCTGGGCGATCGTTAACTTCTTTTATCTGTGGTAAGCATTCTTCATTATTTAACACAATAAACCTTTGATGATGCGTAAAATATTGTCTCTGATACATCGCATTATCCTAATGTCAAACGCGAACTGAAACTAAAAGATCTATCCATGTATTGTACCACTGTAGGGGTCGGTGGCGTCAGGGAGTTTTCACTCCGCACTGTAGGTACGCTCGGCCGCCTTGCCTACAGAGTAGGCAAACCGCATTAGGTTGCCGGCTTGCAACGCGCTCGCTCCCTCGCCCTCGCTGTGTCAGTGTAATTGAAAACGAATGCAACGCAACCCTAACGTGTCGCCGGGAGTTGCGGGGGAAGGCGGACGCGGGCAGCGCGTTCCTTCTGACGCAAGCCGCCTGGCGAATGTGTATGAAGTTATACGAACTTATTGTGCGTGTTAATAAAGTTGAAATTCATTTAATCACGGTCGTAAGAGAGACTTTTCTGTACGTTAGTACCACGGACGCACGGGTTAGTACTATTATTTATTCTGTGGTATGTATGTATGATTCTTTATTGTACTAAACACATAAAATAACAGATAACAGGACAAAACAGATGTACAAAGGCGAATCTATCCCTTTAAGGGATCTCTTCCGGTTAACCTTTGAGCGATTGACAGGACCCAAGATCTAGAGTATTTAGACGCACAGAAAAAATAAAGAAAAAGCAAAGTAAGCTAAACCTACTTAACTCTTTGGTCTGGTCTGGTCTGTGGTGGCGTGGTAGTCACGGCAGCTCACGACAGTCACGACGCTTTTAGGCGTCCTTGGCATTGAAAAAGTTAACAATTAGGCTCGGGTTACAAATATCAGGGGGTCTAGTACGCTAGCTTTTGTCGATGACATAAAGCATTTATCTCGTTCTAACCAGTATGCGTGTGCGAGAGGGACCGAAGCGTTTATGTACTCGGCAAAGGCTAGCGTGCTGTTATAGCTGTGGCCCGTTTCACGAAGCTACAAGTTACAATTTTACAAGTCTAAACCGGCAACATTGGTCATTATGCCCATTGCCATTGGTCAATATTGACCAATGTTGCCAGTTTAGACTTGTAAAATTGTAACTTGTAGCTTCGTGAAACGGGCCAGTGGAGTCACCCTGGTGTTGCTATCTACATTCCGTTTAGACCTGTACATTCCGTAGGGATCTGACAGGTCCTTCTGACATATCTCGAATGTGACTTCATCTCTACTGACACGAGAATTGCCTCGCTGGTGAGATTTAAAAATTGCAACCCTGGTGACCAGAAAGGTTGATAATGGATGGTCTTGTATATTCACAGGTTCCAGACCCTGGTTGACCCGAACTTCAACAAGCTCGGGGACAACTATACCAGAGACTACAGGAAACCAGGTGGCGGGTAAGACAGCTTTTAAATTTTCATCTATAAATTAGATGACTTTGCGGGTGGTAGGACCTTGTGCAAGGTCCGTCCGGATCGCTACTACCATCTTGCTCGCTAATCCTTCCACTAAGCAGCAGTGCTTGCACTGTTGTGTTCCAGCGTGGAGAGCAAGACAGCCGGTGTAATTACTGGTATAAGCGATATTCCATCTTAGCCCTCTGGGTTAGCAACGCATCTGCACTCTTTGGTGTTGCAGGTGTCTCTAGGCGGTGGTGATCACTTACCATCAGGTGACCCACTTGCTTGTTTGCCTTTCATAAAAAAAACTAGCGATCTGCCCCGGCTTCACGCGAATACAATTAGGATATGATGTACATAAAAACCTTCTGTAGAAAATTCTCTAAATGACAGTGAAAAACGTATCAAATTCCGTTGCGTGGTTTAGAAGGAGCAAGTGGCTGAAGATATCAGGACAGACAGGAATGAATAGTGACTTCGTTATCTACACTATAATCTACACTTCTACACTAATATAATAAACAGGTAAACTTTGATTGTTGTTTACATATTTAATAGTATTTTATCTACACACATATCATAAAGGCTAAATAACGCGTTCAAAAACCCTAGGAAATGACCAGCATTATAACAACCAATGTTATTATAAGAATTTTCTTGTCTGTGGTAGTAGGTAAATCTGTTCTTTATTGGTCATCACATTACCGATATCTCGTGACTGCTCGTGACGTTATGAATTTAAATTTGGTACAGCTGTCAAAATTCAAGTTGGTCTCTATTCTAGTATCCACAGATATTAAAACAGTTATCGATACGAAACGTCATCTCAGTATGTTTTTTTAATTTAAACGCACGACATTTGATCTCGAGTGACATGACAATAGGCACTTCATTCGTTCGTCTATGGTTTAAAAAAAAACGTTCGTCTTGACGGATAGATCGAATCACAGAGTACCTTTTTAATATACATGGCCGCCATTAGTTGTCATTCGTTTTTGGTTTTTTGCTGTAACGTTTTTTTGCAGTTATGATATGTGTGTAGATAAAGTAATGTATGCAACTGTATATAAATAGGCCTTAAAACACTCGTGTGATCCTATTATGAAACTCGCTGACGCTCGTTTCATAAAACCACACTCGTGTTTTAAGGCCTCTCATTATATAGCAGTTGCATAAATACATATAACAACCAAGACTCGCGTACAAACATTCATATTCATCATGCATATAACCCGGGAATCGAACCCGGAACCTCCAGCTTCATAGTCAGGGTCACTAGCCACTAGGCTATCCGGTCGTCAAACAGAACGTTTTATGGTCAATTATACAAAATTGTATTCAGCAATAATAGTTTTAAGAAATCTTTTTTTCGTTCCAGGCCCCCAAAACCGCCGTCCAAGAAGTTCGGCGGCTTCCACAACTCGGGCTCCGCTCCGGGCCCGGCGGGCGGCGGGTGCGGCTGCGCCGGCTAAATTCCAACCTTAAAAACAACTGCTTAACTGCGTTCCTATTTCAAACGACGGATCGTTTTGAATCGCTAACCGTTCAACTTTGGCAGATGTCAAAAAAATGTGTCAAATTTTGACGGCTCACGTCACTTGAATAACTAAAGCATAATCTCCTCCAGATCCTCCCAGAAAACCACCAAAAGTACGCAACCGAACATTCTTCCTACGTGTCTAATGTACAAGTTGTTGGTGGCAAAATACATCCCAAACACAACAGAGATGTGAAAGCCATAAAAAAAAACTAAAGCATAGATGTAGCCTCAGTACATCAACTCAAGCGTACTGTCAACTGTCAAAATGACTTGTGTGTGTGTGTGTGACCTTTGGTGTACGTCAAAACCATAGAAAGAGTTTTGAAATCGAAAGCTATATTTTATTAGCTGATCATTACTTGAAATGGCAATACAATGTGTCTAAACGAGATGACTACGTACTCTAAACCTCCTCTTCAATTGACACCCTGGATAATGAATTGACAAAATGGTTACCTCTGGTGTGCAAACAGCACCAAACTTAGCCGACCATTAAAGAGGGAACAGAGAAATTGTCTATGCTCGAACGGGACAGACATATCAACTTCACAGTGCATACCATATGCCTCCCTATCGGAAAATGACAATTTCTCGCAGTTCCAACCAAATCTGGTTACAATTTACACCAATTGACCCAGTCCCAAACTAAGCAAAGCTTGTATTATGGATACTAGACAACGGATATACAAACATATATAGATAAATACACACTTAAATACATATAACATCCATGACTCAGGTACAAACATTTGTATTCGTCGCACAAATATTTGCCCATACCGGGAATAGAACCCGGGACCTCATGCACAGTAAGCAGACACATGCACCACTGTGCCATACAGGTCGTCCAAAGTATGTAGTCGTTTCTTTAAGAGGAGTGTGAACCCAGCGCTCTCCATACAAACGGCGATAACGTTTTCCACCCTCTAAACCTTAACCTATAGCCATGATATTTTGGTACGTGTCATTATGCCCTAGAACTAGGTTTATATGTTTTGATTTTTAAATATTCTTAATAGTTTCAAAAATATTGACGCTTTTTTGCTTTGTATGAAATTCCTGAAATGCAAATATTGTCAAATCTACGAAGAATTTAAAAAAATCAAAACATACCAAAAAATCAGTGACCTAGGTTAAGGTTTAGAGGGTGGAAAACGTTATCGCCGTGTGTATGGAGAGCGCTTTTTGGGGCTGGGTTCACACTCCTCTAAAGTCTTCTATGCTATACTAATTCTATGTTTTTCACCATAGCCATGATGTCAAATGCGAATTTGACTATGACTATGTGCCACGAAAGCTCGCGACGCCTTTGAGCGTTCGCGGCATTCAAAGGGTTAACACGATCCGTTATTTGAATAAGGAACTGGTGTACCTAGCGCTCTCCAAACAAACTGCGGTAACGTTTTCCACCCTCTAAACCATAGCCTCGTAAGGCCCAAGTCCTACGAATAGAAACTGACGTTGAACTCCCTGTCTCATACAATATGATACAAAATTCATAGAACGCCATTTGACGTGGGCCTTACGAGGTTAACCTATAACAAAGTTTTTTTTAGCATGTTCTTGTTATTCCTTAGAATTAGGTTTGTATTCTCTCATTTTTTAAATATTCTTTTTTTATATGAAATTCCTAAAATGCAAATATTATCAAATCTATGAAGAATATTTAAAAAATCTGGTTTTAAGGCATAATAACAACATACAAAAAAACCCGGCCAAGTGCGAGTCGGACTCGCGCACGAAGGGTTCCGTCCCATTACCTATAATACACAATTATTTTATTCTGTTTTTAATATTTGTTGTTATAGCGGCAACAGAAATACATCATCTGTGAAAATTTCAACTGTCTATCACGGTTCATGAGATACAACCTGGTGACAGACAGACGGACGGACAACGGAGTCTTAGTAATAGGGTCCCGTTTTACCCTTTGGGTACGGAACCCTAAAAAACATGGCTATAGGTTAAGGTTTGGAGGGTGGAAAACGTTGTCGCCGTTTGTATGGAGAGAGTACACAATAGACTTAAGTATTCATTTAATTATTAATTAACTCGTACATTGCTGAGCTCGTAACTTAAATTACTAAGTATGTAAATAATCTCATATTACCTTAATAAATATATTAATCTTACTTTTGTTTTATTTAATACTAGCGACTTCGTTCGCGAGGAATTAGTGGCCTATGTCCGTCAGGGATAGTGTAGCTTTCTATCTGTGAAAGAATTTTTGAAATCGGTTCAGTAGTTCCAGAGATTTATTTATTCATACAACACAGGAAGGAAAACGAGCAAGTGGTTCAGCTGATGGTAAGTGATCACCAACGCCTATAGACACCCGTAACACCAAAGGGATTTCAGATGCGTGGCGTGTGCGTGGCCAACCCAGAGGGCTAAGATGGAATACCTCTTGTGCCAGTAATTACACCGGCTGTCTTGCTCTCCACGCCGGAACACAACAGTGCAAACATTGCTGCTTAGGCTGGATTCGCGAACAAGATGGTGGTAGCGATCCGAAGTCACATGACATCCGTCTGGATCTTGCATGAAGAACTATACCATGGATTTCGCCTCAGTGCAAAACTGTCAAAATCGTTACCTGCGTTAAACGTCAGGGTAGTAAAATCTGCAAATTAATTAGAAAAACAGGTTATACTAACTTAATGTACACCAATGTTAACAATTCTGTCAATTCATGTGTGTACAGGTGGTGTACAGGGTGTGAATTGAAGGGCAGGTTAGAGTATGTAGTCGTCTCTTTTTGGCACATTGTATTGCCATAGTAAGTAAAGAGTTCAGCTAATAAAATATCGCTTTCAATTGAATTACTCTTTCTATGTTATACTAATTCTATGAGTACAGGGCGTAGAAAGAGAACCCACGCAGTCTAAGGGGCAAGAAACTACAAATCAAGGTACTAAACAAGAATATTCGGTATTCGGCCAAATAATATGTAGATATTCGGTATTCGGCCGAATATCATAAAAGGAGCCGAATAGGCCGAATACCGAATAGTAACCGAATATTCGTTGCAAGCCTAATTAAGAGTGATTTTATAAATTCCCGTTAATTATTAAAAACATTTTCCAAAAGTAATTATTCTTTTTCCAATTTATAAAAATATTGTTTTTTTTTATTGACATCGTAAATGACTCCAGGGAAAACTGCCTTAAAGATGGTATGTGTGTATTTGCTGTCCCTTTCGGAGACACGCTCGGCCGCAGTCTTTCAATAGTATGTCTATGGTCTTGACCATGTCTTGACCTTGACGGATAGATGGAATTGCCGCCATTACTTGTTGTCACTCGTTTGTCGGTTTTTTGTTGTTACGGTTTTTTGCAGTTATGATATGTGTGTAGATAAAGTAATGTATGCAACTGTATATAATTAGACCTTAAAGACTCCTGTGATCCTATTATGAAACTCGCTAATGCTCGTTTCATAAAACCACTCTCTTGTTTTAAGGCCTCTCATTATATAGCAGTTGCATAAAATATTATAATAATCCTAGTGAAGATTTGAAACTATCAGCGTCTTTCTCTTTCCAAATAGAAGAGTACAAATCAAATTATAGTCTTAGAAATATGAAATCTTGCACGTTATTTTCAATTTTATTTGTTTCAACCATAGAGGTGCGATTTAAAAATAGTTACACCTGTAACAAAAATGCCATAAATATGCCGGTTGCGTTTAAAAAACTAAATCCGATGTCAGTGTCAATCGGTGTCATTGTTGCTTTGGTTTGTTACGTGCAGTTTACCTGGTTTTATTAGTTGTGTTTGTTTGTTTGGTTCAGTGCACGCGGCACCCATCGCCGCCAGTGACAAGCCGTCGCCGGCGCAGCCTAGCCGACCACGGGGATGAAGGTGCGCTTAGCTCAGGCGGGGTAACAACTTCCTGGAAAGTCGGGAGAGTCAGGGAAACTTCAGGGAAACTCATTGTGGTCAGGGAAGTAAGGGGTCACCAGAATGTCACGGATAACTGAAACTTACAGTCAGCTCCACACAGTTTCCCAATCTTCGCTCATTAAAGTTCAATCCTTTTCCTTAAAAATAATTAGTATCAGTGACTTGTTATTAATAGACAGGTTATACCCATACAAAAACTCCAAGACAAAATGATCCGAATGCAGTGGCGCACACATAGTGAAGTGTGTAAAAGGGACAACGTGATTAAAACCATAGAAACAAAGAAGACAGCTAGTATTTAGCTGTTGCGAATATTTTTTTCCAACGGACCAATCACGGCCTTGCAGGGCTTTGGAATTTGGAATTGACCGCAAACACAAAGCTAAGGTTAACATGCGCACCGTTCGCTTGTTGCTTTGCGACTGAGGACACTGGTGCTATTTAACTCCAATTTGGAGCTCGCTACCGGAGCGCTTGTAACCTATCTACCTTTTTTAATATCATTGATTAGTATGTTTATCTTCTCGCGTACTGTAAAATACCAAACAGAAAGAAAGAGCACAATCAAAGCAGCACATTCCCCGTTTTACGTGATCGTATGCTTTATTAGTTAATTTACCCGACTGCCACCAGAAACGAGGGTAACTATAATTAAACCTTATCTAAACTAAACCCAAGAAGGCCATAGAAGATTCGATATCGATATGACCTAATACTATCATAAACATACACAGATAAATAAAACATAGATCCCCGAGCCACTCCTAACTTATCTCCTTGTCGGTGGCAGCAGCAGGCGTGCGCAAGCGCAAGCAGCCCTGCGCTGCCCTCCCCGCGCGCTGCGCCCGCCCCGCCCGCGCGTTGCGAGGCTAGCGCCTCTGCCACGAGACTTGTGAGTTGTTACAAATGACAAAATGTTAGATAAAATAATGAATCTAGGTTTCTTGTAACGTTTTCTTAATTTATATTTTCGGCTCCTATTCTAATTCTGTTTATAATTAATTGGTATCAAGTTTAATGTGCATGAGAAATTTGTTTAGATGACAACATTGACAACACAAAGTTATTGACGATGCAAAAGTGATTTTTTTCTAAATCCTACGAGAATAAATGACTTTTTATCTTTTATGGCGTTTGTCAGCGCTCGCGCTCGGGATGCGCGCGCAGCGGACGCGGCGGGGCGGGGGGAGGGGGCGAGCAACTCGGCCGTATCGAGAGGAAGGTACGTACATACTAAGCAAAGTAGGTTATTTCCTCTTGGAAAAACCGGTTTAAACCTGTTATTTCTTAGTACAGTCACAGAATAAATAATAGTACTACCGTACAGAAACTTCTCTTTTTTGACCGCCATTAAACGAATTCAAACTTTATGATCAGGCACAAAAAGTTCGCATTACTTCATAAACATTCGGCAGGGGGCATACGTCAAAAGGAAGGCGCCGCCCGCGCCTGCCTTCCACCCGCAATGCCCTGACGCACCGCTAGGTTTGGGCTGCTTACTATAATATTATCTCGCGCGACACAGAGTGAGCGGGCGCGCGCGCGGCAATCCGGCAACCTACTGCGATTAACCTATGCCATAGGTAATGCGGCGAGCGCACCTACAGTGCGGAGTGGAACCCCCCTGGTACAGTATACGGCAGAGAAGCATACAAGTGTAACTTTTGTCCTATTCTGTATAACCACGTGAACTCTTGCAACTGTGATTAAATTGAGCCGAGACGTTAAGTTTGGTGTGACGCAATTTTGTTTGTTTGCAGAGCGCGTCGCCGCGTAAGTAAACAACGCACTTTTACTTCAAACAAAGGCTACTTTGTAAGGGGTGCGTGAACAACAACATTCAGTAATTAATACTAATTACGACGGACTTAACGTCGGTATGTATAGGAGAGAGTTCCTTAGTTTGAAGGTTGGATAAGTCTTTGGGTTTAGATCAATAGTTCCCAACCGGTGGTCCATGGACCACAGGTGGTCCGTGAGAGTCTCGGCAGTGGTCCGCAGGAGGATCACGCGCCTTATTTTTTTTTAATGAAATAGGAAGGTTTACCTTCCTATTTCATAAAGCAAGTGGATCGGCTGATGTTAAGTGATCACCACCGCCTATCGCAACACCAAAGAGATTTCAGATGCGTTGCCAACCCAGAGAGCTAAGATGGAATACCTCTTGTGCCAGTCATTACACCGGCTGTCTTACTCTCCACGCTGGAACACAACAGTGCAAGCACTGCTGCCTAGCGGCAGGATTAGCGAGCAAGATGGTTCGCCTTATTTATAACAGTTGCCAATAAACGGAGATATTGAAAGCAATGAGATGCGTCGAACACATCTATCTATGGCAATAGCTTTTTTAGATCTACTTTAGCGAATAATAGCGATTTTTTTTACGCATAGTTTTGAATATAGTTTGTTTTCTGATAAATGTGATTCTTAGATGTGATTTTTAATTGTTAAACCTTCCGGTCCCGTTAACAATAGAACAGTCAAAGTGGCCCTTGATCGTAAAAAGGTTAGGAAACACTGGTTTACACAAACTGTAAGGAGTATTTTACACGAAGCGAGTTTTCGTATGCGAGTTGCAATACATTGCGCGGCTCGATCAATCGCATCATCATCATACATCCGTAGCCCGCAGTGTTATTGAACTCGCATGCGAGAACCCGTACCAAGTAAATGGGCCTTAGTTTAAATTATTGTAATCGAAATTATTTATTTCTATTTTTTTTTATTTACTGGAATACGCAAGGCACGGAATGTTGATGTTGCAGGTTCGAATCCTGCCATTACACTAATTTTTCTTTGTGTTGTCATTCATTATATAGCATTTTGGCCTCAGTTTAGTTTAGTTTATGTTAGTTTATTTATTCAGTCAATATAATTACATTATAAATTGCAAAAAATGTCAAATTACACGTTTTTATATTGAGATCGTCAAATTTCATAAAAAGCATTAATCAATAAAACTAAAACAAAATTAATACTGGAATGTCAGCTTAATTAAACAAATAAAAAACCATTAAATACTAAAATAAAACTAATCAAAATTAATATTTCAACATAATAAAAATAATAAGCTTATACACTAAAACTAAGTCAAAATTAATATTAAAATTGGAATGGGAATTGGAATCCTTATGATTGCAGATTCCCCGGCGACGTGGTCGGGAGGCGTGGGGGGCGCGGGAGTGGCGGCGCGAGAGCTGCGGCGCGGCGCGCGCGCACTGCGCGACGCACGTGACCGTCTGCGTGAGCTGCACGAGGTTGGTCGCGCGCGCTATAAAATAAATAAAATAAAAATCATTAATAGATTCAGGCGTTACTTTGCGGAGGTCCATATCAACAAACTGGAACAAATTACCTTGCTACTCCGCGAAACCAGTGCCGGGCTCGTGCAAAATAGCTGCGTCTGTGCGACACATATATGTTCATGCAAAAACCCACCCTCCTACATTACGCTAGGAGTACGCCATTCGTTCAAGTAGCGGACGGTCGTACTGTTCGATCTTGATGATGCCTCGTATAGAGGCGAAACGCGTGTCGATCGTGTAGTTTTAGTGTTTAGTGGTGGTGGTGTGTAGTTAAGTCTGTGTGATATATGTTGTTTCGTGTGGAAGCGGAGGAGGGTGGGTTTTTGCATGAACATATATGTGTCGCACAGACGCAGCTATTTTGCACGAGCCCGGCACTGGTTTCGCGGAGTAGCAAGGTAATTTGTTCCAGTTTGTAAATAAAAATCATTTATTTCGGACCTGATCTATATTGGGTTAGTAACATTGACCTTATACACTATGTTAGTCAGACAGGACATACACACACTTAATCTAAGATAAATACCGTTACATTCAGAATCTGTTAGCGGGGCTATGGACTGGAGTGCATAACAGTGCTGAATGTACGGGCAGTCGGCGCTACTTGCAATCATTGCCAGGATGGTGTTAGGGCTGCCGCGCACGCGCCGGGCCAGGCTGTCGGCGCGCATGCGCTATGCCAGGACGTTGGACGACTCCAACAGGACACTGACTGTATATTTAAGAGAATGTGCCCAGCATTAACTGATGAGAATATGCCCAGTTGAGAACACGGTGAGATGAGAATTTGGTGAACTGAGCGCGTGACGGGATGATGTAGCCAGCTGAAAGCATGGTGAGATGAGAATTTGGTAAACTGAGCGCGTGACGAGATGATGTGGCCAGCTGAGAGCATAGTGAGGTGAGAATTTGGTGAACTAAGCGCGTGGCGAGATGATGTAGCCAGCTGAGAGCATGGTGAGATGAGAATTTGGTGAACTGAGCGCGTGACAAGATGACGTGGCCAGCTGAGAGCATGGTGATATAAGAATTAGGTGAGCTGAGCACGTGACGACGAGTATGTAGTTAACTGAGAGCATGGGAATGAGAGGTGTGGTTAACTGATGAGATGAGAATAAAGTGAACTTAGAATTTGGTGAGCTGCTCATAAGGGACTCAAGGTGGCTGTGGCTTCCATACGCTTATCGGCATAAGATGACGTGCAGTATCCTCACGACGGGGCCAAGTGGTAGGGTGTGCATGCTTGTCCGCTAGTGTGCCGTGTGGTTTGTCGGCAGAAGGCGGCGGCGGGCGAGTGGGGTGCGGGGGAGGCGCGCGAGGCGGCGGCGCGCGCGGCGCAGCTGCTGGCAGAAGCGGACCGGCTGGCGCGCGCCATCGCTGACCTGCCGCGCCAGGGAGACTGCTACGGTCAGAACTCTACCATCTGACTGATAAGCTATCATCTAGTACCGCAACCCGGCTTTTTAGCTCTTTAACGATGCCGTAGTTCTTCAACAGAGAGTAACCCCCTTATTCATAAACGCTTGTTAGTTAACATTTGTGGTCTTTATCTGTCATTGTCACATCTACTGCTTGTCCCAAAATGCCGTCTTGCTAAGGCTCGAAAGTAGCTCAGTGTCATGGGGGCAAAGATTTATAACACCCTTCCAAGTGAAGTTCTAAATTCGTCCAGTGACGCGATATTTAATAAAAAGCTAAAAGCACTTCTTCTGGACCTTGCGTGCTACAATATCGACGAGTTCATCTTCAGGGATCGCTGATCCAGTCACTCCCGATTAAGGCGCTCCTTGTAATTGAAATATTGGATATCTATTGTTTAATAATATTGCTTAAATAATAAATTATTGTACATTAGTAAATCTGTTAGGCAAAACAATTGTACATAATAAATATTTTTTTAATTAATTCCGCAACAACACAACAACAGTATTATTGTAATTTTGCTATATTATATTGTATTGACGTGTAAAATCATTGTTTTACCAATAAATAACTGGAACTGGAACTGGAATTGTGACGTTTGCCCTCAAATGAAAGGGACAAAACATTTGTTAGCTTAAAAATATTGTTAATTTTATTTGTGTAAAGGGGTTTGAGTCTAGTTTAGTGCACACACAGTTTATGTACTATGATCCCTATTTATGATCTGCGCGAACAATCGAGCTGTAAATTGCTTTAAACTTTCGCGACTTTCACACATATTTATAACATTATCGGGACTTAAGCGCGATAGAAATATATTGTTGATTTACCTCGACGTTTCGGCCATGTTTCAATGGCCGTGGTCACGAGTAGACTGAAGTGGAGGGTATTACTTCTGTTTAGCCGCGCGAGTTTTACGAACTACCCGCACTTTGTCTTGTTTATTTTCCACCGGCATATCACTACACCGACACACAATGCTCACAATGTCCGAAGATTTATCCGAAGATAAATCAACAATATATTTCTATCGCGCTTAAATCCCGATAATGTTATAAATAATCGAGCTGTAATAAGGTAAGTATACTGCGACCATCCATTGCTGCGTTCGTCGAAGTCAGATGCAAGTAATGCACCGATGCTCCGGTGTCATTCATAACGCATCAGCCAAGGGCACTTGCTCGTGCTTTTATTACCGCATTTAGCCGATTGGTTCTATTTTTTCTGGCTTTCATACGTGGATACTAAAATATAGTTTTGTTAAAGCAATGTTTTAGGTGGTTTTAATATTGGCGTGTGTCCCAGAGCCGGCGCTGGCGCACGAAATGCGAATGCCGCACCCCAGCGTGCTGCTGGCGCCGCGCGCAGTCGGGCCCGGCGCGCTTCGCAGCAAGTCCGTACGTACCCTGCCCGCATATGCTGGCGGTGTTCCTATGAGAATGTCGCATGGTCATCAAATGCTAGTGTATTCATCCACCCGCATCATGAGCCAATGGTGATCCTTTAGGCCAATTCTTGAAGAGCTCCGTTCCATGGATGTTCGAGTGCAAGTTATTATTGTAAATGTCAGGGTTTCGCTCATCATCAAGGTCTCGGTCGATCCTTGTAAGCACTTAACTGTAGCCGATCATATGTCTTAATTGATTTAGCTGTGAGTAACAGATGGAAATGGCTCCGATCACCCTCGGGTACAGCCTGAGCAGGGCCTGCGACAGTGACGTCACGTGTGTGCGCAGGAGCTCGAGCTGTCGCGGCGGCTGAGCGAGAGCCTAGACATGCAGGAACGGCTGGCGGCTGACAACGCCGCGCTCGACGGCAAGAGGTCAGTACTCCTGCCACACCTCGGCTGCCTCTCTCGGCGCGGTTGCTTCCAATTTATTTGCGTGCACGCCGAAAATCGACAATAGGATTGTTATTGTATAACATGCTCGTCGATTGTCGTATAATAATGCTCTTAAGTATTTTCTTTTTTCCGTGTTGTGAAACTGCAAACAAATTGTCTCCGACGAATACATTCTACTTGTGGGCGTAAACGAACAGGAAACCGTGACAGCGGTCACATCGTTCAACCGTGAAGAGACATTTGTATGCAAATTCGTTGGTTCCATTATTACCCAAATTATGATGAGTTTTTTTTTACTGTTGCAAATTGAGTAGGTACCAGTCACTTGGATGACTGTTTGGTTACAGCTACAAGTGCGCTAATGAAGAAAATAAATGATGAATCTAGCTAAATCCATGCACAGAACCTGCCAAATTTTACAAGTCGTTTTTACTGTTCGCTGGAATTCATTGCTGTAAAATACAAGATCTGTTAGATACCTACTACTAAATTACATGGTTTTGTACAGAAAATTGAATTTATAGATTTGTTAATAACTAACTGTTTAAATAATATAATATAAGTTGTAAAACTTAAACTTTAGAAACCAAGAGAAGAATATCTTTTATTCGGAATTAAAAAAGCCATTTATTTTCGGTATGAGCTACTCAAACCTTTTTGCTATTTGACAACGACCGCCCTGGCCGCTCGCGAACTCATCGGTTTCAAACGTCGAACGTCTAGTCAACATCCACACGGTCAGGCCTGTCACGCTGGTGACAGATGTCAGTTGATTAGGATTAAGCTTTGATAAGAAAACGCATCAAAATGCAAAAATACGGATAAGGCGGGGAGCGGGCCGGTGCAGCTGCGGTGACGCGCGCGCGTGTTGCAGGTACGTGCTGTACAAGGAGCTGATGTGCAAGGAACAGCGGCTGGAGACAGCGCGCGCGCAGGCGGCGCGGCTGCGCGCCGAGCTCAAGCTGTTGGCTGGCGACAACGCTCGCCTCGCGCAGGTCTGCGGGCCCGGGCGGCTGGCACGTCTCTCGCGAGCAAGTCGACTAGCGCCCGGCTGACGTTAACCGCGCTTGCTGCTTGCGTGATAGAGATCTCGATCTCGTATCTACATAGATCGATGTGCCGAGTGTCGTGATGTCATTGCGTATACTACTCATAATAATACAGAGCCTAATCGACTTTTCTCTGTGAATCAAAAATATTTGTATGTATAAGCCAAAGGATATTGATGTAGTGGGGTTTAATTATTGTTTACGTATCAAATTAACGAAATAAAACCCTACTTCCGAAACGTGCATTGTTAAAAACGCATAGTTTTTGCACGTTTTTATTTGAAAAGCCAAGTGCGCCTTATTTTGTTTCGAGTAGTTTATTTATTATTTAAAATCTGATCTTTTCCTAAATTAAAAATGGTAAAGCAGACCTGAACCGTTCTTCGTGGACCTAATAAACAATTATTTTTGCTTTTGATGGCTGATGTTGTTACATTATTACTAAAATATTTCAAAATTGATGCGCTTCTAAAATCATTTTACCAAGTTTTTACAATATTATGAGAACTTAGAACGGATTTAGGGGAGGGCAACTGGGGCTATAGCCCCAGGGTCTCCACAACAGACGGGCCCCACAATAGAGACTTTGGTTTATTTTAATGGAAAATTAGATAATTTGCGGCCAGGGGGCCTCGAATCCTTTGATGGCCCGAGGCCTTCAAATCCGGCATTCTAAATTGAAAAAAAAGTTTATTATGCGAAAAATCTAGTTTATTATACGTCGACTAGAGCTTCTTTTCAGTTTACTGCAGCACCAGTTCACAGAAACTCGGAATACGCATGCGCGGAAGCCTAGTTCGTTCGTCGTTGTACAGTTAGGGGAAATATATTCACGTACCACCTCAGAACCCTATCGCAATGACGCGACGCGTTAAACGCCAGGCTATGTCATACAAATGTCATGCGTATGTCTCTTCGACTAGTTTCTACGGTGGTAAGTGTTTCAATTTCCTTGACTGTACTTTATGCACTGTACTCACGACCGCGCGGTTTTCTGTTAACTGATTGCAGGGGTTTTTTTTATGAAATAGGAAGTCAAGCAAGCAAGTGGGTCACCTGATCGTAAGCAATCACCACCTGCAACACCAAAGAGAATGCAGATGCGCTGCCAACCCAGAGGGCTGAGATGGAATATCTCTTGTGCCAGTAATTACACCGGCTGTCTTGCTCTCTATGCCGGAACACAACTCGCATCCTTAGTATTAAAGCGACTCAATTCTGAATATGATATTTCCCAAAATTCAACCCTATGTCTTTTAATTAAGGTGATATTTTGGGACGTGTATTATTCGGAAATGGGTCACTTTAATTCTAAGCGTGCGAACTGTGCGAACGCTACTGCGGCAGGATTAGCGAGCAAGGTGGAAGCGATTCGGACCTTGCGCAAGGTCCTACCGCCCGCGGTCGATTGCTATAAGTTTTTTTTTGTTTTAGCAGGTAGCTGCGCGAGTTCGTGAGGCAGAGCCTGCGGACGCGCAGGTGAGTAGCGGCCGGCGCCCGATCAGTCGCTCATTTTACAGTATACGTATAAATACAGCAGTACCGAAACCAGGCCTATTTGTTGAGATAGATACCTACGTTTCGGTAGAGCGTTAGGGTTGCCCTCCTAATTTTTGTGAAATTGAAAGGTTATATTTTTATTATTTATAACAACGTTCACTTGGGTTCTATAATGATCAAATAATGAAATGAATTAACGAGTTTACAAACAAAATTGGATAATTAAAAAAACTTCAACATTTTAAGAAGTAAGAAAAAATACAAACTCCGGTTTTGAAGGACTCGAATTCAAGCAGCCATATTACGACGCAATACTTTTGTGGCATCTCATATCGATAAACGCAAAGCGCGTCCACTCGTCTCGACGCGGTAGCCGCGACTGACAGCACCGCGAAACAGTGTTGCCAACCCCAGCACAGAGCTAAACTGTAGATATGCCAGAAAAAAACTGTAGAAAACTGCAAATATCAAATTAAAAAACAGTAAATCTACAGCTTTATCTTTTATTATTTAATGATGGTAACAAATAGAGAATTTAGAGAGGGATTAAAAAACAAAGAAAAAATATCATGTGATCATCAAAGTTTTAAATGTTTTAATCAAATTAAATATCAAAAGTCATAAAGATACATTACGTCAAATAAAATTAGTAATATTTAAAAGCTAGTATTGTAACACTTCAGGAAATGTGACCAGCGATTTTTGAGAAAGTTTAATTACATCAGCTTATAAAGGTCCATCCATAACAATGAAATAGTACCTGATCAGCAGCTGATCATCAGCTGCTGATGACACATGTTAGATAGTATCACTAGCCACTATCTCGTTTTCAATTTGTAAATCTTCTTGAGTTTTCCATTTCATCAAAAAACTGTAGATTTCGAGGCCTAAACTAAAAACTGAGAGAATTTCCAAAAAACTGTAGATCTACAGTTAAAACTGTAGGGTTGGCTACACTGCCGCGAAATCCCCTTAGCGGCCGTGCTGAGCGTACGTCTGTGTGTGTGCGTCGGTTTCGGGCGTTTGTACGTAGATTCCTTACTGCTCATAGGTATACTGTGCTCATTAGTTGTAGTCGCTGACCTTCAGCTGTACAGTCAGCGTCAAATATACCAGAGCGGGCAAGGTGTCAAAAGTATCTGAACTCGACTCTATTGACAAATACGCTCAGGCGTGTTTAGATATTTTTGACCACCTTGCCCGCTCTATTATATTTGACGCTGATTGTACCGTCTGTGGCAGGGTGCGGAGCAGCGCTCGGAACGCGGCGCAGGCGGCGCGGACGGCGCAGCGGTAGGCGAGCCTTGTTCGGAAGCGCACGCAGACTTGGTGACTCTTGCCTCTATTTGACACTGCAAAATAACCTAGGCCCAGTGACAATTCGGTTTACATTGCTTGCCCACAATGATGTCAAATCTGTAAGTCTGTAGCGTTAATTATCGACACAGTAGTGTACAGCAAATTGTCACTGCCACCTGTCGCCTGTCGCGTTTATAAAACTGGGCTCTGACTGTATTTGTGGTGGAAGGTTTTATAAAATAGGAAGGAACACGAGCAAGTGGGTCACCCAATGGTAAGTGATTACCACGGTACAGAGACAGACATCAATAACCTTAAGGAAACAGGAAGGTTGCCAACTTTGACGGGTAAGATAGATTATTTAGTGCCAGTATTTTTATTAGCTAGCTTGCTCTCCAGGCGGCGCCGATTAATTTCATTTGATTTTATCTATTTTAATCTTAGACAATTTAGCCACTGGACGTCGCAAGGCACGCATTCCCCTCTGCCAATGCATATAACCTAAAACCGTGATTAAAATCATAACGGTTTATAAAAACCAGTTCGCCGCGATATCGTGTGTCATTTTGCTTTAGTCCGTATCGCGAAAGCGATCTCTGCAAAAATGGTTAATCGTGCTGTATTTACCTTCAAACGGCTATCAAAAACTTCAAATTTCACTAAAGACGGATTTTTTTATCACACGTAAATAATTTTCTTCACAATTAATTTATTATTTACAACACCAAAAACATTTTAAATGAATAAGCTTTTTGACAGACATAACGTAAACATTTCAAAAATTGACATCATGGCATTCGTGGCAG
Source organism: Ditula angustiorana (assembly GCA_963691745.1). NCBI lineage: Eukaryota > Metazoa > Arthropoda > Insecta > Lepidoptera > Tortricidae > Ditula > Ditula angustiorana. Next base: position 743,597 of record OY829472.1, on the reverse strand, counting down.
TGTTGCCGACAGCATGTTGTGATTTTATTCGGATATCTCATCTGGAGACTTCCGATACTGCTTACAGTTTTCGGATTTTTCCTTTTGAGGTAAGGAACTCTGAAAATATAGTAACACTAGCAAACCGGGACTATAAAGTGTAATTCCTGGGCACGGGACAAGACACGTAATTTCAGGACAATCCCGAATTTCCCAGCCATCGGGCAACACTAGACCCGTCTCCCCCGCTAAAATTGGCAGAAAAAATTGTTAGGTGATAATACGGCTTGGCATCTCAATGTTAAATACTCAAAGATTTTAATTTATAATTTTTTTTATTGTCATACCGACAAACGGGCAATTGGTTCACCTGATGTTAAATGATCACCGCCGACCATGGATACTTACAGCACCATTAGGACTGCTAGTGCGTTGCCGGCTTTGCAAGAAGCGGTACACTCGCCTTTGAAGGCACCCATGTGGAAGCAAGATGGAAAAACCCCAGCTGCCAGTCTATTCCAAATTTAATTTTACTGATGCAGCAAGATGATGAGAGCGATCCGGGCGGATCGTGTACAACGTCCTACCACCCATAAAATGTGTATGCGTAATGCTGTTTTGGGTAAAGGTAACTGTCGAATAGGGACCATTTTGAGTAAAGAGTTGAGTCGGCGTGGAAAGCGAAACTTAGCCTTTGGCGTGCCCGACACGTGTAAGGGACCATTCGCAAGGCAAGAACTTGTAGCGTGTAAATGGTCCCTAACCTTTACACCGCCAACAACGTACAGGTTGTCACCGACCATCTGTATTACAGTTGTCCAGTACCCATAACACAAGCAGCTTTAGTTGCTTACTTTGGGACTAGGTCAATTGGTGTTAACTGTTTTTAAAATATTTATTTATTTATAATTTTTATAATTCATTTAACTTTGTGTCGGTGGCGTGATGGACACGACAACTCGCAACCTTTAAACGTTCTTGGCGATAAAAAAGTTAAGAGGAGTGTGAACCCAGCGCGAAATAGCGCTCCCCATACAAACGGCGATAACGTTTTGCACCCTTTAAACCTTAAACTACGACAATTTGTCATTCATTATGCCTTGGAACTAGGTTTGTACAGTCAAAGAATTTAATTCCCTACCCATTTCGTTGAAATGTCGTCTGACATTCGCAATGCATTAAGGTCGATATATCAGACTAACGTCTTGCTCTATAGCTCTTATGGTCACAGTTTGCTATATGCTATTGAGCCTTAGGTGGGTTGGAAATTTAATTCCTTGACTGTATGTTTTGATTTTCTTAATACTTTTCAAAGATTTGACAATATTTGCATTTCTGGAGTTGCATACAAAACAAATAAGTATTATTATTTTTAAAACTATTAAGAATATTAAAAAAATCAGAACATACATACCTAGTTTTAGGGCATAATGACAACATACCAAAAATTAATGGCTATACGTTAAGGTTTAGAGGTTGGAAAACGTTATCGCCGTTTGTATGGAGAGCGCTATGGTCACACTCCACTTAAGCAAGAAGTAGCCTACAGGAGTCTGTGTTGGGCTTGGGACTGCTGTGACGTAACTCGACGTCTGCAGGAGAAGCAGCTGTGCGAGCTCGAGGCGGAGGTGCGAGCCGTGAGGAGCGAGATGGCGGAGGCAAAAGGCAGCGCGTGCCGCGGCGGCGGCGGCAGGAACACCTGCTTCGAACAGCCCGTGAGATACTGCTAATTTATTTATGAAATAGGAAGGCAAACAAAAAAGTGGGTCACCTGATGGTAAGTGTACACCACCGCCTATAAACATCCGCAAAATTGAGATTGCAGATGCATTGCCAACCCAGATGGCTAAGGAATACCTCTTGTGCCAGTAATTACACCGGCTGTCTTGCTCTCCACGTCGGAACACAACAGTGCAAGCGCTGCTGCTTAGCGGCAGGATTAGCGAACAAGATGGTGGTAGCGATCCGGACGGACCTTGCACAAGGTCCTACCACTCGCAAAATCATTCGTCGACTGACAGTCGAGAGCTCCTAATGATGCCTCGTGGAGAGGTGAAACACGTGTCGAGTGATATTTTTGGTGTTGGTGATTGAGTTATGGTCGCGTTTTGTGTTGTTTGTTTTATTTCTTTTATAAAGTATTCAGCACAGGCGTTGTCTTTTTCACGATTGCTGACACTGGGTTCGCGTATTAGCAAAGAAATTGATCCCATTAGTATCAATATGGACTTGCGCAAAGTAACACCTGACCTCCTTATTCATGAAAAGTTAACAGTCTTGTTAAGCTAACAAACGTTTTGTCCCTTTCATTTGAGGGTAAACGTCACAATGACAGATTAAGACATAAAACTTTTAACTAACAAACGTTTAAGAAGCGTTTATGAATAAGGGGGTGAATCTATAAACTATTTATAACAATAGATGTGTGTTTGCAGCCGGGGATGCCCCCGATGCCGCCCATGCAGCGTGTGGTAAGCATTGCCCATTACTAAGGCTAAGTTCGCATGTAACGCAGGTTAACGCAGATCAACGTGCGATCATATTTATAAAGAGTTCAGATGACAAGCGCCAACGTGCGTTGCGACAGCTCGCCAGTTTATTTCGGCAGAGCTTAGAAAAACATGCGATCGCGATGGAAGCGCGCGCTCAACTGAACAATCAACGGACGTTAGATACTCGTACCTATCAAAGCGCGCGTCAACGCGCGATCGCCTGTGTGTGATTGGTTGTAAGTAAATACCAGGATGCCTAGAACGCGATTTGAAAACGCGCGTTAAAGTTTAGCCATCTGAACTAGGCCTAACACTACCTAGCGCCATTACGTTTTTAAAGAACACTCTAACTAATTGCCGTCGTATCTTTAATCTAAACATTTATAACACGGTATTCCATTCAAAAATAGAATGGCATAAAAGTGCAAAATTGTTGGAGACGACCTCTTCAAATTTATTTATGTCCAAAGAAGTAGCTAAAACAACATGATATTTTAGAAGTTATAGCGATAACAAAATTCCAAAGATGACGAAAAAAAGTTCTTTTTTTTGTTTTGAAATAGCTCATTTTGAATCCAGATAAAAAATTAATAAAATTTTAGTGAGTGATTTTAGTTAAAAGACAAGACAAGACAAGACACTCTTTATTGAAAACCACACTGAAAGTAGATTAAAAAAAGCTGTAAAAGCTTACATATTTAAATAAACGCGATTTAGTGTTGTCTCCATACAAATCACGCTTGTGACGTGACGTCACTGGTGCTGTATGCAGCGCGATGCAGCGTTTTCGCGACGCACGCCCGTTGTCGTTCTATTACTCGTGATATTTCGAAAAAATGATCGTAGAAGAAAACTAAAAACACAGTTTTTCTTCTTTTAACCAATTCTATCAATTTTGGCGATCAAAAAGGCATTTGAATACCGTATTGCAGCGTAAGGTGCTTATTCAGTATTGAAGTAGACATGTTTTATTTATTACATACGGTTTGTTTGTTGGTTCACCGTTAGCATGTTGTTTCAGTGCGGCGTGTGTCCCCCGTGCCTCGCGCAGTGTAACCCTGAAGCACCACCGGTAAGTGTGTCGACACACACATGCAACACTTTCATGTATATAGCCTTGAAGGCAAGCAAGTGGGTCACGTGATGGAAAATGTACACCACCGCCTATAGACATCCACAAAATTGGGATTGCAAATGCGTTGCCAACCCAGGCTAAGATGGAATACCTCTTGTGCCAGTAATTCCACCGGCCGTCTTGCTCTCCACGCCGGAACACAACAGTGCAAGCCTGCAACACGCATGCTAGTTCCTTGCATACTTTTTTGCAATGCACTTGTATCATCATCATTACTGCTGGGCATAGGCCTTCCCCAAGGATCTCCACGACGGTCGGTCTTATGCTGCTCGCATCCGGTTTCCAGCGATCTTCACCAGATCGTCGGTCCACCTTGTGGGAGGCCTACCAACACTTCGTCTTCCGGTGGTCTCCACTCGAAAACCTTTCCGCACCAACGGCCATCGGTTCTACAAGCAACTTGCACTTGTATGTAAGCTACAGGCTAGATCAGGGCCCGATTTCATATCCGAGACAGGTGACAGTGACAATTCGTTTTACATTGCTTGCCCGCTATGATGTTAAGTCTGTTGCGTTACTTGTCGACACAGTAATGTACGGCGAATTGTCACTCACCAGTCGCCTGTCGCGGTTATGAAATTGAACCCAGACCGCCAGTCGTAGTTGCGCACGACTTGACGCCGAGTTTATCCGCAGACGCCGGCTGAGCGCGAGGCGGCGCGGCTGGCGCTGCAGCTGCGCCAGACCGAAGAGAGCTTCAAGGGCAAGGTCACCGAGGTCGGTGTGGCTCCGGATTCACTCGTAGCTCATTCAATATTATACGTAGTGGTCAAGTTAACCTTCCCGAGTCCTAAATAATAACTAATTCAGGTGGGATTTGGATCGACTTTCCGCGTTGCGCCGGTTCAAAGCTATAGTTCATTACTGGTTTTATGTTTATGTTTCGGCACACCTTTGACGTTCCGAGTACCCTAGTGTACAAGTTAAAATTATAATAAAATAAAGCCCTAAGCTTACCCCAAAGTCCGCAAACACTCACACTTTCAAAAAAGTTTATTTGGTTTTATAAAACGAGCCGGCCGGCAGCACGACATCTTCACATCGCCGCAATTGTTCGAAATCTTCCGCCATTGACAATTTTCAGTGTTGCCAACAGCGCCGCACTTTAAGTATTTGCCTCCCAACCCCAAGAGCGAGACAAATATATACAATATAAATGTGTTGAAAACAGTCGGCACATCCAAATGAATGAGGTTGTAATGTGTAATGTCGCGCCTAGAAATAAACCGCTATTATTTGGCATTATAAATGAAACACGTAGCACTACGTACTTAAACTGGATGACAAGTTGCGTTGTGTCGGCAGTGCGCGGTGCTGCGCGCGGAGGTGCTACGGCGCAAGGATGAGGCGGAGCGCGAGCGCTGCCTGGCGCGCGAGGCGGCGGCGCGCCTGCGCGAGCTGGAGCTGAAGATGGAGGGGCTGGCCACGCAGACCAACATGACCGTCGGCACCAAGGAGCAGGCCTTCGAACAGGTACACGCGACACCTTAATTTTGCCATCGCTCAAACATGCTTCAGGCCAATCCAAGCTACGTCAAGTTGATTTCAAGTTTTTTCTTCAATTTCGTTTTTTTTTTATAAAATAGAAAGGCAAACAAGCAAGTGGGTCACCTGATGGTAAGTGATCACCACCGCCTGTAGACACCCGCAATACCAAGGAGATTGCAGATGCGTTGCCATCCTAGACGGCTGAGATCCTACCACCTGCTTCGTTTTTGTAAGAATCTTTGGTTGGCAGCAGACCTCGTATTGAGACTCGTATCGAGTTGAAGACTAACTTGGTAGCTAATCTCATCAAGTCTTATTAACTTGTAGAAAATAGATGAGAGCAACAGTGCACTGATAGCAGTGGCAATCTTTGGCTTCCAACACGGTTTCTGTTTTAGTCAGAAGGTGATGCTGGTTGACAGACCTTACGCCATTTAGCTACTCGAAGGTCCAAGGTAGGTAACATTACAAAGAATCCTTAATTACATCCTTCACGTTAATAAAGGACATACTTCGTCTGCTGCAAAATATGGTAAATAAGACTTGTAGCATTCGTGAGCGTGTTTGTGCGCAGCATTGTTTGCTGTAAATGTGTGGTAACCGAATAAGACTTGTAGCATTCGTGAGCGTGTTTATGCGCAGTATTTAATTGTCTGTTGTAAATGTATGCTAACTAAATAAGTTTTGTAGCATTTGTGAGCGTGTTGGTACGCAGGAGGTGTCGGTGCGCGCGCTCAAGCAGTGCTACCGCGAGGCGCGCGAAGAGGTGGACGAGTTGCGTGCGCTGCTGACTGAGCAGGGCACTCAGCTGCAGGACTACCGCGTCAAGGTGACACATTATTTACGGTTAGCTGACGTGGTCACTCTTCGTTCTAGTCTGCCACTCATTACTCTTGTTTACGGCGATTCTCACAGCGGCGCCGCGATTCCTGAAGCCGTGTTATGAAATTTGAGTATCGACGTGTGTGTCTGAGATTTGCAGACTTAACATTGTATACAAGTACCACAGTTTGCATAGAAGACGCAAGTGGCAGCACACACTGACGACGGGAGAAATCTTCGTCATGCTAGTGGCTTCGCCTATTACTAGCGACCGTCTCGACTTTCCCGAATGAAGCACATTAAAAAAATAAAAAAGAAAGAAAAAGTGTTTGTGTATCTCCCCACTCGCTAACAACCATCACTCACTCGAAGTACGGGCGCTGACGTTGAGGGCTGTTACAGTACCTGCAGGCGCAGCAGCTGGTGGAGGAGCAGAAGAGGCAGCTGATGGCGCTAGACATGGACAACACGCGCATCTCCGAGCAGATCAACCTCGAGATCCAGCGCGTCAAGGTCAATTCCAAGCTCAGCTATATCGCTCTAACTTTGCCAATACTAAGAACTATATAAACGTAGAGCGTCTATGAGTCGTAAACAGCGGGGCAATTCTGGCGTCAGTAGAGATGAAGCCACACTCGACACATGCCAAAAAAAGCTGTCACTCCCCATAAAATAAGGCCGTCCGAAATAATGCTACTAAAATAGGCGAAATAGACTAACCGTGCCGTCGTTATATATTGGTTAGCTGCCGTATTTTTCTGATTGCAATAGGAGCAGAACTCGGCCTACTAGCTTGCTTATAACTTGTGTTCGTTTGCTCGTCCAGATCAAGTTCCAGGAGAAGCTGCAGGAGCTGGCGCCGGTGCCGGACCTGCTGAAGGCCACCCAGCTGCGGCTGGCGGACGCGCAGCAGGCACAGGCGCTGGCCGAGCACAACGCTGAGCAGCTCGCCAGGGAGCTCAACTGCGCCAGGGAGAAGGTAAACCTTAGTACAGTCAGAGGAGTTCCACTCCGCGCTGTAGGTACGCTCGACCGCCTTGCCTACGCCATAGGCAAATCGCATTAGGTTGTCGTCTCGCCGCGCGCCCGCTTGCTCGCCATCGCCGTGTTAGAGTAATTGTAAATGAATGCCGCGCAACCCTAACGTGCCGCCGGGAGTTGCACTTGGCTTAATGTGTATGAAGTAATACGAACCGGTCATTTTGGAAATCCATGGAGGAGGCCTATGTTCAACAGTGGACTTCCTGTGGCTGAGATGATGATGATGATGACCTATGTATACATTGCACATTGTTCCAACCATCGCAGATGTTAAGTAAAGGCCTTTCAAAACCAAAGCTTCGCCAGAGAGAGAGTCCTAATAACTATTACTAAGTCATTTCACGTAATCCGATCTATTTCGTTCCTATTCCTACTGAGTCTTGTTGCTTCTTCTTCAGTTGGGGGAAAGTTAAGTTCAATTAGCAACAAACGCCCACGGGCTCCAATGAGGAGGGTAGTTAGCCTATACAGATCGGCGGCTCCTCACGGACGGTAAGTGGACGATTGGTAGCTCTGAGTCTAGTGACGGTGGTGTGCCGCAGGTGCACGTGTTGCTGCACAACAGTATGAAGCCGCCGACGGAGAAGGCGGCTGACAAAAGCGCCGACGAGAAGCTGCTAGCGCAGGCGCAAGCGCGCGCCTCACAGCTCACCGAAGCCAACATGTCGCTGAAGTCCGACATCGAGCGCCTTAAGTAAGCTAAACCTTTAGGGTACTTATAGACTTTTGGAGAATGGACATTTAGGAATTTGAGCCCAATGGACCTTGTGCGACCTTAAGACTGCGTTTCCGCCAGAGATGTGCGAGGATGCGTAGCGAGTGATGTGATTGTAAAGCACCAGTGAGCCGTTTCCACCAGAGCTGAGCCGACCGAGGCGAAGTAAATGAAGGGATTCTATTGGTTCTTACAAACACATTCCTCGCTACGCATTCTTGCACGTCTCTGGTGGAAAAGCAGCCTCAAGCGTTCTTGGCGTCCAAAGGGTTAATGGACTAGTCCCAGGGTCGAATTGAACGCGGTGAGATCTCATAGTCATAGCAAACAGGACGAAGTAATACCGTTGTGCGAGTTTGAGAGTAACGGTGACGGTGGCGCAGGATGAACGTGATCCGCATGGAAGAGACGGTGCTGGCCAGCGACAAACGGCTGCAGGAGAAGATGCAGGAGTGCGCGGCGCTGGGCCGTGAGCTGGACGCCGCGCGGGACGAGGCCTCGCGCGCCGTCCTGCGCGCCAACCAGCGGGCCGACACCGTGCGCAAGTCAGTTCATTACCTTCCCTTCTATACCGCACCTTCAGAACAAAAGCGGCACATTTCTGAAAATAAGTTTAAATTAGATTAACTTGCTTGGCTATCAAAGCAAGTATCTCTCATTTTTTCATCCACAAAATTCACACGGCAAGTTTTTTTTTGTGAGTAACGAAGTTGAGCCCTACGCAAATGCACGTAGGACACTTTTATATTGTACCCGTTGACGGATATATCAGAGGCTCGTTGAACTCATAGTGCGGATATATCTGTCACTGGCGTTGAACTCATGGTGCGGGCGGATACATCAGTTATTGGCGTTAGCTCAAGTGCGGATTTATTTGTTTTTGGCGATGAACTCATAATGGGGATATATCCGTCACTGGTGTTGAGCTTATAGTGCGGATACGTCCATTATTGGCGTTTGCTCAAGTGCATATCTATCTTTGGCGTTGAGAAGGTAAAGCAACACATTTTATAGCTGGAGTGATTGCGCAGGTGCATGCAGACGACAGTGGCGGAGCTGGAGCGGCAGCTGGCGTGCAGTCGTGCGCAGGTCGCCACCGCCGAGAAGGAGCGCGAGGAGGTGAGCGCGCGTGCGCGGCCGGAGATCGTAATATCAAACCGCAATCGGAATGTCAGCCCACTGCCATTTCATACATATAGGAATGAAGCTTGACGCAACTCTATGAAATGACAGTGTGCTGCTGTGACTCTCCAATTATATTCTAATTGCGGTTTGATAATAGCTCGCGTTTTCACTTACCATACGGGTTTGCGGGTGGTAGGACATTGTGCAAGGTCCGTCCGGGTCGCTACCACCATCTTGCTCGCTAATCCTGCCGCTAAACAGCAGTGCTTGCACTGTTGTGTTCCAGCGTGGCGAGCAAGACAGCCGGTGTAATTACTGGCACAAGAGGTATTTCATCTTAGCCCTCTGGGTTGGCAACGCATCTGCAATCTCTTTGGGCTTACATCACTCACTTACCATCAGGTAACTTGCTTGTTACACATTAGTCTAGTATCAATCCAACACTGGAATCCAATGAAGCTGGATCCAGCTGTTGGATCAAAGCAAATCAGCCACGATACGCGACTGGCATGTTTGTGGCTGCAGATCCAGGCTCGCATGCGCGCGCAGATCAAGCGGCTGCAGGAGAACTTCGAGCAGGCGCAGCTGCGCGTGCTCGGGCTGCAGTCGCAGGTGGCTGCTCTGCGCCGCGCCGCCTCCTCTACCGGCACCGGCGACGCCGACGCCGGCCAGCAGGAGTGCGCCTGCAAGAGCTTCTTCGACGAGCCATGACCGCATCAGCGCACTGCTAGGTGCCCTAACTCGCCTTAACTCTTCGTACTCTCCCACTGACCTAATACGGTATTCTAATTTTTTTTCATTTCCAAAACTTATAGAGTTGGTTAAAAGAAGAAAAATTTACGATCATTATTTTTCGAAATATCACAAGTAATAAAATGACGACGGGCGTGCGTCGCGGAAACGCTCTATCGCGCTGCATACAGGACCAGTGACGTCACTATAGTGATTTTGTATGGAGCCAACACTAAATCGTGTTTATTTTAATACTGTAAACTCTTAACTAATTACTCACATACTAAAATTTTCTACATTTTTTATTTGGATTCGAATGACATGTTTCGAAACAAAAAAAAGGACTTTTCCTCTTCGTCATCTTTGTAACTTTGTATCGCTGTAACTTCTAAATTATCTAGTTTCTTATCTACTTCTTTGGGCATAAATATGTTTTTAGTGGTCATTTACAATAATTTTGCACTTTAATGCATTTTATTTGAGTGGAATACCGTATTGGAACGAGACGCACTTAGCAAAGTGCCGAGTTAAGGCGCGTCGTACAAATCCTTGCCAGGCATAGTCGACAAAGTAATTTCTTGACCACTTTTGAACCTTATCCCTTGATAATATGGTCGAAAAGTGGTCAAGCAATTTCTTGGTCGGCTATACTTCGGTCTTAAGTTGCGCAGCTAGCAGATATACAGGTCCCACGGCTACAGGACACGGAGGGAGAGTAAATTATATTTAAATTAAATCTACTTTAAATTAATAATAATATGAAGTCTTACTAACGGATTTTTTATAAAGTAGGTGATACTAAAGTCAAAGATTTAAAAAAAGTTGTTTGCCTGATCTGGGCATCGAACCGGCGTTTAAAGAAGAACAACCTCTGTTTATGATGCCGATCGATAAGATCAGTTTTAACGATCGATTCTTTTCAAATTACACTGTATCTTAATTTAAAAGGACACCGTGAAATTAAACCATTTAACCGAAAAACAAATAAACTTGAAACTGCTATTTACGCAGTTTATAACTAATTTATTAAAAGTTCAAAATGTTACCCACGGTTCTGTATCTAAATTGTCGATATTTTGTTAGGATCGCTGTCAACTGTTGTTTATTAACTCGTTGTGTTGGATACATGAAATACTTAATACGTCTCAGTTTCGTTTACACCAGTGGCCCTAACATGACTGGCCAAGTTTAGTTTATCTCTATCTGTGTCCCTTTCTTATGACACTAGTTAGACAGAGACACAGGGAGGGGTTAAACTAAACCTGGGCTGTCATGTTAGGGCCGCTGGTTTACATTTTCCTGTGTTGATTATTTGGCGTTATAATTTTGCGCTTAATTATTTTTGGTAATTCCGGGATGGTGAAATAAAAGCTCTGGTAACGTGTGTTAGCTTCAATACTTATTTTCGAACAGAAAAAATACATAACTCGAGGACAGGGGTAGAAGGGTACAAAAAGATGTGACGTAGCCGTGTGACGTGGTAGTACCTCGACATCATTCGGTGTTTCAATTGGTCACACATGACACGATATAGCTGTAGTCCTATGGCTTAAAGGTCTCTGTAACCAGGCCATAAAATCCAAAAAAAAAAAAAAACCTGTAGTCCTATGAATCATCGTCAGATGGCGTTAGAAGTCTGAACACCTGTTGCATCTCACATGTGCGAGCGCCGCGGTCGCATTCACACGTGCGAGCGCCGCGGTCGCAGTCACATGTGCGAGCGCCGTGCTCGCATTCACATGTGCGCTAGTTATAATTCTTAAACTACTGGTTCAAATTAAATGAAATTTGAAATATACCGTGTTTATGCAATGCCTGCTTAGTTATAGGGGGTCGAAAATGGCCTGAACTGCTTCGAGAAAAGGATGGTACGGCCGTGCCGCTTTTTTTTGCTCGACTTGGCGGGGGCACATTAACCCTAAAAGACATTCATTTTCCTAAACATAGATATGAAATTACACAGAGTCCCTTCAATTTAAATAACAGTGTTCTTAGAAAATTATTTTTTGCAAGGACATGTGTCATGAAATTATTTTTTTTATTCAGTCGATTTGATTCTCAGATGAAGCAAGAGACTTAAAAATATTTGAATGTAATTTACTAATTACTGTCAAAAGTATTTGTTTTTAAGCAAAATACCCCATCTACAAAATTTTGAGGACTTTCTCTCCGTGTCCCGGCCGTGGGATACCCTGTTTATAGTATACGCAACGACAGTCTCAACAAGCTATACACGAGGGTCTATTGTCGGAGAAAGCTGGCGCAGGTTTAGTTGGGCGGGTTTGGGATCGCGGGATTGGTCTAAGAATCCTGTCGTTGCTAACTAGGGATTGCGAACCTGGTTGTTTGCTCTAAGGAATAACCGGTTAAAACCGGTTTTTTCTTAGAGAAAATTACCGGGTTCGCATTCCTTATTGCTAACTCCAGTTGGGCCTTCGTCCGTAAGGTATGTGCGCTATCAAGTATATTTGACCATTGATTTTTAACAATTAGATCTTTGATTCAATTTTAGATATTGTTGATGATTTCGTATTAATTACTAGAAGTTGTATTACTACACGAATTTATTAAATTTTGATTTTTGTATACATTATGAGCTGTAAGTAGTTTTGCATTTTGCTTGTGAAATAAAAATGGAATAACTATTGCATTCAACGACTTTTATTGCATTTTGTTTTCAAATTATCCTTTTCAAGTATTTTTGTTTTATAAAGATTCCATAATATTGAAGTTCTTTTGGTGGATCAAATAAATGGGACCACAAAGAAACGCGCGGAGAAAATCATAGAAACCTGAAATTAATATACTTAATACAAAGGAGCACAAAAGTATTACGAATTATTTGGAGGAGTGCGACACAAATACCTACGACTTATTTGTTCCCTGCACTTTTGTCTTCTAGTCCAACATGCATTTGGTGATTTGAATTCAATAAATTACAGTTTAGTCTTCATATTTATTAAAAAACAAAATGACACAACGTACATATACTATTCGGATCATGCTAAAGTTCGCATGGTCTTTGAAATTTTCAACAGACAACTATAAGGACCAATTTACACAGCGCAAGTTCTCGAATGCGACTTGCATTCCATTGCGCGGCTCGAGCAATCGATCGATCACATCATACCTCGGTAGCCCGCAATGTAATGCAACTCGCATGCGAGAACTCGTACCATGTAAATGGCCCTTAACGATGGCGACAGCCATTTAAAATTATATCAGAAGTCACCCACTGCTGGGTATAATCTTCCCCTATGATCTCCACGGCATGGCCGTTCTCGTGCTGCTCGGCTCCATCAGTGTCTCACAATGCTGGGGGTCCTGACTCCTGATGAAGACGGCTGCATTAGGGGCTTGTAATATTTTTATTGCCACCCTCGTCACTTAAGAGTTTCTGGTTTCTTGCGATGCTCTTTCAAACGTGTTAATGCGTAGCTCTAGCGCTCTTAAGCTCGCGACTCTTCCAGGGCTTAAAGACGCCACGCAAGGGAACCCATAACTGGCAGGTCTCCCAGCGTGTCTTCTGGGGTCTGCTGCTACTGCGCCTTCGGGCTGGTCGCGGCGGCGGGAGGGTCTTGTGCGCGCACGACGTGCGAGTTGCCGGCGGCGGCCAGCGCGGCGCGCAGCGCCTCGTGCGCCAGGTACGCGGCTCGGCGCGGCGCGGCCGCCACCGCGTGGAAGCGCTCCAGCGCCGCGCACAGCACCTGCTTGGCCTCCGCCACGCGTTCCTCGTCCATAAGCCGCGCGCCCTCCTGCAACGTGCACAATACACACCTTGCAAATGTTACAATATTATGCAATGCGGGTGGTAGGACCTTGTGCAAGGTCCGTCCGGATCGCTACCACCATGTTGCTCGCTAATCCTGCCGCTAAGCAGCCCAAGCAGTGCAAGCAACTGTTGTATTCCGGCGTGGAGAGCATGACAGCCGGTGTAATTACTGGCACAAGCGGTATTCCATCTTAGCTCTCTGGGTTGGCAACGTATCTGCAATCTCTTTGGTGTTGCGGATGTCTATAGGCAGTGGTGATCACTTACCATCAGGTGACCCATTTGCTTGTTTGCCTTCCTATTTCATAAAAAAATGATATACCTAAGGATATCCACAAACAAAATTGCCCACGAATATAAAATTCATCCATCATGCTTTTGGTCAAGCCAAGATGATCAAATGGTGTCGGCGGTTGAAACGCTCAACCGTACCTGGAAGAGGGCGTGGCAGTCGTCGATGACGTCAATCCGGCGCGCGAGCTCGGCGGCATCGGCGGCGGCACCGCAGGCGGGACAGCGCGCGCCCACACCCCGCGCGCCCGGCAGCACGCCTGCGCAGCCCGCCGTCGCACATCTGTGCGTAACATCATCGATAAGAGTCTTTTAGCTCCATAATGCAGTTACTGCATATTGTCATATGTTATTCATGAATCTCGTGGCACAGTTTTGCAAAGCGTCGGCTTGCTTGTTAGTAATGGCTGGTTAGAGTTGAAACTCGAAGGACATGGGGTGATAGATAGGTAAGTACTTGAGAGGTGGTGGTTGGTCACCGCAGTCGGCGAGCGTGGGCCACAGATGCGGGCGCGCGCAGGCGTCGCAGGCGCAGGTGAACCAGTAGCGCGCGGCGAGCGCGCGTCGGCGCGCGGGCGCGTCGCGCAGCGCGGCCGCCGGCCCGTAGCACTCCGCAGCCGCCGCGCCCGGCGCCAGCGGCCGGGTGGCAGCTAGCACTAGCGCACGCCCCACAAAGAACCTATAGCCGCCGGAAATAAAGTGTATTCCTTATTCATCTGACTTTCTAGCCAATGTCGGTTTCGGTCCGACGAAGACCGTGAATATGATCTTTTGAACAATACGACGGCGACCAAGTCGGCTGATCGATCGTCATCTAACACCGGTAAGGGAAATTGGAGAAAGAAAAATTATAAGTTGTAAACACAAAGGTTTCTAACTTATAATGGTTCAAACAACTACATTACATTACATTAAATTGCTACAGACATTACGCAATAATAAAATGTACGGAAATTACCACTCCCGTTTAATCTTTTTGTTTTGAATAGCTCTTAACCCTTTTAACGCCAAGAACGCTTAAAGGTGTCGTGCCCCTCACGTCACCGACACATTATAGTTGTCGTTCGTGGTGTTCAAAGGGTTAATTGACGCTGGACAACAAATAACTCAGTTTAACTCTTGTACTTTGTGGTCTGTGCAAGCTCTTGGTAAGCATTAGACGCAAACCTGGCGGTGGCGGGGAAGCAGTCGTGGTTGAACAGCGCGCCGGTGGGGTAGATGGCGACGGCCACGTGCTGCGCGCGCGCGCCGCGAAACAGGTGCCCCCCGCCGCCCTCGCCGCCCGCGCGCAGCGTCTCGAACACCTCGTGCGCGTTGAACTGCAGCAGCTGCAAGTTGCGCACGAGCAGCGCCGTCACTGCCCACCGCGCTGCGGTGCCAAAAGTCACGATGGAATCATGTACTTCTATCACGAGCTTTTTTATCACCTACAGGTCCATGAACAAAAGTCAAAGTCAAAGTCAAAGTCAAAATATTTTATTCAGATTCGGCTTACAGGTAGCACTTATGAATGTCAAAAAATTTACCGCCGGTTCGGAAAAACCTCTGATGAGAAGATACCGGCAAGAAACTCAACGAGGTGTATTTTTTTTTTAATGATACTTTTTTAAGATACTCTAGATAGTCAAACCTAAAGCAAGTCGGTCGGTCGGTCATTGCCTACTTTATACATCAAGTACTTTACTTCGAGATAGAATAAAAAGCTCCGGGTTTCAAGACAAGGTGAAACAGTAAGAGCGGTTTCACACTACGTCCGGTTCGAATCCGTGAAAATATGGTCCGTAGTAGCCGTAGAACTATTTCTATGGTAATTTACGCACTAGGTCTGATCTCCGTCATCCGATTTCTTTCCGTCATTCTAGAATCTCCATTCCGGAGAAGATTTTTGACGGACCGAAGTAAGAACGCTTGCGCACTGCGTCCGAGTTAAAGCCGAGCTGCGTATGAGCAGAGAGGCAGCAGGGCGGGCGGGGTATGCGGCTGGGTGACGTGAAGCGGCAGGCATTCAGTGTATTAGTTCAGTGTTGCAGCGAGCGCACATTCATATTAGCGTTGTTTCCCTACGATGTTTTTACTTTAACTGAAAATGTTGAAATTAACCCATATTTTCAAGGGTTCGGATCGGACTAGTGCGTAAGCATTATCTGAATTCGGTCCGAGTTTTCGAGACCCATGTTTTCACGGGTTCGGATCGGATTCGGATCGGACGTAGTGCGAAACCGCTCTAAGAGTTCAATCTTGTTGAACATTGCCTCCATCTGGAAGGCGCGTTCTGGTTGTAGTAATCACTGAGCAGCAGGTGTTAGGCCGATCAATAGTTATCTAACTCAATAGTTATCTACGAGTATCTAAAGTTGGTAGAACTCACAGTTGTCAAGGTCTTCAGGCGCGCAGGACCCAAAGAACCCTCCCTTGTGCAGGCACTCGGTCAAGAAAGCGGCCACAACAAACCGCTGTAAGAAGTCCTCGCCCGTGCGCTGCTCCGCGTGCGTGCACAACGAGTATATCTGCGCGGTTCTCAACTCTATATTTTCATCTTCATCATCTTTTGTCTTCTCTTTATCGTTGTCGTCGTCTTTGTCCATTTTTAGCCCTTTCTTGGATCTGTTGAGTCGCTCTTTCCGTGTTTTCATCTTAGCACGGCGGCCGCCTTCGATGTCGTCGTGAGCGAGCGGCGGCGTCGCGGCGCCGTCTACGTGCCGCGCATGCGCGTCCAGCGCGCCCGCCAGCCCCAGCTGCGTCACCATGCGTAACGCGATGTGGCTGAGGATTGACATGCCTGAGCCTGGAATACCAATAGCAGTTAGTAGCGTTATTTAGAGCTAGCGCTGGACAAGAAGGTAGAAAGAGTAAAGTGACACGTAATCTCCTTGGTTTATATAAATTGCCAAAGAGTCAGCGTACTCTTTGGCAATTTATCTAAACCAAGGAGATTGCGTATCTTGCCCATGAGCCAGCGCTCATGGGCAAGATACGCAACGCTCTTGCCAGGACCGGTTTCAGGGAAGGGCAACCGAGGCCACAGCCCCGAGGCCTCCACATAAGAGGGGCTCCCACAAGAGAGACTACGGAAAAAAATATTTATTGGACACGACTGAAAAAAAAATTTTTTTTGAAAATAATTTGCGTCTGTGGGGGCTCCACAACTTGTTGGCCCCAGGCCTCCAAAGCTCTTAATCCGGCACTGGCTCTTGCTCTGAGACAGAATGACTTCTGACGTATAAATCTTAAAAGACCCTGACACACACACTCGGCTTCTTTCTCACTCACATCACTACTGAACCCGTACATACACACCACACTAAAATACGAACGCTTGGTACGCAATTTGTATTTAAAATGCCTTTTGTATGTTTCTTATGTACTGCTGTTTGCTACCTTGTTGTGTCCTAGATACATAGTCAACTTCTGTACACCACTCCCACAGACCACCTAGATACGCTCAGCCTAGTTTGGGATTTAACAGATATAGCGAAATGTTTAACTGTTTACTAAATAAACTATTTGTATTTATACGTACCAATGAAGAGATCCTGGAAGGTGCATTCGTGCTGGTGGTAGCGCATGCCGCGCTCGCGGCAGCGCAGCGAGCAGAAGGCGACGCCCGCGCAGCGCGGACACCACACCGGCGCTTCTTCCTTGCACAGGGACAGCCTACGCAGACAGGTTTATGAATGTAGTTAAATACTGGCCCGGTGGTTGTATTAACGCCAAAGATCGATATATCCACGCTACGAATTTCGTGCCAAAGACCGATATCCGCACTATGGATTCAACGCCAAAGGCCGATACATTTATCTGCACTTTGAGTTCAAGGCAAAAAAGGATTGGCGTGTTACGTGGCTTTTAAAAAGTTAAAGGTTAACCTTTTCACGTATAGGTCATTGGCGTTGAATCTGCGCTGCTGAGTCTTTGGCGTCGAAAAGGTTAAACCCATATCATACCATGGACACCCTCTACACTCTGCTTGGGAACTTTTGTGAGCTAGATTTACACGCTGTAACGGTTCGCAAGAGGGTTCTTTGAACCGTCACCTTTTCACAAATATAATATTAATAATTTAATGGAAATTAATAATTAACTTAATTATTTAATTAGAATAAAATAGTTTTACTATAAATAACTGAAGCGTAACGACATCTGTTGAGCAAGGTAATATCTATCGATCTTTCAGTCTCAATATTTGTTTCGTATGGAGCGTGAGGGACCCACTTGTTATCATAAGTACCTGAGCGGTCAAAAGGTCGCCTAATTAGTTAGCATAGAAATGCATGGATGGCGCTGTCACTGGCGCCGGCACAAAACTAGCTTATTTAAAGGATTTAGCAATAAAACAAACTTTTAATTAATTCGTAAGAGTATTTCAAACAATAATCAATGGAAATAACAAATATTTAAATTAATTACGTTTAATATTTTGTGGCTGTATGCGTAGACGCATAGTAAAACAAAGGGACATAGTTCCATCTCATTATACTTGCAAGATGGACAGAGAAAGGGGATTTGCAGGGCTATTGGGCGTATGACGCACCATGAGCGGATTTAAGTGAATTGCGAGGCGGTCAGAGGGGATTCAGCGTTCAGGAACGATCTTCGAACCACGATACTAGTTGCACCTTTTATAATTCGACAAGGAAAGTAATTTTAATTAGCATTTGTAATTAGTGCATTGTGTTAACGTTAAAGTCTTTGTTTGCACTAATTAGAGTTATTTCGATAGTTTGAAGAGTAATTCATTAGCTTTTCAACTATTGAGATAATGTTTAAATTCATCTTTGTTTATTCGCGGAGTTTGTGTTAATTTTGTAGTAATACGTTGTTTTCTAGAGTGATAATATTTAAACATCTCGTTGCATTAATTTTGGTTAATAGTGAAAGTTCGGGGGTTTGTTTTATTAAATTACTTATTATTGTGTTAATATTTAAAGTTTTCTTTGCATTTATTCGGGAATTAAGCAAGTGACAGGCCTGGCGGTACTTGATTGACGCAGCCTATCGACGCTTGCAACACTGAAGTTGTACTCGCGCGTTGCCGACCTTTTTATTTGAGCTTATTGAATTTAATTGTGATAGTTTGGGGATTGTTTTATTCTTTATTGTGGGGTTTGTTGAATTATATGAGGAGTGATTGTGACTTGGTTCAAATTCGATTAGGTCGTGTAATTTACGTCGATGTGACGGTCAATAGGAGTATTTTCCTAACGGTGCCAACAACCTATTGATTCTAGGGCAGAGTAGGAGGGTTTAAATAGAACGTAGTTGGTTCTATTCTCGATATTATACTAAGGATAATTGTGCCTTTATCGAGCCCAGACTTCAGCTTCTAGATCTGCATATCCGGGGAACAGTATTACTCAGGCAAGAGAGTAGCTGCTAACTGTATGTGTGGTTTTAGGCAGTTGATCTTTTTGTATTTATATATTACACCCTTAGGTATTTGTATCTATTGCGTCCATAGCTTCGGCCGGTGGTAGATACAACCCTTTCTTCGGCCTAGATAGACACACGGTGCAGCGCCGACACCACCTTCTTTCTCTAGCTAGGTTAGCATAGAAGGTTTTCCTTGCACACCCGAAAACCTAACCGTAGTTAAATTTAAAATGAGACGATTCTCAATTTGTTGCAGCTTAGACTAGGGAGATTTAGTTTAGGTATAGGTAGGTACACACTCACACATTTTTACTGTAGGGAGGTTTAATAGTCTAATTTATATTTTATTTTATAATTGCCAAATTTCATCAAACATCGACCTAAATGTCATAGTGGTTCGTACGGGACTTATAGTCCTTTGCTGGGTGCAAACTCACTCGATAATTTACTTTTACGCCTAGTTTATATTAAGCGTTACTTTAATTAGGGTTTTCCGAATAAGGAACATAATCTATTGAAGTATGTATGTATGTTCGTCTGTTTTAATTATCACCTTGGTGGGCTGAACTGATTTTACTGAGCCTAAATTCAGAAACAAATTACTGGTTGTCCGTTCGTCTGTCTCGGTCTT
Source organism: Ditula angustiorana (assembly GCA_963691745.1). NCBI lineage: Eukaryota > Metazoa > Arthropoda > Insecta > Lepidoptera > Tortricidae > Ditula > Ditula angustiorana. Next base: position 724,004 of record OY829472.1, on the reverse strand, counting down.
TATTAAGGTTTACGTACTGATTTGATTTGATTAAACCTAAGTACAGTTATAAGTCTGTCTGTCTGTCTGATATATTTAACATCATGATTTGATTATACCCTAATTTAGTAATGAATCCGTTCGTCGGTCTGACCTATTTACTACCACGATTTATCTGCTGAACTGATTGAATCAAACCAAAATTCAGTGATGAATGACTCAAATTCATAAACTAAATTGCTACCATCACAACCACCAACGTTTTAAGTACAAAAATCATGAGTACTTATTCCAGTAAAATTACTGAACCCAAACTGAAATCAGTTATACTAAAGAGCAAGCGAAGCAGTCTCTAGAGCCTCTGCCCTTGCCAAATGGATGGGGTATGTTCTTCGTCGGAGTCACTGGCTGATCTCATCAACATATAATTCAATAATGAATTTAATTAAAATCACCACTGTTTGTGGAAATGGATCATTCAATACTGATGTGGTATCTTGATTATGGTACAGACTCGTACTTCAGATAAATCATGGACTAACGAAAGGCATGAAATTGTCTAAATATTCTATAGGAAAATACACCTATATAATAGTATGATATCATACGGAACCAGCAGTTTTACTATTACGTAGAACGATACTTACGATCTTTGTATTTCAAGTAGACTACGGTCACAATGAAATCCAATAGTAGGATTATTCCAGAATTAGCGCTGAACAGTTTGACTGAACCTATTTTGATGGAAACATACATTACCAGTTGTTTAACTATTACGTAAACCGATATTTACGTACATCGCATTGCAACTAGACTACGGTCACTATACAATTCTATCGTAGGATAATTAATATAATTATACACTTAGCCTAAGACCAGGCTGACTATACCAATAATCAATGAGTAACAGTTCTATTGAGACTTTCCTTTACTCTTGTTCTAAATGAACATTTACATGACAACTACTATGAAATAAAGTTTTATTTGAACTAATCATATTTGGTGACTGAACCAATAATGATGCAAATTAGAGAAACAACTCTAAATACAATACCCTGAACTCTCAAAGCTAAGAGAGAGAGTCTTATTTGTGAGCTATAAAGTTCAAAGTTTAAATGGGCTAACATTGAGCCTTCCTCTTGCCCTTTGGCAGAACTAGGACTGACTGACTATGTATCAAAGACCTTAGATAACAATATACTCTTATATACAAAAAAGGAGGAGGAATGTCCAGTAAGGGTCACGTTCCACTAGACCTGGCAACGATCAGGGGACCCCAGGTCTCGTGCGGTGGCGGGGCACGTCTCCCCCCCTAAGGGGGCCTTATAACAAATACTAATTTCACCATATTAACTTCTATGTTCCATTTGCAAGCTACTCATTAGAACTCTTACTTACTATTCATCTTATTATCATCATTAAGACTAAAACTCTAGTTAGTAATTTAGCCTATTTACTATACTACATAGCTGTAAGTAAATAACTATAAGTTTATCTAGCATTAAATAGGTCGTATGGTATTCACCAACTTAAGCGAGTAAATTCAGGAAAGCGTCCAATAGGTATCTAGTTAAGTCCATCGTACAGTATTTTTAAGCTCAAAACAAAGTACATACTATTAGAGTTCAGGTATTCTAATTAGGGTTCACTCTAGGTAGATATAGGTAACTCTCGGCTCCTACACTAAAAAGATCTTAGGTTATTCACGGTTCGCAACATAGCGTCCTTTACTCTAAACGATTCACGAGGCCAAAATAAAGTATGTATATTATGTATTGCAAAGGTATATCCAATCAACATATAATTTCATTAGCGAATATTTCAAAGAATATAATTTTAATTAATTAAATAGTTTAATTTAGTAGTTATATTTTAAATGCCGTAGTAAATCAGGTTCGTTCTAGTTAGTCTAAGTAGTCCAAGTAGGTTAGTATTAAGTTAAAAAAAATATAGGGGGGGGGGGGTTCGTGACAACGCGTAGGCAAAAAACTATCAGTGAGGCACAAGCCTCTTATAGAAACTTTACGCACTCACAGCGCGCGTATTTTAGCCCAACCTGGTAAAGCAGTGCAGGCAGTGCGTGCCCAGGTGGTCGGGCAGCAGGCAGGCGGCGTACGGTTGCTCAAGCAGCAGCACGTCGCCCGGCCGCACCGGCGCCCGCGCTGCCGCGAAACGACCCTGTAGCGTACGAAGACCAATCATACATTATGTGACGTAGATGACATTCGCGGATTAGCATTCAAAATTTTGCACGCCAGAATAAGAACTTTGCGGCTCAGTTGGTTGTATAATGGTCGATTAAGCTGAATGACTGGAGTTCAACCCCTCATTCCTCTAAAATTTTCGGTTTATTTTTCCGAAAAATAAATAAATGGAAAAATAATAAAAAAATATTGTTTTATGTAAAATTTAGACAAAAAAATACGTTTTACCGAAAAGTAAAAACTCTACCAAAATGACAAGAATAGTATTTGCTTCCGATTTCATCATTCCTATTGTATAGTTAAGTATTTTTAATCGTTAAAGAATAAATGACAATTTTATTTCAGTGTAATTATACTTATTTTTAATCATAAATTTGACAAATATCAGAAAAATATTGGAAAAATTTGAAAGGCAACTGAAAAACATATATTTTTCTTTTCTTTCCCAAACTGTTTCCGTTACCCACCAGTAGTCGTAAGTAACCATGCTGGTAGCGGAATCATGCTGGTGATTGGATACAAGATTTTTCCTAGACAGGTTATAGGGGAAGGTATAGTCGGCCAAGTAATTGCTTGCCCACTTTTGAACTTTATCCCTTTGTAATAAGGTCGAAAAGTGGTCAAGCACTTTCTTGGTCGACTATACATGATTTATAAATTCATCATCATCATCATCTCAGCCACAAGAAGTCCACTGTTGGTCATAGGCCTCCTCCATGGATTTCCAAAGTGGCCGGTTGGAAGCAGCATGCAACCAGCGCCTTCCTGCCACCTGTATGAGGTCATCGGACCATCTTGTGGCTGGTCGTCCTACGCTGCGCTTGCTAATACGCGGCCGCCAGTCGAGAACTTTCCGACCCCATCGGCCATCGGTTCTCCGATTTATAAATTGCTACTGAGTAAAAATTTAATGAACTTTATCGTACTTTTCCTTCTTCCTCGACGATTTTGATTAGTTTTGAGAGCGAGGGTGAGTTTGGCTTCGCGCCACCAGCCAGCGTTATTCCTGTGGACAATGTTAGTCAATGAAATAAAAAATACTAATTTGAATTTATTCCCAAACCTTTAGGCTGCTTTTCCACCAGAGATGTGCGAGGATGCGTAGCGAGGGATGTGCTTGTAAAGAACCAATGAGCCGTTTCCACCAGAGCTGTGTTGACCGAGGCGAGATGATTAAAGCGATTCTATTGGTTCTTTACAAACACATCCCTCGCTCTCGCTACGCATCCTCGCACATCTCTGGTGGAAAAGCAGCCGTAGATTGGTGACGATTGGAAAGCTAATCAAATAACATCGGGTCGACTTTTATCATGATAAATCACTGTAAGTTTGGAAAGGTAATTCTCCGGCGTTGTCACCGTTGCTCATTGCCGTTCCTTCATTAATTGTTGAAACACAGGTCTACAAACATGGACTTCAGGCAAGAACAGAAGCTGTACGGTTTTGATACTAGTTTTAGCAGAAATTGGTGCTAAACGTTTGGATTTTTTTTATGAAATAGGAAGGCAAACAAGCAAGTGACCTGATAGTAAGTGACACCCGCATCACCAAAGAGATTGCAGAGGGCTGAGATGGGATACCTCTTGTGCTAGTAATTCCACCGGCTGTCTTGCTCTCCACGCCGAAACACAACAGTGCAAGCACGGCTGCTTTAGCAGGATTAGCGAGCAAGATGATAGCGATCCGGACGGACCTTGCACAAGGTCCTACCACCCGCGGAAATTTCGTCAATTAATTTAGGAACGGAAATGAACAATGGTGAAAACACTGGAGAATTACCGGAAAATACATAATTATGTAGCAGATGAATTACGTTTTCAATATATCCGAAACCAGTATTCCCACTTTCGTGTTATGAAAAGTTTACACCCACGTACTCTATCACCCGCAATTCTTCACCTTCACCCACTCTATGTACAACCTAACCTAACCTGGAGCCTCCTCGGCGGGCGCGGGCGGCGCCGACGTGAGGTCCAGGTCGTCGAGGTCACGCTGCAACTGCGCGCGCGCGGCGTCGTCAGCGCGCAGCAGTCGCAGCGCCAGCTCCAGCGAAACCTTGGCGCGCGTTGCCTCGCCGCACTCTGCCGACCACACGCACAATGCTTCTAAAGTACAAGTACTCTATAGCATTGTCACTTGGTGATAACAAAACGAGGGAAAATTAAAAAAAGGGATTTAACTCTCCATGTACAACAACAACAACAAATATTCTTTATTGTACACCACATAGAAATACAAAGCAAACAAATAAACGAATTAGAAAGATAGACAATAGTACATGTTCTTGCTTACTCCACTAGAGAGCGCTCCACCTTAGGTTTATGAGGCTTTCCCATCGATCGTTTTTAGGGTGCCACCCAAAGGGTAAAACGGGACCCTATTACTAAGACTCCACTGTCCTTCCGTCTGTCACCAGGCAGTATCTCATGAATCGTGATAGGAAGTTGAAATGTTCACAGATGATGTATTTCTATTGCCGCTATAACAACAAATACTAAAAACCAGAATAAAATAAATATTCATTATAGATAATGGTACGGAACCCTTAGTGCGCGAGTCCGACTTTTTCTGTTACCTCGATAGCAGTGTCCGGTCCGCCAGTAATAGTGCGCTCGCATGCGCGCGGGCAGGTGCGCGCGCAGGGCTAGCCGCAGGTCTGCGAGCGCGGCGCGCGCGCCGGCCGCGCCCCGTGTTGCGGCAGAGCCTGCGCGCGCGCGTTCCCGCGCTAGTAGCGCCGCGCTGCGCGTCCAAAGCGCAAGCGCCAGCGTCGCCTCTTCGTCTTCATCCTCTGCAACGTCACAACACATGACGTCACGCTCACATTTGTGCTTAATTTAGTTTATTTATTTATTCAGTCAAGCGGTAGCCCAGCGGATTAGCAAGTTAAAGTGGTAGTGGGCAGGGCACATAGCACGGAGAACTGATGGCCGATGGGGTCGAACAGTTCTCGAATGGCGGCCGCGTATTGGCAAGCGCAGCGTAGGACGACCAGCCACAAGATGGTCCGATGACCTCATACAGGTGGCAGGAAGGCGCTGGTTGCATGCTGCTTCCAACTTTGGGAATCCATGGAGGAGGCCTACGTTCAACAGTAGACTTCTTGTGGCTGAGATGATGATGATGATTCAGTCAATATAAAATTACATTATAAATTGCATACGATATCAAATTACACGTTTTTATATTGAAATCGTCAAAATTACACAAAACTATTGAATACTAAAACTAAACGAAATTTATGATTGCTGTGTCAGGCTCAAGAGAAGCTCATATTTTTAGTATTTCGTACCCCTTTCGTGGATGATGTTATCTAACTAAAGTTGAAGACCAATATAACGGTCATATTTTGGCCGAAGTGAACTTTGTAAACCATACAAAAAGGCTAACTCACAATCTTCTTTTATAAAAATACTAAACAGCATTTTAACTTTATGTTCGCTAAGAGCATTAATTATATCTGTTTCGGCTGGAATATCAATTAAGGTACTTCGTACTTTTTAAGAAGCTTTAGCTGGTTTCATGTTAAAGAAAACATTTTTTTTATAACAGTGTTGTAACGTTTTTGTTAAGGAGTCTCACATTTGGTGTAGATTTGTAACACGGTTTGCTTCGGTCACTTTTACAACGTAACAGAAAGTATAGCAGCAAGCATAACGATGTCGAGCGAGAGTTACGAGTTTACATAATGGCTGGTAAGAATGCATTGAGCAGACCTGGGGCGGGCGCGCGCAGCACGGCTTCGCTGGCTAGCGCGAGCGCGCGCTCGGCGCCGGCGTCGCCGCGCGCCGCCTGCTCGGCCTCGGCTGCCAGCCGGCGCTCCCGCGACGCGCGCGCATCCTTGCCGCGGTACACCGGCGCCACGCGCGACAAAACCTCGGTTAGCGCCTCCATTAACTGCAACATCCAACGCTTCAAGTTATTCATAAACGCTTCGAAAACGTTTGTTAGTTAACATGTTTTGTCTTTATTTGTCATTGTGACGTTCGCCCTCAAATGAAAGGGACAAAACATTTGTTAGCTTAAAATGATTGTTAAGTTTTTATGAATAAGGGGGTCAGACTACCCGTTGGGTTTACTTGGTATACGTACGCGCGCCCTGGGAACAGTTCGAGTGAAGCAGTGACGGGTGGCAGGATCTTGTATAAGGTCCGTCCGGATTGATAACACCGTCTTGCTTGCTAATTCAGCCGCTGAGTGGCAGTGCTTGCATTGTTGTTACGGCGTGGAGAGCAAGACAGTCGGTGGAATTACTGGCACAAGAGGTATTCCATCTTAGTCCGCTGGGTTGGCAATGCATCTGCGATATCCTTGGTGTTACAGGTGTCTGATCACTTACCATCAGGTAACCCACTTGTTTGTTTGCCTTTCTATGTTGTATAGACAAGCTAGCACGGCCGACAGCAGCGCAGTGGCTCCACCGGGCTCCCAGTCTCCCACCTGCGGTTGATCCCTGCAGGCGCGCAGCCTGTCACGCTCCGGAAGGGGTTCGAGCGTGGCCAGCCAGTGCTCGCCGGGCAGCGCCGCCAGCTCCGCCAGCAGCGGCCGGAGGAAGCCGCGCCGCGCGCACAGCGTCTGCGCCGAGCACGCTGCCGCGTACGCCGGGTCCGGCTGCGGACAGCGCGCCATGGTGCTGCAACAATATTAGCACACAATAAATAATAGTACAGAAACTTCTCTTTTACGACCGTGATTGAATGCATTCCAACTTTATTAACACGTTCAAAAAGTTCGTATTACTTCGTACACCGGGTGTCAATTGAAGAGGAGGTTTAGAGTATGTATTGCCATTTAAAGTAAAGAGATCAGCTAGTAAAATATCGCTTTCAATTTTAGAACTATTTCTATGACTCAGACAACCTAAACTGCCGTTCATATTAGGCCACAGGTAGTTCAAACTTCCCTCTACTTATTATACTGTGTTACTTTGTCGTATTGTAGACACATGTACACGTTTTGTAAATTGAACTGTTTTCAGTTACAGCTCTGCGCAGCGGTCTGCAAATAGCATGCGCGCGCGCCGCTCCAGCGAAAGGTCACGCGTGATCCAAGCGCCAGCGCATTCAGGAACTAAACAATCAATTGACATTAAGAGAAGTGTGTACCCAGCGCTCTCCTTACAAACGGCGATAACGTTTTCCACCCTCTAAACATTAACCTATAGCCATGGTTTTTTTGTATGTTGTCAGTTTGCCCTAGAACCAGGTTTGTATGTTTTGATTTTTTTAAACATTCTTCATTGTTTCAAATATATTGACGCTTTTTTGTTTTGTATGAAACTACTAAAATGCAAATATTGTCAAATCTATGAAGAATATTTAAAAAATCAAAACATACAAACCTAGTTCCAAGGCATAATGACAACATACCAAAAAATCATCGCCATAGGTTAAGGTTTAGAGGGTGGTAAACGTTATCGCCGTTTGTATGGGAAGCGCTTTTTGGGGCTGGGTTCACACTCCTCTTAACTCTTATCGTTAGTCTCTTTTGCCCCACACCAACACAAAGAAAAATAAGGGTAATGGCAGGACTCGAACCTGCAACATCAGCATTCCGTGCCTTGCATTTGCCAGTTTCGCCACGTCGCTACCATACCCTGCGAATTTTGCAATATGCTTCGTCTATACGGTGATTAGATTATTGAAATTTCGGTTATAAAATTTATCTTAGATAACTTCAGTTCTACAGCTGAATAAAGATTTTCATTCATATTTAATGTATTTTTTTTGTCACAGCATACAGTCAGCTGTTAAAAATGTCTCCTAAATATGTATACATCGACCTTATGTTTAGTGGGATAAAGGTGTATAGAAATTTATGACGTATACATATATTCATGATGCTGACTGTCGACCAAGAAATTGCTTGACCACTTTTCGACCGTATTACACAGAGTTAAGGTTCAAACGTGGAAGAGAAAATACGTAAAATAAGAAACTGAATTACATACATTTTCAGCGCGATTTGGATGTAATGTTAATTTAATAGTACAGTCGACCAAGTAATTGCTTGGCCACTTTTGAACCTTAAGACTTTGTTATACGGTCGAAAAGTGGTCAAGCAATTTCTTGGTCGACTATACTGTGGTTTACTCAACAATAAATTGTGCCTAGCTAGCATTATGCCGATGGTGTTATACAAAAATAAAGTCAAAACAACTGCATAAAAAAAGTGCTTCTCAAATTCCAAAATTAATTTTAAATTACACAATTTAACCATATGTTTATCTACGTCACTATTTCGTATCATTTACTTAGCTCCCATTTCGTATTTTCTTCCAGGAATTATACGAAAGCGAAACGTAGAAAGCTTCGCGAATTATGTCCAAACCAGATCAGTACTTTTATACTCGAAAGTATTAATCTAAGCAAATTGTATTCCAAGTAAACAAGGAAATGTACTAAGATATTGGGAAAAATGGAACTTTGGAGGATCCCAGGTCTCTACTAATAGTCAAACGTACCTTGTATCCTCGCTGCGTGTTGCCATGCCGCCGGCGCCTGCCCACTGCGCCCGCGCCGCCAAATATAACGCGTGCGCTAAACCCGACCGCGTTATTTCCGGACTGCTCGTGCGCACGTCGCGGATAGATGGCGCCAGAAGCCACGTTTCTGCTGCAGCTAGCACTGCTGTAAAGAACTAAAGCATGGATATATATTTGCGGGTGGTAGGACCTTGTGCAAGGTCCGTCCGGATAGCTACCACCATCTTGTTCGTTAATTTTGCCGGTAAGCAGCAGTGCTTGCGCTGTTGTGTTCCGGCGTGGAGAGCAAGACAGCCGGTGTAAATACTGGCACAAGAGGTATTCCATATTAGCCTTTTAGGTTGGCAACGCATCTGCAATCTCCTTGGTATTGCGGGTGTCTATAGGCGGTGGTGATCACTTACCATCAGGTGACCCGCTTGCTTGTTTGTATTCCTATTTTTTTTTAAATACACTCGAAACTGTCAATATTACAAACTTTGGTTTACGTGAAGTGAAGGTACTGAAAATTAATAAGAAAAACAAGACAAGACAAAACAAATACTCTTTATTGAAAACCACTCGGAAAATATTTAACAAATAACCATTAAAAAACGAATTACAAGGTAAACAGTTGAATTTGACGTAGATTAAATTACACTACCTTAATGTATAGTCAACCAAGTAATTGCTTGACCACTTTTGAACCTTCTCTCTTTGTAATACGGTCGAAAAGTGGTCAAGCAATTTCTTGGTCGACTATACACTAAAGGTCATTTGGGTCCCGCCTGTTGAAGTTCATGATAGTATTGCATTGTTGTAGATATTCGACAGAACTTCAGACTACTGGACTTGTTTTAGTCTTTTCAGTTTTGATTTATTTTTTACGCCGTTGGGTTTTAGATTTTTTTAAATTTACTTTTTTTAAACATTTTATTTTACTATATTTTAACGGCGTGACTTATCCAATATTAAAATGTATGGATTTAAAACCAAGATTGAGTTTATTTTAATACAGTTTGCTTTTAACTCATTAATTACTGTCATACATTTTTTTTTTACACTCGTATGAGCATACTTCGAAGCAATGAAAAATAATTTATTTCTTCCTTATTTTTTAAACACTATATAACTTCTGAAACATTGCTTTTCTAATCTACTTCGTTGGACGTACATATCGCATGTTTAGAATTAAAGCGACTCAATTCTGAATATGACATTTCCCAAAATTAAACCATATGTCTTTTAGTGAAGGTGATATTTTGGGACGTGTATAATTCAGAAATGGGTCGTTTTAATTCTAAAGGTACGATATATTTTTGATGATCTACAACAATTTGACAGGCTTATCCCTTGTGATGTACAGTCAACGAAATTGAAACACGCACCGTAGAACCTAGTCAAAGAAACATACGCATGACATTTGTATGACATAGCCTGGCGTTTAACGCGTCGCGTCATTGCGATAGGGTGGTACGTATTATTTCCCCTACTGTACATTCCCTATTGTATTATTATTTGTATTTATTATGTATATGCTCACGCTCTAATCAAGTTTAAACGCGGCGTGTGACGTGGAATAGACTCAGATAACGCGTTCATGCGCCGTTTTGGATAACATTGGTGACAAGTTGTTCACGCGTGTCTGAGCATTGTTCCCATTATGAACAAGTTAATAGGTTTTGACGTGGATACGATGAACGCCTTACGACTGGTCACAGAATAAACAACGCACAGAAACTTCTCTTTTACGACCGCGATTAAACGAATTCCAACTTTATTCACACGCGTAAAAAGTTCGTATTACTATATACACCATGCGCCATGCGGCGCGAGACAAATGGAACGCGCCGTCCGCGCCCGCCTTCCCCCCGCTACTCCCGGCGACACCCTAGGGTTGCGCGGCATTCGTTTTCAATTATACTGACACGGCGGGGGCGAGCGAACGAGCGCGCGGCAAGCCGACAGCCTGCTGCAATTTGCCTATGCCATAGGCAAGGCGGTTGAGCGTACCTACAGTGCGGAGTGGAACCCCCCTGGTCTGGTTCAGCGCACCTAGCATGAATCTTCTCGACACGCGTTAACTTGCTACGTAACTCAGTGCATCTCGTAACTAGCCCGGCAGGAGAGACGCAAAGAGTTACGTAGTGAGTTAAGGGATTCAGCAACCAGATCAAATTGAATCAGCCCGTATTATGAATGAATTTCAATATGATTTCCATTCATAGGCAGCCAGTGTGGCAAATCCTTAAGACTATTGTACCCAGCGCTCTCCACACAAACGGCGATAACGCTTTCCACCCTCTAAACCTATAGCCATGATTTTTTTGTATCTTCTCATTATGGTCTAGAACTAGGTTTTCATGTTTGATTTCTTTAACATTCTTAACAGTTTCAGAAATATTCCCAGTTGCTCGTTTGTTTTTAGTTGTGTTAACACAGTGGTAGTGGTGAGTAGATGTTTATATGTGTAGATGGACAGACCTGTTTCCGTATACATTGGTCAACAATTCCTATTGTAGTAAGCGGAACTAATTGACCGTTGTGGCAAGGCGTGTGACGCGAGGGCACATCTTCATCTTATTATCAGTTGAAAATAAAGTGTTTAACAAAAAGTACGCATTAGGAACGTCTCTTTAACTCTTTAGACGCTTCTTGGCCCCAAAAAGCGCTCCCCATACAAACGGCAATAACACATTCCACCCTCTAAACCTTAACCTACAGCCATGATTTCTTTGTATGTTATTATTATGCACTAGAACTAGGTTTAGATTTTTTATATTCTTTATCTACACTCATATCATTAGTGCTCTATAATGCGTTCAGAAACCGTAGGAAATGACCAGCATTATTACATCCAATCTCATGAGAACTGTCTTGTCTGTGGAGAAGGTAAAATCTGTACTTTAATTGTCATTACAGTATCGATTTCTGTAACTTTATGAGTTTAAATTTGGAACAGCCGTCAAAACCTTTCGTGTGTGTCTATTCTAGTATCCTTAGATATTAAAACAATTATCGATACGAAACGTCAATTCAGTATGTTTTTTTTTTAAATAAACGCACGACATATGATCTCGAGTGACATGAGAATTAGGATTTCATTCGTTTGTCTATGATTAAAAAAACGTTCGTCTTGACGAATTGATCATATTTCTGCCATTACTGTTGTCATTCGTTTGTTGGTTTTTTTGCTGTTACGGTTTTTTGCAGTTATGATATGTGTGTAGATAAAGTTATGTATGTAACTTTATATAATTAGGCCTTAAAACACTCGTGTGATCCTATTATGAAACGACACTCGTGTTTTAAGCCCTCTCATTTTATATCAGTTGCATAAACTACCTACTATAATAGTTTCAAAAATATTAACGCTTTTCTGTTTTGTACGGAACTATTAAAAAGCAAATATTATTGTCAAATCTATGAAGAATATTGAAAAAACCAAAACATACAAACCTAGTTTCAAGGCATAATGACAACATACCAAAAAGTCATGGCCATAGGTTAAGGTTTAGAGGGTGGAAAACGTTATCGTTGTTCGTATGGTCGTTCGGTTCACACTCCTCTTCACCCAACCCAGCATTACGAATACGCATTTCAAGGGTTGTAGGACGTCTCTCCATCTTACATGGGAGCCTTCAAAAGGCAAAAAGGCTGATCTGTTTACTTTAAATGGCAATACAATGTGCCAAAAGTTTAGGTTAGTGTAGTTTTAAGAATCTCAAGGGTCCCACTGAAAATCAGCGTCTCGGTTTACCGAGGCAGTATGCTGAGTGGGGCCTTTTTTTTATACAACATAGGAAGGCAAACAAGCAAGTGGGTCACCTGATGGTAAGTGATCACCACCGCCTATAGACACCTGCAACAACAAAGAGAGTGCATATGCGTTGCCAACCCAGAGGGCTGAGATGGAATACCTCTTGTGCCAGTAATTACACCGGCTGTCTTGCTCTCCACGCCGGAACAGAACAGTGCAAGCACCTTTTTGTTTCTATTCAACACAATCGTTACAGTGTTTGTTATAATTGTACTCTGTGTGATGTGTGTATGTGTGTGTTTTGTGTTGAATAGTCTTAAATACCGACCGATACCGAGGACCGATGACCTGGTGATCGTTGCGGGAACCCGCTGGATGCAAGCAGCACAAGACCGGTCGTTGTGGCGATCCTTGGGAGAGGCCTATGTCCAGCAGTGGACGTCTTCCGGCTGAAATGATGATGATGATTCTTAAATAAATGTTTTTCTTTCTTTCTTTAAAAAGACGCGCTCGACGTGCACCGGCCACGCGCCAATATATGCGCCACTAAAATATACGCGTATTTGAAACGCTCCAAAGTTAAGTCAACCCGCAGTACCTTTAGGGTACTTCCCGTTGACCAGAACCACGATATTTGGCAAAAAAACTATAAAATTAAATCTGAAAACCGTGTTTTTGTAGTCACTTAACGTTAAAATGATTTTTTTCTATTACGAACTTTTATTTGCATTGAGTAATAGCTACTTTAACAGCCGGGACTATGGGTGGCTAACTGTCCTCCATTTTACAGGACGTCCCGTTTTTCAGCTATCATTTTGGCTGTGTCCTGAATTTTACTAAGAAAAAATACCATAAACGCGTTGTCCCATATTTTTTTCCATTAATCCTGTACTTTTAGATCACTTGTCTTGTAAAATGAGCACACGGTTGATTATCCTAAGCTGGTACCCAATAATATTTGGTCCCTCTCTCGATCCCCGATCTTTTGATGGCCGGATAGCCTAGTGGTTAGTGACCCTGACTATGAAGCTTGAAGGTACCGGGTTCGATTCCCGGGAGGGGTAAATGTTTGTATAATGAATACGGATGTTTGTGCCCGAGTCGTGGATACTATATGTATTTAAGTATATATTTATCTATATAAGTAGGTATGTATATCCGTTGTCTAGTACACAAGCAGCTGTAGTTGCTTACTTTGGGACTAAGTCAATTGGTGTTAACTGTCCTAAGATATTTATTTATTTATCCCCTCTCTCTAAAACACATTACCCTCCTTTGCATCGTTAAAACATCTTAGGCTTTTGTGACAAGATTAATCTATCATATGCTTTTACATTCTACGGCGTGACATTATCACAAACGCTTCCAGTTTTTATTGCATTGATAGATGGACGAATAACTTCGCGTACTCAAAGTCAAAGTCATTTTTTTTTATTCGGATTAGGTTTACAGGAAGCACTTAAGAATGTCATAAAATTTACCACCAGTTCGGAAAACCTCTAATGAGAAGGTACCGGCAAGACACTCAACGAGGTGTAAGTTTTAAATAAATCAAAATTGCAATTTAACAGAGTAGGTGTACAATATTTGGAGCCAGGGATCGCAGGGAATACAAGTCGGGATTATTGCCCAACATCCCTTTCCAAGATATAGTCATTGACTTTAAATGCGCACGAGAAATTAATGTCTTTTTGACAATAGATTAGAATTTTGTATCATTTTGTTCAGTAATGTTTTTTGGAGATTTTACAACAAATCTCCACGCTGTCTTACGCTCGATGATGAATTTTGGTGATGGTTCGAACTGCCGACCGCAGCTGTCGCGTGGGCCGATGGACCCTTCGATCTTCTTTATACCCCTTACGATGTATTTATTTATTTCAATTGCTAAGCAATCGTAGTCGCCCACGTACAGTCAAGGAACTTAATTCCCTACCCATTTCGTTGAAATGTCGTCTGACATTCGCAATGCATTAAGGTCGATATGTCAAACTAACGTCTTGCTCTATAGCTCTTATGGTGACAGTTTGCTATATGCTATTGAACCTTAGGTGGGTTGGAAATTAAATTCCTTGACTGTACCTCTCGCGAGGACTACGATTTGCAATATACAATTTGTCTCAGAAGTAGCTGAACATTTTTTTTTCTACCCTGTTGTCGAACGAATATAGGCAGACACGCACCTCTGTATTGAATGATCGCATCGTATAGGGGTTAAGACGAAATTTGATTTATAAAAATTAAATTAAAATCAAATTAAATAATCGTTTATTTCAAGTCTTTACAAACTCATATATTGTTAGTAAAAATTATTCTAAGTGTTAAATTTAACCTGTATTAGTAGCTGTATTGTACCTGTATAAGGCTGTTCTGTGGCCTCAGTTAGAAACAGGATAGGTACGTCAGTAATGATAGTTCTGGGATTTTGCGCCTCTTGCATTTTGTTCATATAAGTCTCAAAATTTAAAATTCCATCTGAAATGGCTAATTAAGGACTTTTACACAGGTTCAATACGTCAAAAGTTTCATTATAGTTTTTTTTCGCCGCTGTTTATCGTAAACACATGCTATTTTAGGATTTACAGGAGATGTAATTTAATTTTAAGCATTATGTGTCGTTTAGCTTAAGTTGTAATATCCAGTTTGTAGACCGAATAAGAAAAACATTTTAGTACCTTGTCGCTGTCAGTAATGTGACAAATTGGAGCAACTCTCATTTCAGACGCCACTACAACAAGGTTTTTAAGTGTTAAGCTACTTCGGCCGCCGACAGTACATTGCGCTTGGTTATAATCAGTGGCGCTGACGAGGCCAGTAGGTCGGGCTCGCTTGGTGCGCACAAGCACCAAATACTACGCGAGTTGCCGTCAGCGAAACACTAAACGCTTGGTCACGACACAGAATAAATAATAGTACTAACGTACAGAAACTTCTCTTTTTCGACCACCATTAAACGAATTCCAACTTTATTATCAGGTTCAAAAAGTTCCTATTACTTCATAAACATTCGCCAGGCGGCATGCGTCAAAACGAAGGCGCCGCCCGCGCCCGCCTTCCACCCGCAATGCCCTGGCGCACCGCTAGGGTCGGACTGCTTACTATAATACTATCACAACTCGCGGCACAGAGCGGGCGCGCACGCGGCAAGCCGGCAACCTCAAAGAGTATTGTAATATAGAATGAGAAGAGTGGCAACTCTAGGTTTTAACTTGCATGTATGGAAAGTGCTGCTGTTAGTGTCAGGTAAGTGAACTAATGCAGTATACTTGTATAGCTATAGATAGGCATATATACATATACGTGTATATGCGCACTTGCGCGTGTGTGAGTGTTATTTTTAAAACCAAATGTACTCATTCAAAGTTTTGTTCCAGCAAATTTTATGAAAACTTATATAAGCTCTTACTTATATAAGTTTTCATAAAATTTGCTAGAACAAAACCTTGATGAGTAAACAAAAAGAGATAACCAAGAGCGCATCAACGTCCAAGCAGACCAAAGCCAGAGTTGACAATGGCCGCCTCCGACAAGAGTGACTAGCAGTGACAGATAGTTTTTTTTTAAATTTTGTACTCGCTTTCCAGCCGCGAGGGGACGCTGCTAACTGTCAAATTTTATGAAGTTTTAAGTGTGCCCCGCCTGGGCAACCTACTGCGATTAACCTATGCCATAGGTAATGCGGCGAGCGCACCTACAGTGCGAACTGGAACCCCTCTGGTCACGAGTACGAACTACGCGTACAGTGCGCGCACGCAGTTCGTCCACTGATTCCAGCCTAGTCGAGTTACTTCAAGGAAACAAACGAAACACAGTGCCTGATTAAAAGATTCAGGCGTTACTTTGTTGAGGTCCTTTGCAACAAATTGGAACAAAATGCCTCGGTTTCCCATCGGACTAGGGTTGCCAACCGTACTTTATTATAAGTATAGTATTGTACTATATTTCGGCTCTCCGTACAATATACTGTTGAACTAATTTATAGTACGCAAATATACTATATTTCGAGCACTTGTCATGTTATTAAAATAGATAGAATATGGCGATAGACATCTGTCTGTAACAGATAACAAACTTACCCCTTATTCATAAACGCTTCGTAAATGTTTATTAGTTAACATTTTTTATGTCTTTATCTGGGGTTACGAATACGGGGGTTACACTATTGCCTTTTTTTCATCTTTCCAAAAAATACTATATTTTTTGAAGCGTACTATTATATTTTTTAGCTTATTCTCAAAAATACTATATTCAACCGAATAAATGTTGGCAACCCTACATCGGACACTCTAGGTAAGTTTCCAGAGCCCCGTGATCAATGATCCTGCGAGATCACCAACTATCATGCCTCTCTACTCTAAGCAGGAGGGTTCCATTCCGCACTGTAGGTAGGTACGCTCGACCGCCTTGCCTATGGCATAGGCAAATCGCAGAAGGCTGTCGGCTTGCCGCGCGCTCGCTCGCTCGCCCCCACCGTGTCAGTGTAATTGAAAACGAATGTCGCGCAACCCTAGCGTGTCGCCGGGAATAGCGGGGGGAAGAAGGGCGCGGGCGGTGCGTTTCTTTTGACTCGCGTCGCCATGGTGTATGAATACGTACTTTTGAAGCGTGTGAATAAAGTTGAAATTTGTTTAATCGCGGTCGTAAAAAAAAAGTTTCTGTACGTGAGTACTATTATTTATTCTGTGCTCTAAGGCCTAGCGGCGCCGGTGTCCCTTTTACATGGTGGACCGCGAGTACACGCCCAAGGTTGCTTGACATAATGAGGCTGCACTGCAATGCACCGGCCAATGGCAAGGACACGGCGCGCGTGGCGCCCCCCGCTGGCGCCCCGCGGCGAGGCTCCGCGGCGCGACGTGCGCGGGGGCAGCGCCTTATCACCGTTATCAGGCAGTCGCGCGCCCTCGCCCGCCGCGCGCGCACGCCGCGTCCCGGCGTCGGCCCAGCAGCCGCGTCAGCGAGTGACTCAGGCATATCTCGAGGCCGCCTCATCCTAGAACAAATTTGTTCGCTTATCGCCCGGCGCCGGCTCCGCGCCGCATTTCACCACCACTTAGACTGGAAACGTTGGGAGTTCCGACCGGCGGCTCGATGACGGATCGGGCAGCCGACTGAGGCAATATTAAGGTAGGAAATCGTTTAAGAGCCATCGTTTACTTAAATTATAAGAGAAACTTCTGTCAGATCTCACTTAAAGTAAGCAGAAATAGAGTTAATCAATAGCGTTTCGAGTGATATATAAGTCGTTACACTAATGGATTTTAATTTGAATAACTCTATCGAGTACCAATAAAACGGTCGTAACCTTATTCCAATCTGTTCGGAACTGTCGGTTACGGCCGCGGCAGTAAAACTCTTTTACCATGGAGACACGGAAGCGCGTGCGCCGCGCCGCTTGCCGCCGCCGCCGCTCTTACAGCTCTGCACTTAGGGTCGGTTTCAGCGGTGCACGCACGCAAGCGCCGTTTTATCTCAAGATCGAGCGATCAGTCGCTGAAGCCGTGCGATCTCCAAACAGCCGAATCGGTCTCACCGCGCGCATTGTTTGCGTTTAGTCACAGACTCGCAGCGGGCAGCGCGGCCCAGCCGCGGCGCGCTTCCAGCTGGCGGCGCGGCCACAGAATAAATAATAGTACTAACGTACAGAAACTTCTCTTTTTCGACCACCATTCAACGAATTCCAACTTTATGATCAGGCTCAGAAAGTTCGTATTACTTCATAAACATTCGCCAGGCGGCATGCGTCAAAAGGAAGGCGCCGCCCGCGCCCGCCTTTCACCCGCAATGCCCTGGCGCACCGCTAGGGTTGGGCTGCTTACTGTAAAACTATTGCAACGCGTGACACAGAGTGAACGGGCGCGCGCGCGCAGCAAGCCGGCAACCTACTGCGATTAACCTATGCCATAGGTAATGCGGCGAGCGCACCTACAATGCGGAGTGGAACCCCCCTGGCACGGCGCCGCGCGGCCGGCGCACGCGGCTGCCGGCCGCGGTGTCGCAACGTTTACGTAAACGCGCACAATGGCAGGACGGCTGAACGAGCGGGGATAAACGGCGGTGTCAACACGCCGGTGCTAATTCCGCGTGATGTGACGCTCGGAGCCCCGCCTCGGGCTCCCAGACACCGCGGAGGTGACATCAGTAATTTAGAAAAAGCAAACTAAAAGCTGATAGGAATAAGCCTTGATAAATTGGTTTTCAAAGTTCACCGCCAAACTAAAGCCTATTATCAAAATCGCCTTTGATATTCGAGGAACAAAATACAAACTGATCAAATACTAAGCTCTATTTTATGAAAATACACAAATTGTAAAGGAAAAGTCTAAAGTTCACAGAATTATCACAATGTTGTACTCGTACTAATTGGAAATAGGTAAAAAATGCGTTAAATTGAAATAAAGCAATTTGTCTGCCCGTGAAAAAATCAAAACATAGAAACCTAGTTCTAAGGCATAATGACAACATACCAAAACATCATTGCCATTAAGGTTTAGAGGGTGGAAAACGTTATCGCTGTTTGTACGGGGAGGACTTTTTGGGGCCGGGTTCACACTCCTCTTAATATCAGAAGGTAGCTAGCCCTTGATATACTGAGGTGATTCGACTATCAGCGTCGTCCTTGCATCCCATTGTGATCTTGCTGTCGATAAAATAGAGAGAGAGAGAGATATACCAAGCGCGATATAGCGTATTCTGCATCCTCGCCGCGCCCTTTGCGTTGTTGTGTTGAGTTGACATCCTTTTAAGTTGGGACGGGTGTGGGATGCAATCTGTGTAGACACTCTGGCCCTGTCTCACCTCCATGGAACTGCGATTAAAGCAGGCGCAGCACCTGAAGCGGTCGAAATGCTCAAACGCAACAAAAATAGGGGCCTCGGCTCCAAATATAATTTTATTCCATTCGGAGTTGAGATCCTTGGTCCGTGGGGTCCTAGTGCACTGGCCTCTTCAAAGAGATCTCAAAGAGGCTGGTCGACGTCACAGGTGACCGAAGAGCTGGCAGCTACCTCGCACAGCGTATAAGCTTAGCTATACAGAGAGGTAATGCTGCCAGTATCTTCGGTACCATGCCAAGGGGGCCTTTTTTTTGATATATTTTAGTATTAATGTTTAATTTATATTTAGTTTTATGTAGTTTGATTGTGTTGTTATATTTAGTGTTATATTATTAACTACTTGAATAATTCTGTACGCGTATATCTGAGCGTTCAAGAGAAAGTTCTAGAAGTCCAGTCAAGCTAAACTTTAGGGATTATATTTTATGAAACTGTAGCAAACGAGTACGAGAGCCACCCGATGGGAAGTGATTAGCGCCATTAACACAACTATATATTGTCTAACTTAATACCTAAATTAGTAATCGTATTAGATATGTTATACCTGACATTATGGTGGCCAACAGGATGTCCCGTATTTCAGCTGTCATTTTAGCGTTGTCCTGTATTTTAAAAAGAAAATACAGGACAATACCATACCAAAGATAACTTGATCCTGTATTTTTTTCCTGAATCCTGTAATTTTAGATAACATGTCCTGTAAAATGTGCACCAAGCCTCTCAAGGTTGGTCACACTACCTGGCACTGGCACTAAATTCTACGTCATTATTGTATTACGTAGAATAACGTGTCTCGAATCTCGAAGTATCAACGCTTGTGAGCGCACTTAAGCGCCCGCGCAGCAGACCGGCTGCGCACGCGTCGCTCCACGCCGCAGTGAGCGCGTGCTTCCTATTCACACCTCTTTTTCTCCAAACAAGTTTTAAGTATTAAAACAAAACAATTTAAACGGTTTATATCGCGTGTATTGTAACAGATCCAATTTTCTACGTTTCAATTGTTTCATTTGAATGTCACAAAAATATAACAGACGCCTGCGACTTCGTTCGCTTGGAATTAGCAGCCTATGTTCGTAAGTGATACTGATAGTGCAACTTTCTATTAGTGGAAGAATTTTTGGAATCGGTTCAGTAGTTCCAGAGTTTACTCCCTACATACAAACAAACAAAGTTTACTTCTTTACCATATTAGTGTCGAAGTGTAGATTAGTGTAGATTATTAAATTTTAAATAGTTTATTTATTTTAAATAGTTTATTGTACAACCGGAAATGAAACACAAATAAATAAATAAATATCTTGGGACAACTTACACCAATTGACTTAGTCCCAAACTAGGCAAAGTAAAAAAAAAATAAAAAAAAATAAAAAAAAAAATTAAAAAAAAAGCTTGTATTATAGACTAGACAACGGATATACATACTTATATAGATATATGCCATACTGAAATACAAATAACATCCATGACTCAGGTACAAACATTTGTATTCGTCACACAAATATTTGCCCATACCAGGATTTGAACCCGGAACCTCATGCACAGTAAGCAGACACTGTGCCACTGTGCCATACATGTCGTAACAAACAAACAAAAGTAAACAAACAAACAAAGATACAGATATTTAACGCGTAAACATTATACCGTTTATTTTAATTGCGTTGATTTAGAATTTTTTTTTCATGGCTTCAAGGGACTGAAGGCAGGCTTAAGTACTTGATATCAATTTTAAATCGAAATCTCCTCCTTTTTGAGAATAAGAGTCTTGACAGACAGACGGACAACAAAATGATCCTATAAGAGTTCCGTTTTTCCTTTTGAGGTACTGAAACCTAAAATTGAGGAAAGTATAAAACAATGGAGGATGGAGCAAAAATAATACTGAACGAACAGATATAACATTCATGCCTATTGACCGAATAAATTCCGCCCTATAGTATAGTAATGGCCCTTTATCTACACATATATTATAAATGCTCTATAATGCGTTCAGAAACCGTAGGCAATGACCTGCATTATAACAACTAATATTATTATGAGAATTTTTCTAATTTGTTACTATATTTGCTCAAATTCATTTTTTATTACATTATTTTAATGTGTTCAGTCTATAGATATTTAATAGGCACCTAGCACTAGTAGCTAGTACCAATGCACGTCATTGCCCTATGGCTTCTGAACCCATCATAGAGTTCTTATGATATGTGTGTAGACAAAGTAATGTATGCAACTGTACATAATTAGGTCTTAAAACACTCCTGTGATCCTATTATGAAACTCGCTGACGCTCGTTTCATAAAACCACACTCGTGTTTTAAGACCCCTCATTATGCAACAGTTGCATAAAATACTATTATGTGAAGGAGGTTGTTATCGTAGTCAGCCAACCGGTGAACAGCCGCTTTTTCGCTGATTACGGTGATCACCCATAAATTTTGCGGGTGGTAGGACCTTGTGCAAGCAGCAGTGCTTGCACTGTTGTTACGGCGTGGAGAGCAAGACAGCCGGTGCAATTACTGGCACAAGAGGTATTCTATCTTAGCCCTCTAGGTTGGGAACGCATTTGCAATCGCCTTGGTGTTGCCACTTGCTCGTTTGAACGGCAAACGTATAAAAAAACCCTGCTTCGGGGTCCATTGAACGCTGACAGGGGGGTTCCACTCCGCAATGTAGGTGCGCTCGCCGCAATTCCTATGGCATAGGTTAATCGCAGTAGGTTGCCGGCTTGCCGCGCGCACGCCCGCTCGCTCTGTGTTGCGCGTTGATAGTCTTACAGTAAGCAGCCCAACCCTAGCGGTGCGCCAGGGCATTGCGGGTGGAAGGCGGGCGCGGGCGGCGCCTTCCTTTTGACACACTGCCTGGCGAATGTTTATGAAGTAATACAAACTTTATGTGTCTGACTATAAAGTTGGATTTCGTTTAATGGTGGTCGAAAAAGAGAAGTTTCTGTACGTTAGTACCATTATTTATTCTGTAAAGCTGCTTCTTAAATTTTTTCGTATCTCTTCGTTTGTATCTTTACATTTCCGAAAACGTTAACGTCCCCGCGCGAGGGCCGCTCAGTCGGGATTAGGCAACTTACTATATTTTATCATCTTATCAACTAATCCTTCGGTTTTTTCCTACGAGTTAGAAGATAGGCATTACTTTGCGGTCCCACGCCTGACGTCACGCAACGCCGACTTACAAATGCGATGTCGTTGCATCGGTAATAATGTGCAACCTAATTATTTGTCCAGGAATAGAATAGAATAGAATTCATTCAGAGCACAGCGATGGCATTGTACACAGAATTATGCGCAATCTACAGATCATGACAAGAGGAAGGCAGAAACGTAGGGTAATGACCAATGATATTATATTGTATGGATGTACAATGTCATACTAAATGACAGTAGAAAAACGGCCCGACATGAGAATACAGGTGACGCTAATATTACAAATGCAAATTATTAGTTTGCCATTTATAGTCATTGGATTTACAATTTTACGTCTAACTGCATAAAATAATAATTTATTAAGTTTCGTTGCAAATAGGGTTTTTTTTAATAATAGTAATGACAGCAGCGCCGTCGGTCCGACAGACTGACAGCGCGAGCGATTGTCGATTTATTGTACTTTTTATCGATTTTTGACACGGCCATTTTTTAAACGCTGACTAGAAGTCCATTATTTATAGGCCAGTGGTCCTTCGTAAAAGTCGTAGCTTATGTATTTTGCTACGATTTCTGACTTAAAGTTCTCTGACAGGGGGCTTCCACTCCGCACTGTAGATACGCTCGGCCGCGTCGCCTACCGCGCAGGCAAATTGCAGTAAGTTGTCGGCTTGCCGCTCCCGCACGCTCGACCTCGCTGTGAGTGTAATTGAAAACGAATGCGCCGCAACCCTAGCGTGTCGCCGGGAGTTACGGGGGGGCGGGACGCGAGCCGCGCGTTTCTTTCGACGCGAGCCGCCTAGCGTATGTGTATGAAGTAATACGAACTTTTTGTGCATCTCAATGAAGTTGGAATTCGTAAACTTAACAGAGAAGTTTCTGTACGTTATTACTATTATTTATTCTGAGCCTAAACGCCGGTGAAACATCCGTTCATGCCAACTCGTTATGCGACCAATACATTTACGTAAATAAGACCTTTAGTAAAAAAAAAAATTCGGTATGAATACGATTGAATACAAATTCAGGATTGACAATCGTCTATAGAAATAATTTGAAGTAGCGCCTTACTTCCTGCAACTGCGACAAATAAGCCAAATATCTTAGTTAAGACCCGGAAATGAAATATAAATTATTTATATTTGTTCCAGTTTTGACATAAACTAGGCAAACCGCACTAGCGTTGTTCGCCCGGTTCTGACGCAGCCAATGATATTATAATGCGGATATACAGTGTCATACTAAATGACAGCAGAAAAACGGCACGACAGAATAATACAGGTTGACGCCAATGTTACAAATGCAAATTATTGTTTTACCATTTATAGTCATCTGATTTTAAATTTTACGTCTAACTGCTTAAATAATAATATTAATTTATTAAGTTTCGTTGCAAATAGACTTTTTTATAAAATAATAGTATTGACAGCAGCGCCGTCGGTCCGATAGACTGACAGCACGAGTTTTTGTTCGACTTTTGAGGCCATTTTTTAAACGCTGACTCCATCCATTATTTATAGGTCAGTGGACGCAGCCAACTGTTTTCTATGGCAAATGCCCCACTAAGGCTTCCCCCAAATATTGTACACCTATATTGTGTTCAATATTAAACTATTTAAAATATAAAAACAACATTTTAATTTTGATTTATTACCAAAGCTACCTCGTTGAGTTTCTTGCCGGTATCTTCTCATCAGAGGTTTTTCCGAACCGGTGGCAAATTTTATGACATTCATTAGTGCTTTCTGTAAGCCTAATCTGAATAAAAATATTTTGACTTTGACTTTGAAGCAACCCCTGACTGAGCACATTCGTACTAGCATAGAGCCTAAGAGGACAATTCTTTTTTTTATACAACCTGGTAAGGCAAACGAGCAAGTGGGTTACCTGATGGTAAGTGATCACCACCGCCCATAGACACCCGCAACACCAAAGGGATTGCGGGTGGCAGGACCTTGTGCAAGGTCCGTCCGGATCGCTACCACAATCTTGCTCGCTAATCTTGCGGCTAAGCAGCAGTGCTTGCACTGTTCTGTTCCGGCGTGGAGAGCAAGACAGCCGGTGTAATTAATAGCACTAGAGGTATTCCATCTTAGCCCTCTAGGTTGGCAACGCATCTGCAATCTCTTCGATGTTGCGGGTGTCTATAGGCGGTGGTGTACACTTACCATCAGGTGACCCACTTGCTTGTTTGCCTTCCTATTTCATAAAAAAAATGTGTTGCCAGTGGGCTAAGGTGGAACACCTCTTGTGCCAGTAATTGCACCGGCTGTGTCTGATAGGGAAGGCTTCGTCGCTGACAACCTGACCGCTGCATCACGAAAAACTAGTAGAACTTATGTACAGTCAAGGAACTTAATTCCCTACCCATTTCGTTGAAATGTCGTCTGACATTCGCAATGCATTAAGGTCGATATGTCAAACTAACGTCTTGCTCTATAGCTCTTATGGTGATAGTTTGCTATATGCTATTGAACCTTAGGTGGGTTGGAAATTAAATTCCTTGACTGTATGTATGTATGTAAACTCTTTACTGTACATAACCACTTACAAATACACAGAAAAATACAGGAATTACTTATCAGCTGTTCACGCCTCTCGCTCGTAGCGGCCGAGCGAGGCGAACGACCAGTGTTGCCAGGTCTATTTAAAAAAAAAACAGAAGATGCAACTAGAAAAAATCTGTAGATGTATGGGGAAAATTTACAAAAAATGAGCAGATGTATGGGGAAAATTTACAAAAATCAGTAGATGTATGGGGAAAACTTACAAAAAATCAGTAGATGTATGGGGAAAATTTACAAAAAATTTATAGATGTATGGGGAAAATTTGCGAAAAAACAGTACATGTATGGGGAAATTTTTCAAAAAATTAGTAGATGCATTTTAATCTATAAAACCAATTTATATTGTTATATACAAATACGCATAGGTGAAATAGAGATGGCATCGCTTACTCCATGAATCCGTGAATAAGTGATATTTAATTTAGTCATATGATCATTTTGGCGTAGTGTGTCAAACCGGTTTATTTCGCTGACTGTGGAGCAAGATTAACTATGTGTCCACCCCGTTAAGTCCATTTTATGATGTCAATTTTTTAGTGCCAACCAAACCATGATCGTGTGTCATTTCACGCAAGTTTTTATATTACATACCATGCTTTAAAGTAAAGCTAGTATTTGAAAAAATAGAATACAAGTGAAATAAGAATAATTAAGTTATTGTTATTTCACTTGTATTCTATTTATCCCATGGAACAGAGGCGTGGTGGCGCTGTTCCTCAAGAAAGGAGACAACACTTTTCTGAAGAACTATAAACCCATCTCGCTTCTGAGCCATGTTTATAAGCTGTTTTCCAGGGTCATCACGAATCGTCTCGAACGCAGGTTTGATGACTTCCAGCCTCCCGAACAAGCCGGTTTCCGAAAAGGCTTTAGTACCATAGACCACATCCACACGCTGCGGCAAGTTATACAGAAGACCGAGGAGTATAACATGCCATTATGCTTAGCGTTTGTGGACTATGAGAAGGCCTTTGATTCGATCGAGACGTGGGCGGTGCTTGGAGCTCTCCAGCGATGCCGTATTGACTATCGGTATATCGAAGTGTTGAAGTGTTTGTACAATAACGCCACCATGTCGGTCCGAATACAAGACCAGAAGACGGAGGAAATTCCATTGCAAAGAGGTGTGAGACAGGGAGATGTTGTCTCTCCGAAACTGTTCACCAACACAATGGAAGATGCCTTTAAGCTTCTGGAGTGGAAAGGATTCGGCAACAATATCAACGGCGAGTACATCACTCACCTTCGATTTGCCGACGATATAGTAGTCATGGCAGACTCGATGGAAGACCTTAGCACGATGCTCGAAGACCTCAATCGGATTTCCCAACGGGTCAGTCATGTCGAATGTCCATGTGGTGCCCACCCCAATAGCAGTAGGAAACTCAACTCTCAAAGTTGTTGACGAATACGTCTACCTAGGACAAACAGTCCAACTAGGCAGGTCCAACTTTGAGAAAGAGGTCAATCGTCGAATCCAACTCGGCTGGGCAGCGTTCGGAAAACTGCGAAATGTCTTCTTGTCCAATATACCTCAGTGTCTGAAATCGAGAGTGTATGATCAATGTGTGTTACCAGTGATGACTTATGGCACTGAAACGTGGCCGCTTACTATGGGCCTTATAAGAAAGCTCAAAGTCACGCAACGAGCTATGGAGAGGGCTATGCTTGGAGTTTCTCTGCGTGATCGAATCAGAAATGAGGAGATCCGCAGACGAACGAAAGTAACCGACATAGCCCAGCGGATTAGCAAGTTGAAGTGGCAGTGGGCAGGGCACATAGCACGGAGAACTGATGGCCGATGGGGTCGGAAAGTTCTCGAATGGCGGCCGCGTATTGGCAAGCGCAGCGTAGGACGACCAGCCACAAGATGGTCCGATGACCTCATACAGGAAGTGTGGCAGGAAGGCGCTGGTTGCATGCTGCTTCCAACCGGTCACTTTGGAAATCCATGGAGGAGGCCTATGTCCAACAGTGGACTTCTTGTGGCTGAGAGATGAGATGATTCTATTTATCCTAATAAAAAATACAAAACTTAATAATATATACAAATATCTCCCAAGTCTGCCCCTTGCGGTAAATTGCCCATAAGGCTGGCTGCTTTTAAAATCTGAAGGTCAATGGAATTCTGGAAAAATCTGTAAATCTCCCGGAAAATCAGGAGATCTGGCATCACTGGATGACGCCGGCGCAAGGTTAGGGCCGCGACACGCGGAAACACACTCTACGTTAATCAGGTCGCGGTTGAGTTCAGGTTGAAGCGACGATGCACCACAAGGTTATAAAAGACGGCCATGCTACGGGATTTTAGTCCGTGAGAGAAAGCGATAAGGTTGTTTACGGCGCGGCGCGGCGCGAGGGGCCTGCGCGCGATTATCTGCTGTCATTTAGGAAGGCTCACGCACCCGAGCCGCTGTCTCACACAAATTGATAAAAAATGACATCTGTTGAAACTTTTTTTTTTATTTTCTTTATAAAAAGGAAGGCGAACGAGCAAGTGGGTCACCTGATAAGTGATCACTACCGGTAACGGTAAGTGATCACTACCGGCCACAAACATCTGCCAAACAAAGGAGTTTGTAGATGATGTTGACGGACAAGTTATTGTAAAAGAACTCGTACGACTGAGAAAGGCATAACAAATTTCAAAAGAGCTGTGACAACTTAGGCTGTTCCAAGGAAGTCGTATGAGCCTGCCGTTAACAGATGAGTTATCAAACCAGAGGGTTAAGATGGTATCTTGTGCCAAAAATTAAATAAATCATAGTAATTATGTCATGTATATATATAAATTAAGATACAAAATGTCAGGACTACAATATATCTTTATCTTTCCATCGTATAAAACAAAGTCGCTTTCCATACCAGTCTGTCTGCATGTACAGTCAAGGAATTTAATTTCCAAGCCACCTAAGGTTCAATATCATATAGCAAACTGTCACCATAAGAGCTAACTAGTGCAAGACGTTAGTTTGACATATCGACCTTAATGCATTGCGAATGTCTGACGACATTTCAGCGAAATGGGTAGGGAATTAAATTCTTTGACTGTACGTTTGAGAGCCACTTACTCCTTCTAAACCAAGCAACGGATTTTGATACGGTTTGGACTGTCATTGCGAGATTTTTTTATGAAAGCTTTTCACGTACATCCAAACCCGTGCGAAGTCGGGCCGGCGCGCTAGTGCAGTCAGCCTCAAAGCATCAGAACACTTAAGAACCTTGTCGTCGTAACGTATGAAACGAGAGTTGTTGGTATAGTCATGTTACCGACAGCGACAAGGTACTTAAATGTTTAGCTACTTCTGTCGCTAACCGTACAGTTATAAATTGTTTTAAACTTTCGCAATTTTCACACATCTTATTACGTTTATCGGTTTGTCTGCTCGTGACCACGGCCGCTGCGGCCGAAACGTCGAGGTAAATAAATAAACAGTTTATTAACGCGTTAAAGTCCCGATAAACGTTAAAAGTAGTTACAAATTAAACATTAAAACTACAATTTTATTTTCATAAATTAATTATAAAAATAAAACGCATTATTTTGTGTTTGTGTGGCCGCCGGCGTTGTTTAGCTCACCGTTTCGGTTCAGTATCACCTTATCGTTATCCTACGCATTATGTGCGCCTGCGCATCGTGACGCAACCGCGGAGACAGTCGCCGCATAGTGCATCAGCATGAATCTTCTCGATACGCGGTTTTATTTTGAAATACGAAGGCAAACAAGCAAGTGGGTCATCTGATGGTAAGTGATCACCTCCGTCTGTAGACACCCACAACACCAAAGAAATAGCAGATGCGTTGCCAACCCAGAGGGCTAAGATGGAACACCAGTAAATACACCGGCTGTCTTGATCTCCACGCCGGAACACAACAATGCAAGCACTGCTTAGCAGCAGGATTAGCGAGCAAGATGGTGGTAGCGATCCCGACGGACCTTGCAAAAGGTCCTACCACCCGCGTTTAATCGCTACGTCTCTTTCCTGCTGGGGTAGTTAAAACAAGACGCACTGAGTTACGTAGCGAGTTGTTATGTCGAGGAGTTTCGAGCTAGGCGTACAGGAGTGCATTCTGTGAGCAAGCCGAATCCAACACGTGTTGCCATCCGGTTAATACCGGTTATTTTTGCTTTATTTATTTATTTAAGCGTCATTGCATAGTTTATAAAACAAATACAATTGGCGGACTTAATACCAGTAGGCATTCTCTACTAGTCAACCACACTATAAATAAGAAAGTAAATAACATGGGTGCAGAAAAAAGAAAAGTAAAAAAAATGATAAACAATAAGCTACCTATCAAGTAGACCGTATTACAAAGCTATAAGGTTCAAAATTGGTCAAGCATTTACTTGGTCGACTATACCTACTTACTAGTGTTAGTATTAATAGATATACTAAACATATATTCCTATAAATACAATACTACTTACAATAGTATAGTATTTCCCACCCTTAGAATTAAAGCGACTCAATTCTGAATATGATATTTCCCAAAATTAAACCCTATGTCTTTTAATTAAGGTGCTATTTTGGGACGTGTATTATTCAGAAATGGGTCACTTTAATACTAAGCGTGCGATTTGTGTTGTGTCCGGCTAAAATTTACACGTCTAACCCGAGCAAGTGTGCTATCAAACGGATGCCAGGGGGGTCCACTGTAGGTACCTTACGCTCGACCGGCTTGCCTATGGCATAGGCAAAATGCAGTAGGCTGTCAGCTTGCCGCGCGCTCGCGCGCTTGCCCCCGCCGTGTCAGTATAATTGAAAACGAATGCCGCGCAACCCTAGCGTGTCGCCGGGAGTAGTGGAAGGCGGGCGCGGGCGGCGTGTTCCTTTTGACTCGCGTCGCCTGGCGCGTGGTGTATGAAGTAATACGAACTTTTGGAGCGTGTGAATAAAGTTGGGATTTATTTAATCGCGGTCGTATAGAGAAGTTTCTGTACGTATTTTTTTCTGTGCGGATCTATAAGCATCTGCTGAACCAAGAGTGTGGTGTGTAAGCAATCCCATTCGTCATATATGTAGTTTATTGATTGTCCATCTGTCAACCTACCCTCATAAGCAAAGCAGACCTTTTAAGCGTAAAAACTGAAGCAATAATGTCAGTTTGGATTTGTAGCGACTAGCGATCTAGTTTAGAACGGAGGAAACCAACTGACATGCGCTACATCACGCTAACGAAGTTTCGTAACACGGGCGCATACAACTACCAACTTTTAGCCTTCGGACTTCGGTCCCCAGGCATAACACCCGCCTGGAGAGAGATCTCTCTATTGTGAATTAATTGCACAGATTTAAGGAGAAACCCCCAAAGTGAAAATGGAAATGAACATTTTATTTTGCAAGTAGGCCATACAGGCTCTTTTACATATCTGAACCTACTAGCGCTTCGGAAATTGGAAGAATCTGCTGAGAAGAAACACCGCAAGAAACTCAGCAGTTAATCTTTTTTTTACGTAATTGTTATAAAAATTCTTTAATTATGCGACAACTGATTGTACAATTATCATTCTTGATGCAAACAGCTGAGAGTTGTAAGTACGTAATTTATTTACTTATACGCCGTGGCTCAACAACGAATTGAGTAGGCAAAGTAGAACGACCTCGTTCAGCCTTCTTGTCCTATGCCAACTCACGCGCAAGAATTCGGTCCATTGTGAGTCTATCTTACGATCGCGACGTAGCGTACTGTTGCGTAACAACCACAGAAATATAGAAACATAGAAACGCGGGCGGCGCGTTCCTTTTGACTCGCCCCGCCTGGCGCATGGTGTATGAAGTAACACGAACTTTTTATGCATCTGAATAAAGTTGGAATTCGTTTAATCGCGGTCGTAAAAGAGAAGTTGCTGTACGTTAGTACTATTATTTATTCTGTGACTGTACTTGCGGTAAGGGTACAGTCTCTTTGGTTGCATAAAAGAGAGCAATGACCAAAAGAAATGCTCTTTTGTTATTTGCAAGGATCATTCGTACCTAAAAACCTGAATTAAAATAAAAAAAGAGACCCTTCTAGCCAAATTAATTTTGTTCGAGCAATAGCTTAGTTTTTCTGCTAATTGTTTTAAGCTGGACGGTGTTTTATAGATTTAGTTTATATTAAACTTTTCATTTTAATTAACGAATGAGTTGGATGTTTGCAGTCCCACAAATAATTAACGTATCAACAACGTACTATCGACATCTCGTTTGTTATCATCCATCAATTAATAATCCATTTAGGCTATAGAGCGTGCTAATAAAATAGACATACTCACATACATGTGAGTATTGCATACTGAGTACTTAAATGGATCAGGAGTGCGATTTTTGAATGTCACCGGGTGACTAAAGCTCGCCAAAATGGCCCATTTTCATAGAAATGCGGCCATTTTTGTGAGCTTTAGTCACCTGGTGAGATTCAGAAATTGCATTTGAGTCTTACCGGGTAACTAAAGCTAACCAAAATAGCTGTTTTTCATAGAGATTCAGCCATTTTGGTGAGCTCTAGTCACCTGGTGAGATTCAAAAATTGCACCCCAGAGCAGTTTGGTTGATTTTTAGGGTTACGTGATAAGGTT
The DNA here is from genome assembly GCA_963691745.1 of Ditula angustiorana. Classification (NCBI taxonomy): domain Eukaryota; kingdom Metazoa; phylum Arthropoda; class Insecta; order Lepidoptera; family Tortricidae; genus Ditula; species Ditula angustiorana. The sequence goes on along the minus strand of OY829472.1, from coordinate 692,486 downwards.
CTAAGGGTTCGCTCTTGATAAAGGTTCTTGGAAAAGGGTAGGAAACCCTGTGGTAGGACATTGTATGGTATTATTTTCGTACCTATATATAACGTATTAAAAAAAATTGAATCATCGCAATAGGGAAAAATCTATCTGATAAAAATAATTTCCTATGAATCAAAAGCTAGATAACATTATACCGGTTTGCGGATGAATGGTGAATGTCGAGTGCTGAATTGTGAGACAACTGTTTTCATTATAATTATAATACCTACTAACGTAGTATGAAACTGGAAGTTGATCTCGGCTGGGGGGTTCCACTCCGCACTTTAGGTGCGCTTGCCGCATTACCTATGGCATAGGTTAATCGCAGTAGGTTGCCGGCTTGCCACGCGCGCCCCGCTCACTCTGAGTCGCGTGTTGTGATAGTATTACAGTAAGCAGCCCAACCCTAGCGGTGCGCCAGGGCATTGCGGGTGGAAGGCGGGCACGGGCGGCGCCTTCCTTTTAACGCATGCCGCCTGGCGAATGTTTATGAATTAATACGAACTTTTTGTGCCTGTTCATAAAGTTGGAATTCGTTTAATGGTGATCGAAAAAGAGAAGTTTTTGTACGTTAGTACTATTATTTATTCTGTGATCTCGGTATAACTGCCACTCTAAGACTTGTAGAATCGTGAAGTTATATATATTTTTTCAATCAATTTTTTAATATAACCGACGAGCAAAGAGGTCACCTGATGACAAGTGAACAACACCAGACACTCGCAACACCAAGCAGATTGCAGATGCGTTACCAACCCATGGAATACCGCTTGTGCCAGTTATTTTATACATTGTTTAATATTATTTAAAGATAGTGCCACACTCTCATGGAATACTAACGTTTTGCGGATGGTAGGACCTTATGCAAGGTGCGTCCGGATCGCTACCACTATCTTGCTCGCTAACCCTGCCGCTAAGCAGCAGTGCTTGCGCTATTGTGTTCCGGCGTGGAGAGCAAGACAGCCGGTGCAATTACAAGAGATATTCCATCTTAGACTTCTGGGTTGGCAACGCATCTGCAATCGCCTTGGTTTTGCGGGTATTTATGGGCGGTAGTGATCATTGATCACTTACCATCAGGTGACCCACTTGCTCGTTGTATAAAAAAACGATTAAATCAATTTCTATCAGTTGACCCGCAATCCCGTTTGCCTCTATTCAGTAAAACAGTACGCCAACTCGTTCGTTACGATCCCATCACCCACTCGCCAAACAAACAAACAACCTTGCTTTGCTTATCTAAGCCTACAGTCAACAGTCCCTAACCAAAATATACCGCACACCGCTCTAAATATTAACAACAAATCATAAACACACTCACAATTTGTTTATTTTATAAAATAGGAAGGCAAACAAGCAAGTGGGTCACCTGATGGTCAGTAATCACCAAGGCCCATACCCGCAATACCAAAGGAATTGCAGATGCGTTGCCAACCCAGAGGGCTAAGATGGAATGCCTCCTGTGCCAGTAATTGCACCGGCTGTCTTGCTCTTCACGCCGGAACAACAGCGCAAGCACTGCTTAGCGGCTGGATTAGCGAGCAAGATGGTGGTAGCGATCTGGATGGACCTTGCACAAGGTACTACCATCCGCAAATTCTGAGGAATTATTTTCCAGGCTGTAGCACGAATCTTTTCGACACGCGTTAACTCGCTACGTAACTCACGTCTCTCTCCAGTACCATTACCATGAGTTTCTATCGAAAATTCGTATTACGTTACTACAGTCGATAGCGGTTAAATACGCTCCCATTTGTCAGTGAAAGAGTTAACCATAGTCGATACGGTATTTTTCGATGACATGTGTCAAATTTGTGACTCACGGTACCAATATTCTAGGGCAACAGCTACAAAACTTTAGTCACTAGCGCTTTGATTACGATAGGTAGTTTACCGTTGGACTCATACTAGCGATTTTTAGTTCTCTAAGTGAGCGTTAGAGGCGCTGTACAATTCCCCATACAAATAGTTTACGCCGTCGCTAGCGAGTACCCTTACCATGAGTACAGTGCATCTAGCCGTAATAATACTCGCTAGCGACGGCGTAAACGATTTGTATGGGGAATTGTACAGCGCCTCTAACGCTCACTTAGATAACTAAAGATCGCTAGTATGAGTCCAACGGTAAATTACCTATCGAAATCTGAACGTCAGTGTCTAACGTTTTGTAGCTGTTGCCGTAGAATATTGGTACCATGAGTCGCAAATTTGACACATGTCATCGAAAAATACCGTATCGACTATGTTTAACTCTTTCACTGACAAATGGGAGCGTATTTAACCGCTATCGACTGTAGTAACGTAATACGAATTTTCGATAGAAACTCATGGTAATGATACTGTACTCGTGGCACAGGCCTAGTTAGAAAGAGACGCACTGAGTTACGCAGTGGTTACGGAGCACCTGACATGTTTACGTACATTTTCCACAATCAGACCTTAAAATAGACTGATTTGTAAACAAGTTGTTTGCCTCGAACGTCACGTCGCACATGTTAATATCTTAATGTCTATTGACATGTTCGCTTCTGTTAGGTACGCGTGACTGCCCTCGGTGGAGCCTGACCTTTAACGATTGGACTTACTGTGAAATTGATTCTGACATAATTCGCGAATTATTATTTAGCTGGTATCGCGGAGGCAAGTAGTAGGGGAGACCGGGGATGGTTGACCAAATTTTAGCTTAAGCGTTTATATTTTTATTTCTTTAGGGTATTGTTATGAAAAGTATTTCAAATAATAGACAAACTATTAAGCTTTGGAAAAAAATGCATAAAGCTCGCAGTCAACTACGATATAATGTACAACCTGTCCCTATAAGTCAACCATCCCCGGTCTCCCCTATGCAATTTTATAGGAAGATTGATTTGTTTGCGTCTTATTATGGTGTGCCGTGCCACTTCGTAACCGAATGGCATAAAAATGTTAAATTGTTGTAGATAACCATTAAAAAAAGTGGATTAAAAAAATCAAAAACCAAACTGCGTTAAAAGTCAATCAAAACTGAAAAGGCTAAAACAAGTCCACCAGTGACCCCCCCCCCCCCCCTTTGATGCCTCACGTGACTGGACGATCCCTTACGATGACAGAATAAATAACGTACAGAAACTTCTCTTTTACGACCGCTATGAAACGAATTACAACTTTATTCACTCGCTCAAAAGTTCGTATTACTTCATACACCATGCGCCAGGCGGCGCGAGTCAAAAGGAACGCGCCGCCCGCGCCCGCTTCCCCCCGCTACTCTCGGCTATGCGTGGCATTCGTTTTCAATTACACTGACACGGCGGGGGCGAGCGAGCGAGCGCTGCAAGCCGACAGCCTACTGCGATTTGCCTATGCCATAGGCAAGGCGGTCGAGCGTACCTACAGTGCGGGCGGAACCCCCCCTGACAATGATCACGTTTTTATAAACATAAAATAAGCATCATTCCCTGCCAGGGTAAACGTTATTGCACGTTTCTGTATAGTGCAGATGAAAAGCGTCTATTATGGGCGAGCAGAGAAAGGACCCGACTTACTGCGGACTGACGGACGTTGACAGTTGACGAGGGCCGCGCGGCGCCGACGCACCCTGTTCGTTATACACTGCCCACGTTTCAACGGGATAATCAGGGAATTTTACGAACTTACGGATCTCCAATACGGTATTCCCAAGCAAGTTTGCTTTAAAACGGTTGCTAAGAAAGAAAGAACATATTTATTCAACTAGCAAATAAGGCAAAAATAATCGTACAAAATTACACTGTAGCAGCATTTTAGTGGGGCCCTGAACTTCATCATCATCATTTTCCTTTCGTCCCTCAGCAAGGGCATAGGGCTCTTAGCACACTCATCCATTTGGATCGATCTTGAGCGGCAGATTCCAGATCGTTCCAGCTTAAACCGGCTGCTGCGGCTTCCAACTCTGTTGAGCGATGCCACGTTCTTTTCGGGCGGCCCCTCTAGCGTCTTCCAGTTGGGTGCCAGTAGATAGCCTGCTTGGGCAGATGGTCGTCAGAAAGCCGAAGGGTGTGGCCTCTCCAACGCTATTTCCTGGTAAGGATATCTTTGTCCACTTCTGGTCAGTCAGTCCTTGAACTTAAAAAACTAAAACGAAGAACCCTTAAACCTAAACCATGGTAACGCCACGCCCAATAAGACCGTATGGACATAAATTCCTTTGCCTTACAGTGGGGATAAATTAAGAAAAGGAGCGCTACCCAATGACTAAGAACAATTTTTATTTAATGATCGTAGAAGAAAATTAAAAACAGTTTTTCCACTTTTAACAAATTCTATCAATTTCAGAAATAAAAAGTCATTAGAATACCCACGTAAGGCCCCAAGTCCTAAATATAGGACAAACGTCAAACTCACGTTGAACTCACTGTCTCAAACGATATGGTTCAAAATGCATAGAACGAAATTTGACGTGGGCCTTACGAGGATACCGTATTCTGTCTTGAAGAATAGATATATTCTCTGAGATAGTACCACTAGAATGTATATATTAGTGTCTCAATAGAATTAGAAATGACAGTGGATGGCCGAGGCTGTGTGACGGTGGGCGGGGCTTGTCACACGCGGCGCGCGCGCACCGGCCCGTGTTACAGACTTCGCGGTTTTGTTTGAAAGATGCTGAATGTTTGTATTTTCTTTCTCCTGATTTTGACAGTATTACTTTTTAGCTAAGTGATACTTAAAACAAAGAACACCAGAACATCTTTCTCATGTCACGAAAAGATTAATAAATTTGAGAAATTAAAAATAAAATAAAAATTTATAAAAATATAAAGCATAATGGTTTGTCACATAAAGTATACGCTCGCGTATTTGATTGGCCCACGGCTGGCGAACGTCACGTTCGAAATTCAAAAATGACTGGAAGTATCGTGGACTGACTTTAAACACCGCACGAGTTAATACTAGGGAATGGCCGGTTATTTTCTCTAAGGGATAACCGGTTTTTCATACAAAGTAAAACCGGTTTTGCATTCCCTAGTTATTACTACCCGAGAGAACAGTATATGAATAAAGCAGTACCGAAACTAGGTCTGTTTGTGGAGATAGATACCTACGCTACGGTGGAGCGTTAGGGTTGTCCTCCAAATTTTTGTAAAATTTAAAAGTTATATTTTCATTCTTTATAACAACGTTCACTTGGTTTCTATAATGATCAAATAATGAAATGACTTATCGAGTTTACAAATAGAATTGGGTACCTTTTTAAAAAAAACTTCAACTTTTAAAAAGTAAGAAAAAATCAAAGCTCCTGTTTTGAAGAACCCGAGTTCAAGCAGCCATATTACGACGCAATACTTTTGTGGCATTTTTAAAAAGATCGCGCATTGTTCCGGACGCACGCAATGACGATAAAAGCAAAGCGCATCTACTCGTCTCGACGCGGCAGTCGCGACTGGCAGCAGCAGCACCGCAAGCAGTGTGAAGTGTGACCAACTTCAAATTAGAGATCCGAAAACGTAGCAATGGCTGTCTCTGGTTGGTCAATGGCCGTGTTTAGCGTTTTTTTCCCTCGCAAATGCTTATTGTGAACACACTGCCAAATGTGCCAGCTTATATTGCTATCCTGCCAAATACTGCCAGATTACGAAAACTTCAACCGATCCTGCCAGAAGTGAAAAACGGTCTGTACCTGCCAAAAAGGCAGGATCCTGCCACATATGGTCACACTGACCGCGAGAACACCTTAGCGGCCGTGTTGAGCGTGCGTCTGTGTGAGTGCGCCGGTTTCGAGCGTTTGTACGTAGATTCCTTACTGGTTATAAGTATACTGTGCCGAGTGCGCGAGACACGCGGCGGGGACGGGTAGCGGCGCTTAATTCTATTTGTCAAACACGTGTTAGGCAGCCGAGCTGTTGTAATTAGGTCCTGTGATTCGGCGACGGTTTGCTTTAAGAGCTCACTTCGGCGCGTCGCCTCCCGGCCGCCACACAAGTCACGAAAAGAATTCAAGCTTTTTTTTATGAAATAGGAAGGCAAACAAACATATGGATCACCTGATAGGAAGTGTACACCACCGCCTATAGACACCCGTAACACCAAAGAGATTGCAGATGCGTTGCCAACTCAGAGGGTTTATTGTTATTATTGTAAGTTTTTACTATTCCAGTAATTTACCTAATTGAGAAAATATTAATGTAGAAGAGCGGGATCTCCTGACACAGGTATTCCGCATACCTACTTGAATATCCTAACCTTATGTTATTGCAATTTAATGTATCAATAAATACTTTTTAATTTTCCATTTCATTTTCATACTACACGATCTTAGAGCGTTTCGCCTCTATACGAGACATCTTAGGTACTTAAATGGTACGACTATTCGCTATTTGAAAAAATGACTTAATAAATCGATCATTGCTTATTTGTATGACAGCCTGCTTACGCAAAACCTCTTAATTATCTTGCATATGAAAAACTAATTAGTTCCGTCCGCGCGAGAGTGTAAGGGGGGGGGGGGGAGGTGATGAAATGAAGCCTAATGAACGCCCTATTTGTGAGGGCATTAGAATTGCCAGCATGTTGACACAGCTAATAAATTAAAAGCAAGCCAAAATTGTTCCACTGAAAGAAAGCTACACTATCCCTGACGGACATAGGCTGCTAATTCCACGCGAACGAAGCCGCAGGCGTCCGCTAGTAACTTACCTGTATATTGGCAATGTCTATGTAAAACCAACTCGGTTTATAATAATAATAATTAGCCCGCGATCGTGTCCCGCTGTCAAGCAAGGGTCTCTCCCTCGGAATTCCAGTTCCTTCTATCTTTAGCAATCTTCAGTCATTTGAAAATGCGTCGATCCCGCCATCTCGTCATCTCCACCTTGGCCTGCCTCGTTCTTTACCGATTCCAATTTTTGTTTATTACATTAAGTAACTCATACTTTGAATTTCTTTTGGTATGTTTTTTGGTTTTTTTAACGGAAAATTCAAAAATAACAATTTTTTGGTACACATCTAGGATTGGGATTGTATAAGAGTTAATAATTAATTATTTATTTATTAATTTTTATTTTTTTAATTTAAACGTGAACAACAACATATAATCAATTCAATAAAAGTCTCCTAAAAACCTACCATGCAATTTTGCGGGTGTTGGCGAACCTTGTGCAAGGTTCGTCCGGATCGCTACCACCGTCTTTTCCTTTTTTAAATTATTATCACCTGCGTTTAAAATGGACGATTTTATTCTAGTACAGATACTTAGGCAGAAGCTTACTTCCCACACAACCATAAACCTCAAACACATGTCGCCTCGTCCTTCCTTTGTTGGAGCTCTCTCGGCTTACAGGTAAATATATACGGTGCGTCGGGAGTCAAACCCACGCGCGCCGGCTCGCCGTCGCCGCGGCGGCACCCTTCAACTCCCATTGTCCGCTCCATTACACCCGGACAGGTACGCCGCTCGACACACAAATAATTTCTTCCATTAATAGGCATAAATATTATGTGTAGTTTAATTTATACACTATAACTAAGTTAAAATTAAAATTGAAATGTCAACATGAAAATTCGTCTCCAACAGTCAAAACAAAAATAAATAAAAAAGCAATAAATCAAACAAAAAATTCGTTTCTTTCTTTGTATTTTTTATGTGCTGTACAATAAAGAATATTTGTTGTTGTTGTAAAAAATGGACAAATGATACTTGTAAAAACTAAATAAAAATGTCTAAATACGTATATGTTTAATCTTTTGATTTTTCCTAATTGTTTTAAAATCGGGACTAAGGCTAGTTTTAAACCCAACTCAAGTTCGAGTTTCATATTAACACTGAAAAAAAAAGGCAATCAAAGCTCATTTAAATTAGCAAAACTATTGTTAGGTGACAAACATTTGAAAATTTATTTACAAATCAAGAGTTAGGTTAGAGTAAGGGTAGTTTGTGCTGAAAAATAAATAGTAAATATATGATATATTGATATGCTGATTAAAAAGCCAGTAAGGCTGCGTATCCACCAGAGATGTGCGAGGATGCGTAGCGAGGGATGTGTTGTGTTTGCAAGAACCAATACAATCGCTTCATTTTAGGTCAGCAGAGCTCTGGTGGAAACGGCTAATTAGTTCTTTACAAACACATCCCTCGCTACGCATCCTAAAGCTGCGTTTCCACCAGAGACGTGCGAGGATGCGCAGCAAGGGATGTGTTTGTAAAGAACCAATTAGCCGTTTCTACCAAAGCTCTGCTGACCGAGGCGAGGTAAATGAAGCGATTCTATTGGTTCTCAACACATCCCTCGCTACGCATCCTCGCACATCTCTGGTGGAAAAGCAGCCTAACGGATCGTCGCATCCCTGCTCGAACCTCGGCGTATTATTATGTTCCCGGAACTTTCGCTGGTTCAGATATAATTTAATTTCCAACTACATTTTTCACCGCAATGGAAAATTTTACATTAAAATTGAAGCTTTCACAAGGAGACGCGAAACTCACTCCACGGCGCAAGAACGAAGTTTCTGCTCTAAGGCTGAAACACACCAGCCGCGGGTTTTGCCAGGACCTTGTGCAAGGTCCGTCCGGATCGCTACCAGCAGCGTGCTCGCTAACTCTGCCGCTAAGCAGCAGTGCTTGCACTGTTGTGTTCCGGCGTGGAGAGTAAGACAGCCGGTGCAATTACTGGCACGAGAGGTATTCCATCTTAGCCCTCTGGGTTGGCAACGCATTTGCAATCTACTTGTTGTTGCGAGTGTCAATAGGCTGTGGTGATCACCTACCATCAGGCGACCTTTGTTTGTCTTCCTATTTAATATAAAAATATATATGTATAAAAATGTACATATACATTAAGTTAGCGAAGCAGTCGTTAAATAGACGTCTAGCGACAATTTCCACCAATTGACCCAGTCCCAAATTAAGTACGTAATAAAGCGACTCGTCCTCTATAAAGTCACGTTAAATGGCTTTTGATTTACATTGCCTCTTTGGCCCATTACATGATACTAGCCTTCTATCTAAACGCAGCAATGTACTTGGCATAAGTTTACCCACAACCTGCCTCGGTTTTGCAAGGGGACAATTTGGATGCAAGGCACTTAAAAACCATCCGAAAATAGCTCTAAATGACAGTGAAAACCGTTTTAAAATCCGTTACGTGATTTAGAAGGGGTGCAGTCAAAGTCAAAGTCAAAGTCAAAATATTTTATTCAGATTAGACTTATAGGTAGCACTTATGAATGTCAAAAAATTTACCACCGGTTCGGAAAAACCTCTGATGAGAAGATACCGGCAAGAAACTCAACGAGGTGTAATTTTTTAAATAAATCAAAATTACAATGTTATTTTACATCTCAAATATTTAAAATTTTTACAATTTAACACAGCAGGTGTACAATCTTTGGAGCCAGGGATCGCCAGTACAGATCGGGATCATTTCCAAACATCGTTGTCCAAGATATAGTCAGTGATGTAAGCCAAAACCACAATAAATAACGCACAGAAACTTCTCTTTTATGACCGCGATTAAACGAATTCCAACTTTATTCACACGCACAAAAAGTTCGTATTACTTCACACCATGCGCCAGGCGGCGCGAGTCAAAAAGAACGCGCCACCCGCGCCCGCCTTCCCCTCGCTACTCCCGGCGACACGCTAGGGTTGCGCGGCATTCGTTTTCAATTACGCTGACACGGTGGGGGCGAGCGAGTGAGCGCGCGGGAATCCGACAGCCTACTGCGCTTTGCCTATGCCATAGGCACGAGCGTACCTACAGTGCGGAGTAGAACCCCTCTGCCAAAACCATAACGTCGTCGTCAATGGCGTTACGGTAGTCTTGTGAGCGCGATTCGGTCCGAAACGTGAGCACTCTGAGCGATGTAAACTAATTCGGACCGCGGATCTATAGGCGGTGGTAAGCGGACACTTACCATCAGGCGACCAACTTGCTTGTTTACCTTCCTATTTAATAAAAAAAATCGTACCGTGGACTTAATGTAATGTTTACACCATAGCGCTCGGAGCGATGTAAAGTACCAAGGGGGTTCCACTCCGTACTGTAGGTACGCTCGACCGCCTTGCCTATGACATAGGCACATCGCAGTAGGCTGTCGGCTTGCCGCGCGCCAGCTCGCTCGCTCCCGCCGTGTCAGTGTAATTGAAAACGAATGCCGCGCAACCCTAGCGTGTCGCCGGGAGTAGCGGGGGCGCGTTGCTTTTGACTCGCGCCGACTGGCGCATGGTGTATGATGTAATACGAACTTTTTGAGCGCGTTAATAAAATTGGAATTCGTTAAATGGCGGTCGTAAAAGAGAAGTTTCTGTACGTTAGTACTATTATTTATTCTGTGGTGGTATCTCTTATGGTTTGTAGGGCGGCCGGCGTGCTGCGCCGGCGCCAGCCTAGCCCGTCAGGTGTGGCGGCCGCGTGGAGGGTGACGCCGAAATCTTCCACGGGGAAAGGACCGAGCCTTGTGTTTCTAGTTGCTGGGTGAACCTTTTGCGTCAATATATGAATATGTCAAAACGTTACCTACTATAATACGGTTTTATTTATTCATCAGACTTTATCGCTATTGCTTTTATTAACAAGGTTAGATTAACTAAGTATATTTATGTATGTTCCAAACAAATGGTTTTGGTAAGATTGGACATTTGGCGTTTTAGCTGTGATGGAAAGGCAACACGTTATTCCACTTAAAAACAGAATGGCATAAAAGTGTGGAATTGTCGTAGATAACCATTAAAAATGTATTTATGTCCAAAAAAGCAGATAAGATATATGGCACGATATCATAGGGGATATTTTCATCTAGATGGCAATCTTTATTGCCGACAAACATGGGAAAAATTGTGCACTATGAAAATCAAACAAAAAAATGAAAATAAAGATTTTGCATTTGTTTATTGTTTGGGTTAAAAACTTAAAGAGGACGAATAATATTTATTATTGTTGAATAACTTGATCTTGACAGGTAACCGCGATACCGATTTTTTTTTGCAAAAATGTTTTGCTACGTCACTTTATTTATTACGTACCTAAGACGAGACTTTAATGTGAAAATACTGTTTTTTTTCTGTTTGTTACATTGCTTTAGTAGTTACTAGCTTTTGCCCGCGACTTCGTCCGCGTAGACTTGTTTAATTGAAACATGCAATCTGCAATATTTCCTGGACAAATTAATGAGAATTAGTTGCTTTGCTGCTCATGACGTCACGGCGGCGTATAACTCACTTATCAGTACGTCACGGCGGCGTATAACTCACTTATCAGTGTCCCGTGGGAACTATGCATTTTTACGGGATAAAAAGTATCCTATATGTCAATCCAGGTTATAAACTATGTGTGTGCCAAATTTCATTCAAATCCATTCAGTTGTTTTTGCGTGATCGAATAACAAACATCCAAACATACAAACATCCAAACATACAAACTTTCACATTTATAATATTAGTAGGATTTGTGGCCCCAGTTAGCATGCGTTTGTTGTGTGTAAACTGAAACTCCGAGTTGGTACGTAATCGGCTCCCCGACTACCAATCGGAATCCGGAAACCAACTGACCTGTAATAATTGAGGATCGCTCGATGTCCGAGGCGGGCTTAGAATACCTGTATAGCACTTTAGCTCCGGAAGTAGCTGCCTAGCGTTGCGGCAATATATCGAACTATCGATAGTATTGTTGATAGTATCGTGACCTCAAAAATACTTATCGAAACTATCGATAGGCCTATCGATATCGATATTGTGAGTATTGCTAAAGCATCGCCATGTCTCGCTCACTCGAGCTAGCGCTAGAGCAAAATAGGGCGCTGCCCCAGCGTCGAGCACGTCGCTTTTTTTAATGAAATAGGAAGGCAAACAAGCAAGTGGGTCACCTGATGGTAAATGATCACCACCGCCTACAGACACCCGCCACACCAAGAAAATAGCAGATGCATTGCCAACCCAGAGGGCTACGATGGAATACCTCTTGTGCCAGGAATTACACCGGCTGTCTTGCTCTCCGCGCCGGAACACAACAGTGCAAGCACTGCTGCTTAGCGCCAAGATTAGCGAGCAAGATGGTGATAGCGATCCAGACGCACCTTGCACAAGGTCCTACCACCCGCTTGTGCGGAGAGCGTTCATTAACTAGTTTTACTTGAGTATTTGAAATTTTTCTACTTGATAGATACGTTCATGAGGTACAGACTCTTGACAGACAGATACACGGACAACAAAGTGACCCTGCAAGGATTCCTTAATTCTTTTTGAGTACGTAACGTCTTGGTTGCTAGCCACCCATTTATAAAATCGAAGCGTAAAGCTTGAAGTATAGTCGACCAAGTAATTGCTTGACCACTTTTGAACCTTAACTCTTTGTAATACGGTCGAAAAGTGATCAAGCAATTTCTTGGTCAACTATACTATCACGACGGTTGAATGATTAGGCTAATCGCTATCATCAGTGTATCGCGCCGGAAGTCCGGCTGCGCACGCGGCGCTTCATTAGCCGTGGGCGGGCGAGCACGGCTATTCGCGCTTAGGGTTGCCAGCAGTGTTTCCTGCCGCAACAGCGGGGGGGTTCGGGTGGTAGGAGCTTGTGCAGAGTCCGTCTGGATCGCTACCACCATCTTGCTCGCTAATCCTGCCACTAAGCAGCAATGCTTGCACTGTTGTATTCCGGCGTGGAGAGCAAGACAGCCGGTGTAATTACTAGCACAAGAGGTATTCCATCTTAGCCCTCTGGGTTGGCAACGCATCTGCAATCTCCTTGGGGTTCCGGGTGTCTAAAGGCGGTGGTGATCACTCAGCACCAGGTGACCCACTTGCTTGTTTGCCTTCCTATTTCATAAAAAAAAAGCGACTGGGGCAACGCTCTGTTTTGCTCTAGCGCTAGCTCTAGTGAGCGAGACATGGCGATGCCTCGACGTCGAGGCGACGCTGATGAGCTTGGAGAATAACAGTGCTGGTCTAAAAAGACAAAGCCGGACTCAGCGCTTAACTTGGCCGGACATTTTATCCTAAAAGCCGGACATATATTTTTTTGTAGCTAATCATAGCTTTATAAGTTGGATATATCCTACTTATATTATAAGTCTGAAAGTTTGGATGTTTGTTACTGAATCACGCAAAAACAACTGAATGGATTTGGATGAAATTTGGCACACATATGGTTTATAACCTGGATTAACACATGGGATACTTTTTATCCCGTAAAAATGCATAGTTCCCACGGTAGCGATAAGTGAGTTATACGCCGCCGTGACGTCATGAGCAGCAAAGCAACTAATTCTCATTAATTTGTCCAGGAAATATTGCAGATTGCATGTTGGGTGCACGTTTGCTTGATTCAATAAAACAAGTCTACGCGGACGTAGTCGCGGGCAAAAGCTAATGTTTTAAACCGGACAGTGCTTGGGGCAGTTGCGGAACCAGCCACTTGACTTGCGCTTGACTTTCGACTCGCGCGGCAGGCGGCAGCCAGGCAATAACCGTAACTAAAGCCGGACAGACCGGACGATAGTATATTTAGCCGGACACGTCCGTAAAAACCAGATAAAACCGGCTAAAGCCGGACAACTGGCAACCCTTCTCGTGAGCGCTATCTGGGTGCACCTCGAACTCTCTCAACACGCTTTAATATGTTGCACTCGGCGCTCTCCATACAAACGGCGATAACGTTTTCCACCCTCTAAACCTTAACCTATAGCCATAGTTTTTGTATAATACTGTTATATTTTTTATAATTTTGAAAATATTGACGCTTTTTTGTTTTGTACTTAAAAATCATGGCTACTGGCTACAGGTTAAACTTTAGAGGGTAGAAAGCGTTCTTACCGTTTGAAAGAGGGGTGCTTTTAAGGTTCGGTACACAATCCTCTTAAGCCTTTTCTATGCCCTGCTATGACCTGCGAAAAGTGACTTTGAACTCACTCTATTAACACTATGATTAAAATTAAACTAAATGAGTCTATACACCTGTAAACGCATCTTTCGGCTTGCCCATTGGATCTCGGATCACAGCAAGGCAAACCCTACATCTAGACTAGGCAAACAGGTTATAAGAATAGTATTAAATAGACATGGTTTTTAAATAATGTGTTTGGTAAAATTTTATAAATTGTTTAAACGTTAATGCATTATTTCATTTTTGACATGTGCTCTTATGCAATAAAATATTTTGACTTTTGACTTTGACTTTGAAATAAGCGATTATTTGAGGCCCCAGCTAGGTTTCTCGACATTTCATTATCTAAGGCGAGCATCCCGTAACGTGTTGAAATATTTCTTAATAAGGCCCCCCGTGTGTGGAATAATTAGATGGGGGGAGGGAGGGGTGGCTTCAGCTTTATTGCGCAGGCCTTAATGATTCATTTTTGCTAATTATACATACATCTTCGTTAAGTTAAAGTGGGCGGTCCGGGCCCGGCGGCTCTACAATGTTTAGAGTATTTCTTAATCCTTTTCATTTATTATTAGTGGTATCCTCAAGCCTGTTTACTTTTGGGGTAGGCAGAGACCACAGAACGCCATTTTTTTATACAACTTAGGAAGGCTAACGAGCAAGTGGGTCTCCCGATGGTAAGTGATCACCACCCATAGACATCAGCAACACCAAGGAGGTTGCAGATGCGTTGCCAAACCAGAGGGCTAAGAAGGAATACCTCTTGTGCCAAATTGCACCGGCTGTCTTGCTCTCCACGCCGAAACAACAGCGCAAGCACTGCTGCTTAGCGGCAAGATTAGCGAGCAAGATGGTGGTAGCGATCCGGACGGACCTTGCACAAGATCCTACCACCCGTAAAAGGTGAATGGGCATTTTTGTATGGGCGCTGTCCCAACCCTTGTATACAATAGTGAGTAGTATGAACGTGTAGTACTCGGTGTAAGGATCATCATAGGCTATGTTTCGAAGACCAGGTGTCTGCAGCATTAATCATTGTTTAGTATGAAAAAAAAAAAAAACACCAAATTAGACCTATGCTCACATTACGTTTTTTACTTCTAGTGGCCTCAGTAATGCGTGGTTAAAATCTTTCGGCTATATCTCGAAAATGATTTTACAGATACTTTTCATACAACTGCTAGTACAAAGTGAGGTATAAAATGGGCTGTAGCTTTTTCCCTGCAAACATCTCGGTTTTGCTGTCATATAAAAAAATTAAGCTCTTATTGAGAGCTTTCTAATAAGATATAGCACAACTGTATACAGCACTTGGGACAATTTGCCCATTCTCCTTTGCTCCGGTTTTGGAATTCTTCCCTCGCTCTCTATACATATAGTCTTCATACATGCTTTTTATGTTTGCTTTACAAAGTTCCTATCCGTTACTGTATGTATGTATATCTTCGGCCTCTTACTCCTTACTGATGGGTAATTTTCCGAAATTTTTCAAATTATTCAAATTATTCAATTTATTTTTCGGAAAAATAAATAAATGGAAAAATTTTGTTTAGTGTAAAATTAAAAAAAATATCAGATTAATATTGTAAAAATTGGAAAACTTTTCTTTTCCGAACGAAATTTTTCCGTTACCCGTCAGTACTCCTCCAAACAACGTAACCGATTTTGAGAATTTGCAGGGAAGTTTTTAGTGATTCTTTTTTTATGAATTTGCATCCGTGCGAACCCGTGGCAGGTAGCTAATTTACACTATAAATTTTTAATCTCTCTGCCCCATAGACAGACAGATGAACATATGCACCCTGTAAAAGTTTGTTATAGGCTTTTATACATAATCATATAACTCATAAGAAAGTAAAAACAATTAGCCTAAAGCAATTTGCCCCTAGCTGGAACCTTCTCAAAACGAGTTTACTCGCTACGTAACTCAGTGCGTCTCGTTCTAACCAGCCCAGTTGGAGAGAGACGCACTGAGTTCGGTAGCGAGTTAACGTGTATCAAGATAATTGCTAGATGTACTTAAAAGGAGTGTGAACCCAGCCCCAAAAAACGCTCCTCATACAAACGGCGATAACGTTTTCCACCCTCTAAACCTTAACCCATGGCAATGATTTTTGGTATGTTGACATTATGCCTTAGAACTAAGTATTAAGAATATTTGATAAATCAAAACGTACAAACCTTCTAGGGCATAATGAGTACATACAATATCATGGCTATAGGTTAAGGTTTAGAGGGTAGAAAACCTTATATAACCGTATGGAGAGCGCTGGGTTCACAGTCTTAGCGCGTATCAAAAATATTCGTGCTAGATGTACTGAATCCATCGATATAAGGAGACAATAGATCTGCTTACTTGTTCGGATTGTTACAAGCCTAGCGTGACTACTTTGCGACGGGGTGAAGCAGGTGCAGAAGGGCTTTCAATATTAAGCCATTGGTTCACTTTGAATCTTATCGTAAGCGAATAAAGTGCTTCTAAGTTTTCTAACTAGCAGCGACACCGGCGTCGGCTAGCAGAACTAAAAATATGACGCCAATTTAAAACGTAAAAAACGCAGAGCTGTTTACTTGACAATTGGCACATATAATTTTATTCAGGCTATCGAACATAGTCTACCAAATAAACTATGGTCGGCTACTCTGCCACTGCGTTGTACACAGTTCTATAGTTCTCTCATTTCGATGGTGAATCAAATCAAATATGCAATAAGACAAGAAAATTGCACCAGGCCGCGCTACGAGTCTTCGTAGCGCTACGCTCGCTCCGCTACGGCCCGTAGGACGAGCGAGCTTTTGTGCGTTCACCAATCATATTATACTGCATTGATGTACAGTGTCATACTGACACTACACCTAACCATTATGATGTCCTTATCTACATCTACACTAATATAATAAAGAGGTAAACTTTGTTTGTTTGTAGAGGGTAATCTCTGGAACTACTGAACCTATTTCAAAAATTGTTTCACAGATAGAAAGCTACACTATTCCTGACGGACATAGGCTACTAATTTTACGTGAACGAAGTCGCGCGCGTCCTCTAGTCTAATAACACTAATATAATAAAGAGGTAAACTTTGTTTGCTTGTATGTAGGGGGTAATCTCTGGAACTACTGAGCCTATTTCAAAAATTGTTTCACAGATAGAAAGCTACTCTATTCCTGACGGACATAGGCTACTAATTTTACGTGAACGAAGTCGCGCGCGTCCGCTAGTCTAATAACACTAATATAATAAAGAGGTAAACTTTGTTTGCTTGTATGTAGGGGGTAATCTCTGGAACTACTGAACCTATTTCAAAAATTGTTTCAAAGATAGAAAGCTACACTATTCCTGACGGACGTAGGCTACTAATTTTACGTGAACGAAGTCGCGCGCGTCCGCTACTTAATTATAATTATTAAGCAATCGTAGTCGCCGGTACCTCTCGTGAGAACTACGGGTTTGAAAATTCAGGTGACAAAAAAGCCTGCTTCACAGAATACGGTTTAAAATGTGGATACTAAAATTGAATCAACTTCATACAATTACGTAGCGACACGCGACACTTCACGCCACAGTATGTTCGACGTGAAATACGGCGCCGACGCGTAATTGAATAGTTGCATTAACTTCAGCGGTCACATTTTACCACAAACTCGGTTTTAAAATTGAGCGTCCATTCTCGCAGCCTAATTGCAGTTTTCAATGAAATAGAGCTGGCAATTTTGTCGCACTATTTACATTTAACTATATATATCTTTTCGGAATAAAAAGTAGCCAATGGATATTCTCGATGTGCAAACATCTCGCCTTATCAAGAATTCTCTGTTGCTCGCAACTTCTTCAGTCCCAAAAAATTAAGCAGTTTAGCATTTCCTGTAGGAAGTTGCATGCTTTTATACCTAATTTTTCCCCGTTTAAGTATTATATTCGCGACAAAAAGTAGCAAAACTAGCGAAATGCAACGGCTTCGCTCGGATGCAATTTACTAACAAATTTTACATAAAAACCTGTAGAAAATGTCTAAATGATGGTGAAGGAGTAGGCGGCCGAAGAAATGAGGCGACGAGAGACAGGAACGGGTAGCGAATTTACTTTATTTATTTATTTATTTAATCTTAAGAGGAGTGTGAACCCAGCCCAAAAAAGCGCTCCCCATACAAACGGCGATAACGTTTTCCACCCTCTAAACCTTAAACTATGGCAATGATTTTTTGGTATGTAGTCCTTATGTCTAGGAACTAGGTTTGTATGTTTTGATTTTTTTTATATTCTTCATAGATTTGACAATATTTGCATTTTAGGAGTTTCATACAAATCAAAAAAAAGTCAATATTTTTGAAACTATTAAGAATATTTAAAAAATCAAAACATACAAACCTAGTTCTAGGGCATAATGACAACATACCAAAGAATCATGGCAATAGGCTAAAGTTTAGGGGGTGGAAAACGTTATCGCCGATTATATGGAGAACGCTGGGTTCACACTCCAAAAATTGCACAAACTTAAAAATAAAATTAACAAAAAGCAGATTTAAAAAGCGGAAAAACTACTATGTAGTGATAGTAATAAATAAGTACCGTTTTTACCTTTGGGTACGGAACCCTAAAAAGGAGGCCAAGTTAATCATTTTAATCTTTTTTTTTAATCAGTTGATGTCTTCGCGGGTTAACTAGTTGTTTATTTTGCATTGATTTTATAATCATTTAAAAACTAGCCCCATTTTTTATCAGTCTCATTTTACGGTACCAACACTACTAACTATGCGTACTTTACGTGGCGGGCCGCCCTGCGAGCAAACGCTAAGTGTAGTCCCGGCACACGCAAGCCGGGCGTAGGGCGCAGGCGCGCGCAACAGTTAGCGGCCACGGCACTCGCGCCGCGCGCGCCGCCCCGGCCGCTCGTCCGTACTGTCGGTCGCCGGACGCCGGACGCCGAGCGCTCGGGTAAGTCTATTGCGAGATTAATATGTTACAAAATAATGCCTAGACATAAATAACTAAAAAACCAAACAACCAGGTCGACTTGAGACCTTCGTTAGTTTTTTCGCCGGTCCATAAATCGCTTCTATATAGAACTTTTAATTTTTCGTACGTTTTCATTGTTGAACTTAAAATATTTCGGCGCTTTTTTAAACAGTGTTTTTTTGAGTTCGTAATCGATGATGTAATTAAATTATAGTGTTTTTTTTTGGATTCGTAAATTTTCTTAAAAGTTAGTAATTTGACGTCAAACGTGATTTTTTATTTAACAGCAAATTCTACTAATTGTAAAGCCAACTACTGAAAAATACTACAGGGTGTATAATTGTATAAAAAATCTACAGTGACGACTTAGGCATTCAAAATATTTTGTGATTACTTTGAAAAAGGTATGTTATAGGTAATAATTATTCGTGTAATTTGCTTGTTAAATACTTACTTAACATTGGTAAGTAAATACTCTAAAAAGTCATAAATACAACTGTATTTTAATTGTAATTTTAAACATTTGGGTAATGGCAGGACTTGAACCTGCAACATCAATATTCCGTGCCTTGCGTTTGTCGAAAAATCGAAAGAAATTTCGGTTACAAAAATTCATTATTCCTAATTTAATGACTATTTAAAATAGCATAAATCTTATGTGTTAGTTTTTAAACAATCCACTGATAGTTTAAAAATCTGTCGCACATTGTATCTCCTGTTCGTATTTCCAACATATGATTAGATTACCTATCTTTTAAAAAAAAAATACTAAGTGCGTTTCGGACTCGCACGCCAAGGGTTCCGTCCCCATTATCTATGTACCGTACAAAAAACGCCGAAATAAACACGTCTAGTACCCCGTTTAATTTTATCTTTTTAAAATGCTATGCAATTACAACACAAAGAAAAATTAGGGTAATGGCAGGACTCGAACCTGCAACATCAGCATTCCGTGCCTTGCGTTATCTTGCGTTATTATATATATATATTTTTTTTAAAGTACTATTTGTCGTCATAGCGGTCATAGCCAAACAGTAAACATTTTAAGTGTCTATCTGTTACGGTTCAAAAGATACAAAGACTGAAAAAGTCAAAGTCAAAGTATTTTTATTCAGATTAGGCTTACTGGAGGTGTTCGTGTAGGGTTTCCTTGTGTGCCCCAGTGCTGGGGTTCCCTTATGGACTTCTCCGGGGGAAGAGCAGTGCTCGGGCCGGTGCACCCTGGGCATTGGTCGATGATTTCTTAGCCTTTATGGTGGGATATCATTGGCCGATGGCTAATAGCCCGACGGGGGGAGGGGAGGTCTCACGGCCCACACCGAACAATATCGTTCACTACTAGTGATAGGTAATTTTCCGAAATTTTTCGAATCATTCAAATTTTTCAGTTTATTTTTCGGAAAAATATTGTTTAGTGTAAAATTTACACAAAAATAAATAAAATAACGTTTTATTGTAATAAAACAATTTAATAAAGACAAGAAATTTTCATCTGATTTTATCATCTTCAATGTATACTCAAGTATTGTAATCGTTAAACATTATGTAGATTTTATTTCAGTATAATTATCATTATTTCTAAGCAAGTACATTTTTAGATTAGGAAAAATATCAGAAAAATATTGGAAAATGGGAAAACTATATGATTTTTTTTTTTCTTGACCGAACGAATTTTTTCCATTATCCATCAGTATTCTCTATTGACATTGGCACAAGCCTCGTGGACCATTAAAGAAAAAAAAGAAGAGGCTTACTGGAACTTTATGAATGTCAGAAAAAAACTCTAATGAGAAGACACCGGCAAAAAACTTAACAAGGTGTAATTTTTTAACTCAAAATTACGTGTTATTATTACGTCTTAAATACTCATTAAATAACTAGCGGATACCCGCGACTTCGTTCGTACGGAATTAGTAGCCTATGTCTGTCAGGGATAGTGTAGCTTTCTATCTGTGAAAGAATTTTTAAAATCGGTTCAGTAGTTCCAGAGATTACCCCTACATACAAACAAAAAAACAAACAGACAAAGTTTACCTCTTTATTATATTAGAGTAGATGTAGATGATCTAACGAAGGAACGGATGAGAAAGAACAATAGGGTTCCGTATGGATCCATTTGGTATGAAACCATAAAAATGCGAATCTTAAAAGTGTAATTAATAGATTCAGGCGTTACTTTGCGGAGGTCCATCAACAAACTGGAACAAATTACCTTGCTACTCCGCGAAACCAGTGCCGTACCTGTGTACGAGCAAATCAAGCAAGGAGTAACAAGGTAATTTGTGCCAGTTTGTTCTAAAAGAGTGTTAGAAGTGCGTGCTAGGTTCTGCGGCTGGGCTGGCGAAGTGTCGGATCGGGTCTCACGATAACCTGATAAGGCCCCAATTTCCGATTTATCTAGCTGATAAATCATTTTATAGAATTGAAATTTAATTTCCGTCTTGTGGTTTGAACGAGCTAAGTGTTAATGTTGACAAAGAGTAATCATAATACAACTACACTGAAAAAACAGTTTAGTTACAAACAAACAATCATATTATTATACATGGATGTTGAGAATACAGGTTGACGCCAATGTTATAAATGCAAATTATTAGTTTACCATTTATAGTTATTGGATTTACAACTTTACGTCTAAGTGCATAAAATAATAATTTATTGAGTTTCCTAGCAAATAGGTTTTTTTTACAAAATAATAGTATTGATAGCAGCGCCGTCGGTGACAGACTGACAGCGCGAGCGATTGTCGATTTATTGTACTTTTCAGGCTATTTTTTAAATGTTGACTAGTAGTCCATTATCTAAAGGTCAGCTTTAGGACTGCTATCTTATTTGTTTTAATTCTCTTTGATTAATAGAAATAAAATTATTTTTATGTTGCTACTTCACGCGAATTTACTGAAAAAATATAGGGAAAATTAGCAAAAAGAAAGAAAGATAAAGTAGTAGATAGTAACTCTTGCATCTTACAGAGAACTTACTTTAAAAATCTCAAGACTGACTCAACTCAGCGTCTTAATCATTACACGATATATAAAAAAATATGCTCAAGATTAATTTTTGCTCCGGGATGAAGCTAAATTCCTGTAAAAACGGATGAATGTTTCGTGACCTAAGTCTCCGTGTACCTACTTGTATCTAAATATAGTAGCGTAGTCATAAATAGAGAGAGTTCCTCTCTTAGCGTCAGAAAAAAAAAAATAAGTCTGAGGTCGGCTTAGTAGGAGCACCCTTTGTTATAGTTTAGTTTATTCACTCAATATAGAGTTATTTTTATTTACATTATAAATTGCATTGCATTTCAAATTACACGAATTAATACTGATATAAACAAACATGATATTTATAATTATAAAAATTAAAACCAATTAAAAATAGTTAAAACACCAATTTCAAAGTAAATTAAGTTGAGTCTCCGATAGGAATCGCCAAAAACACAAACAAAGCAAATAAATGAAACAAGAGAAACATAAAACATTATTAAATTAGATGTATCTAAGCCATTAAATATAATGTCAAATTATTATAATATCTAAAAGCTCCTTAACTGAATATAATAGATTATCTAACAAGAGGTTTCGCAGTCGGCACCCAAATGCTTCTCCAGTAAGTTTTACGAGTGGCAGGACCTTCTGCAAGGTCCGTCCGGATCGCTACCACCTTCTTGCTCGTTAATCTTGCCGCTAAGCAGCAATGCTTGCACTGTGTTGTTCCGGCGTGGAGAGCAAGACAGCCGGTGTAATTACTGGCAAGGTATTCCTTCTTAGCCCTCTGGGTTGGCAACGCATCTCCAATCTCCTTGGTGTTGCGGGTGTCTATAGCCGGTGGTGATCACTTACCATCAGGTGACCCACTTGCTGGTTTTCCTTCCTTTTTAATAAAAAAAAATAGGCTTTTTAAAGCAGCAGGTAGACGCTCATAGTACGCGGGGGTTCTTCTATGCAAGTGCAATGCGCCGGGGAACCGTCCTGAAACGTCCCGTGCGACGAAGTAATCCGCCTTTAACATGCACGTAGGATGGGTAATATTCCGAAATTTTTCAAATAATTCAAATTTTTCAGTTTATTTTTCGCAAAAATAAATCAGTGGAAAAATAATGGAAAAGTAATTTTTAATGTAAAATTTACACAAAAATAGATCTATCCGGCTAAATGTTGATAAAAAAAATCTACTTTCATTATATAACAGTTTACAAAAAGACATCCAAGTTCTCAAACTCATAGCCGACACCGAGGCGAGGTTATACCTTAAAATAGTTAAAATTCATATGTAATGACCGTAAAAACGAAGCAAATTATTTTTGAAAAATTCAAAGTGTCAGGCAATCAGGTATCTGTGGCGTAACAGGAGAGCGCGAAACGACTAGGTTGCAGATTCAAGTCCTGACAAATGCCTAGAATTTTTCTTTGTATTGTCGTTTGGAGACCACCTAAGTGTCTATTTACAATGCTGCTTTAAAATACTGTAAGCGTATTGGTCTGTTATTAAAGAAAAAAAACATCTTTTTAATTGTTAAGTGTGCTATGTTACCCAACCACTTTATACCTAAACCAATATGTATACAATTGTAACTGGTTCCCCGTGATACAGGCATTGCCTAGTGTGGGACCCTTGATAAAGTTTGTTACATCTTTATACAAAATAAACAAATATTTAATTTAATTATATTTAAAAAACTTTGTACAATTTTTTTTTTATACAACATAGGAAGGCAAACAAGCAAGTGGGTCACCTGATGGTAAGTGATCACCACCGCCTATAGACACCTGCAACAACAAAGAGAGTGCAGATGCGTTGCCAACCCAGAGGGCTAAGATGGAATACCTCTTGTGCCAGTAATTACACCGGCTGTCTTGCTCTCCACGCCGGAACACAACAGTGCAAGCTGCTTAGCGGCAGGATTAGCGAGCAAGATGGTGGTAGCGATCCGGACGGACCTTGCACAAGGTCCTACCACCCGCAAAAATCTCCGAGTAAACACCAGAATTATGGTTTCCTTTATTGTTATCTTTTTTTACACTTTATGTGAAGTACTCTATTGTGATGATTGTGTTATTTCTCTGTAATCTTGTTTTGAAAAAAAAAAAAGATAAACTGCTGAGTTTCTTGCGGCGTTTCTTCTCAGCAGAACCTTCCATTTTCCGAAGCTCTAGTAGACTCAGACATGTAAAAGAGCCTATATGGCCTACTTGCAAAATAAATATTTCATTTTCACTTTCATGTCGTTTCGCTACGTTATTTTCTAATTTAATAATAAACTTAACACGAGATATTCGCACGAGTAAATAAAGTAAAAATAATATAATTATGAAAGCTCTGCTGTAACATAGTAAATATTTGAATAAATTTAATTAATGTTTTTGAAACTTAAAACACGAGATAATTTTGTTTGCTCAAGTCGACTTTATAAATTCAAAGCTTTATTTAATCCTAGCAATGTATTTATAATAGAAGCATAAATTTGCTAAGTATTCTGGAATCAAAAATTATATATTTATAACGTTATCGGGATACTGAAGACTGCGGCCGAGCGTATCACTGAAAGGGAGAGCAAATGCCTTGCTCAGAATATATTTTTTAAAATGCTATATAATGAATGACAGCACAACGAATAATTAGGGTAACGGCAGGGTTCGAACCTGCAACATCAGCATTCCGTGCCTTGCGTATTCCAGTTTCCGCCACATTACCGCTAACCCTACCCTGCCATTACCCTAATTTTAGCGGTAATGTGGCGGAAACTGGAATACGCAAGGCACGGAATGCTGATGTTGCAGGTTCGAACCCTGCCATTACCCTAATTTTTCTTTGTGTTTTTATTCATTATATAGCATTTTAAATTTAATTTTTATGTAAAAAAATACAAAAAGAAACACGAAATTTTTTTTAAATAAATAGTTTCGATTACAATACCTAATATATTTTTAATTGTTTTAAACTTTGTCGATTTTCACACATATTTATAACGATATCGGGACTTAAACGTGATAAAAATATATTGATAATTTACCTCGACGTTTCGGCCATGTTTCAGCGGCCGTGGTCACGAGTAGACTGAAGTGGAGGGTATTACTTCTGTTTAGCCGCGCGAGTTTTACGAACTACCCGCACTTTGTCGTATTTATTTTCCACCGGCATATCACTACACCGACACACAATGCTCACAATGTCCGACGATTTATTTGTGAGCATTGTGTGTCGGTGTAAAATAAACAGGACAAAGTGCAGGTAGTTCGTAAAACTCGCGCGGCTAAATTAAAGTAATACCCTCCACTTCAGTCTACTCGTGACCACGGCCGCTGAAACATGGCCGAAACGTCGAGGTAAATTATCAATATATTTCTATCGCGTTTAAGTCCCGATATCATATAGATATGTGTGAAAATCGCGAAAGTTTAAAACAATTAAAAAAATATTTTGAGCAAGGTATTTTTGTTCTCCCTTTCAGTGACACGCTCGGCCGCAGTCTTCATTATTATTAGTCTAAGTACCTGTTTCACTACTCTCTGATAAGTTCCTTGTATTTAACAGATTTCTGTTATGCCGTCTCTCTTTATTCTATGGACACAAACAGAGACAATATCACTGATATCTGTTAGTTTGTTATCTGTACGTTATCAGAGGGTTGTGGAACAAGGCCAACTTAAGTCCTTAGTACTCGGTTTGCTCGTAAAGCCGAGACTGCCAATTACTAGATCCATATTTATAACTAGCTTTTGCCCGCGACTTCGTCCGCGTAGACTTTTTTAATTGAATCAAGCAGTGCACCTTACATGCAATCTGCAATATTTCCTGGACAAATTTATGAGAATTAGTTGCTTTGCTGCTCATGACGTCACGGCGGCGTATAACTCACTTATCGCTATCCCGTGGGAACTTTGCATTTTTACGGGATAAAAAGTATCCTATGTATTAATCCAGGTTATAAACTATGCGTGTGCCAAATTTCATCCAAATCCATTAAGTAGTTTCTACGTGAAAGAGTAACAAACATCCATCCATACTTACAAACTTTCGCGTTTATAATCATCATCATCATCATCATCTCAGCCACAAGAAGTCCACTGTTGGACATAGGCCTCCTCCATGGATTTCCAAAGTGGCCGGTTGGAAGCAGCATGCAACCAGCGCCTTCCTGCCATCTGTATGAGGTCATCGGACCATCTTGTGGCTGGTCGTCCTACGCTGCGCTTGCCAATACGCGGCCGCCATTCGAGAACTTTCCGACCCCATCGGCGTTTATAATATTAGTAGGATTTCGTAAACCAGTGGGTTCCATTTGGCACTGTAGGTACGCTCGGCCGCCTTGCCTACAGCGCGGCCACGCCGGAGCACCCACAGTGCCAGCGCCGCTGCTCAGCGGCTGAATTAACGACCAAGATAGTGACAGCGATCTGTGCACCTAGCACGAATCTTCTCGATACGCGTTAGCTCGCTACGTAACTCTGTGCGTCTTTTTCTAACTAGCCCCGTAGGAGAGAGACGCAGTGAGTTACGTAGCGAGTTAACGCGTATCGAGAAGATTCTTGCTAGGTGCACGGACCTTGCCACAGAATAAATAATAGTACTAACGTACAGAAACTTCTCTTTTTCGACCATCATTAAACGAATTCCAACTTTACGATCAGGCGCAAAAAGTTCGTATTACTTCATCAACATTCGCCAGGCGGCATGCGTCAAAAGGAAGGCGCCGCCCGCGCCCGGCTTCCACCCGCAATGCCCTGGCGCACCGCTAGGGTTGGGCTGCTTACTGTAATACTATCACAACGCGCGACAGAGTGAACCTACTGTGATTAACCTATGCCATAGGTAGTGCGGCGAGCGCACCTACAGTGCGGAGTGGAACCCTCCTGACCTTGCGCAAGGTACTATTGGCCGGAACTCCTAGTCTTAAATAATGCCGATTCATAGGTCTTACAATCGTTTACAAGTTTAATTGTAAGTCGATACTATGCGGTTCAAGGTTTCATGAATTGGGGCAGTGTAATTGATGGCGCCCTTGCCCTGGGCCTCGGCTATCCTTGGCAGGCTGCTTCGGTACTGGCACAGAATAAATAATAGTACTTACGTACAGAAACTTCTCGTTTTCGACCGTGTTTAAACGAGTTCCAACTTTATTGACACGCACAAAGGAACGCGCCGCCCGCGTCCGCCTTTCCCCTGCAACTCGCGGCGATACGTTAGGGTTGCGCGGCATTTGTTTTCAATTACATTAATAATAATAAATCATTTATTCTCAGGCTACAAAGGCCCATAGACAAATACCTTACAAACTAACATACATAAAAAAATATAACTAAGAATTAAACAAAATTATTTCGGCGACGATTCGGCGCGGCTCCGTTTCATCGTCGATCCTGGTGTCAAATTCTCCAGTGGCAGGCTGCTCCTGAACCGCCGGAACACGACACCCTTCGGCTAGAAATCCGCATATGAGGTGCTCCCCATCAACGGCCGTGGCACGCGCACGACGGACGAAGCGAAGAGCACGTAGTGGCACGGACGAAGCTGGAACACCCTCAAGTTGTAGCCGGATTTCCGGCGGACGTACTCCACGACGTCGCCGACTGTAATAGAGTGGTGCAAGCGTGACACGTACAGTCACCAGCACCAATATCTGACACAGCGAAGCGTGCAAAAATATCTGACACGTCCTACCAGCCCTAGAAATAGAGTCGTATCAGATATTTATGCACGCTTTGTTGTGTCAGATATTGGTGCTGGTGACTGTACATTGACTCTGACGGAGCGAGCGAGCGGGCGCAGGGAAATCGCAGTACTTAGGTTGTCGGGTTGCCGCGCGCCCGCCCGCTCACTCTCGCTGTGTCAGTGTAATTGAAAACAAATGCCGCGCAACCCTAACGTGTCGCCGAGTGTTGCGGGGGGAAGGCGGAGCGGCGCGTTCCTTTTAACGCGAGCCGCCTGGCGAATGTGTATGAAGTAATACGGACTCTTTAAACGTGTTAGTAAAGTTGGAATTCGTTTAATCGCATTCGAAAACGAGAAATTTCTGTACATAAGTACTATTCTTCATTATGAGATTTACCAGAGTAGCTCACGACCGCTGGGTCTCAAATCCAGTAGCGAGTCTCGCGGGTCGTTTATAATCAGAGTTATTGAATATTGAAGGGTCAATAGCGAAATGAACTCTCTCAAATTTTATAGGACTTTGTTGAAACCCGTTTTATAAGGTATCGTTAATTTGGAAGGGTGTTAGTGATTCGGCGGCGGGGGGGGGGGGGGGATATTTCGTGCAGCGGTAACGGGGCGTTTCCTGTGATAGAGTTTTATAATAAAAACGGCTAAGTGCGAATCGGAGTCGGACATAAAGTGTTCCGTAGAGAAAAACGTAAAACAAAAATAATAATAATGTTTTAGTTTGTCAGTACGCCATTCGTTCAAGTAGCGGACGGTCGTACTGTTCGATCTTGATGATGCCTCGTATAGAGGCGAAACGCGCGTCGATCGTGTACTTTTAGCGTTTAGTGGTGGTGGTGTGTAGTTGAGTCTGTGTGATATATGTTGTTTCGTGTGGAGGAGGGTGGGTTTTTGCATGAACATATATATGTGTCGCACTGACGCAGCTATCTTGCTCGAGCCCGGCACTGGTTTCGCGGAGTAGCAAGGTAATTTGTTCCAGTTTGTTGATATGGACCTCCGCAAAGTAACGCCTGAATCTATTAATTTCTTAATATGTAGTTCTTCGCATTCTTAATATTTAATTCTTCATCCAAGATCTGCTTACGCTGCGTACAGAAATACTTTGACAGAAGCCAGTCCATGCATAGTGATCAGTGTGTTTATAGTGTTGGATAAACGTATTTAGGGTTTCGTACCTCAAATGGAAAAACGGAATCCTTATAGGATCACTTCGTTGTCCGTCTGACTGTCTGTCTGTCAAGACCCTTTTTCTCATGAAGGTGTGGGTGGAGGTAGCGAGTTGAAATTAATATCAAATACTCAAATCTGTAGTCCCTTAGAGCCGTGAAAAAATCAAACTTCTAAGTCAACGCAATCGAAAGATTCGGCCGTTTATGCCGCATGTTTCATACATTTGCAAACCCGAAAAACCTTTAAGGTATTACCCGTTGACTTAGAACCATGAAATTTGGCAAGAAGCAAGGTCTAACAGCACAAATAAAATAATAAATCCGAAAATTATAAATTTGTCGTTAATACACACGAAATTTTATTTTTGGTCTTACAAAAATGCGATAGGTACTAGATGTTGTTGATGACGGAACCCTCGGTGCGCGAGTCCGACTCGCACTTGGCCGGTTTTTACGTTCTTCCTTTCTAAAATCTTAAGTCTTCCTCTGAACCACTTGGCAGTTAATATTAGCATTAACATCCCGTCGGGTCACGGTCGTTTAAGGCTTTAACTGCTAAACTTTTCACGGCCCCATTACATCTGAAAAGTTAAAACGGGCTTCATGAAACTTCGATCGCTCCCTTCCACGGCTTTTTCAGGGGCCAAACCTTTAACGCGCGGTTTTCGTGCCCGCAACATCGCACTTCTCCGGGACAAAGGGTGGATTCATGTTGAAACTGTCATCGGTACATATTAATTGAAATCGATTTTTAAACTCGAGTCTGCTCGTGATCGCTGCAATGCGGTCGAAACATCGAGGTAAATAAATAAACAGTATATTATCGTATTAATAAAACGGATCACTCACGTATTTTTGCGTCGGGAAATGCCCGACATGTTTTGGACATGTCGTCGTCGCGCCACCGCCGCGGGGGCTCATGATTAAGGACCACGGACTGGTCCGAAACATGTCGGGCATTTCCCGACGCAAAAATACGTGAGTGATCCGTTTTATTAATATGTCTGAGTCTCACGGTAATTTTATGTTAAAGTATATTATCGCGTTTAAGTCCCGAAAAACGTAGTAAGTATGTGTGAAACTCGCGAAAGTTTAAAACAATCAATTTCACACAAAATTAGCGGTGTGTATCCATGAAGTACGAGGGTAGATATAGACATATTAGACATCTAAGTTTGGAATGCAGTGACGGACCAACCGTAGCACAGAATAAAATGTACACTAAAGCGCGTCCACTCGTCGCGACGCGGCGGCCGCGACTGACAGCAGTGTGACCAACTTCGAATTAGAGATCCTGCCCTACTTAGGCTAGAAAACTGACAAATCCTGCCAAAGCCAAACTCTTATGGCTAAGCTCCTTTAAGACTGGGTTTACAATCAGAGTTTATGAGCGATAAAAACGGAAAATGTCTGTCTCAGGTTGGGCAATGGCCACGTTTTTGCGTTTTTATCGCTCGCAAATGCTTACTGCGAACCCAGTCTAAGGCTCTACTGCCAAACGTGCCAACTTATATTGCAATCCTGCCAGATACTGCCAGATTTTGAAAACTTCAACCAATCCTGCCAGAAGCCAAAATGAAGGGCTAAACCTGCCAAAAAGGCAGGATCCTGCCACATATGGTCACACTGACTGACAGCACCGCGAAAACCCCTTAGCGGCCGTGTTGAGCGTGCGTCTGTGTGAGTGCGCCGGTTTCGAGCGTTTGTACGTAGCTTCCTTACTGCTTATGTATACTGTGCTTATCGTGCCGCCCTCCTGACCGGCCGGAGCTGCCGAAAACGCCGCGGCGCGGTCGGCGGAAACGCCAGCTTCCGCCCCGCCGGCCGTCCGATACGATTGTTCGCTTATCAACTAAACCTTCATATGCCTCGGGAGCGTCATCGACAGACGGGTAGCTGGTTGCGACTTGGGTAGAATTAGATTCGCATATATATGTATTATGATATTCATTATATTCGAGGACAGTTTTTTGGGTGGTAGGACTTTAACCATCTCGCTCGCTAATCCTGCCGCTTAGCAGCAACGCTTGCACTGTTGTGTTATTCTTACTCGTAGAATAAAAGGCCAAAGAACGCAAAGTATGATGGAAAGCTGCATTTTTGTTAAGTTATATTATGGGTCCCTTACGGGAGCGTGTAAGAATGTTTTGCAAGCAAAAAGTTGTGCTACCTGGGTATACTGAGTAAGAAAACATTTGACATGGATCAAGCAAAAATAGTCCTTGTGTCAATGTTACAAAGACTTTGAGATGTAAGATATTTTCTCGCTTTACCTATAATGCGTGCATTTTATTCAAAAAAATGGATATTAAGAAGTGAAGGTATACATTTAGATAATTACTCTCGAAGTGTTCATTAAATAAATGCGACAGAAAAAGGATTCAGCAAAAAATTGCTAAATATTTTATTTCCTGCAAGGACCTTTTGATAATGGTGTTTTATTTATCGACAAAGATAAACAACTCTTAAATCTAAGCTAAGAGGTTTTATAAGAAACTGGTTCCTTGAAAAAACTCAATGCCGGTCGAACTCGCACACGAAGGGCTCCTCTTATTTACATTAAAGCTGACGAACGGGCAAGTGGCTCACCTGATGTTAAGTGATCACCGCTGTGCATGGACACCCACAGCACCATTAGGTAACACCCAACACCCAAATTTAACACCCAAATTAATAAGCTACTCTTAAACAAATTGCATTTTAATAGAAAAAAACTGCTTGGGGACCTCCTTTGAATCTTTTTAGAAATAGTAGAGCATAATATTTTCTTATGTGTTCGCACTTGTAAGCATTATAACTAAACATCTTGGGACAATTAACACCTTTTGACCTAGTCGCAAAGTAAGCAACTAAAGCAGCTTGCGTTATGGGTACTAGACAGCGGATATAAATACTTATATGGGTAAATAGATTCTTAAATCCACGACTCAGGTACAAACATTCGTATTCATCATACAAACATTTGCCCTTCCCGGGAATCAAACCTGGAACCTCAAGCTCAGTAGTCAGGCCACTAACCACTAGGCTGTCCCGTCGTCAAATCCGGTCGTCCGGCATTAAAAAAAAACAAGTTAGAACCCTTTGTACTTGGTACCCCTGGAACACGGAACCCTAACAAGTCTCCGGCAAAGACAACTAAATGTAAGTTTCTCTGTTTCCGTTTCCGTAGAAAATTATAATGAATTTTCCTCAAACAGAGATGCGGGGCTAATTGGTAATAGGTTAATTAGTTGTTTAACGATGATTAATAAAGCTATCCGGCGCGGGAGCGAGAGCAGCCTCTCAATTACATAAAGATAAAAGATATATCTATTTTTATAAAATATAAAGACAAAGCAAGAGCACTGCCTGATAAAACACCCGCAATGCTAAGGAGATCGCAGATACGTTGCCAACCGAGAAAGCTAAGATGGAATACCTCTGGTGCCAGTAATTTCACCGACTGTCTTGCTCTCCACGCCGGGACACAACGGAAGCACTGCTGCTAAGCGACTAACGTGGTTTTTCACGGATACAACTAGGATATAATGAATAATAGGTTATATCATATTTGTATCCCTTAAAACCGCGTTGGTCGCTAATTAACAGTACTTTGATGTAGCAGGAAATGCAAGGCATGTTAATCTTATAATATTCTAATTATGCAGAGTTATCACAATCAGTAGTTTTGCGGGTGATAGAACCTTGTGCAAGGTCCGTCCGGATAGCTACCACCATCTTGCTCACTAATCCTCCCGCTAAGCAGCAGTGCTTGCCCTGTTGCGTTCGGCGTGGAGAACAAAACAGCCGGTGCAATTACTGGCACAAGAGGTATTCCATCTTATCCCTTTGGGTTGGCAACGCATCTTCAATCTCTTTGGTGTTGCGGGTGTAGAGGCGGTGGTGATCACTTACCATCAAGTGACCCAATTCCTTGTTGCCCTCCTATTTTATATCAAAAAAATATCTTGATCTTTTGATCGATATTTTTTTTTACCGCAAAAATATTTTGCTTTAACACTTTGGTACCAATTTGTACCCTTTGTTTCATCATTTTGCTTAAGAGGAAACACAAGGGCCGTTTTTCCATACAAACGTCGTCCCCTGTTTTCTCTCTGGATAATGCCAGTAGAGCAATATTTTTTTTCCAAAAAATCGATGGCCACTATTATGCATGTCCCTATGTTTTCCTTTTTTTCATAAATTAATTATTAAAAGATATATGAACATTCAAAAACCTAAAAAATTGGCCAGATTTTCAGCTGCGTTCATGCATTCAGAAAACAAATTTTACTAGATTATTTAAAAAAAGAAAAACATAGGAACACTGCCAAAGCCTTTTTTTAATTTTTAATGAAAAAAGTAGTTAAATCGGTTAAGTTTTGGAGAAGGAATCAGGGGTCTACGAATCGTTGATTTTGTGTACTTTAAATAGGTATTTTCAGTCCAAGCTGCGGCTGTCTCTATTGCGCTCTGCGGGGGGAGGCTTGATAGATGGAGGCAGCAATTGATTTTACATATACCTATTTTTCAATTCTGTAGGCCTTGGTGTTTCCTCTTAAATAATGTAAGTAATATGTTTTTGCAAATAAAGAAATACGTATCGCCTTTACTCTTACTACTGATTTTCGTACCTGGAGTGACGAGATCCGACACTTACGTATGGTAGAAAAACTTGAGAATGGCAAAAGAAACAACAAAGTCGAGTGAATGCAGTGGAAATGAGAGCATTGAGAACTATGTGTGGTGTGACTTTGAGAGATAGAGTGAGGAATGAGGTGATAAGAGAGAAATGCGGAGTGAAAGAAGATGTAGTAACAAGAATTGAGAAAGGGATGTTGAGATAGTTTGGGCATGTAGAGAGGATGGATGAATGTAGATTAACAAAAAGGCTGTATGAAGGGAGAGTGGATAGAAAAATGGGAAGAGGAAGACCTCGGCGAACTTGCTTCGACAAAATCGGAGACATTCTGGAGAAAGGCCAGGTCAGGAGTACCCTAAACCGACGAGCATGCATGAAGAATGTCATGAGAGTAAGTGAAGCGAATATTGCATGTTAGGATCGTAGCAAATGGAAATCTGTGGTCTCTGCCTACCCCTCCGGGAAACAGGCGTGACTTTATGTATGTATGTATCCGGGCCCAGGGGTGGGGTACATCCAACATCTCTCATCTCATCTCTGCAGGGGAAAGTCCGTCCGATTGCGCTGCAGTTGCCCCACGTAGACGCGATGCGACCCGCAGGCTGCGGTCGCATAAATCAGAGGCTTATCAGTTTTGGCAGCGCACGGCCTGCCGGGCCGGTAGTGTGAGATCCCATCGTAAAATTCTGCACCTAACGTTATTGGATCGAAATGTGATTTGAATAAAAGGTTACACGTGGGCTCATACAACGCCGCAAAGTTGCCAAGTAAAATCTTGCCGCTAGTACCTTTCACATAGTTTTTGATACCTTTTCACCCTTTTCATTCTTTTCACCCACGTCACAGCGATAGCAAGTAGGTTGAGTTCAGCTGCTTTTGCAGTAAGAAAAATTCGGCAGCTAACCAATGTAGCGACGGCACGGTTGGTCTATTTTGCCTATTTTAATAGCATTATTTCGTACGGCCTTATTTTATGGGGATCTGCTGCAGATATTGAGTCAGTTTTCATTTTGCAAAAAAGGGCAGTTAGAGCAATTTATAATATGGATACTCGTGAGTCATTAAGGGAATTTTTCAAGGAAATAGACATCTTAACCCTACCGTCGCTATATATTTTTGAAATAATCATGTACGTTAGGAAAAATATATGCAATTTCCCTACCAACGTCGATAAGCCAAAGGCTACTAGAAACACAGGAAAGCTTAAAGTTCCAACTTACAGACTGGCTAAAACCAATAAGTCGTTCATGGGAAATTGTGTAAGATTTTACAACAAAATTCCAAAAAACATAACTGAACTAAATGATACAAAATTTAAATCTATTGTCAAGAAGACATTAATTTCTCGGGCGTATTATAAAATCAATGACTATATCTTGGACCAGGATGTTTGGAAATGATCCCGATCTGTATTGGCGATCCCTGGCCCCAAAGATTGTACACCTGCTGTGTAAAATTGTTAAATTGTAAAAATTTTGAATATTTGAGATGTAAAATAACATTGTAATTTTGATTTATTTAAAAAAATTACACCTCGTTGAGTTTCTTGCCGGTATCTTCTCATCAGAGGTTTTTCCGAACCGGTGGTAAATTTTTTGACATTCATAAGTGCTACCTGTAAGCCTAATCTGAATAAAATATTTTGACTTTGGCTTTGACTTTGACTTTTTTTTAATGCACTTATTTGTTTGGAAAGTAAATTAAGTAGAGTAAAGTTGACGGATAAAAATAACTCTTAGTCCGCCACAATTTTCGAGTTTCCAGTTGATACATTGTCGTTTCGACTTATTTTTAACATCAAATTGTAACTATTCCCACGCTGTGCAATATTGTTGCCAACATTTAAATATAAAATAATTGTGGTAAAGGTACTTACAGATAAATTTTGCTAGCCAACCTTGCGGCGTTGTATGACCCGACGTGTACATTTTATGTTTTTTTTATTGAATAGGAAGGCAAAAAGCAAGTAGGTCACCTGATGGTAAGTGTACACCACCGCCTATAGACACCCGCAACATCGAAGAGATTGCAGATGCGTTGCCAACCCAGAGGGCTAAGATGGAATACGTCTTGTGCCAGCAAGCACTGCTGTTTAGCGGCACGATTAGCGAACAAGATGATGGTAGCGATCCGGACGCACCTTACACAAGGTCCTACCACCCGCAAAATAGCTAAATCAAATTTCCGAATTTTGCGATGGGATCTCAGACTATGTGCTGTTGCGACACTACTCACAGCTAACCACTAACGAAGTATATCCACGAGTTGGTGGAATCATTGAGTCATATGTGGAAACTAGTGGTTGCCTCAGTCTTCGTACTCTAATATAATAAAGAGGTAGGCTTTGTTTGTTTGTTTGTATGTAGGGAGTAATCTCTGGAACTACTGAACCGATTTCAAAAATTCTTTCACAGATAGAAAGCTACACTATTCCTGAAGGACATAGGCTACTAATTTTACGTGAACGAAGTCGCGCGCGTCCGCTAGTTGTGTAATATTTATTAGATTTATCTCACCCGAAATGTATGTCTCTGGCCTTAGTGAAATTAGTTCCACCCGTTTATTAGTGGGATGTTATTATTTAAAGACTATCTGAAATCGTTTTAAAATAGAAAGTAGGGTCAATGGGTCGGGTAAAAATAAACGGGTTTCCCATTTTGAGAATTAGTATAACTCTCAGAGTCACTGACCTATAAGTAATGGACTTCTAGTCAGCGTTTAAAATATGGCCGCATCAAAAGTCGAAAAAAAATACAACAAATCGACAATCGCCCGCGCTGTCAGTCTGGCGGACCAATGGCGCTGCTGTCAATACTATTATTTTGTAAAAAAAACCTATTTGCAACAAAACTTAATAAATTATTGTTTTATGCAGTTAGACGTAAAGTTGTAAATCCAATGACTACAAATGGTGAACTAATAATTTGCATTTGTAACATTGGCGTCAACCTGTATTCTCATGTTTGGCCGTTTTTCTGCTGTCATTTAGTATGACACTGTACATCCATGTATTATAATATCATTGCTTACAGTGAAACTTTGTCCGTCTGTCATGGTGGCATATTACAGCAACTATTAAATTTAATTTAATTGTGGAATAGATATGGCTTATGCTGGCTTTAGTGTAAATGACAAAAACCGGCCAAGTGCGAGTTGGACTTGCGCACGAAGAGTTCCGTACAAACGGCAAAAAATCATTTCTGTTGTATTAGACCCTCTTAAATATTTATTCTATTTTTAAGTGTTTGCTGTTATAGCGGCAACAGAAATATATAATCTGTGAAAATTTCAACTCTCTAACTATCTCGGTTCATGAGATACAGCCTGGTGACAGACAGATGGTCGGATAGCGTAGTCTTAGTAATAGGGTCCCGTTTTACCCTTTGGGTACGAAACCCTAAAAAAGTAACTTTGTAAGAGAAACCAAAGGTGGCGGTTCGGTTTTTTCTCTTTCATTAATTGTTTTAGTAAACATAACGCAATATTACGTGGTGATACGGCACTCTCGGTGCGCGGTAACGGTTTCCGGTCACGGTAACCCTCGCGGTCCGCGCCCTGGCGCACTGCGGTACGACGCAGATACGCGGACGCCGCCATAACGATACCGGATCGTAAATGGCATAATCAAAACATTCTACCGTTTTCTAATAGTAGTTTATGCAACTGCTATATAATGAGAGGCCTTAAAACACGTGTGGTTTTATGAAACGAGCGTCTATCTGG
Source organism: Ditula angustiorana (assembly GCA_963691745.1). NCBI lineage: Eukaryota > Metazoa > Arthropoda > Insecta > Lepidoptera > Tortricidae > Ditula > Ditula angustiorana. The sequence continues at coordinate 655,505 of OY829472.1, read as the reverse complement.
CTTTCACGTTTATGAGATGAAATTTGTTACATGGATAGTTTAACACCCGGAAATATGCTACTTTTAAATTCAAAAAACAATATTCCTTTGGGTTAGCTATGAAGGAATCCTACATGGACAAAGTCGCGACCAACAGCTAGTAAAAAACAGTATAGCCCCAGCTTCTGCAAACGGCTGCTCACTGGCACCGATATTTTGTTGCTATGATAGAGAAATACAGTACAATAGATGCAGGTGGTATGATCTTGCTCGTTAACTCAGCCGCTAAGCAGCAGTACTTGCACTGTTGTGTTCCGGCATCGAGAGCAAGACAACTGGTCCAATTACTGCCACAAGAGGTATTCTATCTTAGCTCTCCGGGTTAGCATCGCATCTGCAGTCTCCTGAGTGTTGCGGGTGTCTATCGGTTGTGGTGATCACTAACCATCAGGTGACCCACACGTTTGCCTTCTGAAAACATCGTTAATAAGTCCATCGTCAGTGGTATCGACATTACATCATGGATGTTTTATTTCCACCCCTATTCCCGTTGCGGATTGCCGATGCTTGACAGATTGCTTGGGCCAATGTTTGTGGACTTATGTTAAAAACGGAAAATAGTGAATCGACGTGGACTGAACTCCATTAGTTATTGTTTGCGCGGTGCGAATTTCCCATGGGATGCTGATTTTATCCAGGAATAATGAAAACTCTGGCCTAGTAGCTAAACTTCGATGGATTCGCGTTGCGGGTACGATTTTGAGCGATATAATCTCACATACAGACCATTGTTTATAAAATACGAAGGCAAACAAGCAAGTGAGTCAACTACCAGTAAATGAACACCACCCTCCCGCACCACTTCTTGGTATTACGGATGCGTAGCCAACTCAAAGAGCTAAGATGGAATGCCTCTTGTGCTAATATTATCACCGGCTGTCTTAATCTCCGCGCCGGGACTCAACTGTGCAAGCACTGCAAGCATGCGATCCGAACAGACCTTCCACAAGGTCTTACCAGCCGTAAAACAGTTTCTATGATAGTTTAAATTTTGGCTATCGAACCATCTCTATCGGATAGGGTAGAATTAGATGCCCTCCTTTTATCCCATTGCTGCCAAAGAGAGTTGTGTTCTTGAGTTGTATAAGTTGTGCCTTGTGCGATACCATCTTTCCACAATCCCATGATCAGCGAGTTGGTACGGCTGTCATGTGGCATCATGATTGTCGCCAACCGCTTCTTTTTATTACCTGTTTAGGATAAAACATCGACAAACTTGTCGCATGCAAGCGCCATGTCTTGTGTGGATGTCCCATCATGCTCCTTGTTTGTGTTGTAACTGGTTATGCAAAAGACAGATAAGCGGGCGTGCCGAGTTGGCAAGTAATCTTATTGTAATTGTGTATCGAACAACATTCCTTAAGTGTCATTTGTAGTTATCGCGTTATCAGCGATACGGGGTAATAGTCGTGTAATGCTAGCTGTATCTCGATATATCGCCAGATAATCCGCTATCTTGTCATTGGTTGAGAGGTAATGCCAAAAACAAAAACCTGGGCATGTGGCTCGCAACCAACGTGCTTGAATAACAAAGCACACCTGAATTGAGAACCTCCTTTTTTGAAGTCGGTCACAAAAGACAAAGATTTGATATTAAAATTGTAATGATAACACAAAGAAAAATTAGGGCAATGGCAGGACTTGAACCTGCAACATCAGCATCCCTGCCTTGCGTTTGCCAGTTTCGCCACACTGCCTCTAATTTGGTCGCCACATTGCCCTAATTTTTCTTTGTATTGTCATTACAATTTTAATTTAATAATTTGAATGTAAAAACATTTAAAAATAAAATCGAAAGAAATTTCGGTTACAAAAATTTTAAGTTTTTATAGTTTAAAGATTCAGGTGTTACTTTGCGGAAGTCCAAATTGACACTAATGGAATCAATTTCTTTGCTAATCCGCGAACCCAGTGTCAGCAATCGAGAAAAAGACGCCTGTGCTGAATATTTTATAAAAGAAAAATAAAACAAACAACACAAAACGCGACCACAACCCAACCACCATCACCAAAAATACAACTCGACACGTGTTTCGCCTCTCCACGAGGCATTATCAGGAGCTATTGACCTCTCGACTGTCAATCGTGGTTAAGCAGCAGTGCTTGCACTGTTGTGTTCCGTCATAGAGAGCAAGACAGCCGGTGTAATTACTGGCACAAGAGCTATTCCATTTAGCCCTCTGGGTTAGCAACACATCTGCAGTCTCCTTGGTATTGCGGTTGTCTATAGGTGGTGGTGACCAGTTGCTTTTTTGCCTTCCTATTTTATAAAAAAAACGAATATTCATCTTGTGCCATCGAACTGTTTAACTTAATCAAAATCTTGTTAGCGTACCCTACTACCGCGTTATCTCGCTATCTTGTAAATATTATACGCCGGCCGACCACATAACACCGTGTCGCTGCGATAGCGACGCGATAACGATCGATAGGCCGATACCATCTGTCAAACAGTGCTCGGTTGCCGATCGATATGCTTCACTCATCTCTGTCATTATACTTTCAAGTCCAGCATGTATACAAATAAAAATCAGAGTAATAGTCATAGTTGTCTCTTCTGTAGCCATAAATTAATGACTTCGATACATACAATGTAAGTTTTCTATGAATAGTTTTTTTTTATACAGCATAGGAAGGCAAACAAGCAAGTGGGTCACCTGATGGTAAGTAATCACCACCGCCTATAGACACCTGCAACACCAAGAAAATTGCAGATGCGTTGCCAACCCAGAGGGCTAAGATGGAATACCTCTTGTGCCAGTAATTGCACCGGCTGTCTTGCTCTCCACGCCGGAACACAACAGTGAAAGCACTGCTGTTTAGCGGCAGGATTAGCGAGCAAGATGGTGGTAGCGATCCGGACGAACCTTGCACAAGGTCCTACCACCCGTAAAGTTCTAAACTATCCCAACTTGTGTTGTAGCAAGGTAATTTGTTCCAGTTTGTTGATGGGTAATTCTTAGTTTGATTCTTCTGGCACATTTTTTAACATACTCGCCTAATACTAAAACTAATGTAATTCGTCAAAAATACACCAGAGGAATCAATATTTTCAAAATTTACTAACACTGTGTGACCTCGTTGAGTTTCTTGCCGGTATCGTCTCATCAGAGATTTTTCCGAACCGGTGGTAAATTTTATGACATTCATAAGTGCTACCTGTAAGCCTAATCTGAATAAAATATTTTGACTTTAACTTTGACTTTAGAAAATTTTAGGTATCCTCGAACTGGGTCGTGGGCAGAAACGCTGTTGTCATAATCGGAACATTTGAACCGGCTACAACACAGTTTGGGGAAATTTTTATTTACTTTTTTTTTGATAATTATTCTGTATTAAACATTTGTCATTAAAGTCATAAGCTATCAAAAGTTACCGCTAACTCGTTGAAAAATGAAAATGAAAATGAAAAATTTATTTTGCAAGTAGGCCATTTAGGCTCTTTTACATGTCTGAATCTACTAGCGCTTCGGAAATGGAAGAATCTGCTGAGAGGAAACGCCGCAAGAAACTCAGCAGTTTATCTTTTTTTTTCTTCTCTTTTCTAAACAAGATTACAGAGCAATATACATAATCATCACAATAGTAAGTACCTCATATAAAGTGTAATAAAAAAAGAAAACAATAAATAGCACAGCAAGTTTTAAGCATATTGAACGCACTGGCACTAGTTAAGATTGACCAGGAGATGTATAGGGTCACCAGATCAAAGAGTCCCCAGGTTAAAGTTATTGTGACAGAAAACTTGCACTATGGGCTCTGCTGTGTGATGGTTGTATGCCAAGAATTATGGTTATCATTATGTATATGTATAGAGATGAAACACGAGGTCACCAAGGGGTTCAGTGTGCTAAAAATAGAGGTCCCTGTATAGGCCATGGTAATTATATCTCGATTATTTATAATCGCTGTTATATTCATACCTGATAGTCCAGGATCCCGCCGTAAAATTCTACACCTACGTTATTTGGTCAAATTATTGAATTATAAGGTAACAGTGCATTTCCAACATTACATTTAATTTCCAACCCACCTAAGGTTCAATATCATATAGCAAACTGTCACCATAAGAGCTAACTAGAGCAAGACGTAGTTTGACATGTCGACCTTAATGCATTGCGAATGTCTGACGACATTTCAGCGAAATGGGTAGGGAATTAAATTCTTTGACTGTATCTTTATCGTAATTATTTCGACATTGGCTAGTTGAATTTTAGGATATGTAAAGTGTTGGTACTCAAGAGCGTTGGCTTAGTGGTTAGGGGCTGGACTCGTGTTCGTGATGTACAGAGATCGATCCCCAGCGGTCGCAATTTATTCAGTGACTTTTTCTTACAAGAAACCAAGAAATTGCTTGACAATTTTTCGACCGTATTACAAAGAGATAGGGTTCAAAAGTGATCAAGCAATTACTTGGTCGACTATACATTATCATAGCACTGAAGTAACCATTGCTCTTACGGCGAGGAAATACTCCATGAAGATCCTGCATATTCATGTAAAATGAATGTGTAACCATGATCCTATCGGTCTGGTTTCCCGGAAAGGGTTACGGAGATCAGACAGCAGTCGCTGATGTAATTAATAACCTGACCTGTCGAATCTGGGATCATGGTCAAAGCGCACCCCGAATTAGGAGCCGGGAAAAAAGCGCTACGATTAATAAAGGATGCGGGTTCTGTGGGTGGTAGGACCACCATCTTGCTTGCTAATCCTAACGCTAAGCAGCAGTGCTTGTATTGTTGTTCCGGCGTGGAGAGCAAGACAGCCGGTACAATTACTGGCACAAGAGGTATTTCATCTTAGCCCTCCGGGTTGGCAACGCATCTGTTGCGGGTGTCTATAAGCGGTGTTGATCACATCAGGTGACCCACTTGCTTGTTTGTTTTCCTATTTCATAAAAAAAAGATTAGAACCTATTTCGAATTGAAAAAGAGAAACAAGTTTGCAGTTATTTCAGAGGCGTTAACTATTTTTCGTTTTGATTCGCAGCTTTGTTGCAAATAAACAATGGAACTTTAGGGACCGTTTGTATTGTTCAAACATACTCTTTTTTTAAAGTCAACGGATTTTAAAAACGAAAATTGCCATCACGCGAGCGTCGCACATTGACATTCAAATGCCAACGATCCCAACTTCCCAACCGTATTGTTTTTATTTATTGAATGTTCCCGAGAAAGGCGAAGGGATTAACGTCCATACGGTCATAGTGAGCGTATGCGTCACCTGATAGGTTTAGGTTTTTAGTTTTAAGTTCATCTTAGGGTATATTTTAAAAATGTAGACCTTTGGTCAACATTGGTGTAATTTGTATGGCGCATCTTTTGTTTACTAAATGTTGGTAGCGATGATAGAGGGTAAGCGCATCTGCGGAATTGTGTGTCCTTTAAGCTTGCACCGGCAGGAACACTCTTAAATAATCACAGTTTCCATGTTTATTTTACCAAAAGAGTACCATACAAATTACATCAAAGGTCTGGAGTTTGAAAATGTACCACCAAATGGCGGCGGTCTCAGTGCAGAGGTGCGACGGTGTAGGTTCTCGAAGTGCTCCGCGCCTGGCTGAAGTAAAGCTTATAGACACGGGCGCAGTTGTATACTTTGCAGTGCCTTTACAGGGTTTCGTAATGTTTCTTTTTGAGTTTGAGTATCTATTCGACACACTACACAGCACTATTCTTAAGTAGATCTCGAATAGTGTCGCTGCCAACATCTTGCACGCTAATCCTGCCTAAGCGGCAGTGCTTGCACTATTGTGTTCCGGCGTGGACAGCAAGACAACCAGTGTAATTGGTTAATTTTCAAACTTTGATATAAATTATATGGAACTCTTTCTTTTAAAAAATAAACAGGAATGTTGATCATTTAATAGTGTACCACCTACCTACGGGTATGCGCTTTAGAAGTTTAGAAACGCTATCGCTACAACATTTAGTAACAACAAGACGTGCCATGCAATTTACACCAAGGTTGACGTAAGGTAGAGTTTGAAAATGTACTCAATTACTGGTACAAGAGGTATCTCATCTTAGTCGTCTGGGTTGGCAACGCTTCTGCAAACTGTTTAGTTTTGCGGGTGTCTATGGGGGGTAGGTGATCTGATTACTTGTCATCAGCACCCTTACCATGAGTACAGTGCACTTAGCCGTAACCGTACTCGCTAGCAATGGTGTAAACAATTTGTATAGGGAATGGTACTGCGCCTCTAGCGCTCATTTAGAGAACTAAAAATCGCTAGAATGAGTCCAACGGTAAATTACCTATCGTAAACTAAGCGCTAGTGACTAAAGTTTTGTAGCTGTTGCCGTAGAATATTGGTACCATGAGCACTGACCTATAAGTAATGGACTTCTAGTCAGTGTTAAAAAAATGGCCTCATCGAAAGAGGAGTAAAAAGAGGAGTAATTCGCCCCTTTAGAATTAAAGCGACTCAATTCTGAATATGACATTTTCCAAAATTAAACCCTATGTCTTTTAAATAAGGTAAAATTTTGGGACGTGTATTATTCAGAAATGAGTCGCTTTAATTCTAAAGGTGCGAATTGTGCTGTCAGTTTCCGTGCGACGGCGCTTCTGTCAAAATGCCATACTGCACTGTGAAAACATGTAAAAATTATAGTAGCAAAGCCAAAAGAAAGGATGGAATATCGTATTTTCAGTAACTCATCTATTGTGTTATAATTCAGAAGTAATTAATTGCTCAGTCTTTAATTTATATTCGAATTAAATTACCATATCAATGATTGAAAGATTCAGAACAAAAAACAATAGAGCCGCTTGGATGTTAATTTTATATTCATGCAAATTCTTATTAAATGCCTGATTTTGCTGTTTTCCATATGCCCCAAATCACGTTTAGTAGAAAATTAGGAATGTTAAAATTAGTAATCAAGAATTTTACCTACCTAATTTTACCTAGCTCAACCAATTTTTTTTCCTTTATTTTGAAAAATATTCGGAAAATATAACAGAGTCCTAATAAAGTTTTTGGGACTTGTAACATTTGGAATCAATTAGAAAATAAAATTTTGGAACATTAACAGAAATAGGACTAAAGTGTTGTGTTTCAGTAAAGACTGACTAAAATGGACTTCATTGCATTTATAAGCTTTATGAAGTTAAGTATTTTTAAACCCTAATTTCACTTTTTTGCCTTTCTGAAAGCGATTTGAAAAATATGCTGAAACAGGTGTTTCTTAATTTTAAATAGTAAGAATGGATTCTGAGTTTCATGAGTCTAAAATAATCTTTTAATTTTTTCCATTCAAACTTCACCACCCCATATTTCCCCCTTCCTCCCCTTTTTAAAGTTTTTTTATAGCCTAAGTTGTATTCTGGATTTGTTTGAATAGGCCTTTGAAAATTCCATCAAAATACGTTCTGCGGTTTGTAAGTGATACGCGTTCAAACAAACAAACAAACAAAATTTTTTTTAAATGGTCTTATCGTGTTCAGTTACTCATTTTAGGTCGCCCTGGGTGGTTCTTTTTTTAAATCTTCAATGTACAGACTTTTTGTCTTATCGATTTTATTATATGTATAGATAGATTGGGCGCATATATTTAACTTTTATGTTCGTACATGGTTGTAAATAAAGACATTGCAATTTAGAATTATTTTGATTTTACGGAAATACCACTGGGGACGTGTTAAATAATCGTTTAGTTTACAAAATAAATAATTATAATTCAACATGTTCCCAATCCAGTGGTACACAAAAAGTATACAATCAGATCTTTAGTGACAAAGTGGCGTAGATACTTAAAGTTAAGCGAAATGCAGGCTGGGTTATTGCCGGAAGTTTGGAAAATGTCCTCTCACCAGCCTCAAAAACCATCATTTCACTCGTGGTCGTGTTGTATCTGAGCTCATTAGCCTCAGCGTATTTTTCAGACTTGTGATGCAGTCTCTCCTTGCTATGAAGAAACTTAGCAAAACCATGTTTTATCTCCATAACTGACAATGTTAACTGAAATGGTGGTAAACCGTAAAAAAAAGTTTGGTCATCCAAAACAAAAGCTATCCAGCTACCAAATTTCGAGTCAGTAGGTGGGTAGTCATTTATGTGCATAGTTTATGTGTAATAAACACACAAACATTCATTCTTTCATTTCAATGGTATTCGTGGTGGTTTTATAATTAGTTTTATGCTTCAAAGTACATTTAATTGTCATTATTTTATTAATAAAATAAAAACTAATAATAGTTTCTACAAGTATCTAAAATTAAAATATTTAATTGTTGAATTAGGAGAACTGCGACTCTATTAGTCTCTGTTCATTGTGACAAGACAACCGCCATTTTAATGCCAATGTTTTTTTTTATAAGTTCAAGCTGCCAGACATATTTTTAGAAATGCAATAATAAAAAAACCTATTTGCGACAAAACTTTATAAATGATAATTTTATACCATTTTATACAGTATGGCGTCGTAGTAAGGTTGAAATTAAAGAAAATATAAAAAGTCAATTAAGAGTGTACATTTTGAACATTGGCGTCAACCTATTCTCATTTGTCGGGCCGTTTTTCGGCTGACATTTAGTATTACATTGTACATCCATGCATTATAATATCGTTGACCATGAGTCACAGATTTGACACATATTATGTCATCGAAAAATACCGTATCGACTATGGTTAACTCTTTCACTGACAAATGGGAGCGTATTTAACCGCTATCGACTGTAGTAACGCAATATGAATTTTTGATAGAAACTCATGATATTGGTACAGGTAACTCACTTGCTCGCTTGCGCTCCTATTTCATAAAACAAAACTTTAAAAGTTCACCAATCCCTGATTGTTTCTAACAATTAAAAACAAGCGTTTTTTACATTTGTGTTTCTCAAAGTTTTTCACCAGTTTGTTTCACGGCTGTCCTAAAAACAAAGGAACGCGACAACCAGTCCCGGTTTTCTGCCCCGGGTCGCGGTCCTGCGCCTGACAGGTAGGCAGAACAATTAAAATGTCACTTCAATATTTGTTTTCCAAAGGCAGCTACTTTCCGTACAAAGTCCCGAAACGAGACGGAAAAAGTTACAGGTTTTGCAGTAAATAAAAAATACGTTTCGGTTTGCTGGTGGTAGGACCTTGTGCAAGGTTCGTCCGGATCGCTACCACCATCTTGCTCGATAATCCGGCCGCTAAACGGCAGTGCTTGCACTGTTGTATTCCGGCGTGGAGAGCAAGACAGCCGGTGCAATTAATGGACAAGAGGTATTCCATCTTAGCCCTCTGGGTTGCCAAAGCATCTGCAATCTCCTTGGTGTTGCGAATGCATAGGCCAGTTGATCCAAAAACTATGTAATATACTTAAGAAACGAGAGAAAGAGCTACTATAATGATGATAGTAATGGCCGCGGAACCCTACACTGAGCGTGGTTCGACACGCTCTTGCCTGTTTTTTTGTTTTTAAAGTCGAGTTAAATTGCCAATGTTGTAAACAAACCAATTTATTATTGACACTCCGTAGTCACTCAATTTGAACGAGCTTTTTTAAATAGGCAAACGAGTGTCTATGGACGGTGGTGATGACTTACCAGCAAGTGACCCACTTGCTCGTGTATCTTCCTATTATGAAAAAAAAAAAATCTAAACATTAAACATTTTTAAAAGACTTTGTAGGTGTTTCTATCAACAAGGCCCAAAGTTTTGTAAGCAACAACAAATAAGCCTCAAGTCCTATGAATAATTTTTATTTATGGAATACTGATCTATATTTAAATAAAAAGTTGCGTACGATTTTACAACAAACTTCCAAAGGATATTACTGAACAAAAGGATCCATAATTCAAATCTTTTATCAGAAGACATTAATTTTTCGGGCGTATTACAAAATTAATAGGTATATCTTGGACAAGGATGTTGGTAGGGTTGCCACTCGTACTCTAAAATAGAGTATTGTCCTCTTTGTCATGTAGGCGTACTTTATAATCTACGACACCAGTAAAGTACGCTAAAATACTCTATGACTACTATAAAACTGATTGTTAATGGCTCGTTACGGACAAATAATGGGAAAAGATAATAAATACTCTTTTTTATGGTAAATATGCAGCTTTGCGTCGTGCGTTGCTCGGACGACGGCTGCCGCGTCACTGCCGCACAAATCGAAGGTGCACATTTCGCACGCTTAGAATTAAAGAGACTCAATTCTGAATATGACATTTCCCAAAATTAAACCCTATGTCTTTTAGTTAAGGTGATATTTTGGGACGTGTATAATTCAGAATTGGGTCGCTTTAATTCTAAACGTGCGATTTACACGCTTACAGCTACGTGCGCCATGATCAGTTGAAGTATCTATAATTTTATCTTTAACTAGCGACGTGCCCCGGCACCGAATAAATAACATACAGAAACTTCAAATTTTATTCACATGCTCAAAAAGTTCGTATAGCATGCGCCGGGCGGTGCGAGTCAAAAGGAACGCCTGCTACTCCCGGCGACACGTTAGGGTTGCGCGGCATTCGTTTTCAATTACACTGACACGGCGGGGGCGAGTGAGCGAGCGCGCGGCAAGCCGACAGCCTACTGCGATTTGCCTATGCCATAGGCAAGGCGGTCGAGCGTACCTACGGTGCGGAGTGGAACCCTCCTGGCCATGGTTCCGCACGGGTGCAATTTGGGATAAATATGTATCTCTTACTTCTAGAAATTTTGCCCAATTAGTAATTTGGTAGAAAATAAGATACAATTAGGGGTTGAATTATCGAACCTGATTAGAATTGCCAATAATTTAAGTAACGATCTCTCTAGGGGCCGTTCAAGTATTACGTTAGCAGATTTACTACAATTATTTACCCCACCTTCCCCCTTGTCAGCAAAAGTAATCAAAGCTCTTACCCCCCCCCCCCCCCCATGCTTACGTAAACATTGGTATATGTATTTTTCTTTTAATGTATTGTTTTTTTATTGATTCATGAGCAGCAGATATAATTCTAGGAATAAGAAAATTAAAAAGTGCTCCTCAATGTTGTATGTCTGCTCACTTTTATCCGATTTTGGAATGCCTACGTCGTTCTCATCTCATCGAACCACTCAACATCTTGGCATTCTAAATTTTGTATAATGCACATCAGTTCCATATGTGTAAAAAAGTAAATAACTACAGCTGACTTAATCACCATGTAGACCCCCCCCACCCCCCATGTCATCAAAAATAAGCACAGCAAACACCCCCCGCCCCCCTATAGTGCTTACGTAATACTCGAACGGCCCCCTAGCTCAGAAATTAGAGAAAATTATTTTACCGTCTCAATTTGGTTTAGTTTATTTATTATCATCATCATCATCATCTCAGCCACAAGAAGTCCACTGTTGGACATAGGCCTCCTCCATGGATTTCCAAAGTGGCCGGTTGGAAGCAGCATGCAACCAGCGCCTTCCTGCCACCTGTATGAGGTCATCGGACCATCTTGTGGCTGGTCGTCCTACGCTGCGCTTGCCAATACGCGGCCGCCATTCGAGAACTTTCCGACCCCATCGGCCATCAGTTCTCCGTGCTATGTGCCCTGCCCACTGCCACTTCAACTTGCTAATCCGCTGGGCTATGTCGGTTACTTTCGTTCGTCTGCGGATCTCCTCATTTCTGATTCGATCACGCAGAGAAACTCCAAGCATAGCCCTCTCCATAGCTCGTTGCGTGACTTTGAGCTTTCTTATAAGGCCCATAGGCCCATTATTTATTATAATTATATAAAATTATATAATTATTTAAAAATATAGTAAAAAAATAAAAAACAAACCAAATTATGATTGGAATAAAAACTTTTGAAATAAAAATTGCAAATAAAAAAAATTGTAAGTCGACATGAATTTTGTCTCCAACAGGGATCGTCATAACAAGAAAAAGAGAAAAAAAAATGCTTATTAAAAGGAAATAAAAACATATAAATACTCTTTTATTGAATACAATGGATGATCCAACAAAAAAAAAGGTTTTTTAGTCGACGGCCAATATTGCCTCACTTACTCATTACACCATTTAGTTCACAGCCCCCTGAAGAACCTTTTCTCAATAAACATCATAACGACTTCTGAGTAAATGTCGTAATATCAGCGCTGGCACATTACGACAACGTTCTACAGCGGCCTATGCATCAAGGTTGACTGCTCTCCTGAAGTCATTTTGCGGGTGGTAGGACCTTGTGCAAGGTCCGTCCGGATCGCTACCACCATCTTGCTCGCTAATCCTGCCGGTAAGCAGCAGTGTCTGCGCTGTTGTGTTCCGGCGTGGATAGCAAGACAGCCGGTGTAATTACTGGCACAAGAGGTATTCCATCTTAACCCTCTGGGTTGGCAACGCATCTGCAATCTTCTTGGTGTTGCGGGTGTCTATAGGTGGTGGTGATCACTTACCATCAGGTGACCCACTTGCTTGTTTTCCTTCCTATTTCATAAAAAAAAACTTTTATTCACCGTAGCTTCAATGGTGTTTCAAATTTCATTACGTTTTTCTTAATTAAATACGTTCTTCAATGCTTTTGGCGCGATACATGTTTTCTTTTAAATAGAAACCTCACAGGCTCAGAAATAGTACACAAATTGAAACAAGCTGAATAAGAAAGCTCCTCTAATAAGGAAAATGTAGGATTTTTTCTTTATTCTCGCCGCAGTCGCCACTTTTCGGCCCTTGTATTTATTGAGAATATCTTGCCAAATTAACGTTATATTTCCACGGCCTTTTAAGGCGTATATTTTTATTTGCTATAAACTTAACAAGACATAAAGATATCGGGTGCTGTTTTTGCTTTCTATAAATAAATAAACAAAAATAAATTGTTTATTAGTCACAAACCTATCATAAACATGATTATTACGAGCTGGCACTGAAAATGTATGAAACTATCATTATTTTTTAATCATTCGGTGATATATTAATAAAAACTGATCACTCACGTATTTTTAAGTCGAGAATTGCCCGACATGTTTCGGACCAGTCCGTGGTCCGTAATCATGAGCCCGAAGCGTACCGAAGCCCTGACAGCTAGGCTGCTCGGTCCTCGGACCACGGACAGCGGAGCAATTCTTGCGTCAATAGAGATGGAGTCACACTCGAGATAAGCAGAAAAAAATCTGTCAAATCCCTTCAAAATCTGTCATATTTTGACACATCTCGAACGTCAGATGAATCTCGATGAGTGCCAGAATTGGGGGCCTGGTCCAAAATATCGGGCAATTCTCGACTTAAAAATACGTGAGTGATCCGTTTTATTAAAATGTCCGAGTCTCGCGGTAGTTTTACATTCGGTGCTCTCTATGAATCGACTTAAGCATTGGTTGAAATATGAAAATGAAACTTTTGCAAGTCTAAGGCCTTATCTTTCACTGTCTGACTCTGCTAGCGCTTCGGAAAATGATACTACTGAGAAGAAACGCCACAGTAAACTCAATAGCTTATCCCTTTTTTCTTTTCGAAACAAATAGAAGAAAGCATCATTCTACTTATGTTAACATAGAGGATGTGGTTATATTTAAAATCTATGATGTAGGCGGCGAATTTCACAAAAGTAACAATTTTTTTCTGATTTAAGAAAAAAATACAGTTGCATGGAATGCATGAAAGTATGTCCTAAGAACAAAAGTCCCCGCCCTATGGAACTGTACATTATTTTTCACATTTTTGTGGAATTCCCCCGTCGTTAAGTTATTCTAATATTGCTTGCGTACGACCGTACTAACAAAGAATTTCCTCTTGTTTCAGATACTAAGTTCGTGACAACGCGCGAGTCAACTCAGTGTGCTAAACCTACCCTTAACCTAACCTAACCCAACCTAACCATGTAACCCGTCCCTTTCTTTCGGTTCGTTTCTTTCCGTGATGTGCTAGTGTGTGTGTGTGCTTACAGTACGTTGTGATGCGACAAAGACGCAGTTAGTGATGCAGGGGAGAGAGAGAGAGAGGGAGCGACGGGGGGGGAACATGTCGCTTCCTATGATGAGGAGCTTCAGCTCGGAGGGGGGGGCGGCCAAGCGCGACTGGAAGATGCGCTTGAGCCTGCGCAGCCGCAGCGGCCACAGCGTTGTGAGTATAACCTTTTTTTTATTCAACAGGAAGACAAACGAGCAAGGGTCACCTGTTGGTAAGTGATCACCAGGATTGGCCAAGGAGATTGCAGCAGCGTTGCCAACACAAAGGCTTAAGATGGAATACTTCTTGTGCCAGTAATTGCACCGGCTGACTTGCTCTCCACGCCGGAACACAACAGTGCAATCATTGTCATTGTCCTAACTATAAAGGTTGAGGTTCCGGGTTCGATTCCATGGAGGGGCAAATGTTTGTATGAAAAATACGAATGTTTGTACCCAAGTCTTGGATGTTATAGGTATTTAAGTAACTTTTTATCTTTATAATTATGTATTTCCGTTGTACCCATAACACAAGCAGCTTTAGTTGCTTACTTTGGGACTAGGTCAATTCGTGTGAATTGTCCTAAACCATTTATTTATTTATGTGAACTTGTCAAGTGTCAGCGCGCTGGATCCTTAAATCACTTTGTGACCCAAAATGGTTCAATTTGACAATTTATAGAACGAACAGCGCGTAGTTGTTAGTTAGTAGGCGGGCGAGGTGTTTACGAGCTCGTGCTATTCCCGGCGCCGGCGCAGCGTCCGGTGCTCGCCGGACAACGAGGCGAAAACATGCCAGCCTTTCTACTAGTGCAGCCACAGATTATATAATAGTACATTCAGCTTCAGATTTAGCTTAACACTTAAGAACCTTGTCTAACTAACGTAATGCGAAAAGCTACTAAAATGTTCAGCTATTTAATTCTGAGGCTGACCGGCTTTACTCGTTTTCGATCGGAATGAGAATATTTCCGTTCGGAAACTTTTCCGAGCTATTACGGTTCTCTGCATGACATATCTAATCGGAAATAAAAACGATGGGAAAATGAATACGTTTTGAATCCGATTGGAGCTATTCGCTTTCTAAATATGACAGTAGCTTTCGAAATTTTTGAAAATCAGTTCGCGCCAATCGGATTGAACACGGGAGCTATAAGTTGTCGGATTGGGTTTTGATAAAAGAAATAAATATTGCTTTGACGTTAATTTGCGCAGAAAGTCAATAAATACATTAACTACATTAAAGGTAGGCTCCGCGCAACTCTAGCGTGTCGCCGGGAGTAGCGGGGGGAAGGCAAGCGCCGGCGGCGCGTTCCTTTTGACTCGCGCCGCCTGGCGCATGGTGTATGAAGTAATACGAACTTTTTGAGCGTGTCAATAAAGTTGGAATTCTTTTAATCGCGGTCGTAAAAGAGAAGTTTCTGTATGTTTAGTACTAAAATTTATTCTGTGGATTAACGATTAAACTCTGTATGTAGATGTATAGAAATAAGATATAGATTCAAATAATTAATAGATTCAGGCGGTACTTTGCGGAGGTCCATATCAACAAACTGGAACAAATTACCTTGCTACTCCGCGAAACCAGTGCCGGGCTCGTGCAAAATAGCTGCGTCTGTGCGACATATATATGTTCATGCAAAAACCCACTCTCCTCCGCTTCCACACGAAACAACATATATCACACAGACTCAACTACACACCACTACCACTAAACACTAAAACTACATGATCGACGCGCGTTTCGCCTCTGTACGACGCATCAGGCATGCAGGTTTTTGCATGAATATATATATGTCGCTCGGACGCAGCTATTTTGCACGAGCCCGGCACTGGTTTCGCAGAGTAGCAAGGTAATTTGTTCCAGTTTGTAGATATAGATTCTAGTCGAAACTTTGTTACTGTACCACCTCATTAGGGTTTTTTCACTTTACACCCGTGTTTCCGTATGTCATTAAAACGCCAGTCAGTCTGATGTCACCTGTTAATTGGGATGATGCACCTCTTCAGAGGCTGAGATACCTCTAGAGATACTGAATAAATGAATACATTCTAAATTAGGGGTTAATTGGTAGAAAAATTGTTTTTTTTTGCGGGCAATAGGACCTTGTGCAAGGTCCGTGCGCCTACCACCATCTTGCTCGCTAATCCAGCCGCTAAGCAGCAATGCTTGCACTGTTGTGTTCCGGCGTGGAGAGCAAGACAGCCGGTGTAATTACTGACACTAGAGGTATTCCATCTTAGCCCTCTGGGTTGGCAACGCATCTGCAATCTCTTTGGTGCTGCGGATGTGTATAGGCGATGGTGATCACTTACCGTCAGAGCACTTGCTTGTTTGCCTTCCTATTTCATAAAAAAACCTAGAAAATTGTCAAATCCCTTTTTTATGGAATTTAAATCTGTCTGGACAGCAGGTTACCCGACTAGGCTAGTTAGTCGACCAAGTAATTGCTTGACCACTTTTAAACCTTGTTCCCTTGTAATACGGTCGAAAAGTGGTCAAGCAATTCCTCGAGAAGGGTAAAATACAATTATATTATTACAGGCTGATTATTCAGTCGTTAGATAATATTAAATTTAGGAATACCTTGTAGATAGAAAGTTGGCTGTTAGCTGTTGAATAACAGTTTATAGATTCAGGCGTTACTTTGCGGAAGTCCATATTGATACTAATGGAAACAATTTCTTTGCTAATCCGCGAACCCAGTGTCAGAAAAGAAATAAAAAGAAATAAAACAAACAACACAAAACGCGACCATGTTTCGTCGACTGACAGTCGAGAGGTCAATAGCTCCTGATGATGCCTCGTGGAGAGGTGAAACACGTGTCGAGTGGTATTTTTGGTGTTGGTAATTGGGTTGTGGTCGCGTTTTGTGTTGTTTGTTTTATTTCTTTTATAAGGTATTCAGTACAGGCGTTGTCTTTTTCTCGATTGCTGACACTGGGTTCGCGGATTAGCAAAGAAATTGTTTCCATTAGCGTTGAATAACAGCTAATCTGGGTTTTGGACTATACCCAAAGTCGGATTATTCCATTTTTAAAGGATTACAAATACATTATTGTATTTAAAATTGAAATATGCACAGTGAGTTCATCGTATTGTGTTATAGGCTACATTTTGTGCGAACAAAATCAATATGACAGATGTTATAAAAAAAACTGGCGCTCCTTTAAAAATGTTTTTGTTATCGTATCGAGTCGGATAGCGAATGAAAGAGAAGTTTTTTTTAGAATTTATAATTATAAGCATAGTACAATATTAAAACAGATTAAGCTACAAAATAGTATTTTATGCAACTGCTATATAATGAGAGGCCTTAAAACACGAGTGTGGTTTTATGAAACGAGCGTCAGCGAGTTTCATAATAGGATCACACGAGTGTTTTAAGGCCTAATTATATACAGTTGCATACTAGTATTTTATGCAACTGCTATATAATGAGAGGCCTTAAAACACGAGTGTGGTTTTATGAAACGAGCGTCAGCGAGTTTCATAATAGGATCACACGAGTGTTTTAAGGTCTAATTATATACAGTTGCATACATTACTTTATCTACACACATATCATAACTGCAAAAAAACCGTAACAGCAAAAAACCAAAAACGAATGACAACTAATGGCCGCCATGTATATTAAAAAGGTACTCTGTGATTCGATCTATCCGTCAAGACGAACGTTTTTTTTAAACCATAGACGAACGAATATAGTCCCTATTGTCATATCACTCGAGATCAACTGTCGTGCGTTTAAATTAAAAAAAACATACCGAGTTGACGTTTCGTATCGATAACTGTTTTAATATCTGTGGATACTAGAATAGAGACCAACTTGAATTTTGACAGCTGTTCCAAATTTAAATTCATAACGTCACGAGCATCACGAGATATCGGTAATGTGATGACCAATAAAGAACAGATTTACCTACTACCACAGACAAGAAAATTCTTATAATAACATTGGTTGTAATAATGCTGGTCATTTCCTAGGGTTTTTGAACGCGTTATTTAGCCTTTATGATATGTGTGTAGATAAATTACTTTATCTACACACATATCATAACTGCAAAAAACCGTAACAGCAAAAAACCAACAAACGTGTGTCAAACAAGTATGGCGGCAATTCGATCTATCCGTCAAGACGAACGTTTTTTTAAATCATAGACAAAATAATGAAGTCCCTATTCTCATGTCACTCGAGATCAAATGTCGTGCGTTTAAATTAAAAAATCATACTGAGTTGACGTTTCGTATCGAAAACTGTTTTAATAGCTATGGATACTAGAATAGAGACCAACTTGAAACTCATAACGTCACGAGATATCGGTAATGTGATCACCAATAAACACAGACTACTAAGAGATACTACCCAATAAAGAACAGATTACCTACTACCACAGACAAGAAAATTCTTATAATAACATTGGTTGTAATAATGCTGGTCATTTTCTATGGTTTTTGAACGCGTTATTAAGCATTTATGATATGTGTGTAGATAATAGTATTTTATGCAACTGTTGCATAATGAGGGGTCTTAAAACACGAGTGTGGTTTTATGAAACGAGCGTCAGCGAGTTTCATAATAGGATCACACGAGTGTTTTAAGACCTAATTATGTACAGTTGCATACATTACTTTATCTACACACATATCATAAATGCAAAAAAACGTAACAGCAAAAAAGCAACAAACGAATAACTACAGTAATGACGGCCATTCGATCCATCCGTCAAGCCAAACGTTTTTTTGAAATCATAGACAAACGCATGAAGTCCCTATCCTCATGTCACTCGAGATCATATAATGACCATTACAGTACAGAAATCAGTACTGTAATGACCATTACAGTACAGAAATCGGTACTGTAATGACCATTACAGTACAGATTTGCCTATTACCACAGACAAATTTTCATAATAACATTGGTTGTTATAATGCTGGTCATTTCCTATGGTTTCTGAACGCATTATAGAGCATTTTATAATATATGTGTAGATAAAATAATTTTACAACACATTTATCTATAATATTATCAAAAATTAATAGTATCAAAAATATTGACGTTTTTTGTTTTCTATGAAACTCCTAAAATGCAAATATTGTCAAATCGATGAAAAAAAAAAATACAAACCTAGTTCCTAGACATAACGACAACATACCAAAAAATAATTGCCATAGGTTAAGGTTTAGAGGGTGGAAAACGTTTTCGCCGTTTGTATGGGGAGAATGGACTTGGAATAATGTATCCAAACTGCCCCGACTCGAACCCGCCGCCGGCTCTCTTAGGTCAAATGACAACGTCTGAATGAAACAATTCTAGTTATGGGAAGCTTTAATGAAACACTAATGGGTGCTGTAATGAAATAAGGGAACAATGAAATTCCTTAACGCACTAAATAAGTGCTTAACTGTATAAACAGACATTTTACTTTCCACCCCCCACCCCAACCTACACTGACTTCAAACGGACGCAATGTTCTAAATAAACATGCCATCAAAAACAAAACTTGTAAAAAAAACCAAGTCTCGCAACTAAGTTCTCTACCATAAAAAGTTGTGAGATCCATGTTATACCAAGTCGGTTGGCTTATTCAGTCCCTAATTAAGGGACCTTCTGTCTTAAGTTATTACGTAATTAGCTAATCTAACAAACATCTTGTAGTGACCACATTAATATAAAAAATCTTTAATGTTAAAATAAAATAGATTGACTTGGCCAGCGCATGAAAACACAATGTAACTCACAAGCAATTCATGTTATAGTAAATCAGATTGTTTAGATTGTTTTTGTTACATTCACTATAATATGTATTGCTTTTGAGTTACATGCCCCCGCCAAGTCGAGCAAAAAAAAGCGGCACGGCCGTACCATCCTTTTCTCGAAGCAGTTCAGGCCATTTTCGACCCCCTATAACTTCGTTGTGGATTAAACTAGAAGCCTGTATTTTCAGTAACCAAGCAGGCATTGTATAAGCACGGAATATTTCTAATTTCATTCAATTTGAACTTGTAGTTTATAATATTGTGTTTCCATGCGATGGCCTAGTCAATCTGTCTTATTTAAACATAAAATATTTTTAATATTAATGTGGTCAGTCTAAGATGTTAGATTAGCTAATTACATTATGACTTAAGACAGAAGGTCTCTTAAGTAGGGACTGAATAAACCAACCGACTTGGTATAACATGGATCTCACAACTTTTTATGGTAGAGAACTTAGTTGCGAGACTTGGTTTTTTTCACGAGTTTTGTTTTTGATGGCTATAAAATAAGGAAACTTCCTTTTAATAGAAGCAGGGGGGTTCCACTCCGCACTGTAGGTACGCTCTATTAAACCTATTTATCTACACACATATCATAATTGTTAAATAACGCGTTCAAAAACCGTAGAAAATGACCAGCATTATTACAACCAATGTTATTATAAGAATTTTCTTGTCTGTGGTAGTAGGTAAATCTGTTCTTTATTGGGTAGTATCTCTTAGTAGTCTGTGTTTATTGGTGATCACATTACCGATATCTCGTGACGTTATGAATTTAAATTTGGAACAGCTGTCAAAATTCAAGTTGGCCTCTATTCTAGTATCCACAGATATTAAAACAGTTATCGATACGAAACGTCAACTCAGTATGATTTTTTAATTTAAACGCACGACATTTTGATCTCGAGTGACATGACAATAAGGACTACATTCTTTTGTCTATGATTTAAAAAAACGTTCGTCTTGACGGATAGATCGAATTGCCGCCATACTTATTTGTTGGTTTTTTGCTGTTACGGTTTTTTGCAGTTATGATTGTGTGTAGATAAAGTAATGTATGCAACTGTCATAGAATTAACTAGAAGGCGCGTTCAACTAAAACGTCATACCCGGCGCTGTGTCCAAAAACAAAGCGCACGTCCCGCGCAAGCCCCGCCCCCCGCCCGCGTAATGTTGCCAGCTCGTGAGCAGTTCCACACTTTTTGTGGAAACATTGCACCCACCCAGGACACTTGTTAAAAATATTTAACAAATATAATTATTAAGGCATAGGGTACTAACTAACGTTGTATACAACCAGTATTCAATCATTTTACCCAGTTGCTTTAAAGTCGTTTAGTTAAGTTTAGTTAGTCATACAAATAATAAAACATCATTCAAAGTCTAAGCCTAAATCTTTTTAATTATTCTTTCCAAAAATACAAATATTTTATTTTTTATCTGCCACTTTAAAAGCTCCGTGAGAAGAAGTGGCAAGAACTCTACGGCATTTTTAAAGAATAATCGGTATTATTAATAACAAAATAAACAAACTGGAGCAAATTACTTTGCTACTCAAGACTTTAAAATAACTTGTGGAACTTTGAGATAGGCATATCAGCAATGATGCTGCTCGCCTATAATATAATAATAATAATACTCCGCGAAACCAGTGCCGGACTCGTGCAAAATAGCAGCGTCTGTGCGACATATATATATATATATATATATATATATATATGTTCATGCGAAAACCCACCCTCCTCCGCTTCCACACGAAACAACATATATCACACAGACTCAACTACACACCACCACCACTAAACACTAAAACTACACGATCGACGCGCGTTTCGCCTCTATACGAGGCATCATCAAGATCGAACAGTACGACCGTTCGGTACTTGAACGAATGGCGTTCTGACAAACTAAAACATTTTTCTTTAATCCCGCCTACCGCCAACATTTTTGCAAAAAAACAAAAGCACCCAAGCAAAATTTTTTTTTTGGTCTTGATGATGCCTCGTATAGAGGCGAAACGCGCGTCGATCGTGTAGTTTTAGTGTTTAGTGGTGGTGGTGTGTAGTTGAGTCTGTGTGATATATGTTGTTTCGCGTGGAAGCGGAGGAGGGTGGGTTTTGCATGAACATATAAGTGTCGCACAGACGCAGCTATTTTGCACGAGCCCGGCACTGGTTTCGCGGAGTAGCAAGGTAATTTGTTCCAGTTTGTTAAACCTAAGTTACTTACATATTCTATCCAAGTTTCATAAAAATCGGTTCTGTAGTTTAGATAAAATAAAATAAAAATAATTTTTTTTCTCGTATACCTGTGGCATTTAAGGGTTAATATTTGGTGAATCAGCATCTTATATCTGGGCCAATAAATCTGGGCAATCAATTGACGTCTGGGGCCGATTCCCCATACTTACACGGTTGATCCCATTTTTGACTACACTGGCAACACTTACAAAATGGACGCCCTCTTTTCCAAGTCAATCACAATAAGTAAAATAAATTAAATAATTAAATAAATTCACTTTTAAAAGAGCTACTAGCAGATGAAATGTGGTCCTATCCTGTTTTTTTGTATGTCCAGCAGCATTTTTGCTTGAAGGAACGACACAAGACGGCATTTTACAATTAAAATTGGCATTAGTACAATACGTCATGACGCGCTACTTGCAAAAGAGCGACTAAGCGCAATAAAGCGCAACCACTCCATTTAAGAGTGGTTTTAGTTGCCTCAGTTTTAGGCGCGCTGGCGGTTTCTGGTTAATTCTATGGCAACTGTTTATAATTAGGCCTTAAAACACTCGTGTGATCCTATTATGAAACTCGCTGACGATCGTTTCATAAAACCACACTCGTGTTTTAAGGCCTCTCATTATATAGCAGTTGCATAAAATACTATTGTTTACACATAGTAATGTAAAACTGCCTGCTATAATTTAAATATTGTTCCTTTCTGTTTTTACTACTGACTTTGTCATTAAGAAAAGATATACGTCTAACAAGCCTTGCGCCTTAATTATCTCTGTGAATATTAGAATGCTCGACCGCCTTGCTTATGGCATAGGCAAATCGCAGTAGGCTGCACCGGCTCGCTTGCCCCCGCCATGTCAGTGTAACTGAAAACGAATGCCGCGCAACCCTAGCGTGTCGCCGGGAGTAGCGGGGGAAAGGCGGGCGCGGGCGGCGCGTTCCTTTTGTCTCACGCCGCCTGGCGCATGGTGTATGAAGTAATACGAACTTTTTGAGCGTGTTAATAAAGTGGGAATTCGTTTAATCGCGGTCATAAAAGAGAAGTTTCTGTACTACTCGTAGTATTTGTTCTGTGATAGAAGCCTCCACCTGTCATTTTACGATATCTTGAAACAATTAGAGCACACATGTCGCGGCACTGATTCAGCCATTTGCGGCACAAAGCGCGAAAACGTTGCCGAGTGTTCTTTTGTCGAAATCATTCCTATGAACGTCCCACGCCACTCCCGAAACGCCATACCTCCGAATAAACATAATGAGATAACGTGATGCTCGAATTTCTTCCAATACGACCCGACATTGTCGTACGGGAACGGTGACAGCCATTGTCGAAGATTCGACTTTTATGTAACCGCTACAGATGTGGCCTACGTAGGGATGTGACGCTTCCGGGAATATTGCCCGGGGTGGGAATGTTGCTGTCGATGTTGCCGGCAATATTGCCTTACTCCCTTATTCATTAAAAATTAACAATCTTTTTAAGCTAACAAAGGTTTTGCCTCTTACATTTGAGGGCTAACGTCACAGACAGATAAAGACATAAAACGTGTTAACTAACAAACGTTTACGAAGAGTTAGAATGTAACTTCTAGACAGATATTTACTAGAATAATGACGGTCCAAGTAGACAGTGACCTATTTACAGTGATCCAATGATTGATGAAAGATAGATACATCATGAAACAAACGATTAAAAACTAGAGACAATGATAAGTTGATGATTTTTGTAGACATTAACCCGCTTATTTATAAACGCTTCGTAAACGTTTGTTAGTTAACATGTTTTATGCCTTTATCTGTCATTATGACGTTTACCCTCAAATGAAAGGGGCAAAACATCTGTTAGCTTAAAAATAATGTTAACTTTTTATGAATAAGGGGGTAAATTTTTTGTTGTGTTTAGACCATCTTATAATTGTATATCGCTATCACTTTTATTGTCAAAGTTAAATTAACTAAAAACGATCAAAAGCCAAAAAGTAATTTCGCAAATTTGTCGTCCAACCTTGTTGCTCTGAAGTCCAGGGGTGCAATTTTTAAATCTCGAAAGGTGACTAGAGCTCACCAAAATGGCTGAATCTCTATGAAAAACGGCTATTTTGGTGAGCTTTAGTTACCCGGTGAGATTCAAATACAATTTTTGAATCTCACCAGGTGTCTAAAGCTCACCAAAATGGCCGCATTTCTATGAAAAACGGCCATTTTTCGAGCTTTAGTCACCGGTGAGATTCAAAAATCGCACTCCAGTCCTATCCTATCATTTGCTGCGAAAATGTTTGATAAGCAAATAAACCTCGACAATATTGCTGGTAAATTGTTTATGTTGCCGGCAACATTTCCGGTGCCAGTTTCCGGGATCCGGGATTTCGTCCAACGGTACATCACTAGACCTACTTTTATTCGCCTGTACGAGTAGTAAGGAAGGCCCGAAGGGCATGGGGCGTACAGGCATATTCGAATACGTGTATTTCACTTGAGACGCGCGGGGCCGAGTCTTTCGTAATAGATTTGAGTTATATGACTATAAAATGATCTATATAGTCTTCTCTTCTTATAGTGCCTTTCCATTACCGGATGTTGGCCGTTAGCTCTGCAAACTTTTCCCTGTCTTGAGCCACCCGGAACAGTTGCTCTGCACTGGTAATACCAGTCCACTCCCTAATATTACGCAGCCAAGATTTCTTCCGCCTTCCGGGACGCCGCTTTCCCTCAATTTTGCCCATCAATATAAGTTGAAGCAGCTGATATCTGTCGTGTCGCAACACGTGCCCCAGATATTCTACCTTGCGCTTTTTGACGGTGTGTAATAATTTATCTATATGGTAACCTTTTCAAATTTAAAACCGACTTTGTACATAGCTTGTGATGAACCTCTTTGTGAATACTGCGGTTAATTCATTACCGATTCAATTAAAAAAAGAATAATTGAAATCGGTACGTACTCTGACCAAATCGGAGTTATTTTGGAGAAAAAACAGGTCAGGAGTACCCTAAACCGACGAGCATTCAGAATGTTACGAGAGAAAATAAACAAAACAAAGGTGGATCGACGATCTGGTGAGGATCGCTGGAAACCGATGGATGCGAGCAGCACAAGACCGACCGTCGTGGAGATCCTTGTTGAAGGCCTATGCCCAGCAGTGGGCGTCTTCGAGCAATCGAGGAATATGCATAAAAAAATCCCAACGAAGTGAGAACCTCCTTTTTTGGAGTCGTTTAAAACTGGCATCCCATATAAATTAAATCAGATCCGGAACTCCGCTAATACTTTAACTTAGCTCGGCCACAGTATACATATAAGCAGTAAGTAATCTACGTACAAACGCTCGAAACCGGCGCACTCACACAGACGCACGCTCAACACGGCCGCTAAGGGGCTTTCGCGGTCTGTCAGTCGCGGCCAATGTGACCATATGTGGCAGGATCCTGCCTTTTTGACAGGTTTAGCCCTTCATTTTGACTTCTGGCAGGATCGGTTGAAGTTTTCAAAATCTGGCAGTTTGTGGCAGGATTGAAAAATAAGCTGGCACGTTTGGCAGTATAGCCTTAGACTGGGTTCACAGTAAGCATTTGCGAGCGATAAAAACGCAAAAACGTGGCCATTGCCCAACCAGAGACAGCCATTGCCGCGTTTTTCCGTTTTTATCGCTCATAAACTCTGATTGTAAACCCAGTCTTAAAGGAGCTTAGCTATAAGAGTTTGACTTTGGCAGGATTTGTCAGTTTTCTAACCTAAGTAGGGCAGGATCTCTAATTTGAAGCTGGACACAATGGTCGCGGCTGCCGCGCGGAGACGGGTGGACGCGCTTTGCGTTTATCGTTATTGCGTGCGCACGAGACAGTGCGCGATCTTTTTAAAGATGCTACAAAAGTATTGCGTCGTAATATGGCTGCTTGAACTCTAGTTCTTCAAAACAGGAACTTTAATTTCTTCTTACCTCTTAAAATGTTGAAGGATTTTTAATTGCCCAATTTTATTTGTAAACTCGTTAATTGATTTCCTTTTTTAATCATTATAAAGTAAACGTTGTTATAAATAACAACGTTGTTAACAATAACAATAACTTTTCATTGTTGTTGCTATCTTGCTCTTTGTCTGTCCCTAATGTGATACTCCTTTCACTCACTCAAAGGTTAACTGGAAGAGATCCCTTAAAGGGATAAGTTTGCATCACTGTATTTCTCCTTGTCATTTATGTTATTTTGTACAATAAAGAATTTACATCATCATCATCATCATCTCAGCCACAAGAAGTCCACTGTTGAACATAGGCCTCTTCCATAAGGGGGTTTTGCCATACTCACCACGCTTGGCAAGCGGGTTGGCGAGCGCAGTATTTATGTGTCGAGCAGAAGGCGCTGCTGCCCACCTTCTGGAGAAGGATTTACATACATACATACAAAAACGTAACTTTAAAATTTTACCAAAATAACAGGACAACCCTAATTAGATACCTAGGTATCTATCTCAACAAATAGGCCTTGTTTCGGTACTGCTGTATTTATATACTGTGGCTCAGCTGAGTCGGTGAGTTCCTTCACTTCACGACCAATCAATCAATTCATCCGCAGATTAAATTTGCTCAACGAGTATTCAGTGTCTCGAAATAACAACACCCGAGTAATTGAAGGCGAATAACTGCTGCACCCGAGAGAATAGCGCCAAATCAAATCCATTAAATTCCAAACAGCAGGAACAATTTAATGGAGTTTGCCATCCAACACTGTCATTATTTAGGGTTTGCTTATTTTAACTGATTGAAAATAGCAAGAGGTGTGTAATTACTGTATTTACAATCTTTCTTTATCTTTAACATACTATGATAAAAAAATATAGCCTATGTCACCCAGACTACAATTACGAACCGATTGATACTCCATTCATCAAAATCGGCTCAGTCGTTTAGGCACTACAGTGCCTAAACGACTATGCGTAAATACAAACATAGACTGCTAAAAACATAACCCTTCCTTTTGGCTATGCCGTCGTCGGGTAAAAAAGTAGAAAAATCCAAAACTCATATTGAATTTTAATAATTGTCATGGCTTTAGTGACACTCGAAAGATTAAGACGAATCGATTGACGTAAGAATCATCAAAATCGTTTGGTCTTTAGATCGCCACAAAGGACCTTGTGCAAGGTCGGTCCGGAGCTCTACCACCATCTTGCTCGCTAATCCTAAGCAGCAGTGCTTGCACTGTTGTGTTCCGGCGTGGAGAGCAAGACAGCCGGTGCAATTACTGGCACAGGAGGTATTCCGTCTTAGCCCTCTGGGTTGGCAACGCATCTGCAATAACTTTAGTGTTGCGGGTGTCTATAGGCGGTGGATACTTACCATCAGGTGACTTTGCCTGTTTCCTTCCTATTTAATAATAAAAAAAAACAATAAGTTTAGCATAATGACAACATACCAAAAAATCAATACTATAGGTTAAGATTTAGATGGTGGTAAAAGTTATCGCCATTTGTATGGTGAATGCTTTTAGAGGCTGGGAGCATCCGAGTTTTGCGGCGTTCTCGAGCCGCTGCGCCGGCGCGCCGATACCCAAATCCTGTATCAGCGGGTACGGGCTGGGCCCTATTTCATAAACGAAACAGGCGACAGGTGTCAGTGACAATTCGGTATACATTATTTACCTACTATGACGTTAAGTCTGTAAGTCCGTAGCGTTACCAGGGGGGTTCCACTCCGCACTGTAGGTGCGTTCACCGCATTACCTATGGCATAGGTTAATCGCGGTAGGTTGCCGGCTTGCCGCGCTCGCGCCCGCTCACTCTGTGTCGCGCGTTGTGATAGTATTATAGTAAGCAGCCCAACCCTAGCGATGCGCCAGGGCATTGCAGGTAGAAGGCGGGCGCGGGCGGCGCCTTCCTTTTGACGCAAGCCGCCTGGCGAATGTTTATGAAGTAATACGAACTTTTTATGCCTGATAATAAAGTTGGAATTCGTTTAATGGTTATCGAAAAAGAGAAGTTTCTGTACGTTAGTACTATTATTTATTCTGTGGCATTACTAGTCGACACAGTAATATACGGCGAATTGTCACTGTCACCTGTCGCCTGTCGCGTTTATGAAATTGGGCCCTGATTGGGTGACGCTGACGGATGAGCTCGATCCGTCTCTCGTAATCAGCGCCAGGTGTGATGGAGTGTGTCGCTTTTGCAACTAATTTTGCGTCTATACTGTGTGGAGATTTACAAGAAACAATGTTCCCGGTTAAGAGGAGTGTGAACCCAGCCCTGAAAGCGCTCCCCATACCAACGGCGATAACGTTTTCCGCCCTCTAAACCTTAACCAACGGCAATGGTTTTTTGGTATGTTGTTACGATGCCTTGGAACTAGGTTTGTATGTTTTTATTTTTTTAATATTCTTAATAGTTTCAAAAATATCGGCGCTTTTTTGTTTTGTATGAAACTCCTAAAATGCAAATGTCAAATCTACGAAGAATATTAAAAAAATCAAAACATACAAACCTAGTTCTAAGGCATAATGACAGCATACCAAAAAATCATTGACCTAGGTTAAGGTTTAGAGGCTGGAACACGTTATCGCCGTTTGTATGGGGAGAGCTTTTTGGGGCTGGGTTCTCACTCCTCTTAAGCTCATCTTAGGTCTTTATGCTCACTGAGAAACCTTCGCAAAGGTCCATAACATCAGCGGTTAGAACAAATTAATAAGGTAAGTTCAGTTTCACGGAGTAAGCTTCGTGAAACTGAACTTTCGCGAAGTACTTAGCAAGGTAATTTGTTACAATTTCAATGCAAACGTTATTGACTACTCTATAAGCCAATAAAGGGATTGATGAATCAAGGGAAATGTTCAGGAAAATGCGATTTCACGCGCTACTGGCGAACACAATCCAATCCAATAATTTTCCATAGTCATCAAGTGACATAACGTCCTAACTGAGCCGTTTCTAATGAAAGTTGAAAATTTAACTTTCATTGACTATAAAAAGTTTATAGATTCAAGTTAAGAGGAGTGTGAACCCAGCCCCAAAAAGCGCTCCCCATATTAACGGCGATAACGTTTTCCACTCTCAAAACCTTAACCTATGGCAATGATTTTTTGGTATGTTGTCATTATGCCTTAGGACTAGGTTTGTTTGTTTTTTTTAAATATTCTTCATAGATTTGTCAATTTTTCATTTTAGGAGTTTCATACAAAACACAAAAGCGTCAATATTTTTGAAACTATTAAGAATATTTAAAAAATCAAAACATACAAACCTAGTTCTAGGGCATAATGATAACATACAAAAAAAACATGGGTTAAGGTTCAGAGGGTGGAAAACGTTATCGCCGTTTGTATAGGGAGCGCTGGGTTCACACTCTTCCTAAAAGTCCATATTGATATTAATGGAATCTATTGCTTTGCTACTCCGCGAACCCAGTGTCAGCAATCGTGAAATTTAACAGCGCTTGCGCTGAATACTTTGATAAATAAATAAAACAAACATCACCAAACGCGACCATAACCCAACCACCGACACAAAAAATAACACGATTCACAATTGCTGACACTGGGTTCGCGGATTAGCAAAGCAATTGATTCCATTAATTTCATTGTCTATGCCTATTTTTTAAATTATTTTAAAGGAAGGCCAAACTGCCGACCGGAGTCGTTGCACGGGCCGATGGACCCTTCGATCTTCATTATCACGATGCATCTATTCATTTTACTTGCTAAGCGATCGTAGTCGCCCGTACCTCTCGCGAGGACTACGATGTGAAACATTCAGGCCACAAAAAAAAGGAAGGCCAACGAGCATGTGGGTCGCCTTGTGGTAAGCGATCATCACAGCCCATAGACAACCGCAACACCAAGGCGATTGCAAATGCGCTACCAACCCATAGGGCTAAGATGGATTACAACTTGTGAGAATTGCATCGGCTGTCTTGCTCTCCACACCACAACACAACAGTGCAAGCACTGCTGCTTAGCGGCTGGATTAGCGAGCAAAATGGTGGTAGCGATTCGGACGGACCTTTCAAAATGTCTTACCACTCGCAAATTCCGCTATCCTTTTCCGTGTACTCCCTTACCTCACTGCCTTAACGACATAATTGACCGCACATGTGAGTTTGCGGCATCTGCAACAGTCACTAGACGAGTTGATAGCATCGGGTACCGCAACTATATAGATTCTTCTGTACGTGTGTTTGTCACCCAACTCCTCCTTAGCGGCTGGACAGATTTGAATAAATTTTTGTGAGTATGCCTTCCCGGATAATTTAAAAACACAATTGAACTAGGTGGCGTTGCAGGTACTTTTCCGGGCAAGACTACTGCTCGGTCCGCTAGTTAACAAATTACGCAATCGTTTCTCCTGTCTCACGCCCAAATTACAAGTCCAATCGAAATGTAATAGGTCAGCTTGTTTATTTGCCTACTGTAATGGAGTCCTTTCCCAGAAACCGCGGAGGCGAGGGTACGCGAACAAACAACGCGAAGAGACCGTTTACAAAAACGTTGTACCAAATTAAACCGCACAAACAAACCAGATTGGGTTGGTAACGTAAAATATATTTTGTCACTTAATTAACAGAATTCGTTCGTTATCAATCGTGTAAAATTCTGACAACGCTCGAATACTCGGAATTAATTAACACAGCTCCAAGATGCGGAATAGATCTCATTCCGTGAACCCCGAGGGCAATTCTGTACAGTTATTTGATAGAACCAACACCTGCGATAGCGAGAATGACCTGATAATCATCACTTCATCAGCAAACGTGTGGTAACACATATTACTAAAGTGATGTAGCAAAATTTTGCGTGAAAATGATATCGATATATAACTGTCAAGATGAAGATATTATTCAACAATAGTAAATATTATTTGCTGTCTCTAAATTTTAAAACGAAAACAATAAATAAATGAAAACGTTTTTATTTTGAAAAGTCAAGGTCAAAGTTTTTTTTTTAGTAGTCTTATTGAGTGTCCCACTGCTGGGCAAAGACCTCTCCTCTTGACTTCCACATCTCCCTGTCCTGGGCTATATCCGGCCAATCCTTCAAATAGGTGTCCAGATCGTCTCGCCATCTCCGCCTGGGCCTGCCTCGCCGCCAGTAACCGTCATGCGGTACCCTGACGGTGGCTGAGTGTGCCCATCTTTGTGGGTGCATCCGGCAGAAGGTCAAAGTTAAAGTCAAAATATTTTTATTCAGATTAGGTTTACAAGAAGCACTTATTGCAACAAATATACACAAAGCATTGCAACTATTATTCATATAGATTTAAGTCTTTGTTTTAATGTTTTGTTACTTTCATTCGAGGGCAAGCGTCACAATGACAGATAGAGAAGTAAGACATGTTAGCTAACATAGGTTTACGCAGCGTTTGTGAATAGGACTGTAAATCTGTATCCTCCCTGTTAAACTTAATGCTTACTAAACGCGATTCATAACTACCAATCTAGTTTGTAAAATTTCTCATGTAAGTGTAATGTGTTTCTTATGGGAAATAAATATCTTTAAACCGACTTATGAATGTCAAAAAATTTACTGCCGTTTCGGAAAAAACCTCTCAAGAGAAGATACCGGCACGGTATAAATGTTTAGCAGTACCGAAACTAGGCCTATTTGTTAAAATAGATAGATAGAGCGTTAGGGTTGTCCTGTTATTTATTGTGAAATTTAAAAGTTATGTTTTTATTATTTATAACGTTTACTCGGGTTCTATAATGATCAAATAATTAAATGAATTAACGAGTTTACGAATAAAATTGGGTTAAAAAAAAACTTCAACATTTAAAGAAGTGATAAGAAATCTCCTCTTTTAAAAGCCCCGGTTATGAAGAACTTGATTTTAGAGGTAACAAAAATTGCCGTCTACATGAAAATATCCACTATGATATCGTGCTTCTTATACTATTTACTAGTAGAGTAGGGTTGCCAACCGTACTATATTACATAGTATTGTACTATATTCCGGCTCTCCGTACTATATACTGTTGAAATAGTACGCAAATATACTATATTTCGAGCACTGGTCATGTTATTAAAATAGATAGAATATGGAGATAGACAGATAGATAAAAACTTACCCTCTTATTCATAAACGCTTCGTAAATGTTTGTTAGTTAACATTTTTTATGTCTTTATCTGTCATCCTGACGTTTACCCTCAAATGAAACCGACAAAACATTTGTTAGCTTAAAAATATTGTTAGGTTTTAATGAGGGGTTACACTATTACCTTTTTTCATCTTTCCAAAAAATACTATATTTTTTTGAAGCTTACTATATATTTTTTAGTGTATTCTCAAAAATACTATATTCAACCGAATAAATGTTGGCAACCCTATAGTAGAGGCTTGTATGGGTGTATGTGTATAAACATCGACATCTTATTTATCGATATCAAATCCCTAAATCGTGCCCCGAGCTGGCACACATTTGCATCGGAAGGCAGTGGATTGGTGTTCCTACTCCGTTTAAATTACATAGGTTTCAACTGTCGAACTGTTAATCTGGTGTGGCGAGCAAGACAGCCGGTGCAATTACTGGCACAAGAGGTATTCCACCTTAGCCCTCTGGGTTGGCGACGCATCTGCAATCTCTTTGGTATTGCGGATGTCTATAGGCGGTGGTGATCACTTACCATTAGGTGACCCTCTTGCTTGTTTACCTTCCTATTTCATAAAATTAACTTTTTAACAGGCGATATGAAGTAACTATGACCTAACATGCCAGTGGCATGTGGTTGTCGCCATATTGAATTTAATGACACTCGCTGAATTAAGACAATTCCATTGCCATAAGAATATTTAAAATCGGCTCACGCGTTTAGGTTCTAGTGCGCCACAAAGGAACAAACAAACATGCATAGGCTGATAAACATATTACCCTCCTTTGCGTCGCGCAGTTTGGTAACATGTAGCCAAGTGAATTAATCGGACCATCGTCAACTTAGATGGGTTCGAGTTGTTCGCTTAACTCTCTTCTCTTCTTCGGTGGAAAGGGGAACTTAACTAGGTTTTCCGGTGCAGTAAAGTGATTACTAAACGGTATGGCGGAAGGAACCCCAATTAGCTTTGGTTCCGTTGAGGAACTGGAATAAAATTAATTTAAATGATTTGAATTTGAACTGCTTTTAATCTACTTCATTAGCAAACTAGCGATTCGCCCCAGCTTTGCACGTCTACAATTGGTCTCTACAAATGGTGATCTCCACACATTTCATTTGAGCTCTATAATGCGTTCAGAAACCGTAGGAAATTACCAGCATTATTACAACCAATTTTATTATGAGAACTTTCATGTCTGTGGTTGTAGGCAAATCTGTACTTTAATGGCCATTACAGTACCGATTTCTGTAACATTATAAGTTTAAACTGGGAACAGCTGTCCAAGTATGTCAAGTAAGTCTCTATTCTAGTATCCATAGATATTTAAACAGTTATCGATACGAAACGTCAATCCAGTATGTTTTTTAATATAAACCGCACGAGATCAAAATCTTGAACGACATGAGAAAAGGGTGCTTTTGAGGGTGGTAGGACCTTGTGCAAGGTCCGTCCGGATCGCTACCACCATCTTGCTCGCTAATCCTGCCGCTAAGCAGCAATGCTTGCACTGTTGTGTTCCGGCGTGGAGAGCAAGACAGCCGGTGTAATTACTGGCACAAGAGGTATTCCATCTTAGCCCTCTGGGTTGGCAACGCATCTGCACTCTCTTTGTTGTTGCAGGTGTCTATAGGCGGTGGTGATAATTTACCATCAGGTGACCCACTTGCTCGTTTGCCTTCCTATGTTGTATATAAAAAAATAAAATAAAAAAAGATACTTCATTCGTCTGTCTATGATTTAAAAAAAAGTTTCTATTGACGATGGATTGAATTGCCGCCATTACTGTTGTCATTCGTTTGTAGGAGTTTGGCTGTTACTGTTCTTTGCAGTTAAGATATTTTGTGTGTAGATAAAGTAGTATATGCAACTGTATTTAAGTAGGCCTTAAAACACTCATGTGATCATAAACTACTATGAAATTGTTGTAGAGCGTTATTTTAAAATAATAAAGGTATAAAAATAATAAAAAAAAATTGTAACCGAAATTTCTTTCGATTTTTATTTTAAATGTTTTTAACATTCAAATTATTAAATTTAAATTGTAATGACAACACAAAGAAAAATTAGGGGAATGGCAGGACTTGAAACTGCAACATCAGCATTCCGTGCCTTGCGTTTTCCAGTTTCGCCAGACGTAAGACGAAGCACATTGAAAAATTCGCAGGGTAGGGCAGCGGCAGTGTGGCGAAACTGGAAAACGCAAGGCACGGAATGCTGATGTTGCAGGTTCAAGTCCTGCCATTGCCCTAATTTTTCTTTGCGTTGTCATTACAATTTTAACTTAAATAATTAAAAATAAAAGTTCCACGACATTCAAAATATCATGTCATCTACCTAGTTAAGGCTAGATCGACGAATACGTCAAAACCCATAAATTGTTACTTATGGTAAAACTCATTTATCGGAAAACGTATATTACGGCGTACCCAAGCGCCGGGTCCGGCCGTCTGCCGTCCGCGACGCTCGCCGGTTGCCGTAATTATCCTCTTTTGTTCGTATTAATTAATTCTTCTGTATATTTGATTGTTTTAGGCGATTAATTGGCCTTTACGGGGCTGTCTCGATTCGGAACGCAATTATTTTGTTATTTTTTGGCCCTCAGCGCCTGCTTCTAAATTCCTAATCAACGGAGAAGGGTGTAAACTCGGGGAGGCCCGAGACGGTACGGCTCCCAAAAAGAGTTTACGTAATTATTTATAAAATTAATACGCATTAAAACTCAGTAGGTATGTACATTAAAACTTTATACAGATGTTTCCGAAAAGGTACGGTTTTTTTTAACTCGGTACAGAATAGTATTTTATGCAACTGTTGCATAATGAGGGGTCTTAAAACACGAGTGTGGTTTTATGAAACGAGCGTCAGCGAGTTTCATAATAGGATTACACGAGTGTATTAAGACCTAATTATGTACAGTTGCATGCATTACTTTATCTACACACATATCATAAGTACTCTATGATGGGTTCAGAAGTCATAGGGCAGTGACCTGCATTGCTACTAGCTACTAGTGCTAGGTACCTATTAAATATCTATAGACTGTATACATTAAAATAATGTGATAAAAAAATAATTTGAACAAATATAGAAACAAATTAGAAACATTCTCATAATAATATTGGTTGTTATAATGCTGGTCATTGCCTACAGTTTCTGAACGCATTATAGAGCATTTATGATATATGTGTAGATAAAAACACAAAAAATTCAATGTGCTAGTTATTATTTTGTAATTTAACTATAGTTTATTTACTTTAGGTATTTAAAAGAAGGTAAACAAAATAGTCACGTGACTCGGCAAATCAACCAATCAAGTCAATCTTTTGGATCTGTGGAGACCTAAAAGATTGATTTGATTGGTTGATTTGCCGAGTGACGTGACTTTTTTTACCTTTTTTCAAGTACCTAAGGGAATAAACTATAGCGAGCCGCCACAGTTTCGTACGGGTACAATCAGAATGAAATGTACAGTCAAGGAATTTAATTCCCTACCCATTTCGTTGAAATGTCGTCTGACATTCGCAATGCATTAAGGTCGATATGTCAAACTAAAGTCTTGCTCTATAGCTCTTATGGTGACAGTTTGCTATATGATATTGAATCTTAAGTGGGTTGGAAATTAAATTCCTTGACTGTACAGAAAAACCTTTCGTAAAAGATCTAACAGTAGATCTCGAGTCTAGCCATGTTGGCCACTGGTGTAAATAACTCACAGCGATACGATACAATACAAAACGATTTATTTACCACATTACAATTTGACAGAATTACAAATAAATCTTAAATTTAGGTATTTAAAAGGCGGTCATATCGCTTGAGAGCTATCTCTTCTAGACAACCTTTGGATAGAGATAGAAATTAAAACTAAGATCACAAGATGGTAGGTGCCTAGTGGTTAGTGACCCAGACTATGAAGCTAGAGGTCCGGGTTCGATTCCCGGTAGGGGCAAATGTTTGTATGATGAATACGAATGTTTGTACCCGAGTCGTGGATATTATATGTATTTAAGTATATATTTATCTACATAAGTATTTATATCCGTTGTCTAGTATCCATAACACAAGCAGCTTTAGTTGCTTACTTTAGGACTAGGTCAATTGGTGTTAACTGTCCCAAAATTTTTATTTTTTATTTTATTTATTTATGATGAAATGTTAATTCCGGTTGTTTATCGCAGGAGGCCTTGCGCGGCCGCCGCTGCGCGTCGCTGCGCGGCGCCGCGCCGCGCGAGGAGTCGGGCCGCTCGACGCCGGCGCCCGCGCACCGCGCGTCCCCCTCGCCCGGCACCCCGGCGCCCAAGAAGTCCAACTGGGAGGTCATCGAGCACTTCTCCCCCAGGAACAAGAAGAGTCCTACCGCTGTAAGTATTCTTTTATGTACATATCATCATCATCATCATCATCATCTCAGCCACAAGAAGTCCACTGTTGAACATAGGCCTCCTCCATGGATTTCCAAAGTGACCGGTTGGAAGCGGCATGCAACCAGCGCCTTCCTGCCACCTGTATGAGGTCGTTGGGCCATCTTGTGGAGTTGTGGCTGGTCGTCCTACGCTGCGCTTGCCAATACGCGGCCGCCATTAGAGAACTTTTCGACGCCATCGGCCGTCAGTTCTCCTTATACATAAGCGAGACATAAAGTAAGCTGTTCAGCAACTTTTATAATTAAGCTATTCGGCAATTTTTAGTACATAATATTTGGCTGGACACAGCAATTTTTGCAATTTTGGTGTCCAGGATTTTTCTTAATTAATCTGTCCAGCAATCTTTGAAATTATGGTGTTCAGTTATTTTTGGAATTATGCTGTCCAGTTTAATAAATCAAAACATACAAACCTAGTTTTAAAGAATAATGACGATATAAGAAAAAAATATTGCTACAGATTAAGGTTTAGAGGGGGAGGGTGTCATTTTGACAGTTTTGGGTGTGCACGCTTAACATGTACTGAGGCTATCCATGCTTTAGTTCGTGAACGCGCTGCCACAGAATAAATAATAGTACTAACGTACAGAAACTTCTCTTTTTCGACCACCATTAAACGAATTCCAACTTTATGATCAGGCACAAAAAGTTCGTATTACTTCATAAACATTCGCCAGGCGGCATGCGTCAAATGGAAGGCGCCGCCCGCGCCCGCCTTCCACCCGCAATGCCCTGGCGCACCGCTAGGGTTGGGCTGCATACTATAATACTATCAACGCGCGACACAGAGTGAGCGGGCACGCGCGGCAAGCCGGCAACCTACTGCGATTAACCTATGCCATAGGTTATGCGGCGAGCGCACCTACAGTGCGGAGTGGAACCCCCCTGGCGCTGCCATCACGGGCGCGTGCGCGCTATTTGTCTACTCCGAGAAGAACCCGCCTAATTCAGACTATTTTTCTCCGGTGACATATTGACAGGGATCTCTCGCATTACATTAGACGGTAAAGCCGTGCCAATATTTGTCTGGAATTACGTATGTAAACTTGGCTTGTTCCCCCGATTGTTCCCGGAGAAAATGAAGCTGAAAGGGCTTAAAGCCTATTTTTTAAGGTTCTGTACCCAAAGGATAAAACGGGACACTATTAATCCGCTGTCCGTCCGTCTGTCAGCAGGCTGTATCTCAAGAACCGTGATAGACAGTTGAAATTTTCACAGATGATGTATTTCTGTTGCCGCTTTAACATCATAAATTGTAAAAAACAGATTATATTAAATATTTAATGGGGTTCTCATACAAAAAAGTGTTTTTTTTTTTGCTGTTTTTATAGATAATGGTACGGAACCCTTCGTGCGCGAGTTCGACTCGCACATGGCCGGTTTTTTTATGGCTTTCACATCTCCTTTCTAATAATATTTTTATCCATAAAATTCTAAATTAAGGAGAAGAAAAAAAACAACAGTAAAATCTTATTCTAAACTTAAAGATAAAAAAATTGTCCCAAATCGCAGCCAATAGGGAGGGTGCCCAGAAGGCTGGCAGCATTGCCAGGTTGGATGGCAATGCTGATTCTTTGGGCAAAGTATTGCCCAGCCTTCTGGCCACGGAAGGCCTCTATAATGCGCGCCGATTAGTACTTTCTTGTACAGTTTTCCAATATCCTTTACTAGGTCGTTTCTTTCAAGAAGGCTGAACTAGTCCATAACAAACTCCCCTTTAGATCGCTTTGCTTATAAACCTCTTCAAAGTAGACTACAGCGTTCGAAGTTGGTACAAGTACAGTCAAGGAATTAAATTTCCAACCCACCTAAGGTTCAATAGCATATAGCAAACTGTCACCATAAGAGCTATAGAGCAAGACGTTAGTTTGACATATCGACCTTAATGCATTGCGAATGTCAGACGACATTTCAACGAAATGGGTAGGGTATTAAATTCCTTGACTGTATAATCAACGTCAAGTGACACCGCGCTTGTGCTTTCTTAGAGAAATGACATTTTCTCTTTAAAAAAAAACCGGCTAAGTGCGTCGGACTCGCGCAGCGAGGGTTTCGTCTTCAACAACATCTAGTGTCGCATTTTTGCTTTGTAAGACCAAAAAACATTTTTTTTTGTGTACGTATTAAGTACAAATTTACGGTATTCGGATTTATTGTACTCGGTAAACAGAGGCACTGTGTTTCAGTGTGACCCCTGAGACTCTTGATATTAAACTTATACTAAATTACAAAAAACCGGCCAAGTCAAAAAAGTCAAAAGTCAATATATTTTATTCAGATTAGGCTTACAGGTAGCACTTATGAATGTCAAAAAATTTACCACCGGTTCGGAAAAACCTCTGATGAGAAGATACCGGCAAGAAACACAACGAGGTGTAATTTTTTAAATAAATCAAAATTACAATGTTATTTTACATCTCAAATATTTAAAAATTTTACAATTTAACACAGCAGGTGTACAATCTTTGGAGCCAGGGATCGCCAATACAGATCGGTATCATTTCCAAACATCCTTGTCCGAGATATAGTCATTGATTTTATAATACGCCCGAAAAATTAATGTCTTCTTGACAATAGATTTAAATTTTGTATCATTTAGTTCAGTTATGTTTTTTGGAATTTTGTTGTAAAATCTTACACAATTTCCCATGAACCACTTATTGGTTTTAGCCAGTCTGTAAGTTGGAACTTTAAGCTTTCCTGTATTTCTAGTAGCCTTTGGCTTATCGACGTTGGTAGGGAAATTGCATATATTTTTCCTAACGTACATGATTATTTCAAAAACATATAGCGACGGTAGGGTTAAGATGTCTATTTCCTTGAAAAATTCCCTTAATGACTCACGAGTATCCATATTATAAATTACAAGAGCGAGTTGGATTCGCGCACGAAAGGTCCCGTACCATTATCTATAAAAATGGCAAACAAATTACGTTTGTTCGTATTGTAGCCCTTAAGTGTTTATTTTATTTTTTAGTATTTGTTGTTTTAGCGGCGATAGAAATACATCATCTGTGAAAATTTCAACTTCCTAACTGTCATAGTTCATGAGATACTACAGCCTGGTGACAGACGGACGGACAGCGGAGTCTTAGTAATAGGGTTAGGTTTTACCCTTTGGGTACATGTAAAGAGACATCTTTTATATTATAGAAGTTATTATTAGCCTAGTGGTAAGTGACCTTGACTACAAACCATGAGGTTCTGGGTTCGATTCCCGGGAGGGGCAAATGTTTGTATGGTGAATACGAATGTTTGTACCCGAGTCTTGGATGTTATATGTATTTTAGTATATATTTATCTAGATAAGTTTGTATATCCGTTGTCCAGTACCCATGACACAAGCAGCTTTGCAAATCTTCAGGCTGCTTTTCCACCAGAGATATGCGAGGATGCGTAGCGAGAGATGTGTTTGTAAGAAGCAATAGAATCGCTTCATTTACCTCGCCTCGGTCAGCACAGCTCTGTTGGAAACGGCTCATTGGTTCTTTACAAACACTCGCTATGCATCCTCGCACATCTCTGGTGGAAACGCAGCCTTGTTGGCCGGTTAAGTTAGAGCCAATGCAAGCACAATGAAAGAGCGAGTTAATGTAATATTTCACCCAATTCATTGTTCACCCGAGCACATAGTTGGCGCATAGGCTGACAAGCTATTTTTTATTAAGGGATAAATCCGTAGGGAGCTGCGATACGCTGGAAAAGTTAATCTCTTTGTGAACGCCCAAAGAGTCTCCATTAATCCTGCTGTAATAATAATCCAAGGAAGTGTTTCCGACGTCGTGGAGAAACACTTGAAGCTGTAAAAAACACACACACAACCCTTCCTTTTGGCTTTGCCGTAGTCGGGTAAAAAGGGGTTAATAATGGATTGCCAATAGAGCATCTTCAGTGCCATTTCTTTTTAGTCAAACAAGCAATGTGATTCGGTATTTGAGTTACTTTGATACAAACAAACAAATAACAACACTTACCATCAAGTGACCCACTTGTTTGTTTGCCTTCCTATTACCGAAATCCAATTTAGCAATGTTCAGAAATGGTCCCCAATACGAATGCATTACATTAGGCAAGAATCCAGCAATAAAATTTAATAATAATTTAAAGACATTTCTAATCGATAAATGCTATTATTTTGTCAATAAATTCTTAAATTATGAAACCGTGAACTAATAATTAAGTTAAATTGTTTTAAACTTTCGCGACTTTCACACATATTTATAACATTATCGGGACTTAAGCGCGATAAGCCTACTCGTGACCACGGCCATTGAAACATGGCCGAAACGTCGAGGTAAATCAACAATATATTTCTATCGCGCTTAAGTCCCGGTAATGTTAATAATTAAGTTACCTATTAGCGATTAAAATCTTAAAATGTATTTGTCATAATTATATCATTTAAATCATCACATTTTAATAACTCTTTGACATGGAATAATACCAATTAATTTAATATCACTGCATGACTATTATTTAATGTATTAATTTCTTATCATATTTCGACGTCATGTTATGTAATCCTAGATTTAGTTATTAATTATTACAGGGCGTTTTGGGCTGACTTTATACCAATGTAACATCCATATTTATAATGTACCTACATGACTTGACAATGAATAAATGAAATGAAATATTAGATTTCAACTTTTGTGCTCCCTTTCGGCTGTCATTTTGATTGGGTAACGGTGAAAATGGGCCTTATTTTTAAGTTTGAGAATTTGCTTTGGAGTGAGGGAAATCGATCATGTAAATCTGCGAGGCGGTGGCGCGGGCACGTCTCGTGTGCCAGCCTCGGCACGGGTCGGGTTTGCCAATACCCTGTTTGGCTTTGGTAACACCGTGCCCCTCTTCCGTACCAAACGTTCAACTAAATTATGTACAGTCAAGCCCCCTAATTTATAAACGCTTCGTAAACGTTTGTTAGTTACATTTTTCATGTCAAAATGCTATGTAATGACAACACAAAGAAAAATTAGGGTAATGGCAGGACTTGAACCTGCAGCATCAGCATTCCGTGCCTTGCATTTCGGCAGTTTCGCCACATTACCGCCATAACCTGCAAATTTTTCAATGTGCCTCGTCTTACGTTCATTACATTATTGATTTTAAGGGTACAACTACCCTCGGTGTCATCTATATGAAGCTTTTTAACAAGTTATCATATTCAACTGGGTACCTCTACAGCTACCGTCAGCTGACGAGAGATGGCGCCGTTTGTTATTAAATTTTTGTAACCGAAATTTCTTTCGATTTTTAATTATTACATATAATTTTAATTTAATAATAATTTAAATGTTAAAACATTTAAAATAAAAATCGAAAGAAATTTCGGTTACAAAAAATTGTCATGTGTTTAACTGTCATTGTGACTTTTACCCTCACATGTAAGGGGCATCACATTTGCTAGCTTAAAAGATTGTTAACTTTTTATGAATAAGGGGAAGGAATTTAATTTCCAACCCACCTAAGGTTCAATATCATATAGCAAACTGTCACCATTAGAGCTAACTAGAGCAAGACGTTAGTTGACATGTCGACCTTAATGCATTGCGAATGTCTGACGACATTTCAACGAAATGGGTAGGGAATTAAATTCTTTGACTGTACAGACAAAACAACGCTCTTTTTAGGGGTTCCGTAGTCAACAAGGAACCCTTATTGGGTCACCATGTCCGTCCGTTACCGTCCGCAGCATAGCTCAGAAACTACATAGTTCTAAAAATCTGTAATTTGGCATCGATATACATAACACCCATAAAGTGGTATAGTAAATCTTATTTTATCTACACAAATATCATAAATGCTCTATAATGCGTTCAAAAACCGTAGGAAATGACTGGTGATTTATTAGAACTTTCTCGTCTGTGGTAGAAGGTAAAATCTGTACCATTAAGGTAATTACATACCGATTTCTGTAAAGTTCTGAGTTTAAATTTGGAACAGCTGTCAGAATTCATGTGGGTCTCTATTTTAGTATCCATATATATATTGAAACAGTTATCCATGCGAAACGTGAATCCGGTATATTTTTTTAATATAAAGTAACATGAGAATAGGGACTTCATTTGTTTGTCTATGATTTAAAAAAAAAGTTCGGTTTGACGGAAGGATCGAATTGCCGCCATTACTGTCGTCATTCGTTTGTTGGTTTTTTGCTGTTACGGTTTTTTGCAGTTATGATATGTGTGTAAATAAAGTATTGTATGCAACTGTATATAATTAGGCTCTAAAACACTCGTGTAATTCTATTCTGAAACTAGCTGACGCTCGTTTCATAAAACCACACTCGTGTTTGAAGCTGCGTTTCCACCAGAGATGTGCGAGGATGCGTAGCGAGGGATGTGTTTGTAAAAAACCAACGAGCCGTTTCCACCAGAGCTGAGCCGACCGAGGCGAGGTAAATGAAGCGATTCTATTAGTTCTTACAAACACATCCCTCGCTACGCATCCTCGTACATCTCTGGTGGAAAAGCAGCCTGAAGATTTGCAAAGCTGCTTGTGTCATGGGTACTGGACAACGGATATACATACTTATCTAGATAAATATATACTAAAATACATATAACATCCAAGACTCGGGTACAAACATTCGTATTCACCATACAAACATTTGCATAAACTACTATTAGCTACTTACTTAGTCATGCCGTTATGAATGTACAAAACACGGGTAAAAAATGACAATTCAGTGGTATGTACGGGCTCGACGGGCGTATGCTAATCGGTTGCGGCACGCGGCATAATTCTCCCGATCTGCGATTTAATGGCTGATATAAAATTCATGAGCAAATCCGATACTCCGCAGTCACATGATCAAGGGGCGCTAGTTGTTATATTTCGGAGTGCGTTAATGGATTTGCGCCAGCCACATCGACGCAGAATAAATTAAAATACTAACGGAGAGAAACATTCTTGTTTTCGACCGCTATTAAACGAATTCTAACTTTATTAACACGCACAAGAAGCTAGTATTACCAGGGCTAGCCGAAAGCTTACTGCGATTTGCCTATGCCATAGGCAAGGCGGTCAAGCGTGCCTACAGTGCGGAGTAGAAGCTCTGACATCGGTTGCGTACACGTTGCGTTTGCACTTCTCCGACTAGCTTCTTAGAGGTGCATTACAGGTTCGTTATGTGCGTAACACAGTGTAGTTCGGTCTTTAAATGGGAACGGAGATGCTAGATCCTTACACAGTATTAAAAAAAGTCACTAGGCTTTGTCTCTGGTCATTTCCTCGGCCGCTTACTTGTTATAATCACGCAATGGATTTTGATGCGGCTTCGCTTATAAATTTTTATGCATACTCGACCAAGTAATTGCTTGACCATTTTTAAACTCTATCTCTTTGTAATACGGTCGAAAAGTGGTCAAGCAATTTCTTGGTCGACTATACTTGTTGGCACAGCCGGAGCGAGGCGCTAGTTGTATTCTAAACGCAAATGTGTACAAGTAGGTTAAAATTAAAACATTGTACCGTTAAATTACTGTAATCGAAATTATTTATTTTTAAATTTTTTCGATTTTTCTTTTTGTATTTTTTTTACATTCAAATTAAATTTAAGTTGCTATATAATGAATGACAACACAAAGAAAAATTAGGGTAATGCCAGCGTTCGAACCTGCAACATCAGCATTCCGTGCCTTGCGTATTCCAGTTTCCGCCACATTACCGTTAATGCGGTTTTTATATAGCATTTTAAATTGTACCGTTACTAAAATAATAAATATCAGTTTCGTAACGATTTATATCAGTTTGGTAATGATTACATTACTAAACTGAAAACAATAACAAAACTAATATTTGTTATTTTGGTATTGGTACCATATTTTTGACTTTAACCCACTTTATTAAGAAAAAAAGAAAAGAAGAAAAAACAATTATTTAAAACTATTCAACATAAAACATATAATATACTCAACAAACATTACGTTGAACAGAATAAAAAAGGACCCCACTCAGCATACTGCCTCGGTAAACCGAGACGCTGATTTTCAGTGGGACCCTTGGGATTCCTATTACTAAACTAAATACCTAAGCTAAAAACTAATGGGCTATGACGACAGGAACAAAGTGCACTTAACAATTTACATCAAATCTATACACCCTGTACAATGATATTAAAATGCATGGATGTACAGTGTCATACTAAATGACAGCAGAAAAACGGCCCGACACGAAAACACAGGTTGACGCCAATGTTACAAATGCAAATTATTAGTTTACCATTTATAGTCATTGGATTTCAATTTCACGTCTTACTTCATAAAATAATAATTTATTAAGTTTCGTTGCAAATATTTTTTTACTAAATAATAAGTTCTTTATTTCAGACCCATGATCCTTAGTGTTAGTAACAATTGACTTAAATCGAAATTAGTAAGACTTATAATTAAACAAAGGTTTTTATAATAATAATAGTATTGACAGCTGCACCGTCGGTCCGACAGACTGACAGCGCGAGCGATTGTCGATTTATTGTACTTTTTGTTCGACTTTTGAGGC
Source organism: Ditula angustiorana (assembly GCA_963691745.1). Taxonomy (NCBI): domain Eukaryota; kingdom Metazoa; phylum Arthropoda; class Insecta; order Lepidoptera; family Tortricidae; genus Ditula; species Ditula angustiorana. The sequence goes on along the minus strand of OY829472.1, from coordinate 610,607 downwards.
CATTTTTTTCACTGACTAGCATTCCATTATTTATAGGTCAGTGACCACATATTACTAAAAGTTGCTGATATTATACTGCATGTTTTGAAACCCGTTGTGCCCTTTCTTGAAGGGCACTAACGATGGTAGCTTAAGCCTGCATTTAGAACATGATGGGCCGGGAGTTGACTGCAGAAATACTCGTTTAAAGGTCAGGTTAGTTCGGGTTACTTAAGGTCAAGTAGCCTAATGAATATCGCTTTACTCTGTGATCCATTATAAAATATTAAAGTACAACAATAATGTTTGTCCATCTAGAACCAGCTTTTTCTCGCAGCTTTGCCCGCCTGGTATCATTTTCTATGTTTTTTTACAGAATTGAAAGTATCCTGGTCTAATTCAGGACATGATCTTTCTTTTGAACGCTGTAAATCACAAACAAACATCCAAACATTGGTACTTTACCTTACCTTAGGGTAGATGAAATGGTGAAAAAAATAATGGTAATTATATTAGTTGAACAAACTGGAACAAATTACCTTGCTACTCTGCGACAAGAGTGCCGTGCTTGTGCAAGTTAGCTGCGTCTGTGCGACATATATATGTTCATGCAAAAACCCACCTTCCTCCGCTTCCACACGAAACAACATATATAACACAGACTCAACTAGTTTCGCGGGGTAGCAAGATAAATTGTTCCAGTTAGTTGAAATGGACCTTCGCAAAGTAACGCCTGAATCTATGAATTATAATAGTTGGATAGAAAATAGGAGGATTCCGTTTTCAATGTCATCTGTATATCATAAAGTATCATTGTATGGTTTTTCACATTTACCAGTACAATTAAATCGTCATCGATTAAAGAAAACATTATTTTGACATGGATTATAGTTTCAACAATGACAATATTCTAAATCGACGACTCTAATAGGGACTATGTATCACGAAACACATGGGATAAGACTGTCAAGTTGTTGTAGATCATGTTGTGTATATGTTCTAAGAAATAGTCAATAAAACATTATTTTACAAGTACCTAAGCGATACAAAGTTTCAAAAATAAAGAAGAAAATCTTATTTTTTTATTGCTTCGAATTCGAATTGAATTTGAATATGCCCATTCGAACTGGGTTCAAAATATAGAAAGGTTTTCTTATCTTTTCTTTCCAGATTTCTATATAATAGATAAAATTGTGCGCATTTGGAGCCTTGCTCCTAGTTTTCTTCTCGAGATATTTCAAAATTACCTTAGAAAACCCAAAACGCGTATTTTTCCTTTAATTTATTTATTGAATCTTATTGCACAAAAAAAAATACATTTCAATGTACAAAAGGCCGACTTAATGCCTTAAGGCATTCTCTACCAGTCAACCTTTAGGCAAAATAGAAATCGTTGTAGGTAGTGCAACACAATATAATACACAGAGTATAATATAATTTTGCATTTAATAGTGCAAGGTCCGTCCGGATCGCTACCACCATCTTGCTCGCTAATCCTGCCGCTAAGCAGCAGTGCTTGCACTGTTGTGTTCCGGCGTGGAGAGCAAGACAGCCGGTGTAATTACTGGCACAAGAGGTATTCCATCATAGCCCTCTGGGTTGGCAACGCATCTGCACTCTCTTTGTTGTTGCAGGTGTCTATAGGCGGTGGTGATCACTTACCATCAGGTGACCCACTTGCTTGTTTGCCTTCCAATGTTGTATAAAAAAAATATATATATACACGAATACAAACAACCTTCCCTACCTTAACTTTTAAGAGTTCTTTTGTATTTTGGCATAAATAAAACACACGCATATTGTCAATTGGTCAACGATGGTTTATTTACGTTAATCTGCGTCCGGCTCCCGCGCTATAAAGCGACGGTATTCGGAATCCGATCGAATTAAATTCTGTTGATTACTGACGAGGTGCTATTTTGGTCTGCGTACACGCATTCGTCAATGCGGCGTTGCCTGCATCACATGCAGCTAGCACATGGATGTAGAACTATGGATGTATCTTCAGTACATGTTTAGCGTACAGTCAATTAAATACAAACACATACCACCGTACCTCTAGAACCTAGTCGAAGAGACATACGCATGGCATTTGTATGACATAGCGTGGCGTTTAACTTGTCGTGTCATTGCAACTGTACCCTTACCATGAGTACAGTGCACCTAGCCGTAACCATACTCGCTAGCGACAGCGTAAAACGATTCGTATGGGAAATTGCACAGCGCCTCTAGCGCTCACTTATATAACTAAAGATCGCTAGTGTGAGTCCAACGGTAAATTACCTATCGAAATCTGAACGTCAGTGTCTAACGTTTTGTGGCTGTTGCCGTAGAATATTGGTACAGTCACAAATTTGACACATGTCATCGAAAAATACCGTATCGACTATGGTTAACTCTTTCACTGACAAATGGGAGCGTATTTAAACGCTATCGACTGCAGTAACGTAATAAGAATTTTCGATAGAAACTCATGGTAATGGTACTGGTTTCTAAGGTGGTACATGAATGTATTTCCCCTACTGTACACGCCCAAAACTGTCATAACTGGCTATCTAAAAAAAATAAAAAAAATAAAAAAATTACACCTCGTTGAGTTTCTTGCCGGTATCTTCTCATCAGAGGTTTTTCCGAACCGGTGGTAAATTTTTTGACATTCATAAGTGCTACCTGTAAGCCTAATCTGAATAAAATATTTTGACTTTGACTTTGACTTTATCAAAACCTTTGGCTTTAGTTTAGAAAAATTCTGCAACTATCTGTGTTTTTAATCGAAATGTGATTTAAATGAAAGGTTATACGTGAGGTCATACAACGCCGCAAGGGTAGCCTAGGGGTTGCCACCTTTTTTTAGGGCGAATAAAGTATTTTTTTTATTTTGGTCGAACAAAAATAAAGTACACATCATAAAAAATTTAGTTTTTTTTTCCGTGATTTGTCCGTAGCGAGCCATTAACAATCAGTTTTATGTACATAGAGTATTTTAGCGTACTTTATTGGTGTCGTAGATTATAAAGTACGCCTGTATGAAAAAGAAGACAATAGTCTATTCTAGAGTATGGGTGGCAATCCTAGCGTAGCGAAGTTTTAGGGACTGCAGTGGCCCTAACATGACTGGCCAAGTTTAGTTTGTCTCTATCAGCGTCCCTTCTTATGACACTAGTTAGACAGAGACACAGGGAGGGGTTAAACCAAACCTGGGCTGTCATGTTAGGGCCGCAGACCTGAGTTCTTGATATTAATTTCAACTTAATACCCCCACGCGTTCTTAAGAAAAATGGTCTTGGGACAACATAGTGATCCTATATGGGTTCCGTTTTTCCTTTTAACGTACGGAACCTTAAAAAAGGATTCTAATTTAGCCCATCCACTGAAAATGTACGATGCACTAGACAAAATCCCGCCTAAGAAAGGCGAACTCAGAAACACCCTTAAGTCTACAGCTAAAAGGCAAACTGCTAAGTCTAGAAGTCTGCCCTAACTTTCTTAATTCAACATCTGATAGCTTCTAGATTCAACATAAAGGTATTGCTGAAGTTCCCTCATTCTGGCATCCGGTGATCTGCCGTTAATAATGGCGTTTAGAGACATAGCGACAGCAAACAAACAAACTGGAACAAATTACCTTGCTCCTCCCAACCAGTGCTGTGCACTTGCAAGACAGCTGCGATCAATTATTTTAAACTTCCGCGATTTTCACACATACTTTTTATTTTTATCGGGACTTAAACGCGATAATAAACTGTTTATTTATGTACCTCGACGTTTCGGCCGCAGCGGCCGTGGTCACGAGCAGACTGAAGTGGAGGGTGTCACCGCTGTTTAGTCGCGCGATTTTTCAAACTACCCGCACTTGGTCTTGTTTATTTTTAATCGTCATATCACCCACCGACCGTTAAACGTAATAAGTACAGTATTACCAAAAATATATTGTGCCCCGATGTACCTGCGCAGTAGACCAATTTTAGTAGCGCGAGAAATTTCGATCTACCAATGATAAAGTAGAATTTTACGCGCGCTAAACTCTTGCGCTTTTGTTGGTCTATCGATTTCGTGTACGAATTGTGTAAGCGGGACAAAGCTAAGAATGCATAACAAGCAATACTCTGCCAGTTACGCTTGCAAATAAAGTACAATATTGATTATTCACACGTTCGGCTACTGTCGGAAACCGGTCTGCGCTTCTCTGCGCTAACGAATACTGCCGATGTACAATATATTTTTGGTAAAACTGTAAGACAGCTGCGTTTGTGAGACATACTGAGACAAATACTACTCAAAATAACATAGGACCCACTTGACTTTTGTCAGTAAAACACAAACATAATGTATGTTCCAAAGCATACTTATTTATAAAACAACACTCTACTTTCAAAACATGCTTTGTTACAAACATGTATTTGTTCGCAATACATATTATACAACAGCAAATACTCTTTATTGATTCACACAAGTTAACAAAAATAAAGGAGCACATACAGGGACATGTTACATGGGATTCAACAGGCGGTCTTTTTTTATATAAAATAGGAAGACAACCAAGCAAGTGGGTCACTTGATCACTACCGCCTAAAGACACCTGCAATACCAAGGAGATTGCACATGCGTTGCCAACCTAGGGCTAAGATGGAATATCTCTCGTGCCAGTAATTTAATTACACAGGCTGTCTTGTTCTCCACGCGGGAACACAACAGTGCAAGCAGCAGCTTACCGGCAGGATTAACGAGCAAGATAGTGGTAGCTATCCGGACGGACCTTGCACAAGGTCCTACCACCCGCAAAAGCAGTCTTATCGCTAAGCAGCGATCTGTTCCAGACAAGCTTTGGAAAGAGATATAATATTGCTACATCACTTGAGGACTTCTGTCCTGAGTTAGCACACGTATGGCCATCTCCTACTGTAGTTTCTCCGGCGTGTGTATGATGTATATAAAACCGTTTATAGTGTGTTATAGTGCAGCGGCGCAGGCGCGGCGGTTTATGACTAGTGTGCGTGCGGGCGATTAAGCCGGCAGTTAAACCGCGTCACGGTTTAAAATAACCCCTTGCCGAGGGAGTTAAGATAACTTGAAGTCGATATTGAGTATGAATGTTAGTGGAGAATAAAGTTCTGCGATATGTTTTGCGGGTGGTAGGACCTTGTTTAAGGTCCGTCCGGATCGCTACCATCATCTTGTCGTGGCCATCTCTTGAGCCAGTAATTGCACCGGCTGTCTTGCTCTCTACGCCGGAACGCAACAGCGCAAGTACTGCTGGATTAGCGAGCAAGATGGTCGTAAAAATGTCGAAAGCAGTGGCACTTTTAGTTAACCTAATTTACCGAATTTAGATTTATATGTGCCCCCTATTAGAGCATTATCCACTCATCGCCTAACACCTCTAGACGCATTCAAATAAAGAGGAATCACATACTGCCTACCCTGTGCCCTACGGCCGATTAATTGCCCCTTTTGAAAAAACTTGTTGTATTTCGCTGGAAAAACCTTAGGGAGTTCACTCCACAAAAGAAGTGTCCTCGGAAGGGACCCCTTTGAACCGAACAGACGTGAGTACGTGACCATTGTGGTACCAACGTGTGAAGTTGTACTGTTCTGGTTATTTATTTTTCTTTTTTGGCATGTTTTCTTTTAGAATTCCTGAAAGCAGAGTATATAGATGACTTTTAAAATAAGATGCTTTTATCGAAGGGTATATTACACAAATAAAAGTTAAGTATTTAAAAATCGCAAAATAATATTTGTGGAATTCACTCAATTCTTCATGGATCCCAGCGTCAGATATATTTTGATAAAAATGGGATTATCCTGAAAGTAAATTTTGAAAAATGTGTGTGGAGGAAGCGAGGAAAGTATGCCAGGACCGGGGCAAATGGCGTTCTGTAGTCTCTGCCTACCCCAAAGGGAAACAGGCGTGAGCTTATAATAATAATAATAATAGGTTTTTATAATGTTTGTATATTTTGTATTGATATTGTTTTATTACTTTTTATAGAAATATTGTAAAAACCCAACCTAAGATTATAAATAAATATACATAAATAATAATAATAAAATTTGAAAAAATATTTTTCTGTATCGGTTTGTAAAAGACGGAGTTCTGAGGTAGCAAAGAACCTCCTTTATTGAAGTCGGTTAAAAACATAATGGGTACTCAAGCGACCGAAGAAACTACTATGTTTTCAGTGTTTGTAGGACATCTATAATATTCCACCAGCGATAAATATAGCACGAAAACTTGCGTACAGCGGATCCGAGGAGCCTGGGAACGACTCGTAAGATCAGTAAAGACCGCGCTATCTGTCACACTAAAGGAGCGGTCACCGCGTGAGGAGACCTTGCACACGCTCTTGTTGGAAGCCGAAGCCTTGGTCAACTCTCGACCTCTTACCCAAGTCTCAGTGGAACCGCACGAAGAGGAGGCTCTGACGCCATATCATTTTTTGATCGGGTCCGCTTGTAACGAACCACCTTTGCGCCCTGTGTCCGATGCTGACCTGTGTGGACGAAATCAGTGGAAGAAGGGTCTTAGACTAGCTGATCACTTTTGGAAACGTTGGGTGGACGAATACCTGCCAACGTTGATACCAAGACGCAGCATACCTCCTCAACCAAAAGTACAGCTAAAGATAGGGGATCTTGTTTTGATTGCTGATGGCTCCCTTCCCAGAGGAACTTGGCCGCGAGGCAGAGTAACTGCTGTATGGCCCGGGTCACAAGGAGTTATAAGATGTGTCGACGTCGCAACGAAAGGGGGAATTTTGCGCCGTCCAGTGAGGAAGCTGGTGCCCCTGCCAACTGTCGCTTAATTATTGGGTGCTTTGCACCGCGGGGTGCCATGTTGGCGACAGAAAACCTCTTTTTCTACTTGTATTTTATACTTTTTTAAATATAGGTTCTTTTTACGTTTTTCGAGTGTGACTTTGTCGGTCTGCTTAGAAATGTTGAATTAAACGTGCTAAAATTCATAATGGCTTTTTTTAATTATTGAGATAGAAAAGTAGCGACACTTCGGTGCTCAACAATCTGGTTTTCTCTTCGCTTCTTTAACACCCTGATTATCTTGTGTCGGATAGACGCCCACAACCTTAGCCCAAGCTAAACTTAACTCTGTAACTAGGCTACATGCATACATTTTGCGGGTGGTAGGACCTTGTGCAAGGTCCTACCATCTTGCTCGCTAATCCTGCCGCAAGCAGCAGTGCTTGCACTGTTGTGTTCCGGCGTGGAGAGCAAGACAGCCGGTGTATTTATTGGCACAAGAGGTATTCCATTTTAGCCCTCTGGGTTGACAACGCATCTGCAATCTTCTTGGTGTTGCAGGTGTCTACTTACCATCAGGTGACCCACTTGTTAGCCGTCCTATTTCATAAAAAAAAAATATACAAAGCTTACCCTGGAATCTTAAATAACCATGCTTCTTTAATTCACCGTAGCTATATAAGTTATGTGCCCCAATCGGTAAGGGACCATTATAAAACGACTCGTAAAATCAACCCAGAGAAGGGTCTCCAAATTGCAAAAGTTATTGTTTTCGTTTACGGAACCCCGAGCGTGAGCGCTGCGGCTGACAGGCCGCCTTAAATTAATTTCGTATTATTTGATATCAACGAACGAAATGTAAAAACGAGTCAGGCCGACCGCGGAGTTCCAACGTAAAGTGAGATTAGTTAAAAATTTCCACTCGCCATTAGTCGAGAAAGCTTGTGTTTGATTTATATTTCTTTGGGAGATTTAGCAACAAAAAATTGAGAAAGGTATGTTAGATGGTTTGGGTGGATAGGATGTATGAATGAAGAATAACAAAAAGGCTGTATGAAGGGAGAGTGGATGGAAAAATGGGAAGGGTAAGACCTCGGCGAACTTACTATGACCAAATCGGAGACATTCTGGAGAAAGGCCAGGTCAGGAATACCCTAAACCGTCGAGCATGTATGAAGAATGTTATGAGAGTAAGTGAAGTAAAGGTTGTATGTCAGGATCGTACTGTTTTTTTTTTACGTAACTTGTGTATGCCATGTACTATTGTGATAATCATGTATATTGCACTATAATCTGTTTTGAAAAGAGAAGAAAAAAAATAAACAGCTGAGTTTCTTGCGGCGTTTCTTCACAGTAGTATCTTCCATTTTCCGAAGCGCTAGTAGATTCAGACATGTAAAAGAGCCTATATGGCCTACTTGCAAAATATTTTTTTCATTTTCATTTTCATTTTCGTAGCAAATGGAAATCCGTCGTCTCTGCCTACCTCTCCGGGAAACAGGCGTGACTTTATCTATGTATGTGGAACATAACATGCTCCTTGACCTTCTTTATAAAGACGACAATGAACTTCATTCAATTTTATTTACACTTTCAACATGACCGTGCTGGCACCTGGTTCCTATCATGTTCTCATAGTAAGGGCTGTGTTCGCTTCAGCTGAATCACCACACGAATTCTGCGGGTCGCCGGACCTTGCGTAAGGTCCGTACGGATCGCTACCACCATCTTGCTCGCTAATCCTGCCGCTGAGCAGCAGTGCTTGCACTGTTATGTTCCAGCGTGGAGAGCAAGACAGCCGATGCAATTACTGGCACAAGAGGTATTCCATCTTAACCCTCTGGGCTGGCGAGGCATCTGCAATCCCTTTGGTGTTGCGGTGGTGATTACTTACCATCAGGTGACCCACTTGCTCGTATGCCTTCCTATGTTGTATAAAAAAAATGGCGTATTTATTGTCATAAATCTTTTAGAGGGCATCTGGTCACGTGGCTGTGCTGGCACGTGGTAAGACCATGCAGGAAGCATCTAGTCCGCTCAAACTGCTTGCGAACACAGACCGCTCATGTTCCCACTGAGCGGTCTGTATTCGGTTCAGCTAGATCACCACACGAGACCGCATTTACTGTGATAAACCCCTTAGAGGGGGCACCAGCGACATGTCCACATGGCGCGCTGGGGCATGGATAAAGTATACATCTTCAAGTACGCATCTTGCCCGCAAATTGCTCTGCCCGGTTATCTTGCTGTCATGTTATCATGATGCGGTCAACGTTCGCTTAGCGATCGCAAGGCGAAGAGCGCATTTACTGTGATAAGTCCTTTAGGGATTGCACCTTCGTCATAGCGATATGCCAAGCTGGCGCGTGGAAAAAATGTGCATAGCGCATCTTGCCCGCACATTGCTCTGCCCGGTTATCTTGATGTCGTGTTCTAATGATGCGATCTGCATTCGCTTAGCGATCGCAATGCGAAGAACGCATGTACTATGATAAGTCCTTTAGAGATTGCACCTTCGACATGGGCATATGCCAAGCTGGCGCGTGGAAAAAATGTGCATAGCGCATCTTGCCCGCACATTGTTCTGCCCGGTTATCTTGATGTCGTGTTCTAATAATGCGGTCTGCGTTCGTTTAGCGATCGCAATGCGAACAGCGCATTTACTGTGATAAGCTCTTTAGAGGATTACTTTATTTATCGTAGTGGCGGGACATGGGGCGGTTTCCTGAATTATAGAAGGGCAAACAAAATGGCTGATACATTGTCTCCATAAAATATGCAGTGGGACTGGGTGATTGGACCCAAGGTCGGGTGACGGTCGAGATTAGTGCCCGTTACGAGCAGACAATAGAGTATTATTAAAAATTACTTTTATGAAGGTTTACATGTGTTCTAAGTGAATAAGTATAATATGCGTTAGGTAATCGTCTTACGAAAAGACAAAGAAATAAATTAATCAGGACAGGAGCATGGGTTGCCAGATTCATTTTCAGACAAAGCGGGATTTTCAAGCCTTTTGTATAAAAAAGCGGGACTTTTCATCGAACGCGGGACATAACATAAAAAAGGAGCTTGAATAATCAGCAGATTGTTATTACGTAATAACAACCAAATAAGACGATACATACGTATGTATATCGTCTTATTTGAGTTGCAAATTAAATTTACAGTGATGATAGACAGCTATAGAATGTTTTTTAATGAAAATACGGTGCTTTGCCAAAAAACGACTACCGTCTGGGTTGGTCGAGTATCTCCGTAAAAAGGGACTGCGCCTGTCCCGCGCGGGACATATCACTTTGGGCTGAAAAACGGGACGTTCCGCCAAAATCGGGACGTCTGGCAACGCTGGCCTAGCTTAGTATAAGGTTCTGTAGCTATTCCGCAGCTCCTACTGGGGTAGAAGGAGATGCACAGAGTTACGTGGCGAGTTACGGTCTATCGGAAAGATTCCTACTGTACACTCTTGGTGACGGTCGCTAACCACTCATTAAGTGGTAGGTCAGAATCAATAACCGTTAATCAAGTACCGTTACTAAAATAATAAATATCAGTTTTTTTATGAAATAGGAAGGCAAACAAGCAATTGGGTCACCTGATGGTAAGTGATCACCACCGCCGACCTGCAACAACAAAGAGAGTGCAGATGCGCTGCCAACCCAGAGGGCTAAGATGGAATACCTCTTGTGCCAGTAATTACATCGGCTGTGCAACCACTGCTGTTTAGCGGCAGGATTAGCGAACAAGATGGAGGTAGCGATCCGGATGGACCTTGCAAAAGGTCCTACCACCCGCAAAAGTTTAGTTACGATTTCATAACGAAACTGATATAAATCGTTTCGTTACAGACCGTTACGAAAGTGATATTTATTATTTTAGTAACGTACAATGTTTTTGGTTTTGACCCAGCGGTCTTAACATAACGGTCTTAGTTTAATTTATGCATTCGCTGCGTCTCAGTCTAACTAGTATTATAAGAAAGGTTTTTCTTAGCAGGCTTGTTGAGTGACCCATTGCTGAGCTAAGACCTCTCCTCTTGACTTCCACATCTCCCTGTCCTGGGTTATATCCGGCCAATCCTTCAAATAGGTGTCCAGTGGCCCGTTTCACTAAGCTACAAGTTACGATCTTACAAGTCTAAACCGGCAACATTGGTCAATAATGACCAATGGCAATGTGCATAATGACCAATGTTGCCGGTTTAGACTTGTAAAATTGTAGCTTGTAGCTTCGTAAAACGGGCCACCGGGCCTGCCTCGCCGAAAGGGTTACATAAAGAAAACTCAACCTTAGCCTGTCATGTTAGATCTACTGGATTAAAATAAAAACGCTAAATTATCAGTACACAAAATAGAAATGACGTTTCAGTACTGACCTAAAATACCCCAGTTGATGTATACGTATAGCTATGCATACAAAGGCTTTTAAACGTTAATTAAAGTACAAAATACACTGCGAGAGACGGGTCGGACTGACGCTGAAGTCCCCGAACTCTGGCGCCAATCCTTTTGATATTCAATCCTTAAACGAACTGGTACGGTCGGCCACGCGACGAGCTCCACTCGGCGCTTTGACTTATACGAGACGCGGGCACAGTAAATAAATACAGCAGTACCGAAACCAGGCCTATTTTTGCGGGTGGTAGGGCCTTGTGCAAGGTCCGTCCGGATCGCTACCACCATCTTGATCGCTAATCCTGCAGTTAAGCAGCAGTGCTTGCACTGTTGTGTTCCGGCGTGGAGAGCAAGACAGCCGGTGTTATTACTGGCACAAGAGGTATTCTATCTTAGCCCTCTGGGTTGGCAACAGATCCGCAATCTCTTTGGTTATGCGGGTGTCTATAGGCGGTTACCATCAGGTGACCCACTTGCTTGTTTGCCTTCCTGTTTCTATTTCATAACAAAAATTGTTGAGATAGATACCTACGCTGCGGTGGAGCGTTAGGGTTGTCCTCTTATTTTTTTTTAAATTGTAAGTTACATTTTTAATATTTTTATTATTTATAGCAACGTACACTTGCGTTCCATATTGATCAAATAATGAAATGAATTAGCGAGTTAACAAACAAAATTGGGTAATTCAAACAACGGTAAACACAAGGCGCGTCCACTGGTCTCGGCGCGGCAGCCGCGATTGACCGTGAAAACCCCTTAGCGGCCGTGTTGAGCGTTTGTACGTAGATTCCTTACTGCCTATATGTATACTGTGACGCGGGTATTAAGTTGCGAATGCGATGATGTATGCCGCTCCTACATCAGTCATTGTGACAGGCTTGCTCCAGACGAGAGCGCGTGGGCTGGGATTGCTGTCAGTCGAACTATGTAATGAACTTGCTTGTAGCTTCTATTTGAACTTGATGCGTTGTGTATCTTATATTCGTAAACTAGCGGTCCGCCCCGGCTTTGGGTACAATTAAGATGTAATATATTTGTATTATATTTGCGGGTGGTAGGACCTTGTGCAAGGTCCGTCCGGATCGCTACCACCATCTTGTTCGCTAATCCTGCCGCTAAGCAGCAGTGCTTGCACTGTTGTGTTCCGGCGTGGAGAGCAAGACAGCCGGTGTAATTACTGGCACAAGAGGTATTCCACCTTAGCCCTCTGGGTTGGCAACGCATCTGCACTCTCTTTGTTGTTGCTGGTGTCTATAGGCGGTGGTGATCACTTACCATCAGGTGACCCACTTAATTTTTTGCCTTCCTATTTAAAAAAAAATCAAAATATTTGATTTGATTAATATTTGTAAATATCAGTTTCGTAACGCTTTGTAACGATTTATAACAGTTTAGTAACGATTTCATAATTCAACTGATATTGTATAAATCATCACAAAACTGTTACGAAACTAACAATATTAATTGTTTTAGTGACGTTAACAATGATTTCTAATTTGACCCATGTCCTCCTTTACATCTTTACATACCTAAATACAGGGGCGTAGCGACGTAAAATGGCGCCCAGGGCTCGCATCCAAACTGCGCCCCTTTCCCTTTGTAAATTATTTTAAAACAGACACCTACCCTTTTTTTTGTAATGTAATGTATGTAAAACACACTTGTTTGCCTTCCTATGTTGTATAAAAAAAAATACATTAAACCTTCCTTAAAAATGTCCTAAGTGGAAACGGTATCAAAATCACTTGCGTCGTTTATGAGTATGAGGATGAGGACAGATAGGAATTAACTTTCATCATCATCATCTCAGCCACAAGAAGTCCACTGTTGGACATAGGCCTCCTCCATGGATTTCCAAAGTGACCGGTTGGAAGCAGCATGCAACCAGCGCCTTCCTGCCACCTGTATGAGGTCATCGGACCATCTTGTGGCTGGTCGTCCTACGCTGCGCTTGCCAATACGCGGCCGCCATTCGAGAACTTTTCGACCCCATCGGCCATCAGTTCTATGTGCCCTGCCCACTGCCATTTCAACTTGCTAGCTAGGAATTAACTTTAGAAAGAAAGAAAAGAAAAAAATATATTGCCTTTTTAAAACCTAGATAAATTAAACATTTTTAAATTTCGGCAAGAGGAAAATAATGCTGGCATAATGCTGGCTCCAGTTTTGAAACTGTTGCTCAGCCTTGATTTTCTTTTTATTCCTGTTTTTTTGCTACTAAATGAACATGCATGTAAATTGATTGTGCGGCAAGAAAAAAAGAAAGAATAAAAGAATTAATAAAGTTGAAAATACAAAATAAATATTAAATATCAAATTAAAAGAAAAGGACTTAACAAACCATCTAAATTCCAAACTAGCAAACTAGCGAAGTCCTTAAAAACCGGATAGGGGGAGTCAACAGCTTTACTTTATACTATTTAGGCAGGGGCGTAACTAGGGTGGGGCAGGCAGGGCATATGCCCTGGGCGCCAAATAAGGAGGGCGCAAAAAACGAAATTTACTAATTACCTTTTAAAAAAAACAACCCAAATTCGTACACATGGCCAAATAAAACTCTTTTGAGGGTCATTTAATCTTTATTATAGATACATTTATTCCAGACGGGGACATATTTGTGGTATTTTGTGTGTTTTACATACATAACATTACAAAAAAAAGGGTAGGTGTCTGTTTTTAAAATTATTTACAAAGGGAAAGGGGCGCAGTTTGGATGCGAGCCCTGGGCTCCATTTTACGTCGCTACGCCCCTGTATTTAGGTACGTAAAGATATAAAGGAGGACATGGGTCAAATTAGAAATCATTGTTAACGTCACTAAAACAATTAATATTGTTAGTTTCGTAACAGTTTTGTGATGATTTATGCAATATCAGTTGAATTATGAAATCGTTACTAAACTGTTATAAATCGTTACAAAGCGTTACGAAACTGATATTTACAAATATTAATCAAATCAAATATTTTGATTTTTTTTTAAATAGGAAGGCAAACAATTAAGTGGATCACCAGATGGTTAGTGATCACCACCGCCTATAGACATCTGCAACAACAAAGAGAGTGCAGATGCGTTGCCAACCTAGAGGACTAAGATAGAATACGTCTTGTGCCAGTAATTGCACCGGCTGTCTTGCTCTCCACGCCGGAACACAACAGTGCAAGCACTGCTGCTTAGCGTTTTTGATTTACACTGCTTCTTTAGACCATAATGCGATACCTGACCTTCAATCTAAAACAATAATGTACTTCGCTTATCTTGGTTTACTATGCCATTACCAATGACAGCTAAAGTCAATTCTTGAAATCATTTCACTATATTTAATACTAGCTGACCCGGCGAACTTCATACCGCCTAATTATTGGAGGCATATTTGCTCACCGTTTAGACCTACCCTGGACTACGACAAACATTTTAAAACCAAAATCAGCTCAATCGACCCAGCCGTTCTCGAGTTTTAATCAGACTAACGAACAACAATTTATTTTTATTTATTTAGATTTCATTTCAGATGACTAATGGTATAGGACATGAGAAATGTTCATTGGCATTTTCAATTGCCTTTTGTTGTCTTGAATCCCGGGCTCCCGGGATTAATAGTAAATCGCGATATCCTACTAACCCTAATTATATTATAATTTATATTATAAACGCGAAAGTTTGTAAGTATGGATGAATGTTTGTTACCCTTTCACGTAAAAACTACTGAATGGATTTGGATGAAATTTGGCACACACATAGTTTATGACCTGAATTAACACATAGGATACTTTTTATCCCGTAAAAATGCATAGTTCCCACGGGATAGCGATAAGTGAGTTATACGCCGCCGTGACGTCACGAGCAGCAAAGCAACTAATTCTCATTAATTTCAGGGCAAAAGCTAGTTATTAATAAGTCCCGGGTTATCGTCACTAGTTGTGATAGCCACAAGTTAGCTAGTTCTGCCAAAGATCAACCCACTTGGCAAACGCAAACGCGAACAAATCACACCGAGTTTACTCAAACGGCTGAATTGCGAGTTAAGTGGCTCGAGTTCCCAAGTCGCGTATAAGTTGCAATGTTAGACTCTACATCGAGACATCACCCCGTCCCGCTCACTCGAGCTAGTGCGCTAGAACAAGACGGAGAGACTCTCCCAGCGGTAAACTCGTCGCTGTGCCAAGAGGATCTCCTGTAGCTGTACTCGGTTGTCGCCTCTACAACTGTTATATGGCTTGTAAAGCGCTTGTACTCTACTCGACTCTGCGGGCTAGGGAATCTATTGATGTAACGAATATTCGCATTCGCGAATATTCGCATATTCATTGCATTATTCGCATTCGCCAAAATTTATGCGAATGTTTTGCGAATATGATTAGCAGAAAAAAACCAATTTAAAGACAATAGTAGATAAATAAAATCAAAATCCATTCATTTCTTATGTTTTTTAATGCAAGAAAAAGTAACTAACCTCGTAATCACAATATCAGTTTTCACTTTATCATTTGGTATTATTTATTTACTTACTTGATTTTTTTTGCAATGAAGCTTAACAATTACATTTTCATTGGAACTTATAAATACAAATGGAACGCATCTCCTTCGAACGAGACTGCCTCCAAGCCATAGACAATTGGCGCCAAATTTGAACAAAAACTGAATTTTCGCATTCTCATTCGCATCCGCAAATGTTCAAAAAATGACATCCGTTACATCACTAAGGGAATCATACTTTGAATAGTTAAGAGTGCGAGCAGGACGTCTGGTAGAACATTTCGAGTTTCTTGAGTAGGCAACTTCTAAAGAAAGATGTGGAAATAGAGGCGAGTGAATAGCGTAGTTTTGTAACCGGTAGCTAAAACAATTAGTTCTCAACAAACTAAATATTATGTGTATTTTTTTGCATGAATATAAATATGTCGCACAGACGCAGCTAACTTGCACGAGCACGGCACTGGTTTCACGGAGTAGCAACGTAATTTGTTCCAGTTTGTTGATGTAGGAACGCCTGAATCAGTTAATTAATTAGTTCTCATTTCGTTAGTATGGCTTTTAAGTTCCAAATTATTAATAAAAACAATTTTTTTAGTTATTGGAATTTGGTTTGGTTTACCATCACTATGTTCACAACTGCCGTTCCGGCATTTCACTCCTCTAGCTGTCGCGCTTTTACTTGCAGTAGGCGCCATATACATGCGTTGGTGGGCGCGCCAGGGTCACGATCACTGTTGAAAATTAAATGTGCTATATTAGTGTTCAAAGTTATTTCACTCCGCACTGTAGGTACGCTCGACCGCCTTGCCTATGGCATAGGCAAATCGCAGTAGGCTGTCGACTTGCCGCGCGCTCGCTCGCTCGGCCCCGCCGTGTCAGTGTAATTGAAAACGAAATCCGCGCAACCCTAGTGTGTCGCTGGGAGTAGCGGGGGAAAGGCGGGCGCGGGCGGCGCATTCCCTTTGACTCGCGCCGCCTGGCGTATGGTGTATGAAGTAATACGAACTTTTAATCGTGTGAATAAAGTTTCAATTCGTTTAATCGCGGTTGTAAAAGAGAAGTTTCTGTATGTGATTTATTCTGTGGCATAATCACGCAAACGAACACGAATAAAATATAACATAGTATCATTTTCTATACGTTTTAATCAAAGATACAATACCTTGCTTCAACTTTGTTTTCCTCCCCGAAACATCAACACATCAACTATGCGCGGCTTCTAATTATCTTCAAGGCTGGTTCGAGCTACAATCAATAAATTATTACGGTGACTAGTACATTACATGCTGCAAAGCGGCACACATTAGAGCTTCCTCTAGCAAATCATCAATGTACGCGTCCACCATTACTTGGACAGTTTTCGTTCATCCGTCGCTTTCGATCGAAATTCCCTAAGCTGACCGCGTCGCGTGAAGGAACGTGACGATATTTACGTCTTGTGATGTTTATGCCTCTGTGTGGCCGACCGTACCGTCACAGTATACATATAGGCAGTAAGGAATCTACGTACAAACGCTCGAAACCGGCGCACTCACACAGACGCACGCTCAACACGGCCGCTAAGGGGTTTTCGATGGGTTTTCGCGGTCCTGTCAGTCGCGGCCAGTGTTGCCAATGCTACGGCAATTGCCGTGTTCTACGGCTTTCAGGCCCAAAAATCACAAAATCCACGGCCTATAGCTGCAACCCTGTGGCCGTAGTAGATTTACGGCTTTTCGCGAATTCTACGGTAATAAATTAATTTCTTTAAAACAAATTCATTTTTAGAGTATTCGACTGTTATTTTAAGTATGGTTCGACTGTGTACTGTATCCGATTCTGAATCCTAATGGCAACTTTGCAAAGTTGTCTAGGGTATGTAGCTTAATGTTAAAAACCTTAAAACAGCGCCATTTGGCTAATGCTGAAAAGTTGGCCTGGTTGAAGACCAAACGGTTGGCCGTGTCACTACTTAAAAAAAGCAACAGCTTTTTTTTAAAAAAAGCAACAGCTTTTTTTAAGTAGTGACACGGCCCACCGTTTGGTCTTTTTCCATAAAACACGGCTTTTTTACCTAATATACACGGCCGCCTAACAATTTGCATTGGCAACACTGGTCGCGGCTGCCGCGTCGAGACGGGTGGACGCGCTTTGCGTTTATCGTTATTGCGTGCGCCCGAGACAAAGCGCGACCTTTTTAAAGATGCCACAAAAGTATTGCGTCGTAATACGGCTGCTTGAACTCGTATTCTTCAAAACCTAATCTTTTATTTTTTCTTACCTCCTTAAATTGTGAAGGTTTTTTAATTGCCCAATTTTATTTGTAAACTCGTTGATTCATTTCCTTTTTTAATCATTATAGAACCCAAGTAAACGTTGTTATAAATAACAAAAATGTAACATTATAATTTAATTAAAATTAACAGGACAACCCTAACGCTCCACCGGAGCGTAGGTAGCTATCTCAACAAATAGGCCTAGTTTCGGTACTGCTGTATTTATACACTGTGGTACCGTGTCAGGAGTCATGGAGCGACATAATTCGATATGGGTACCCAAAGGGGTATGATATTTAGTCAGTAATGACAGTTTTATTTGATCGCATTCCCCGCCCCCTAATACCCCACCGAACAGGTCAAGTAGGCCCGCGTCATCATATTACTCGCCCAAAGTACCCCAGAGAATCTCTTCGGGAAATAGGTCAAAATCAAACACATTGTACTGTTATACAAATTATTATTATCAGTTACGTAACGGCTTCGTAACATCGAAATGAGAAAACTATAGAACTGTATACAACGCAGTCGCAGAGTAGCCGACCATAGTCTATTTGGTAGACTATGTTGGATAGCCCGAATAAAACTGTCTGTGCCAATTGTCAAGTAAACAGCTCTGCGTTTTGTACGTTTTACATTGGCGTCATATTTTTAGTTCTGCTATCAGACGCCTGTGTCGCTGCTAGTTATAAATCTTAGAAGCACTTTATTTACTTACGATAAGATTCGAAGTTGAACCAATGGCTAAATATTAAAAGCCCCGCTTCACCTGCTTCACCCCGTCGCAAAGTGGTGACGCTAGGCTTGTAACAATCCGAACAAGTAAGCAGATCTATTGTCTTCTTATACCGATGCTTCGTAACGATTTCGTTACTGAAGTGATATAAGTTAATCATTGTAAAAAGCGTTACGAAACTGATATTTATTACTTTAGTAGTAAAGTTTGTACCTTGCACCTTTCTACCTTGTGCATGGTCCGTCCGGATTGCTACCACAATCTTGCTCGCTAATCCTGCCGCTAAGCAGCAGTGTTTGCACTGTTGTGTTCCGGCGTGGAGAAACAGCCGGTGTAATTACTGGACCAAGATGTATTCCATCTCAGCCCTCTGGGTTGGCAACGTATTTGCAATCTCTTTGGTGTTGCGGGTGTCTATAGGCGGTGGTGATCACTTACCATCAGGTGACCCACTTGCCTGTTTGCCTTCCTATTTCATAAAAAAAAAATTACAATGTTTTTGATTTTGACCCTTAAGAGATTCATGACTCAAATTATAAAATTTCAAAAAAGTACAAATACTTGATATCTAATTTAAAATAATATACAGCTTGGTTATTAATTAATTAATGTACGTACATATGTATATTAAAAGGGCCTTGACCTTTAAAAGAAATCTTGAAATAATTACTCACATTTGAATTACAGCTTGACTTCCAACCTTGGCACAGTCCTGAAATAAAATATCCGTTCTCCGAACAGGTTAAGTGGTCGGTCGGGTCAGTTCACGGGTAAACCTTACACCTTACCAAGATATGTGACTATTATTAACCGTTGTTACAGAGAAACCTGAACTTACACTGCTTTGCAACATGGTTGTTTTCGCTTTTAACTTTGTACCTCATGGTAAGGATTTGTTGTTTAGGAAATAGGAAGGTAAACAAGCTAGTGGGTCACCTGATGGTAAGTGACCCGCAACACTAAAGAGATTGCAGATGCGTTGCCAACCCAGAGTGTGCTAGAGCGGCGGTTTGTTGGCGGGTGATAGGACCTTGTGCAAGGTCCGTCCGGATCGCTACCACCATCTTGCTCGCTAATCCTGCTGCTAAGCAGCAGTACTTGCACTGTTGTGTTCCGGCGCGGAGAGCAAGACAGCCGGTGTAATTACTGGCACAAGAGGTATTCCATCTTAGCCCTCTGGGTTGGCAACGCATTTGCATTCTCTTTGTTGTTGCGGGTGTCTATGTACACTTACCATCAGGTGACCTACTTGCTTGTTTGCCTTCCTATTTCGTAAAAAAGAGCAGATTTGTGACTTTGACCCGCTCAGTGACGTCACAATGGGATCCGGTGACCGGCGGGTTATCCGTGCGCGGGCCAATCAAATACGCACTTGAGTGGGGTTTACGCAAGTGGCTACTATCTATACTACTAGTTCAGCTGTGCGGATACTATTGGGGGTACTCGAATATACAGGGTGTCCCAAAACCCTTCAAAAAAACATATACAGGGGGGTAGTGTAAGTGATTGCGAACAACCCTATGTATTTTTTTTTTAATTTGGTTGTGTTTGAAAATTTTAATAAAAAATAAAACATTTTACTTGCGCCTAGTGCCTCTCCAACTCAATATAAAAGATGCATGTAAAATGTCATCATACAGTCATTCAGAACAAAATGTTTTAAACATAGAGCGAACGAATGATAACCAAGACCGAGTCTTGTCGTTTCTTGTCAAGCCTCTGTCAAGCGGATCAACATCAAAATGTTTTTCTATTATTGTTGAGTTGCATATTGCGTGAATAATTACTGATTTACGAATTGCTGACTTCGGTGGAACTCGATGGGTTACCATTAAATGGCGAGAAAGCGAGCGCGGGTGTTAATAAGATGTCTCATCAGTAGGCTTTTATCCAAGGCCTTATTATAAGTATAATATTCGTGTTATGTTGAACGTGCGTGGCGATTCTGACCTTTGTTGCGGCCCTATGATAATCAGCGTTATTGTATCTATCTACAAGTGCGCACTAGAAAATACCCTCTTGATGTCTCAGACATGGGCTTTAGTATCATATTTATGCTGATAAGGAAACCGTTTAGAAATGCCAACACCACAGATTTTACCTGTGCTGGCGAGAGACACCTGGCAATCTAGATGTGTCTTGTTCAGGACTATTTTAAAACGAAGATGAGAGGATAAGTCCATCCTTCTTTAGTCAGTGGCAAGAAAAGGTCGCGTTTGCTTTCGATAGCGACTACACAGAAACCAAAACTAAAATCGCGTGATCATACCTGCAGACACAGTTGGAAGGGATAGAAATGAACATTCTAGGGAGTGAAGAAAGGGTGCATGGGGGAAGCCTCGAGCAACTTGTTCCTGGGCAGGACTGATGCCACTATGGGAAGATGGGTAGAAAGAAGTCATTATCAGGAAATATCTTAACAGTTCTACTAGTTTCAGATGAAAGTTATTTTCGCATTTAATTAAATGAATAAAGTCTACGTTTCAGTTTTATTCGCAAATAATTAGCAGACAATTGACGACGAGTGTCGTAAGAAAAAGACCCGTTTACTGTGTATTTGTTCGTCTGCCGTTGAGAGTAGCTTCGCAAGGCCCAATGAAATTAGTAAATTTTAATGCTGTTATTTTATGTTAACGCTAGCTTATAACATACTAACAAAGTTTAATAACTACAATATCTGAGGATACATAAGAGAATATTATGTGATCTATCTTTAAAAATTGCCTTAATTCTCCCAGCATTTTGTCACTGGTGCAATGAGATTTAGGTAGTTACCTATGTTAGAGATGTTTATCAAATGCTATGTTTGTTTATTGTGAGAATAATTTATATGATTTATTAATTACGACTCTCCAAAATACTAAATATCATATCTTTCTTTCTCCGGAAAATACATTTACTGAGTAAAATCTGCGTATATTTTATAAAAATTAAAACACACGAACACTGATCCTTTCCTTGTATTTTTATTTCAGAAAGAATGATCAAAACTGTTTAAGTTTTAGAGGAGGCAAAACGAAACACTGAAACTTCGATCTGCACCATTTAATAAACATAATTTACCGCTTAAGGTGTAACTGTTCTTTTCATGCTCATTTTCAATGACTTCACCAATAAGGTGCAATGGCAATAATTTGCCACAGCTTTAGTGGTAAAAACAGGATTTTTGACTAGAATTGTATAGTAGTTATCTTTTACTAACATAGCGGCGGTGGTGCAAGCCCCTCGCCACCTTAGCCCCATCGATGCACGCGGGCCTTTTGCCACCGCACTTAACAACCGCACGACGCAAGCCACATCACCCAGGGGGTCGCGTGTCCGTTGCTGAACGCAGGTTGGCCAAGCCTCGCAATCGTTTACACTTCTTTTGCGTGCCCCCATACCCATGCACTGGCCTTAATTGTCATCCACGTCCGAAACTGTGTGCTAATCAATGTCGCTGCACCCGGTCTTTAACCACCTGCACTGCTGAGCAAGGTAATATTCATCACTACCATTAACCGACTTAAAATAAGAGAGGTCGTTCTCAATTCGTCGGGATCTTTTTTTAAACATATTTATTATTTTAATGGGATGATGAATACTGTAAAAAGTTTCACAGGGGGGTTTCAATACTTTGATCGGCTCATGGGTCGGCCTAATACCACTGTATGTGGTGAATGGGTGGAAAAGTTGGGTTATTTTAAATAAATCCTCTTTTATGTCACTATCTTCTTTGGTCGATCGACAAGGAACTTGTACCTGGCCATGACAGGATGACAGCTGATGACAGTTACACTTCATATTGTACGTAAATCAGAGTAAGCAAATGGGCTAATGTAAAACGAAGAAGATTGTTTATAATAGTATAATTTTTATTTTAGTTTAAACTCTATTGAAAAAAAAACAGTGTAAAACCGATCAATACTTTAATGACATCTTCAGATAACTTTACTTTATAATTGATTGGTCAAAATATCATTTCATGACTGTTCTTTTCTTTTACAAAATTGGAGTACTGGACCGACATTGTTAACGTTAATTCCTTATGACGTCGAGCTCAACGCTGATGCGCTTAGGAATATCAGAACTGATGTGGTAAGTATTCTAGCAATACCTCTATGCAACTAACCACCATAACCCCTGTTGCAGCAAAACGTACCGACAGGATGATAGTTACATATTCATTATCATGAATGTGCATGTTTCCTTACGACACTTTCCCTCACCGTAAAAGCGTTCGTTACTACAGCAATAACAAAAGTTAGAAAAACTTATTAGTCATGGCGGCTGGTTGAGGTTCGAATCCTTCCTTGCACATTCTAACCCCCAGGAAGGGATTAAAAAAGAGTTTTAGTAAATTCAAAGTTAGACCCAATCTTACGAGTCTACTAGCGACCCCCCCTGACTTTGCACGGATGTAATTTACCACCGAAAACTTAATTAAAATGTATCGTACATAAAAACTCTCTGTACAAAATTGCCTAAGTGACAGTCAAAACCGTATCCATACCGTTGCGTGGTTTAGAAGAAGTAAGAAGCCGGAGATATGAGCTCAAACAGGAACTAAGATGGAACTGGATGGAAAGATAAAGATATGCTCTTGTCCTTTTGCTGCATCCTGCAGGATAAGATCAAGCATCTAAAAAAGGACATCCCTTTCATTCCCATAACTTATTTTACATATTATTCAAAGTCAGACGTTGATATTCATGTTGTTTATGTTCAAAGTAATCGATACCTATTCATAAAGATTTTAGGCCATAATTGTAAATAATTAAAAAGTTAATAAATTGTAAATAATATTTGGCACTATGGATGATTATCCATAGTGCCAAATATTATTAAAATTTATAAGAGTCATAAATTAAACTCGTGTTTATGTTTATTATGGCATTTTTTATGCATATGCGAATGCATTAAAGAACATAATTAAAAAAGCGACCATGTTCATCCCTATTTTGTCCGTCCGTCCGTCCGTCTGGTCGTCATTCCGTCCGTTTTTCCGTCCGTACGTCCGTCCGTCTGTCCGTCCGTCCGTCCGCAGACCGCCGCTCATCCGTTCGTCCGTCCGTCTGTCCGTCAGTCCGTCCGCCTATCCATTCGTCCGTCCGTCCGTCCGCCCATCCGGCTGCCATCCGTCCGTCCGTCCGTCCGATCGACCGGCCGACTGACGAGTCCACCGGCCGCCGGCCAACCGAGCCCGTCTGTCGATACACCCGCTGCCCATCCATCCCTCCGCTCGCTCGGCAGACCGACCGTCATAATGGCGTGTCTGCCCATCCGACCATCTGGCGTTAGCCCATCCGCCCACCCATTCGTTCGTCCGTCCGTCCGCACGTCTGTCCGACAGACCGACTGACCTAATGGCCGCCGTCCGATTGCACTTCTGTCAGTCTGTCCGTCTGTACGGCCGTCCGTCCTCAGGCCCCACTCATCCGTTCATCCGTCCGTCTGTCTGTCAGTCCGTCCGCCTATCCATTCGTCCGTCCGTCAGTCCGTCCACCCGTCCATTCGTCCGCCCATCCGGCTGCCGTCCGTCCGTCCGATCGTCCGACCGACCGACTGGTAACCTGCCAGCCGGCCAGTCCGAGCCTGTCCGTCGTCACACCCGCTGCCCATTCATCCGTCCGCCCGCTCGACAGACCGACCGTCATAATGGCCTGTCCGCGCGTCCGTTCATGCGTCCATCTGGCGTCAGTCCGTCCGCCTACCAATTCGTTCGTCCGTCTGTCTGTTTGACTGACCTAATGGCCGCCGTTCGATTGCACTTCTGTCCGTCCGTCCGTCCGTTTGTTTGTCTGTCTATCAATCTGTCTATAGTCCTGAACTAATTTTCGAAATTCCATTACCCTACGCCATTACCAAAGTTTTGCTATTGATAAGACATTGTGTTACATTAATAAAACGCACATACTTGACAATAAAGGGTTCTCTTAATTCTCCGACACAAATCCACTACATATTATGGTATGGTGGTGAAGTTAATGATTTTTTTTTAATACAGGAAGGCTAACATCGAAGATGGAATACCTCTTGTGCCAGTATTTTCACCGGCTTTCTTGCTCTCCACGCCAGAACTCAACACTGCAAGCACTGCTGCTTAGCAGCTGGATTAGCAAGCAAAATGATGGTGGTCATCCAGACGGACCTTGCACAAGATCCAACCACCTGCAAAACCTAAACCTAGCATCACAATGTTATCGTTTATTTAGTGCACATAGTACTTGTCTCCGTATGCAGCACACAACCATCGCCGCACCGCTACTAGTCACCACTTCTGCTTTAAGACTGCAGCGACCGGCGAACGTCACGCTACTCGCAAATGCCGATGTGTAATGACTTTGTTTGGGATTCCTTTATTAACTAACTAAAAAAACTTTTAACCGTCAGTTTTCACTGTTCAGTGTTAGTTCAGTTTTAACTGACAGTGAAAGTAGGAGAATCTTATGTTGCACAGAATCAGTTTTGACTGTCAGTTAATAGTGATCGTGTATAGCTCGCATAAGGTTGTATAGTACCTCGTCAAGCGGCTATGCTCGCGCCATCTTGCGAGCGATGGCTAGGATAGCTGCGCGACACAATTGTAGCCCACGCTCGCTGTTAGGCCAACCTGTCTTAGTCGCTGCCTTACTACCGTTAGCATCATCTCCTACGCTGGCGACATGGATCACGCAACTCGACACCCGCATCCTAATGTACAGGTCAACAGTGTCGGTCGAGAAGGTGCGTATCACGTTAGCATTCCTGGACATAGTGCTAGGCGAACGAACGCGACGACGACTACCATCGCGTCGTCGTCGCGTTCGTCACCGACCCCGCTGTGTCAAGAACTCGTGCAGCGGTGGTGCAGACGCTTGCGATCCTGTGGTCCTCACTTTCTGTCACGCAGTCACGCGACATACTTAAACCACAAACCAATAGGGCTGTCGGGCACCACTGTGCTCACATTCATCACGGAAGAGAGTTCTAGGCTACTTTGTTATAGTTTATCGTCGTCATATGTGGCGATGCCGTTTGAATCTCGTCTGTAACTGCCATCCGCCGAAGCCATCTTAGTGCATGTGCGCACGGTATTTGCAGGGGCGTAGCGAGGTACGGGCAGGATACACGCGCCCCCCCTAGAAGATGCAGTTAATTAGCAGGAATGCTCACAAACCTTAAAGCAGGTATTTTAGGGAGGTACATTTTTCTTCGCCTGCCTTCCCATAACAGAATCCTGGCTACACCCTTGGCCATTTGCCTGTGAAGGTACGTTGTGGGTAGGTTTGTGCCGTCTGTAATAACTCGCATCTCTGCAACGAGCTGCAACGCTTACTACGCGGTCAACACCGCAAAAAACCGAGCATCCCAGTTCTGCGCCCACAGATGCAGCAACAGTACCGATGTCGTCGAAGCCCTGCTCATCCTATAGAGGGATTTACATGCGCTGCAATGTACTTTTTCAACAAATTACCTTATGTAACCGCACAGTGCGAAAGTACGTCAAAACATGTATTGTCGTTTTGAAGTAAAAATTGATACGCTTGTTAAATAAACCAATTTCATACAACCACAATCATTATAAGACTAACTAGCGCACTATGGGACTACTTTTTGAGAATAGGAATAAACAGTTTCAAAAATGTTTTTGTTTGTTATTTCTGGTAAACGCATTCACGGCCTCAAACACATAAGTGCAATTGGTTATTGCTTTGGAGGCGTGCCCGTTTGTTGACTCAACTTTTTAATCACACCTCGGGCAGCGCCTAAAACGCACATTTGTGTTTGGGGTAGGCAAGCCACGTAATCACCTCTAGAATTTGTGCGGCTTGTAACCTGTGCACCTAGCACGAATCTTCTCGACACGCGTTAACTCGCTACGTAACTCAGTGCGTCTCATTCTAACCAGTCTAGTAGGAGAGAGACGCACTGAGTTACGTAGGGAGTTAACGCGTATCGAGAAGAGTCGTGCTAGGTGCACTGCTCGAATCCGAGCTGTTACAATACGCGGGAATATATCCGGTGACTACGTGGCTGTACGCGTTAAAAAGCACTTCGTGAACAGAAAGCGTATATCTTTATATCCGCTTTTCTAACCAGTTTACGTTTGCGAAATGGATAGGTACTTTTTGTCTAATTACGTTTGTACTCAATGTGTTTTAATGGCTCTTTTTTTAAGTTGCTTCGCTCATAAGACTCCTTTTACTGTTTATATTACCTAGCCCTTGGAAAAGGACACATTAAAGTTAGAGAGGGATAACAAAATAGTTATCTGAATCAGAAAGGCAAGCATGCACCTTAAAATTTCTCCGCCGTCATCGTTTAAGAGGGCACTCTTTCATATTGGTCTAATCAGAAAGAGATGCAAACTTATTGTAAATTAATTACGTGTGCTAGTCATGCAGACAAGAGTTTGGCAACAAGAAGTTTTAGTTGATTGTTGTTGTTTCTGGTTACTGTCGTTTGAAT
This sequence comes from Ditula angustiorana, assembly GCA_963691745.1. Lineage (NCBI taxonomy): Eukaryota > Metazoa > Arthropoda > Insecta > Lepidoptera > Tortricidae > Ditula > Ditula angustiorana. Next base: position 583,581 of record OY829472.1, on the reverse strand, counting down.
GAACGAATCTACGGAACGAATGATTTAGATTTAATGACATTCATTTTAGAATCCTATTGCAATTATGATTAGTGTTGAAAGTTGATGGCTTAAAATTGTGACCGATATCTAAGAACTGTAAAAATGACGTCAGAGGGAATCCATTGTAAAGCTGGGAGGTACCGGGAGCAAACGTGTTTTAATACTTTCGTTTTTTTGATCCTACGTCGTCAAAAATTAAAATAATCAAAAAAGAAAAACACAGGGTTGTTCGCAATCACTCACTCTATCACGCTGTATATGTTTTTTTGAAGGGTTTTGGGACACCCACCACCTCTTCTCGAAGCTTCTAGAGTACTTTAGACTTTCCCTGTAAAGATAAGATTCTTCAACTGATCTTATCGCACGACGCTGTGTGACGTTGTAAATATGCAGCTTTGATTTGTGTTGCAGTAACGCGACAACCGTCGTCCGAGACAAATGTTTTTCGTTATTCCAACAATATTATTGATTTGCACAGCATAAGTCGTCTATGTATTGGAGACTTTCGTGCGCCGTCATCTTCGTGGTGGTGTTGTGGAGAGGTTGGCGAGTTCGTCGTTCGTCGTTCCTTGTTAGCTGCCGCGTCGTCAATGTTATCCGCTAACATCTGCTCGTTACGCTGTTCCCTGGTGCTCCGCAAGCTATCGTCGTACTTCAGAAGCCACCAGGAACTCGTCGTCGTATCGATTTCGGGTGCCCGTCGTATAGCAGCTGTAATCAACTTAAACGTAACGCGACGTCGTAAACGTAACACGTCGTACACCGTTCGTCCTTTCCGCGATTATATTTAGTCCTTCAAATCCCGGTACGAGCCCCCAAAATGTGGGATCGTTTGAAGGAAACAACTTTTAAAAACGAAATTAAAAGAGTTTAATAAAAATGAAAAAACGGAAAGAAAAAAGAACACAACTAGCAGCTAACCAATCACCTAACGCACTCCCAGTCGCTCAGTCATACCCGTTCATTCACAAAGATCTCTTCCAGTCATTCCCTCGCTTACGTCAGTCGTTCATTCAATGTTGCTATCATTCCCACATACATACGTGGAATTATTACTAAGAATTTTATTGATAATCCAACATCTTCCTTCAGAGTGTTCATTTTGCGTCACCAATGAGTTTGAAGTTAAGGTAATTTGCCCTAGCTCAATGTCTGAGACACCCTGTACATTTCTGTGGAGTTCAGATAAAGCAATTTTATTGGCTCTGCGACCCTGCATTTCTTCCGGGCAATTAATTTGTGCCCATTAATTAATTTTATCCTACGCTATAATTCTGAATTCTGAGTTAAATGTGTTTAATACGACGCTCAGAATTTCGACTGTTGGTTTTTTAAATATACAATGTTGACTTGGGTATACTCCTTAAAAATATGAAAATGTTTATTTGAACTAAGTTGTTGCTAAAACCTAAACAAAATTTATAGAGATTTGTTTGGAGTTCTGTTGAAACATATTTGAGAAAATAAAGAGAATCTTGCGGCGCTTGTTCACTGCCATCGAAATGAGAAAACTATAGAACTGTGTACAACGCAGTGGCAGAGTAGCCGACCATAGTCTATTTGGTAGACTATGTTGGATAGCCTGAATAAAACTATCTGTGCCAATTGTCAAGTAAACAGCTCTGCGTTTTGTACGTTTTAAATTGGCGTCATATTTTTAGTTCTGCTATCCGACGCCTGTGTCGCTGCTTGTTAGAAAACTTAGAAGCACTTTATTCACTTACGATGAAAATTCAAAGTTGAAGCAATGGCTAAATATTGAAAGCCCCTCTTCACCTGCTTCACCCCGTCGCAAAGTGGTGACGCTAGGCTTGTAACAATCCGAACTAGTAAACAAATCTATTGTCTTCTTATATCGATGTTCACTGCCGAATCTTCCATTTTCAGACATGTATATATGAATTAGTGAAAGCTTGGGGTTGCATTTGTAATGGCTGTAAGTTTCGAACATAAATATCCCTCTTAATTTAATACAATTATTTTCTGCCATAGTTTTTTAAAACTGTGTGACTTCCAGTCTTACGGGCACAGAGAGAATTTTGAAAATTGTGAGAAAGCAATAAAATCAGCCGTTAAAATATACGAACAACGTAAATAATCTTTAGAATTTGACGCTAACATTATTTTGAAATCTTCTTCAAAATAATTACTTACTACAAACCTCTTTTTAAGCTGATAGGACGAAGATCTGTAACCAACGAACAAGTTATTTTCAATGTGCAAATGAGCGACCTCTTTAAGAGGAAACACAAGGGCCGTTTTTCCATACAAACGTCGTCCCCTGTTTCCTCTCTGGATAATGCCAGAAGAGCAATTTTTTTTTCCAAAAAATCGATGGCCACTATTATGCATGTCCCTATGTTTTCCTTTTTTTCATAAATTCATTATTAAAAGAGATATGAACATTCAAAAACCTAAAAAATTGGCCAGATTTTCGGCTGCGTTCATACATTCAGAAAACAAATTTTACTAGATTATATAAAAAAAAGAAAAACATAGGAACACTGCCAAAGCCTTTCTTTAATTTTTAATGAAAAAAGTAGTTAAATCGGTTAAGTTTTGGAGAAGGAATCAGGGGTCTACGAATCGTTGATTTTGTGTACTTTAAATAGGTATTTTCAGTCCAAGCTGCGGCTGTCTCTATTGCGCTCTGCGGGGGGAGGCTTGATAGATGGAGGCAGCAATAGATTTTACAAATACCTATTTTTCAATTCTTTAGACCTTGGTGTTTCCTCTTAAGGTAAAATAATTCTAGCGACCTCGTGCGACCGTAACACTGCAGCGTGAATTTTTTTGCTGTCGCGACTCCGAAGGCTTCGAGACTCCCTGGGTGTCGCGACTTGCAGATTGAAAAGCACTGCTAAAGGTTGTTAAAAGCTACAAAGAACGTATTTATAAGTTGCAAACTGTAGCCAGCATAAAACAGAGTTTGTTTATTTGTTTATTTTGTTTATAAAATAGGAAGGCAAACAAGCAAGTGGGTCAACTGATGGTAAGCGATCACCACCGCCTATAGACACCTGCAACACCGAGGAGATTGCAGATGCGTTGCCAACCCAGAGGGCTAAGATGGAATACCTCTTGTGCCAGTAATTACACCGGCTGTTTTGCTCTCTACGCCGGAACACAACAGTGCAAGCACTGCTGCTTAGCGGCAGGATTAGCGAGCAAGATGGTGGTAGCGATCCGGACGGACCTTGCACAAGGTCCTACCACCCGCAAAAATATTATTATTATTATTACGTTATTTGTCCTCTTTCCGCAATTGAATCTTGTTAATGTATTTAGGTTTAACAAGTTATGGGAATTTATGGCAATGAACGTTTTTCTTTATTTTTTCCTTCTGTTTATGTAATAACAGAGTTGTTTCTGAAGAACTGTGCGTAAAAATCCAGAGTTTCTTGGCCCATTCTCGTTCCAAGGACCACTGAGGCATGTATTTATAAATCAAAATGCGTATGATTTGACAAGAGTGAACGTGTATTTTTTTATGATTTTAAGTAGCTCGAGCGTTGCCACATTTAAAGTAAGTTGCTATATTATACCAAAATTTATATATTAGAATAAATATCTCAAAACAATGTCACACCAATTGACCTAGTCCCGAACTAAGCAAAGCTTGTATGTACTATGGGTACTAGACAACGGATATACATACCTTTAACATCTAAGACTCGGGTACAAACATTCGTATTCAGCATACAAACATGTGCCCCTCCCAGGAATCAAACCCGGAACCTCTACTTACATAGAGGTTCTAGTTTAGAATATTTTTTATCTTTACCAGGGGGGTTCCACTCCGCACTGTAGGTACGTTCGACCGCTTTGCCTATGGCATAGTCAAATCGCAGTAGGCTGCCGGCTTGCCGCACGCTCGCTCGCTCGCTCGCTCCCGTCGTGTCAGTGTAATTGAAAACGAATGCCGCGCAACCCTAGCGTGTCGCCGGGAGTAACCGGGGGAAGGCGGGCGCGGGCGGCGCGGTCCTTTTGACTCGCGCCGCCTGGCGCATGGTGTATGAAGTAATACGAACTTTATATGCATATGAATAAAGTTGGAAGTCGTTTAATTGCGGTCGTAATAGAGAAGTTTCTGTACGTTATTCTATCTTTACATAATAAACAACAATGTCGTCGTATCTTCAACCACTTACTCCTAAGTCACGCAACGGATCTTGATAAAACTTTCGGTTTAGTTTAAAGATTTTTTACAGAACATTTTCATGTCTCATCATCATCATCAGCCTATATTCGTCCACTGCTGGACATAGGCCTCTCCCATGGCACGCCACTGAGCACGATCCTCGGCCACTCTCATCCAGCTCTTGCCATTTTCATGTCTATTACGTTCTATCTAAGTTTATATTAGTAAATTGCCCTGTGCGGAGCTAGGTCGCTATTAAAATATTTAAAATACATAAGAATCCAAATACCTTCTGTTTCCATGATTCTGAGGGAAAACATTCTAGAAATGGAGACATAGCGCCCTTGGTCTTCAATTACTTGATATTTGTCTGGCAGTTCCTTAATTTCGGCGGCGCCCGCGGCCCGCTGTTTTCTTAGGACTCCAACACAGCATCCACAAAAAATCTATTAAGGTTGACGTGAATGGCCCTAATTGAATCCCGGCCCAACTAGTGGGTACGGCGACGCAGTGTTGCCAGATCTCCTGATTTTTCGGGGGATTTACTGATTTTTCCAGAATTCTACTGATCTATTGATTGTAACTAAAAATCTAGTGATTTTTTCAAATAAACTTAAATATCTCAGGACAATTCACACCAATTGACCTAGTCCCAAGCTAAGCAAACCTTGTGTTATGGGTACTAGACAACGGATATATACATACTTAAATCGATAGATACATTCTTAAATACATATATCATCCAAGACTCGGGTACAAACATTTGCCCTTCCCGGGAATCGAACTCGGAACCTCTAGTTTCACAGTCAAGGTCACTAACCACTAGGCTATCCGGTCGTCTGCTAAATACTAGCTTTTTTTTTAAAAATATGATATGTAATAAAAAACCTGATTGAAATGACACACAAAATTATCATAGTTCAGTTGGCACTATAAAATTGTCATCATAAAATGGACTTAACGGGGTGGACACATAGTTAATCTTGCTCCCCAGTCAACCGAAAATGATTACATGACTAAATTAAATATCACTTAATAGGATTCATGGAAAAAGCGATACCATCTTTATTTCACTTATGCGTATTTGTTTATGGTATTTACAAATTGGTTATTTTTAACAAAAATGCATGTACTTATTACGTTTATCGGGACTTAAACGCGATAATAAACTGTCTATTTCTTTATCTACACATATATCATAAATGCTCTATAATGCGTTCAGAATCCGTAGGCAATGACCAGCATTATAACAACCAATAATATTATAAGATTTTTTCTAATTTGTTTCTATATTTGTTCAAATTCATTTTTATTTACATTTTTTTATTGTGTACAGACTATAGATATTTAATAGGTACGTAGCACTAGTAGCTAGTAGCAATGCAGGTCATTGCCCTATGGCTTCTGAACCCATCATAGAGTCATTATGATATATGTGTAGATAAAGTAATGTATGCAACTGTACATGATTAGGTCTTAAACACTCGTGTGTATTATGAAACTCGCTAACGCTCGTTTCATAAAACCACACTCGTGTTTTAAGACCCCTCATTATGCAACAGTTGCATAAACTACTATTACCTCGACGTTTCAGCCGTATTGCAGCGGCCGTGGTCACGAGCTGACTATAAAAATATATAGTAAGTGTGAAAATCGCGAAAGTTTAAATAAAAAAATCAAAAATGCATCTACTGATTTTTTATAGTTGCATCTTCTGATTTTCCAAAAATGGACCTGGCAACACTGGGCGTGCGGCACAGATTTGTCCAATCCTTTATTGTCAGTCTCTGGGAAGCCCACAAAGTTGCCAATGAGACATCGATTTGCGCGGAAGCTTATTAAATATCAGCCAATCGATGCTCGGGGAATCGGAGCGTCTTTACAGGAATTAGCGACCAGGCGAGACACTTTGCTTAATATTTGTTACTAACTTTTTCCATTCCGCGATATTTCGCCGTGGGCTTAGCGAGTTGTTAAGTCCCCGAAGGCGGGAGATTATGAGCGTGTCGGAAACACAAAAGTAGATTTCCAAAAAGTGCCTAGAAAGTTTCGGCTTGCTAACGGTGTTTATTCTGGCAGTGAGATAATTTTAAATAAGCCTGTTGTATGAAAAATACATACTAAATTATGTAATATCAGTTTCGTAACGGTCTTGCAACTGAAACTGATATTCATTATTCTAGTATACAATGTTTTTGATTTTAACCCATATTTATAACATTACTAGCTTTTGCCCGTGACTTCGTCCGCGTAGACTTGTTTAATTGAATCAAGCAAACGTGCACCCAACATGCAATCTGCAATATTTCCTGGACAAATGAATGAGAATTAGTTGCTTTGCTGCTCATGACGTCACGGCGGCGTATAACTCACTTATCGCTATCCCTTGGTAACTATGCGTTTTTACAGGATAAAAGTATCCTGTGTGTTAATATAGGTTATTAAACTATGTGTGTGCCTTCATCCAAATCCATTTTGTAGTTTTTACGTAAAAAAAGTAACAAATATCCATCCATTTACATGTACATTTTTTCTATTATTTTATTATTATTATTATATTAGTGATCCTATTATGAAACTCGCTAACGCTCGTTTCATTAAACCACACTTGTGTTTTAAGACCCCTCATTATGCAACAGTTGCATAAAATACTATTACTAACGGTACAATGTTTTCATTTTGACCGACCTACTTAATTTAGGACCAATACTTAAAATAATCTCGTCACGTTTATAATTGACAGTCAAACAGACAAACGGGCAGCAAAGTGTTTGTATAAGGATTTTTTTTATTAAGGTACGGAACCATAAAAAGATATACCTACCATGCAAATATCGGGTGGTAGGACCTTGTGCAAGGTCCGTCCGGATCGCTAAAACTATCTTGATCGCTAATCCAGCCGCTAAGCAGCAGTGCCTGTACTGCTGTGTTCCGGCGTGTAGAGCAAGACAGCCGGTGTAATTACTGGCACAAAGGGTATTCCATCTTAGCCCCTGGGTTGGCAACGCATTTGCATTCTCTTTGTTGTTGCGGGTGTCTATGTACACTTACCATCAGGTGACCCACTTGCTTGTTTGCCTTCCTATTTCATAAAAAATCTATAAATTACGTTTTGGTACTCTTAGCAAACGACATAATTATTAACATTCAAAATGAGGTAAGGTATTCATCAAAAATGTTTCTAATTTATATTTAAAATGTGCGTTTTAAGACGTACAATATCCTCGGAGCTTCCTTTTAACATTGTTCGAGTTGACGGATAGTTGGAAGGGTACATCCATCATTGTTATTGAAAAGGTGAAAACATTGTTATTCGCTGAGAATTCTCGGTACGTGAGTCAAAGTTCTGAAGCCGTTACGCACCCCATTCGCATTCGAACCCGAGAATTTATGATCCGAAGTTAAATGCGTAAGGGTGATTACGCACTGAGTCTGATCCGATATATGTATGTATACTACATTTTTTTTATGAAATAGGAAGGCAAACAAGCAAGTGAGTCACCTGATATTAAGTTTACACCACCGCCTATAGACACCAAAGCGATTGCAGATGCGTTGCTAACCCAGAGGGCTAAGATGGAATACCTCTTGTGCCAGTAATGTCGCCGGCTGTCTTGCTCTCCACGCTGGAACACGATAGTGCAAGCACTGCTGCTTAGCGGCAAGATTTGCGAGCAAGATGGTGGCAGCTATCCGGGCGGACCTTGCGCAAGGTCCTACCACCCGCAAAGTTAGTCCAGTGACTCAACGAACCAAAGTGAGTCTTGGCTTACGATAACTTCACTTGGACGCCATGGCGATATCGCGGGCCACGTATCCAAACAGTTTATATTCATTAATTTTCCCAATGTAAATATTTTCTTAAGTTATTGTTTGTACGTATTATGTATACGGCATCCTTTGTTTCGGACCACAGTTTGTGAATTCGGATCAAACGCAGTGCGTAAATATAAAGGTGGCGACTGACTTGTAACCTTTGCTTGTAATGTACCGTTCACGGCGATCGTGTTACATTACAGCTACGCGGCGAACGCTCGCCTTGAGCGCTCTGTTCGTTTGTGCTCCATTCTGTTTCAAAATGTCGGATATGGAGGTTGCGTGTGCTTCACTTATTTTACTAAGTTGCTATCTAAAAAACAAGAAGAATTTCAATTATAATTTAATTTCAAGAATAATTTCAGAATTTCAAATTTCATCAGATAATTCTACCCACGAATCGTTTTTTTTAAACTTATTGAAGTGATGTTGATGCGTGGGATCCCACAGTATTTCCCTATCTCTGTATTCGTCAATAAACAATAGAACTTTTTCCCTATCCCATTCCATATTTTATACAGCTTTTAAAATCCAGTTCCAAAATACAATCACTGGAGAAGTGCACTCGCGGCGACTTGCGAACCTGTACTGACTTGTAATGTAACATTCGCGTAAAAACCGACAGCTGAGTGGAGCACGCGGTGCTCGCGTCGAGCGGCTCGGCTCGCCGCGCTGACTGCTGTAATGCTCGGGTTGTATCATGTTACATTACACCGAAATGTTACAAGTCAGTCGCTACCTTTAGAGCACTGCCACACTTTCGGAATGATAGAACATTTTATGTAAAACACCCGGTATTCTCACAAAGTATAATAGAAGCTTCTGGTAATTTCCGACGACAAAGGATTTCAGTTACGTTTCCATTTCTAGCAGTTTATTTGTGTATTGTTTTAGTGGGAAATTGTTTTAGACATCTGACGCTTTTTTTAAGCTTTTTCTTAAGTGGAGTGTGAACCCAGCCCGAAAAAACCGCTCCCCATACAAACGGCGATAACGTTTTCCACCCTCTAAACCTTAACCTATGGCAATGATTTTTTGGTATGTTGTCGTTATGTCTAGGAACTAGGTTTGTATGTTTTGATTTTTTTTATATTCTTTATAGATTTGACAATATTTGCATTTTAGGAGTTTCATACAAAACATAAAAACGTCAATATTTTTGAAACTATTAAGAATATTTAGAAAAACCAAAAGATAAAACCTAGTTCTAGAGCATAATGACAACATACTAAAAAATCATGGCAATAGGTTAAGGTTTAGGGGGTGGAAAACGTTTTCTCCGTTTTGAATGGAGAGCGCTGGGTTCACACTCCTTTTAAGTGAGACGTCGAAACCCAAACAATTTAGTTTTATTTTGTTATCTGAACAAACTTAAAAGAAGCCGTCGAGACTGTCTTTGTACGGTTTTACCGTGCGACTACGTGAGATGTATAGTCAACCAAGTAATTGATTGACCAGTTTTGAACCTCATTCCTTTGTAGTACGGTCGAAAGATGGTCAAGCAATTTCTTGGTCGACTATTCATAAATGTCTATCTATTCGTGTGCCATCATCTGCCTTTGTGTGATGTGACCCGTCTACGTGTAATACACAGAAATATCTATCTATTTATGTGTGACTGTCTATCTTTGTGTGATGTGACCGTACGTCTATGAGTGATGCACGTAAATGTCTATCTATTTACGTGTGACTGTCTATCTTTGTGTAATGTGACCGTACGTCTATGAGTGATGTACATAAATGTCTATCTATTTATGTGCGACTGTCTATCTTTGTGTGATATGACCGTACGTCTATGAGTGATGCACGTAAATGTCTATCTATTTATGTGTGACTGTCTATCTTTGTGTGATATGACCGTACGTCTATGAGTGATGTACATAAATGTCTATATATTTATGTGTGACTGTCTATCTTTGTGTGATGTGACCGTACGTCTATGAGTGATGTACATAAATATTTATCTATTTATCCTCGAGTAATGCAGTCTACGAGTGATACCTGGACGGGGTCCAGGAATTATCACAATAATGATGCACTGAGGTTCTTATCTTGTTTTTGTGGTTGTGTTTTGCCTTTTTTACATCTGACCACAGACCTGTTGTAGGTTTGTTTTAGCAATATTTTGATACTGCGGGTTTTTTTTTATACAACATAGGAAGGCAAACAAGCAAGTGGGTCACCTGATGGTAAGTGATCACCACCGCCTATAGACACCTGCAACAACAAAGAGAGTGCATATGCGTTGCCAACCCAGAGGGCTAAGATGGAATACCTCTTGTGCCAGTAATTACACCGGCTGTCTTGCTCTCCACGCCGGAACACAACAGTGCAAGCACTGCTGCTTAGCGGCAGGATTAGCGAGCAAGATGGTGGTAGCGATCCGGACGGACCTTGCACAAGGTCCTACCACCCGCAAACCCTGCGGTACTGTAAATGCAGACTAATCAGCTTCTAAATAAACATGAGGGATATCCCTTAGGGCTCGGGGCGAGGTGCCCTTTGATACGCAATATTGTTACACTTTTGTCAAATTTAGATCTTTTTTTACACATTTGCCGCCAGAAGAGAGGGTTATGTTTTTCGAGTGTATCTATGTCTATTTCTTTGGCACGCGCTGCAGCCTAAATGGCTTGATGGATTTGGCCGGGTGAGGTGTCGTTGGATTCGTTTTAATTGGAGGAGTGGCGTTGGCTATAGAATGTCAATATGGCGTCGGCGAAGCGAAATAGTGGGGAAAGCCACAATTTTTTTTAGTTATTCAGGTACTTTAACCCTAATTGTATCCGTACGAAGCCGGGGCGAGTGGCTAGTTTTATGTAAAAAAAACAGGCCAAGAGCAAGTCGGACTCGCGCACCAAGGGTTCCGACATCTACAACGTCTAGTGTCGCATTTTTGCTTTGCAAGACCAAAAATTATTTCTTTTTTGTTTATTAATTACAAATTTACGGTTTTCGAATTAATTATTTTATTTGTTCTGTGAGACCTTGCTTCTTGCCAAATTTCATAGTTCTAGGTCAGCGGGAAGTACTCCATAGGTTTTTGAGTGTCTTGCGAATGTATGAAACATGCGTCATAAACGGCCGTATCTTTGGATTCCGTTGAATTATAAGTTCGATTTTTTCACGGCTCTAAGGGATTGCAGACTTGAGTATTTGATATTAATTTCAACTCAATACCTCTACGTGTTCTTGAGAAAAATGGTCTTGACAGACAGACCGACATACAAGAAAGTGATCTTATAAGGGTTCCGTTGTTCCTTTTGAGGTAAGGAACCCTAAAAACGAACTTTGGAGGACTATAATATTTTTTGCTAATGGAAAGAACACTGATAATGTCTGCGTTACTAGCGAACAGTACCATTACCATGAGTTTCTATCGAAAATTCGTATTACGTTACTACAGTCGATAGCGGTTAAATACGCCCCCATTTGTCAGTGAAAGAGTTAACCATAGTCGATACGGTATTTTTCGATGACATGTGTCAAATTTGCGACTCATGGTACCAATATTCTACGGCAACAGCTACAAAACGTTAGACACTGACGTTCAGATTTCGATAGGTAATTTACCGTTGGACTCATACTAGTGATCTTTAGTTATCTAAGTGAGCGCTAGAGGCGCTGTGCAATTTCCCATACGAATCGTTTTACGCTGTCGCAAGCGAGTATGGTTACGGCTAGGTGCACTGTACTCATGGTAAGGTTACAGACTAGTTCTGGAAATCTTTGACGTCACTAGAGACAAAGTTGAGATCGAATTATCGCCATTTTGATCCGATTTGGTCGCTCCAGCACTAAACATCTGGAACAAATCTTTTTAGATAAAACGCTAATAAATTTCAACTTATTACATTTCATATTCCCATTATTTTTACTTTCAGGTACTTTTTACCATTTTTAATAGGTACCTAGTATTTTTACGTGGCATTGAGTGAGGGGCTCCGCCCTGTAGTTACGCTCGACCGCTTTGCCTATGGCATAGGCAAATCGCAGTAGGCAGTCGGCATGCCGCGCGCTCGCTCGCTCGCCCCCGCCGTTCCAGTGCGTGAAAACGAATGCCGCGCAACCCTAGCGTGTCGCCGGGAGTAGCGGGGGGAAGTCGGGCGCGGGCGGCGAAAAATGAGGGCAGTGGCAGGACTTGAACCTGCAACATCAGCATTCCGTGCCTGCCGTGCGTGGTTTTTTTTTTTTCATTGTGTTGTCATTACAATTTTAATTTAATAATTTGAATGTTAAAACATTTAAAAATAAAATCGAAAGAAATTTCGGTTACCTAAATTTTATAACAAAAACGGCGCCATCTCTCGTCAGCTGTCGGTAGCTGTAAAGGTACCCAGTTGAATATGATAACTTGTTAAAAAGTTTCATATAGATGACACCGAGGGTAGTTGTACCCTTAAAATCAATAATGGAATGACATAAAAATTCGCAGGGTATGGCAGAGGCAGTGTGGCGAAACTGGAAAACGCAAGGCACGGAATGCTGATGTTGCAGGTTCAAGTCCTGCCATTGCCCTAATTTTTCTTTGTGTTGTCATTACAATTTTAATACACTATTTCTATTTTTCTATGATGGGCACCCCTTAAAAAAGGACACTTTCTCTCAATTCCGTCTTTAATTGTCACCTAAGCCTTTGACTATATCGCCGCCGTTCCACCAAGTATTTTTTATACTTTGTCATATATAGTATTTACCGAGTATTTCCGCCCCGTCCGCAACTCGGGGCTATTAAGTGGAGGCAGTGTTCCGCGTCAGCGAACTCCGGCTTCGGATGTTTCTTAGTACTAGGTATGAATACTCTAGATATAGCCATTTTGTAGGCTTTCGAGTGAAATCAACTGTCATGACTACCTTCGTTAGAGCAGATTTCCTCTGCAAAAGACCATACATCGCCGGTATAAATATTTTTGCAGAGATCCGTAGGCGGTTGGATCTGGGGCACTATAAATAATGGTACTTATTAACGTACAGAAACCTCTCTATTACGAACGCGATTAAACGAAATCCGACTTTATTGACACGCACAAGAAGTTCGCTTTAATTCATACACATGCGCCAGGCGGCGCGAGTCAAAAGGAGCGCACAGCCCGCGTCCGCCTTCCCCCCGCTACTCCCGGCGACACGTTAGGGTTGCGCGGCATTCGTTTTCAATTACACTGACACGGCGCGAGCGAGCGGGCGCGCGGCGAGCCGAAAACCTACTGCGATTTGCCTACGTACAATGTAAAGAAAGAAGCAGATAAATATGAAAAGATACACTGAAAAAACATAACCCTTCCTTTTGGCTTTGCCGTAGTCGGGTAAAAAGGGACAACCGGACTAGTTAGGTTAATAGTGATTTTGGTTAATGGTAATAAAATTTCATTTAAATTAACAAAACTATTTGCTACTGATAAACTTGATGATTTATTTACAAATCAAGAGATAGGTTAAGGTGTAACAATTAGTTCGGTAGACGCTTTTTTTTGTATAATAGGTTAACAAAACTTTTGTTACGTGGAACAAAATTGTTTTGTCTGTTTATAGTAATAGTGTAGATGTGGACCTTTTTTTTTATGAAATAGGAAGGCAAACAAGCATGTGGGTCACCTGATGGTAAGTGATCACCACCGCCTATAGACACCCGCCTTACTAAAGGGATTGCAGATGTGTTGCCAACCCAGAGGGCTAAGATGGAATACCTCTCGTGCCAGTAATTACACCGGCTGTCTTGCTCTCCATGCCGGAACAATAGTGCAAGCACTGCTGCCTAGCGGCAGGATTAGGGAGCAAGATGGTGGTAACTATCCGGACGGATCATGCACTAGGTCCTGCCTAACAAAACCTAGGTAAAATGTGGACCTAGAAACATTTCACCGTTAAAAGTACTAGGGTAGCATATATTCACAAGGGGCTGTCTAGGACTGGTGCGCCGGCATATTGAAAGCTATACAAAAGTGTGTGTTCGTGCGATCGGCACCGGCCTCTTAACTGAAGCCACTTGACCGGGTTTTATTCCCAGCGCCATTAAATACCGAAGGGCTTGGCATTATTACGAACTAGCTTTAGCATCCGGCTTCGGCCGCTATCCCGCGGGAATTATGCATTTTTATGGAATAAAAAGTACCATATGTCTTAATTCAAGGTGCAAGCTACCTGTGTTCCAAATTTCATCGAAATCCGTTTAGCTGTTTTAGCTGTAGTAACAAAAATGTAAGTCACACACAATATAATATTAGTGTGACTAGCTTTAACATGCGGTTTCACCCGCTATCTCACGGGAACTATGTATTTTTATGGAAAGAAAAGTATCATATAAACCGGGGTATAGGCAGAGGGGTTCCATTCCGCACTTCCGCACCGCCTTGCCTATGGCATAGGCAAATCGCAGTAGGCTGTCGGCTTGCCGCGCGCTCGCTCGCTCGCCCCCGCCGTGTCAGTGTAATTGAAAACGAATGCCGCGCAACCCTAGCGTGTCGCCGGGAGTAGCGGGGGGAAGGCGGGCGCGGGCGGCGCGTTCCTTTTGACTCGCGCCGCCTGGCGCATGGTGTATGAGGTAATACGAACTTTTTGAGAGTGTGAATGTAGTTAGAAGTCGTTTAATCGCGGTTGTAAAAGAAAAGTTTCGGTACGTTAGTACTATTATTTATTCTGTGGTATAGGCTAACTCCATTCCAAATTTCATCCAAATCCGTCGAGCCGTTTTACGTGAAATATAAAAAACATCAAAATAACCGTTCCAATGCTTGACATGTATTATCAAACCGTAATTAGAACCGTGGTCACTTGATGGTAAGTGATCACCACGGCCCATAGACACCCGCAACACTGAAGGTATTGCAGATGCGTTGCCAACCCAGATGGCTAAGATGGAATACCTCTTGTGCCAGTAACTGCACCGGTTGAGGTGAGGCGGTGGTGATCACTTACCATCAGTTGACCCGCTTGCTCGTTTGCTTTTTATGTTGTACAAAAAATATATATATGTACTTTCTGTTATGTTAACACCGGTATCCTGTAAGAGAATGGTACTTGGGTGGTAGGACCTTGTGCAAGGTCCGTCCGGATCGCTACCACCATCTTGCTCGCTAATCCTGCCGCTAAGCAGCAGTGCTTGCACTGTTGTGTTCCGGCGTGGAGAGCAAGACAGCCGGTGTAATTACTGGCACAAGAGGTATTCCATCTTAGCCCTCTGGGTTAGTAACGCATCTGCAATCTTCTTGGTGCTGCGGGTGTCTATAGGCGGTGGTAGTCACTTTCCATCAGGTGACCCATTTGCTTGTTTGCCTTCCTATTTTATATTTAAAAAACAACTACACCGCTCGACCCAAACTCAATCAATAACTGGCTCAGTGTGCCTCTGCTACTCTTGCTACTGCGGTTCGGGTAGTATTTTTAACTTCCCAATATATTCCGTGTTAAGATTATAATAATAGATTTCAACCTCTTCACCTATACTTATAGTCCGGTCAACAGAGACTGGCTAATCCTACTAATATAATAAACGCGAAGTTTGTAAGTATGGATGGATGTTTGTTAGTCTTCCACGTAAAAACTACTGAATGGATCCAAATCCATTCCATCATTTTTTTTTTAATAGCCTGTTGATGTGTCCCACTGCTGGGCAAAGGCCTCTCCTTTTGACCTCCACAACTCCCTATTTGATGCAGTATCTGGCCAGCACCTATCATACGCGTCCAAATCGTCGCGCCATCGCCGTCTTGGTCTGCCTCGTCGACGCTGCCCGTTCTGCGGCACCCACCAAGTGACTGCGTGAGCCCACCTCTGTGGGTGCATCCAACAGACGTGTCCGGCCCAATCCCATTTTAGGTTAGCAGTCTTTTTACCAACGTCAGCCAAGCGAGTTTTGGAGCGCAGAGTGGTGTTCCGGATTTTATCTATCCTCTTTACTCCAAATCAATTATATCCTGGATTAACACATATGATACTTTTTATCCCGTAAAAATGCATAGTTCCCACGGGATAGCGATAAGCGAGTTATACGCCGCCGTGGCGTCATGAGCAGCAAAGCAACTAATTCTCGCTGATTAATTTGTTCAGGAAATATTGCAGATTGCATGTTGGGGGCACCTTTGCTTGATTCAATTAAACAAGTCTACGCGGACGAAGTCACGGGCAAAAGCTAGTAATTTATTAAGTTTCGCTGCAAATACTTTTTTACAAATAGTATTGAAGCAGCGCCGTCGGTCCGACAGACTGACAGCGCGAGCGATTGTCGATTTATTGTACTTTTTGTTCGACTTTTGATGCGGTCATATTTTAAACGCTGACTATAAGTCCATTACTAATAGGTCTGTACTTGCAACGGTTGACAAAATAGGCAAGTCTAAACAAATAGGCAAAGACGCCTTTGTGCGGTGGTAGGACCTTGTGCAAGGTCCGCCCGGATCGCTACCACCATCTTGCTCGCTAATCCTGCCGCTAAGCAGCAGTGCTTGCACTGTTGTGTTCCGGCGTGGAGAGCAAAACAGCCGGTGTAATTACTGCCACAAGAGGTATTTCATCTTAGCCATCTGGGTTGGCAACGCATCTGCACTGTCTTTGTTGTTGCAGGTGTCTATAGGCGGTGGTGATCACTTACCATCAGGTGACCCACTTGCTTGTTTGCCTTCCTGTGTTGTATAAAAAAAAAGACAGATTCTTAATGTCATTAATGAAAATTATATTTGGATTAGCGTTGATAACTTGGGCGAAGATGACTGTGACGACATACAGACAGAAAAACCGACATAGCAGAACTTCAGGGTTTCTAGTTTAATTGCGGGATTAAAAAAACGAATTATTGTCAAGCACTCTATTTAATAGAAGCTTTTTTGATTGTACTATTGTTTTATATGCGTCTACGCATGTCCGTGCAGTGCGTGTGTTCATATTTCAAGATGTATCGACTAAAGGTGAATTTTCATACAGTATCAGATAAAAAGATAAACATTATTAAAAATAATTCGTTGAGCGATATATTACTTCAGCCGTTTTTAGGGTTCCACACTGCGGGTGCGGGTGGTAGGACCTTGTGCAAGGTCCGTCCGGATCGCTACCACCATCTTGCTCGCTAATCCTGCCGCTAAGCAACAGTGCTTGCACTGTTGTGTTCCGGCGTGGAGAGCAAGACAGCCGGTGTAATTACTGGCACAAGAGGTATTCCATCTTAGCCCTCTGAGTCGGCAACGCATCTGCACTCTCTTTGTTGTTGCAGGTGTCTATAGGCGGTGGTGATCGCTTACCCTCAGGTCACCCACTAGCTTGTTTGCCGTCCTATGTTGTATAAAAAAAAAAGCCCAACTGGACCCTTTTGACTTTGACTTTGACTCCGCAGTCTGTTCGTCTATCATAGAGCCTAAGTATATAGTATCATATACTTTGTGATAGGGCTGTATCTTTTAAGCAGTAATAGATTGGTCCTTGAAATTTTTACATAGTGTGTATTACCGCTAATAGCCGCTAAAAACCAACAAAAAAAAAACAGGTCTTCCCATTCAAAGTGTTTTTGAATATGCACCATCTAGTATCAGACCGCGTTAAGAATAGGATTGAAGAGTAACGTCAGCACACTGTCGTTTCATAGATATAGGCAGGGGGGTTCCACTCCGCACTGTATGTACGCTCGACCGCCTTGCCTATAGCATAGGAAAATCGCAGTAGGTTGTCGGATGGTCGCGCGCTCGCTCGCTCGCCCCCGCCGTGTCAGTGTAATTGAAAACGAATGCCGCGCAACCCTAACGTGTCGACGGGAGTTGCGGGGGGAAGGCGGGCGCGGGCGGCGCGTTCCTTTTGACTCGCACCGCTTGGCGCATGGTGTAAGAAGTATGAAGTAATACGAACTTTTTATGCGTGTGAATAAAGTTGGCATTCGTTTAATCGCGGTCATAAAAGAGAAGTTTCCGCACTTTATATTTATTTATTGTAACGCCATATGTTGTAGAGTAATTAATAAATATTATTATTATAAGCTCACGCCTGTTTCCCTTTGGGGTAGGCAGAGACCACAGAACGCCGTTTGCTCCGGTCCTGGCATACTTCCCTCGCTTCCTCTACACACGTTCCTCTCTTTATACATGCTAGGCGGTTACGGGTACTTCTAATTCTGCCTGTCTTTAGGACGTCGCCAATTTGATCAACGAACGTACGCCGAATTAATAAATAATTAATAATTATTATTGGTAGTGCTATATATTGCACGATGATACGGAACCCTCTGTGCGAGTCCGACTCTCACTTGGCCGCTTTGGGTTAAAAGATGGAGCAATAGTTAGTAGTTTTGACGGCCGGATAGCCTAGTGGTTAGTGACCCTGACCATGAAGCTTGAGGTACCGGGTTCGATTCCCGGGAGGGGCAAATGTTTGTAGATGTTTGTGCCCGAGTCGTGGTTGTTATATGAATTTAAGTATATATTTATCTATTTAAGTATGTATGTTGTCTAGTACCCATAACACAAGCAGCTTTAGTTGCATACTTTGGGACTAAGTCAATTGGTGTTAATTGTCCCAAAATATTATAATTATTATGTATGTCTTTCCCATTCACGGGACAATAGTGCCCCGGACCTTTGGGAGGCGTGCGCGGAGCCGAAGCCAACACGTAGAGGCCCTTTAGACAATTTAATGAAATGTGATGAGTATACCGGGCGGATGCTGCCCTGCCCGCATCATAGGGACACGAGCAGAGCCAGCCCCCGCCAGGCGTATAGACTATTGTGGAAAGATGGGACCTAAACCATACAAGACTACAGGGGGAAAACGATGGACTAATGACTGGGCTATTGCGTGAGACATCCGGACATCTGCCAAATAAAAATGTCTCAAATAAAAGTGATCTTGGCAGACGGTGACTCGCCCTCCGTTAGATGGGCCCCCTTTAAAAGCGACATTTAAAATGGCTCAGAGGCAACACCGGTGCGGAAGGCTAAGGGTAGAGAGGTGTCATTGTACTTTTAACTTATCGCCAACTCGCCTTATTATTATTATTATAGTTAACCTTCATTATGCTATGTTATAAAAGCGTCTGCTACGTTACGCGGGTGCACGGAGCGGGTGCACGCCTATTGAACAAATAGTATGAGCGCGCACCCGCACCCGCGCCAGTTAGCGGTCGCTCTCTTGCTATTTTTCTATAGGCGTGCGCACGCTTCGTGCGCCCGCGCAACTTAGCGGAAGCCCCAAGCTGCAGTTGCGTGGAACATAGACTTAGTGGAGGCTGCAGTTGCGTGGGACAAAGTTATAGTTTAGAGCACTTAATTATTTAAACTTGATGGGTTTTTGTACTCAGATTTTTAAAAATTAAATTAAGTGCCATAGAGAGGAGACCGAGCCAAATAACTGAAAAAAAATAGGTTGTAGAATAAGTCTGCCGCAACTCTTGGGTTGCCAGGTGATATTATATTATTTTATCAACCTTTGATGAAGAACTAAAGCATGGATATAGCCTCAGTACATGTCAAGTGTACACACCCAAAACTGTCAAAATGGTTGGTGTGCGGTAGTAAAAAGAATAAAAAAAATATAAAAAAATTGAAAACCAACAGTGTAAAAAGTAAATGAAAACTGAAAATTTAAAATGCTATATAATGAATGACAACACAAAGAAAAATTAGGGTAACGGCAGGATTCGAACCTGCAACATCAGCATTCCGTGCCTTGCGTATTCCAGTTTCCGCCACATTACCGCTGCCATACCCTGCGAATTTTTCAATGTGCTTCGTCTTTACGGTCATTACAGTATTGGTATTTTTTCTTTGTGTTGTCATTCATTATATAGCATTTTAAATTTAATTTGAATGTAAAACAGAAAAATCGAAAATATTTTAAATTAAATAATTTCGATTACAATAATTTGAAAACTGAAAAGACTAAAACAAGACCAGTAGTCTGAAGTTCTGTTAAGTAATGTTGAATACCTACACCATTGCAATAGTTTCATGAACTTGAACAGTCGGAACCTATTCAATGATACCCCACTCAACATAGCTGTCGGCTTTCCTTTTTCTTTATCACAATATGGCGTCTGGCTGTCGCCATATTAAATTTTGATTATTGTTATGTCTTTAGTGACACTCGTAAGATCAAGACGAATCGATTAGCGTAAGAATCATCAAAATCAGGCCACGCGTTTGGTCTCTAGTTCGCTACAAAGGAACAAACATACAAACACATATAGGCTGATAAACACATTTTATCCTCCCTTGCGTCGCGCAGTCGGGTAAAAAGTAAAACGTAGATTGTACTGTCTGAATGTACAATTCAAGTTCAATTTTAAAACTCTTTCTACCTAAGCAATTTTTACAAAAAACTGGATGTAAATCAAGGAGCTGTGAAAGAAAAAAATAACATATTTAAAGTTTTATTTCAGGACAAATAGACCGATAAAAATGTTAATTAGTGACAAACATGTGAAGGTTCAATTAGTGACGCAATAACAATTAAATAATGGACAGTCAAGGCAATTGAAACACGTACCACCGTAGAACCTAGTTGAAGTGACATACGCATGGCATTTGTATGGCATAGCCTGGCGTTTAACGCGTCGCTTCATTGCAATAGGGTTCTAAGGTGGTACGTGAATATATTGTCCCTAATCTACACATTATAACACTTTTATACCTACCAAAATTTTCGCACAAATTTCAAAAAACTTAGGTTAAGGTATCGAGCCACCACACTCGTTCTACTAAAACTAAAAAGTTTGAAATAAACTACCTACATTAATAAATTAAAGGATTATAATAAGATCAAAAACCAGCGTGCGGTAAAAATAAATCACTTTAAAGAGTATAATTTGAAAAGTTTGGGCTATGTAGATAGCGCCTTGAAAGCGCTTTAACCGAGTTAAAATAATGGAGGTTCTCAATTCGTTTGGATCTTTCTGTAATGTATGTTCCCCGATTACTGGAAGAGAGCTGGACCGATTGAAAAAAAATGTATGAAAGGATATACTTTCTAGTTACTCCCATTGTCATCTGAAGAAATCGAAACTCTTCTCATATTACCGGTTATTTACTATTACGCATGCTGGTTTTTTTTATATTATACCTTACTTTAAAATATCATAATCAAACTATAACTCTATAATTTCGAAAGAAGTGGATGTGGAGATGTGTGTGGTGTGGTTAAAATGCGTAAATAAATAAATCCTTTAAGCACTGTACCGAAGACACCGGCAGCCTTCCCTGTCTGTCTACATACAATGAAAGCTGCCAGCTTCGGTCACTTGTGACGTCAAGCCTTTTGGACAGTTGCACAGACTAGGACCCCACGGACCGAGGGTCTCCACGCCGAATGGGACAAAGTCATATTCGGAGCCGAGACCCCTGTTTTAGTTATTTGCTTGCTATTCAACCTCCGCTGCAGCAGCTCGGGCGCCGTCCTCACTCAGTAAGCGCCTGTCTTTGCACGCCTGGCAATGGTGAGCAGTACGGCATTCGCGTTCGCTCAGCCTATCCATCATCATCATGTCTTTGCACGCCTCATCTAAAAAAAAATGCAGAGTATTTTTTTAATACAAAATAGGAAGTAAAACAAGCAAATCATGATAAGTCACCACTGTTCACACACCCGCAACACCAAGGAGATTGCAAATGCGTTGCGAAATCAGAGGGCTATGATGGAATACCTCTTGTGCCAGTAATTGCACCGGCTGTCTTGCTCTCCATGCCGGAAGACAACAATGCAAGCACTGCTGCTTAGCGATAGGATTAGCGAGCAAGATGGTAACGATCTAGACGGGATTTGCGCTAGGTCCTACCTACCACCCGCAGTTTTAATTATCTAACCATTATCAAGTTAAAAAAAAACATTTTATCTACATTTTGTCTTGTTAAAATCTACATTTTTCCACAAAAATATCTTTACTACGAATCTCAATGCGAGTACAAATGTTATTACCCCATAACGGATTTTTTAAATGTCAATTTTGAATGATTTTTTGTTTATAATTTTTTAATTTAAATTGACTATAGTATACGTTTCTGAAGTAATTTATTGACTTTAATTATGTAATTAAACAATGATAATGAATTAGGAATAATATTTGCGGACATGGATAATATGACTTTTAATTGTAATTATGATATACTTGATATAATCTCTTTGATTTCCTTTCTTTCCATGTGCATGGGCATGTTAGAGGAAACAAAAAATAGATTTGTACACCCACAAATCTATTTTTTGTTTCTTGCGGGTGGTAGGACCTTGTGCAAGGTCCGTCCGGATCGCTACCACCATCTTGCTCGCTAGTCCTGCCGCTAAGCAGCAGTGCTTGCACTGTTGTGTTCCGGCGTGGAGAGCAAGACACCTGTTGTAATTACTGCCACAAGAGGTATTCCATCTTAGCCCTCTGGGTTGGCAACGCATCTGCACTCTCTTTGTTGTTGCAGGTGTCTATAGGCGGTGGTGATCACGTACCATCAGGTGACCCACTTGCTTGTTTGCCTTCCTTGTTGTAATTACTGGCACAAGAGGTATTTCATCTTAGCCCTCTGGGTTGGCAACGCATCTGCACTCTCTTTGTTGTTGCAGGTGTCTATAGGCGGTGGTGATCACGTACCATCAGGTGACCCACTTGCTTGTTTGCCTTCCTATGCTGTATAAAAAAAAAACACTTGCGGGTACAGCATAGAGGCTCAGCATCTGTGGCAACCCTACCATCTGTCACTATACCTATGTTAAACAAATAAAACGTATTTCATTTACACTTTGGCCTTATATAAAGTGTCATCTGTATCAATTGACTTCTAAAGTGTCCAAATGATGAAGTTTTTGCTATTAAGCTACGGAACCTTGAAACAAGCGAATGGGAATTGTTCTTTACAGAGCGATCGTCCGCGACGACTGTTTGCAGCGATGTAGTTACGATACAGTAACGCTTCTAAATCACTTCAATGGCGTTGCAAACGCAACCAACGCTCTAAAGTGACGTTGCAAACGCAACCAACGCTCTAAAGTGACGTTGCTCTCGCGACCAACGTCCCAAAGTGGCATTGTTGTCGCGCGTTCAGAAACGCGCGGCTTTATCGCGGCAAAGAGTTGCGAAGGCACTACAGAATAAATAACGTACTGAAATGTCTCTTTACGACCGCGACTAAACGAATTCCAACTTTGTTCATACGCCTAAAAAGTTCAAAGCTCAACGCGCCGCCCGCGCTTGCGTTTCCCCCACTACTCCCGGCGACACGCTAGGGTTGCCCGGCATTCGTTTTCAATTACACTGACACGGCGGGGGCGAGCGAGCGAGCGCGCGGCAAGCCGACAGCCTACTGCGATTTACCTATGCCATATGCAAGCCGGTCGAGCGTACCTACAGTGCGGAGTGGAACCACCCTGACTAAAGTTAGGAAATAAACGAATACTGACCTAGCCAGCCCGCAGGCCACGCAATATACAATCCAGATATTTGAGCCGCGACCAGGAGAATTAATACCAGACACGCCTTCATTGTGGATTGTATAAATACTGAACACTGGAAACTGTTGCTTGTCTGCGACCCAATGCTCCGGTGCACCAGTTATATACGTCTCTAGCTGCCCTCTAACACCAGCTGATGGGTTGTGCAGCCATTGGCTCATTAGCGAACACCATAAACTACCAATTGACCGTGACATGAAACAAATAATCACAGTCAATGAGGTAATTATATCGCGACTGGCTTTCGCCAGCGATTTCGTCCGCATATATTTTTTTTTATGAAACAGGAAGGCAAACAAGCAAGTGGACACTTGATGGTAAGTGATCACTACCGCCTACAGACACCCACAACAAGGAGATTGCAGAGGTAGCCCTCTTGGTTCGCAACGCATTTGCAATCTCTTCTTAATCTTAGCGATGGAATACCTCTCGTGCCAGTAATTACACCGGCTGTCTTGCTCTTCGCGCTGGAACACAACAGTGCAAGCACTGCTGCTTAGCGGCAGGATTAGCGAGCAAGATGGTGGTAGCGATCCGGACGGACCTTGCACAAGGTCCTACCACCCGCATCTATATGAAACTTTTTAAAAGTTATCATATTCAACTGGGGACCTTTACAGCTACCGTCAGCTGACGAGAGATAACAGCCGGATAGATTTAGGTTAAATTTGACAGAACGATAGATCATGTCTTGGATTAAAACATAGGATACTCTTTATCCCCTAAATTCCTTTTAAAAATAATCATGTGCGGCCGAAACTGAGTTACGCTGCGTTTCCACCAGAGACGTGCGAGGATGCGTAGCGAGGGATGTGTTTGTTAAGAACCAGTGAGCCGTTTCCACCAGAGCTGTGCTGACCGAGGCGAGGTAAATGAAGCGATTCTATTGGTTCTTACAAACACATCCCTCGCTACGCATCCTCGCACATCTCTGGTGGAAAAGCAGCCTTAATTAACTTCGTTATTATATAGTTTAACAGTAGATCCATAACTAGGTACCATTAAAAATGACCTCGTCTTGTTTAGAGGCCAGTCCTTACTGACATAATTATACTTGTATTTTGGATCTTACACGGTCTACTAGCCTTAAGTACTCTGCGCTTATTAAATCTATACATACATGTACAGTTAGGCAATTTAGTTGGGTAGTAAAGTCTGAAACTATAAGTCATACAAAGATCTGTTCTTAGTGTACGGGCGTAGGAAAATTAAAGTCCATCAAATAATGCTCGTACGTTATAATTAGTAGTGGGAAAGGTAATGCAATACATATACGAATATCACTCGCGAGACGTAGGTATGATAGCGGCGCGAAGCGACGTGCTCCTGCTCCTGGCGACCGTTGCTAACTGCGGGGCGCCTCTTGTTCATACACGCGGCGCTGGTGCGGCCCGCGCCCCTCGTCCCTCGACAGGCCCGAACTCACGCGCATTCTTACAGTCGGCCATTCTGACGATGCTGCACGTCCCGGGTAGCCTGTTAGGGCCAATGAACCGACCGCCTAGGTCGGCTGATTAGTACGAGCTCTTAAACTCGCAAAAGAAGTTGAAAGACATATGCCAATACATTTGACATACAGACTCCCCCTTATTCATAAACGCTGCGTAAACTTTCCTTAGTTAACAAGTTTTATGTCTTTATTTGTCATTGTGACGTTTGCCCTCAAATATTTGTTAGCTTAAAAGATTAAAATGCTATGTAATTTAATTTAATAAATTGAATGTTAAAAACATTTTAAATAAAAATCGAAAGAAATTTCAGTTACAAAATTTTAAAAGATTGCTCTATTGTTATGAATAAGAGGGTAAGGCCATAAGGCACAGAAATGACACTTCTTAATGTGTCCGGCACTGTACGGATAACACGTATAAATGTGTTCTTTCCGATCCGACGACGCTACGCTAGGCATCTGTCGTTAGACGACACCGTATGAATGTGTCTGTCAGATGATGACACTGGAGGTGCCGACCCTGTTGTCTATCATCTGCGGATGACACGTTATTAATGTGTCTATCGACGGTAACGACACTGAGTATCTATCATGAGCGACGGACACTCTATTAACGTGTCCCTCAGCACATACGACACTCTGTATCTGCTACCAGTCCATGGAAGCTTCCAAACGACGACACCCATGCGGTATCTGTCTTCATGCATGTTCTTATATAGCGCTTTTAATTGAATAGGGTACCCCTAGCAAGCAATATTGCTATATCATCGGTTGCACCATCGGTTGGCCACGTGTCAGTGGCTCACAACCTGGCAACAGCATCTGCATTGAGCAGGTAAATATGATAGGTCAACGGTTGCAGCGGCCATGTGTCAGTGGCTCACAACCTGCCAGTAACATCTGCATTGAGCAGGTAAATATGATAGGTCATCGGTTGCAGCGGCCACAAGCAAGCGGCTCACAACACGAACAACAATATTAGCATTGAGCAAGTAAATGTGATAGATCATCGATTGATGCGGCCACGAGTCAGTGGCTCGCAACACGAACAACAACATTAGCATTGAGCAAGTAAATATGACAGATGAATATTACAGCAGCTACAAACAATAAGTAGCTCACAATCATCATCATCATCTCAGCCACAAGAAGTCCACTGTTGAACATAGGCCTCTTCCATAAGGGGGTTTTGCCATACTCACCACGCTTGGCAAGCGGGTTGGCGAGCTCACAATACTTTTTTTTTTATAACAATGCGTAGAAATCGTAATTTTTCATCGTTATTAAAACTACTTGCATTTTAAATAGTTGACAAATGAGTACTATAAGCCTTTTTTTTTTTAATCACTCGGGATGAGACACATGGTTGGTTAGTTAATACTTAGTAATGATCAAACCAGCTACCTGTTTTCAGGCGCACACATTATGGTACATCTAACATGTAACTTGGTATGCAGTACCCAGTGCCACGTACTTAACCAATGTACAATGCTTATAGTAACAGTTGTCACTTGCGTAAGCAACTTGAATAAAATATAAAATCCAAACATAAATTAGAATAACTCGCATCCTGTTATCAGAGTTGAAAGTTTATGCGCTAGGATATTGCAAGGGCCTAATCTTTCACAAGAACGTTCGCATAGGAACGACAGCACGAGATGGTGCTTTTGATTAGGTAGTGATAGCGATCATTTAATAAAATATTTTGCAAAAGGGGTCTTTTAAAGGGGTCTTCAAAACGCGGCATTAACTTACCGCTGCGTTACCCTCACCAGTACACCCGCCTTTCGGCCGGGACAAGATCGCCTTCGCTGAATGAGGTGCCCTCGCGCCCTTTTATCAAAGGCGGCCTGAGACCTGCGAGCAGCCTCTTGGATCCGGATGAGCGCCGGCCCAAAGAAGCCGATGTCCAGATCTCGTAGGCACGACGTTGTCTCCTGACAGTCGCGCCCCAAAAGCTATGCAGTAGCTCCAGTGGCGAATTCCCTGTGCTAAGATGTACATTAGAATTAAGCTTGTACCTTTTGTAAATATCCCTTCCAACGGTACTGGTCCTCTTGTCCAAGGTAAGCGACAAGGGAACTTAAAATAGAGTGGTTAAAATGGTCAATTTGAGTGATAGCTATCGGGCTAACAACTGCGGCCAGCACGTAGTTAATCTGCCTAATATGACAGTACCTTTTTAACTCATGGCAGGCAACAGCAACGCACAATTGCTGATTATACGGCTAGGCAATCTTAACATTTTAAAGAACTAGACAAACGTTTTTAATAACTTATCACGACCAGAATCACGTACCGCCTCATACTACTACCATTTTATCGCATCGGTCTTCACTATGGTTGGCATGACCGTTATTATGGTGAAAAGTTTGTATAAACGACCAACAGGACTGACGCAGTATCACTAATGGATTTTGCCCATTGTTTTTTTTTTCTATTTTTTTTATTTAGCTTACTTTATTTATTCAGTCAGTACAAAACAACGTTATAAATTGCACAGAATGTCAAATTACACGTTTAACACGTTAGTTTCAAGGCATATGCTCCCGCGCTGACCATAGAAGTTTACCTACTGTTTAACTGCTCCGTAGTCCTGTTGCATGCTCTCTACTATAAGAGCTCTATCTGTGCAACGCATAGCGGACTCAACAGAGCTACGACTCAACGCGTCCACGCAAGCCACGGACTTTCACGCGCGTTACTCCCGTCAAAGGAATACGTGTGTTTAGATTCACTTAGACCACGTCCACCGCAGAACATTGCAATCATTAGCAATAGTAATTTTAAACCAGCCAATACACTCAAAACTTTTGCAATAACATAACTAACATTTACATGTAGTTCGAAACTGTAATAATGTTAGGCGGTGGTCGTCTAACGATTAGCATAAGCAAACACAAGACGGTTTCTGTAGTAAAATACCACCACAGACCGATCTTCGGGTGAAATAATAGTAGTACTGGACGACTCACTAATGTGTCCTTAATATAAGGTAACTGTACCAGTTGTTGACACGCGTAGGACTTTTAACTTTTATTTTATTTGGCAATGCTTTTTGTTAGCTCAAACCAACGGTAAATCCTTACCCGTCAACAGCATGATAGGCAAATGCATAAAAGGCAAAATTACCCGTGTACTTTTTAAAAAACAGTTTTCAGGCTCATAAAAACTGCCTAACTTGATCTATGTCTTAGAGTTGTTTAAAGTCGCATCATTTAATTTACGATGGGCAGGCTTCAGTTCGCCGTCACACACTTCATGGTGTACGAGATACAAAGATGAATATTTGTTAAGACTGAGCGTCACGTTAGCGCCACAAGTTGGCTCTAAACTGCCCTTAGCAAAGGTTAAGATGTTCCGACCCGTTTATTTTCGAGTCAAAATAAGTCAAACTGTCATTTAAATAAGTTATCATCATCATCATCACTTCAGTCGAAAGACGTCCACTGCCAGACATAAGTTATGCTAAATTTAAACTTTAAAAGGCTAAGAATCCCGTTTATAGCGCGTTGGAACACTTTCACGTTAAACATATTCGAATAAAGACCGTTCGATACGATAAACGCAGTATAGTGTTCATCATTGATTTGAATGCAACAATAATAAGCCGATTAGATGCCAGGGACATGTAAAAACGCCCGCTTTTAACAGGCGGCCCCGTTGGTCAGAAGCAAGACCTGTATCAGACCAGGCGCGGCCAACCCCGCGCAACCACAAGAACACCGGCACACCCCAGCACTGAGGCCGCCGCGCGTGCGAGTGAATGCGACTTACACGGCAACCAATGAGGCACACAGTAGGGCGCTTGTTATATTTACTCTGTAATTAGACTCAAAAGGTTTTTTTTTATAGCGCGCGATAGTCGACGCGTATATATACGCGTGTCCATATAGTAGTTGATAACACTATAGACTATTATGTTATAACCGCTCGACATCCTCAAAAACATCGGGTATTTACTCAGTAAAATTAAATAAGCGTTATACATTATTATTATTAAGGTCTAAGGTGTTTAGTAATCAGTGTATGGTTGTCGATGATAGCGCCGATGTCTTGCGCAGACTCCGGTACCTACGATACAAGCGCGAGCGCGGGCCCCGCTCGAGGCCCCGTCGGCGCACACCTTAACGCACAACTCACCAACCGGTGTATCTTCGAACCATCAAAACTAATAATAACAATATTCGATTGATACCGAACCTCGAGGTTGAAATTTTTGTTACACAGAGCTTGTAATGGTAATGTACGAGTCGCCAAAATTGATAGGAGTTCCTACAGGGCGGTCGTTGACCTTTGCATTGGAACAATATTTCGGACTCCATGATAAATTTCAATGTTGTCTGGAAGAGATCGCTCCCAAGAGATAAGACCGCCTCTTGGACACCTATTTAAGATTTATCTGCAATTCAGTGAAATTGCTAACGTGGCGTTCAATAAAGCGTATTGTATTTTATAAATGATTTGTTGTATGAACCACCCGTGATAACTTCGCATTCGAATTATTATTATTGTATATTTATTTCAAATCTTATTATTATTATTATTGCCGTGAACCTTACGGACTTCAAGCTTTAGGCACTCTGTGATACCGAATACCTATGGCCCAACCTACCGCAGTACGTGCATTTTTTATCCGACTGCGTGACGCAAAGGAGGGCAATGTGTTTATCATTTTTGGTCTCCTTGGCTCGATTTACGACAAAAGGTGCAAAACGTTGTCTTATTACTCGCCGTATGACAGCGCTTTTTATTACAAACAATTACAACACGCTTTCTTGAAAGATGAATTTTATCTTTCAATGATAGAACTACTTCGACTGTACCTACGCAGCGACGATAGGTACTTTAGTGATTGGACATGGTCATTACAAAAGACCGTACGGACTTCGACTAGGTACTTCGCTTCCGACCGTCCTTAAGTATTATACTCGGCGGTGAACGGTGGCACGGTGGCGAAAAGTTTTAACAT
Source organism: Ditula angustiorana (assembly GCA_963691745.1). NCBI lineage: Eukaryota > Metazoa > Arthropoda > Insecta > Lepidoptera > Tortricidae > Ditula > Ditula angustiorana. Next base: position 553,782 of record OY829472.1, on the reverse strand, counting down.
TATAACATAAATCGCATATGACGTAATTACTCGGTTTTCTCGCAATATGAATTAGGTCACGTAAATTGTTTTAGACTTTCGCGATTTTCACACATAGTTATAACGTTATCGGGATCTAGACGCAATAAAAACATATTGATAATTTACCTCGACGTCTCGGCCATGCTTCAACGGCCGCGGTCACGAGTAGACCGCTGTTATAAATATAGGTCAAGTAACATAAACTAAGTATTGAATTTGCTCGTCTGAGACGGAAAAGCCACCATTAGGTAACTTTGACTTGAAATCTATCCAAGTCATATTTACGTCACTAAAGTTATCAAACTACAAGCAAGTATAACTTCTTAATTTTGACGAAGTAGGTATTGAAAATAGTCGGCAACGTCACCGTTACCAAGCACAATAGGTAATTCTATTATTATTACGACTATAGCCGTTTCGTCGGTTTAGATGTTAAGGTTATTACGGGTCAAATTCTGGTATCGGGTCGCTAAGACCTACATACCTCAGTGATGGTGGAACGACATACCCGGTATCCATGGGCGTTATAAACGCCACGCTCACTTGTGTCGACGGCGGCGGCGGCGCCCTGTAGCGGCGAACGGCGGCGGCGGCTCCCTCCCATGCGCGCGCAGTTGCGCACGCGTCAGGCAAGCCATGAGGCCACACCCGCCGTTGGCGGCGACGCCCTGACCGCCAAGACCACCTGGCGTCACGTGCTGTGATACCGGAGAACCTGAGCCAGCTGAGGGGCTGGCGCATCCGGCGTCAGCTCCACCGACGATGGTACTACATGTGGCACCGCTTGATGACCGGTGGCGGCAGGTGTCCGAGTACTCGTGACCTTCACGAGCCCCGTTGACACGCAGCACCAGGCATAGCGGCGTAGGGCGCACTTCCGTGCGCTCTTTGATGGCAGCAGGCACGCCGCTCGTACGCATCCCTTTCAAGGTCACGCACTCGTCGCTTTTATTACTCTTCTAAATTAAATAGAAGTTCACGGCGTATGCGGCAAAGTTCGTCGTCAATTGTTTCATACGTAAAAACAATACACAGAATACACTGCACACGACACACTCGCGAAAAATGGGTATTGTAAATACATTTCGCGTACGTATTAAATAGTAAGATAGGCGTTAATGTTCAATCCAACTTCTGAACTGTACGGGCGTAGGAAAATTAAAGTCCATCAAATAATGCTCGTACGTTATAATTAGTAGTGGGAAAGGTAATGCAATACATATACGAATATCACTCGCGAGACGTAGGTATGATAGCGGCGCGAAGCGACGTGCTCCTGCTCCTGGCGACCGTTGCTAACTGCGGGGCGCCTCTTGTTCATACACGCGGCGCTGGTGCGGCCCGCGCCCCTCGTCCCTCGACAGGCCCGAACTCACGCGCATTCTTACATTAGGAATCGTGTCATCGATGTTTCAGAGTTGCACATACTACCCATCTAAATGCCTCACTCGGTGAATATACAAGCACAGAGTAAATAATAAGTAGTAAAAACGAAATTCAACTTTATTAACACGCTAAAAAACTTCGTATTACTTCATACACCATGCGCCAGGCGGCGCGACTTAAAAGGAACGCGCGCCCGCTACTCCCGGCGACACGTTAGGGTTGTGCGGCATTCGTTTTCAATTACACTGACACGGCGGGGGCGAGTGAGCGAGCAAGCCGGCAGCCTATTGCGATTCCTATGCCATAGGCAAGACGGTGGAGCGTACCTACAGTGCAGTGGAATCCCCCTGATACAGGGTGTTAATCCGTGACGTACTGATAGAGATACTTAGGAAAGTCAAATATAGGTAAATTAGGTATAGTAAAAAGGCAGCCAACTCCTGAGTCTTGTCTTAAAATCAGTGACAGAGGTGAAGTAAAAGCTATCAGCACGACACGGATTATCCCCTCTTTACCGATCACCCTGTAGATATTATTGAAATCACCTCCAAAAATCGGACCACGCATCATTAATTTATTAAACAGTCCCTTGTTTATCATTTATATTCTCTGAAACGCAAATTAGTTTTTGAATTATTAAACAGCATCCAAAATTTAATGTTACACATTATTCACGTGCAATTTAGTTACAATACGTGAAGTATTTCAAAATGTTTATACCGATAAATGAATAAATTAAAATTGGTATTGAGTTAAAATTTAATATTGCGGTAAAGCGCCCATAAGACTGGCTGCATTTCCACGTCGGAATGCAACGCCAATGCGTTGGCCAAGAAATGCTCCAGCCCTATGGTCATGTGAGATTTCAATCAATTATGTTTTTAGCTGTCCGAAAAGTTTATGTGCGTCTAGGCTCTACGGCCCAACGTTTCAACGGCAAAAGCCGTAAATTTAGTCTCCTGTGAGCCCTGTTATTTTAGGTGTTACATATAAAACATGTCCAGTGCATTCAGCCTGCATGCAGGCGTGCAAACATTTTTGAAGAGTAAAAAAAAAGTTTTTTTTTTTATACAACAGGAAGGCAAACAAGCAAGTGGGTCACCTGATGGTAAGTGATCACCACCGCCTATAGACACCTGCAACAACAAAGAGAGTGCAGATGCGTTGCCAACCCAGAGGGCTAAGATGGAATACCTCTTGTGCCAGTAATTACACCGGCTGTCTTGCTCTCCACGCCGGAACACAACAGTGCAAGCACTGCTGCTTAGCGGCAGGATTAGCGAGCAAGATGGTGGTAGCGATCTGGACAGACCTTGCACAAGGCCTTACCACCCGCAAAAAAAAAGTAAAAATAAGTAAGCATGTCAAGGTAGTATAAATAATAATAATCAAGAACAAATAAATATTATAAAAGAAAATTAAATAATAATAATAATCCATCAAAACAATTTTAAAATTTAAGAAGACAGTCACGATCCAATATGTTCTAACACTAGAAGCATCTGTTCAGATACCAGGTACAGCCAAGGAAATTGAAACACGTACCACCGTAGAACCTAGTCGAAGAGACATACGCATGACATTTGTATGACATAGCCTGGCGTTTAACGCGTCGCGTCATTGCGATAGGGTTCTAAGGTAGTACGTGAACATATTTCCCCTACTGTACACGAAACCCTACACTGAGCATGGTCCGACATGCCTTCGTCCGGCTTTCCACCCAACAGCATCGTAACCGAATTAAATCGATTGACTTACGATGGTCCTGGCATTTCAGCACTTGGCGGGCCTCCTAGTGCACCCACTCAAACTCGCCCCACTCTCTACCCACGTCAACTCGCTTCGTAACTCAGTGCGGTTCGTTCTAACTACCCTAGAAGGAGAGAGACGCACTGAGTTACGTGGCGAGTTAACGCGTTGTCTCTGTGTCTAACTAATTCGCTTTCATAATCCAGCCAAGTCGATTTAAATCCATAAGCTTAAAGGGGACATGGAGCGTGTGCTCGTATGCGAGTTGTTTTCATTGCGCGGCTCGATTAATCCATCGATCACATCATACCTCAGTAGCCCGCAATGGTGGTAGGACCTTGTGCAAGGTCCGTCCGACCACTATCTGGCTTGCTAAACCAGCCACTAAGCAGCAGCGCTTACACTGTTGTGTTCCAGCGTGGAGAGCAAGACAGCCGGTGCAATTACTGGCACAAGAGGTATTCCAACCTAGCCCTCTGGGTTGGCAACGCATCTGCAATCTCTATGTGTGTCTATTGGTTGTGGTGACCATTTAACATCAGCGGGTCACCTGATCGTTAACTTAGCAAGATGTATCAACAATGGTAGCCTTACACCAGTAGATCTTTCTGAACGCTAGTATAATTAAATAAATAAATAAATATCTTGGGACAATTTACACCAATTGCCCCAAGCTAAGAATACCTTGTGTTATGGGTACTAGACAACGGATAAACATACTTATATATAGATAAATACATACTTAAATACAAATAACACCCATGACTCAGGTACAAACATTCGTGTTCGTCACACAAATATTTGCCCATACCAGGATTTGAACCCATAGGACCTCTTGCATCGGAAGCAGACACATGCACCACTGTACCAGGTCTGTCTAAATTAAATTTCCTCAAAGAATTCCCGGGCATATTTCGCACCGGGCGAAGATTTTTGTTTCATTTTTGTCTCAGTCCCCATGGGGCTCAAGGCAGCATTTTGAAGCGATGCATTTGCTATTGCAGTGGCGCGTGTGATGCAGTCTCAAGTTGTTTTGTAGTGTTCCCCGGCAAGCTTAGGGTTGCCACGTATCCCGAAGGAGAACTGGTCCCTTTTTGCAATTTGTCCTCCCATCCTACCAACTCCTCATATTACCTCCCGCCCTCCCAACTCCGCGTATGTCCTCCTAACTCCAAGTATGTGCTCCCAACTCCACGTACGCCTCCTAACTCTACGTATGTCTCCCAACTCTACGTATGTCCTCCAAACTCTGCGTATGGCCTCCCAACTCCACGTATGTCCTCCCAACTCCATGTATGTTCTCCCGTCCTCCCAACTCCATGTATGTCCTCCCGTCATACAAACTCTATAAATGTCCGTATGTCAGAGGTTATGTTTAACAGAGTTTTTTTTAAGTTGACGATATTTTTATATTTTAAACTAGCTGACCCGGCGAACTTTGTTCCGCCTTAGACGCCATAAATGAGCAGATTTTTGATTTTTTCTTTCATAAGAACCTTCTCCTGATAATAACGAACAGAACAAAAAAAGAATTAGCGAAATCGGTCCAGCCGTTCAGGCGTGATGTCGTGACCAAGGGAAATAGGGATTCATTTTTATATATATAGATTACACTCAACTGAAAACACTCGTTAACTTTATAGGTGTATGAATACATTGGTAATTCTACTTTAAAACCAATAAGTAAGAAAAGTATCCGGGAATTTATTTCCCATGATGTCAACACTAGAAAGAGGCAGATGACTATAGTTCGCGCCTTTCGCTTTGACCGTTTATGACCGTTTATCACCAGCGCGCAATCCCTCTAGGTCGTAGGTTCATGACTATTTTACACATATCATCTGACTTGACACCGACCATCGAGCAGACAACAATAGAGGGGTAATAATGGCTGATTAACTTTGCCATCATCATCATCATCATATCAGTTGGGAGACGCCCACTGCTGGGCATAGGACTTTGTCAACGCCACGTCAAATACAAAAATCGTAATTCACACACAGCCTTCTGCGAACAGACTTCATAACTAAGTACTAGCGATCGCGATTTGGAGGGGTACAATACGGTATTCTACTTAATGTCATTTTTTATTTTTAGTTGACGTCTATAACAATTTTGTTCTTTTATGCCATTTGATTTTTAAGTGGAGTACCGTATTGTGATGAAATATACATTAAAACCATCCGAAAAAGTCTCTAAATTAATAAAAAAATAAATATCTTGGGACAGTTAACACGAATTGGCTTAGTCCCAAAGTAAGCAACTAAAGCTGCTTGTGTTATGGGTACTAGACAACGGATATACTTATATAGATAAATATATACTTAAATACATATACCATCCACGACTCGGGTACAAACATTCATATTCATCATAAAGACATTTGACCCTCCCGGGATCTGAGCCCGGACCTCTAGCTTCATAGTCTGGGTCACTAACTACTAGGCTATCCGTGGCCCGTTTCACTAAGCTACAAGATACAATTTTACAAGTGTTAACCGGCAATATTGGTCAATAAAGACCTATGGCAATGGGCATAATGACCAATGTTGCCGGTTTAGACTTGTAAAATTGTAATTTGTAGCTTCGTGAAACGGGCCACCGGCCGTCTAAATGACAATGAACCTTATTAAAATCCATGGCGTGTATTAGAAAGAGAAGGCGGCCGAATTTACACTATAAGGATTTAGGACGGACAGGAATAGATAGCGTTTACAACTATGGTTGCAATACTGATAAGACTATGGTTACATCCCGACTTTGTAAGAGTATGGTCCTATTTCGCGGGTGGTAGGACCTTGTGAAAGGTCCGTCCAGATTGCTTCCACCTCCTTGCTCGCTAATCCAGCCGCTAAGCAGTGCTTGCACTGTTATGTTCCAGCATGGAGAGCAAGACAGCCGGTGAAATTACTGGCACAAGAGGTATTTCATCTCAGTTGGGTTGGCAAAGCATATGCAGTATCCTTGATGTTGCGGATGTCTATGGGTAGAGGTGATCACTATTCATCAGGTGACCCACTTGCTCGTTTGCCTTCCTATAATAAAAACCCGGTTTGTACTGCAACAAGCAACTTAATCTGATTTATTGGAATTAATTTCAAATAAAATAATTGATGTTTCCTCTTCATTGGTTATGCTCGATTACTCCCAGTGACTTGACTCGTGTATAGAGCCACTAATTGCGCCCCGTGCCCCCCGCAGGGGGGGGGGACACTCGCGACTTCTGTTTGAGTTTCCCTCTTCCGCCCTGATTGCGCGGGGCCCCCGGCGGACAGCTCCGTGTGTCTAGGTGGCATTATAATATTTTTTGGCGGCAAAATAAACATATTTGTTGACTATAATCATTTGAAAAAATACCGGAAGCAATCAAGACAACACAAATACCTACTCTTTATTGAATATCAATATCACAGCGAAAAAAGTTAATATAAATTACAAATTCAAAAAATTGCGGGTGGTAGGACCTTGTGCAAGGTGCCTCCGGATCGCTACCACCATCTCGCTCGCTAATCCTGCCGCTAAGCAGCAGTGCTTGCACTGTTGTGTTCCGGCGTGGAGAGCAAGACAGTCGGTGTAATTACTGGCATATTATTCCATCTTAGCCCTCTGGGTTGCAACGCATCTGCAATCTCTTTGGTGTTGCGGATGTCTATAGGCGGTGGTGATCACTTACCCTCATGTGACCCACCTGCTTGTTTGCCTTCCTATTTTATAAAAAAAATTAAATGCGTTTGGCAAACATCTAAAGTAAGGAAATTCTCCAAAAAGCTGTCTAGACTATATTTTTTATATTATAGTCGACAAACAGGCAAATGGTTCACTTGATGTTAAGTTACCGCCGATGGACACCTACAGCGCCACTGGGACTACAAGTGCTTTGCCGAAATTCCAAGAAGCGGTCCTTTTTACCATGGAGTGTTTTGTGAAGGTTTTGTGCCACAAAGATACAGACAATTTCTTAGTATTAATACACAATTTAATTGAAAATACGAAAAAAACCCTCTCGTACTACATATTTTGCTTTACGGTCGGTCGCCATATTGAAATATTATTTAGCCTATTTCACTCCTCCAATCAAGACAAATCCAACAATAACTCAGGGCCTCAGCTAATTCGGGCGAGTGCACGGAGCGGGTGCACGCCTATAGAAAAATAGTATGAGAGCGTCCGTTAACTCGCGGGGATGCGAGGGCGGGCTCTACTGGTCGATAGGCGTGCACCCGCCCGTCTTAGCGGAGGTCTTTAGGCTGCAGCGCGTGCCAAAGAAATAGACATACATACACTCGGGCTCATTCTATCGGTCGATAGGCGTGCACCCGCTTCGTGCACCCGCGCGGCTTAACGGAGGTCTTTAGGCTGTAGCGCGTGCCAAAGAAAATAGACATACAAACATACAATCGAAAAACATAACCGCTTCTGGGTGCGATCGGGTAAAAATATACATGTACAATATACAAGAAAAAATATTTTATCTTTACATAGACGCCCAATCCTCCTTGTAGGTACGTTCGGCCGCCTTGTCTACAGCGTAGGCAAATCGCAGTAGGTTGTCGGCTCGCTGCGCGCCCGCTCACTCGCTTTCGCTGTCAGTGTAATTGAAAACGAATGCGCCTCAATTCTAACGTGTCGCCGGAGGTTCCAGGGGGAAGAAAGGCGCGGGCGGCGCGTTCTTTTTGACACAAGCCGCCTGGCTACTGTGTGTGAAGTAATAGAAACTTTTCGGTTGTGTTAATAAAGTTGGAATTCGTTTAATGGCGGTCGAAAAAGAGAAGTTTCTGTACGTTAGCATTATAAGTACATAAGTTAAGGCCACATGTCATCAGCGGGGTCCTGTTTCGCCATCCTGACCTTTGTTTATTTGGAAGGTCGCATCGACCCATAATAGGTCCTTTCAGCTGAGTAATTGCATATTACAGGACTATGTCAGCGGTTTCCAGTAATTAGTGCCGCGAGTCCCCGCCAGATACATTAGGCTTCATTATACTGTCCCTTCCACCGGCAAATACTAGTGATAACATTTAGAAATACTAGGTAAATAAAATACTTAGTAAATAACATACTAGGCAAATAAAATACTTAGTAAATAAAATACTTAGTAAACGGTTTTACGCCTGTAATAGTATGAGCACCCGCGTGATTATCGGACGCTCTCATACTATTTGTCTATAGGTATGCACCCGCGCGACTAAGCGGGGCCCTTATATAGACTTTTTTGTAGTCATTATTGTAATAAATTTTTAATTTTAATTTTCATTTCATTTTCATTCATTTACTTTCTCATATTCATTTTCATAGAATATAGTATGTTATGGCAATGAATCTTTTTTATTATTTATTCTTATTCTTACACAAAGAATACTTGGTAAAAAATACTAGGTATAAAATACTAACTGAGCATACTTCGGCTCGTCTGAAATGAAGTGTTTGTTTTAGAAATTGCACTCGTGGTTTGTACGGCGTGTTGAACTAGCGTTTACACGCCTCCGGCGCATGTACGTTTTAACAGTAATAAAATAACGAATTTAGCTCGCAGCGCTTTTAGCAATGTACCCTACAAGTGGCGCCATCTCTCGTCGGCTAGCGGTCACTGCACACCCAGTTGAAAGACATACCTAACCACAGAAAAAATAAAGTACAGAAACTTGTCTTTTACGACTGCGATTAAACAAATTCCAACTTTATTCACACGATCAAAAAGTTCGTATTACTTCATACAACATGCGCCAGGCGGCGCGAGTCAAAAGGAACGCGCCGCCCGCGCCCGGCTCCCCACCGCTACTCCCGGCGACACGCTAGGGTTGCGCGGCATTCGTTTTCAATTGCACTGACACGCCGGGGGCGTGCATCCCGACAGCCTACTGCGATTTACCTATGCCATAGGCAAGGCAATCGAGCGTACCTACAGTGCGGAATGGAACCCCCCAGACCTAATTTGAAAAAGTTTTTCATAGATGACGCCGAGAGCGTTATACCTTAAAAATCAATAATGTAATGATCATAAAGAAAAAGCACATTGAAAAATTGGCAGTAGTCGCATTGCGTTGCGGGTTTTCGGCTTGCGGCGCGCCCGTTCGCCCTCGCTGTGTCAAAACGAATGCCGCGCAACCCTAACGTGTCGCCGTGAGTTGCGGGGTGAAAGCGGACGCGGCTGGCGTGTTCCTTTTGACGCGAGCCGCCTGGACTTTGTGTATGAAGTAATACGAACTTTCTGTGCGTGTCAATAAAGTTGGAATTCGTTTATTCGGCGTTAAAGAGATGTTTTGCGGGTGGTAGGACCTTGTGCAAGGACCGTCCGGATCGCTACCACCATCTTGCTCGCTAATCCCGCCGCTAAGTAGCAGTGCTTGCACTGTTGTGTTCCGGCGTGGAGAGCAAGACAGCCGGTGTAATTACTGGCACAAGAGGTATTCCATCTTAGCCCTCTGGGTTGGCACGCATCTGCAATCTTCTTGGTGTTGCGATTGTCTATAGGCGGTGGAGATCACTTACCATCAGGTGACCCACTTGCTTGTTTGCCTTCCTATGTTGTATAAATAAAAAAGTATCTGTATGTTAGTACTATTTATTCTGTGCTACATCGTCGAGCTCGTCGCTTTGTTGAGCTTGGTAAATCATTCTGGTCTAACATCACCGGCGGCCATCTTCAAAGTACCGGGCAGACTAAACAATGACAGCGTGGGTTTGTTTGCCTTGGCGAACGAAACAATGCCCACATAAATTGTTAAACGCGGACCTATTTATACACTATTTTGGGAACAAGTCAGCCCTAAGAGGTCTTTGTGAAACTTATGGGTTTGGTTACCCCAATTTCATCACTTCGGCGGTTTGAAATCCAGTAATGAAGTTGCCTGAAATTGTTCGAAGTTCAACTCGAAATAAACTTATGTATTTCATACATAATATACGCGACATATTTATATGTTAAAGCAAAGACCCAACCTCCTCCGCTTCCACACTTACGTACTTCTTAGGACAACAATTTATCACTTTTATACCATTCGATTTGAGAGTGGAATACCGTTGTCGTTGTCACCCGACATATGTTAGTTCGGTGAAAGTGGGGCCTGAAATATGTTGGTTTGGTGAAAGTGGGGTCTGAAATATGTTGGTTTGGTGAATTAGGGCCACTCCCTGTTTAATCTTTGGTGACCGTTCTAAATTTCGGCACTATCGACAGGAGGCGGGTTCTGTCGAGATTTACAAGTCTATCTAAAACTTTACAGTTTTACGGCCTTATCGAGTGTTTAAAAATATACCTACTTTTTTACTGTGTGTGTCAATGATATTATAATGCATGGGTGTACATTGTCATACTAAATGACAGAAGAAAAGCGGCCCGACATGAGAATACAGGTTGACGCCAATGTCACAAATGCAAATTATTATGTAGTTTACCATTTATAGTCATTGGATTTACAACTTTACGTCTAACTGCATAAAATCATTATTAGTGTATTCTCGTGTCGGGCCGTTTTTCTGCTGTCATTTAGTATGACACTGTACATCTATGCATTATAATATCATTGGTTATACACACACTTCTTTTAACTTAACGGTCCGTTAACGGACCTTTTTCAATGAAAGAAGATAAACTCCTCTTTCAATGACACGAAGAGAATCTATTTGTTTTTCGTCCTCGCGTCAGTTTGACAATTGACAAGAATCTTTGGAAATTTTAATTTCGATTTCAACTTCAAACCTGTATACGCTAGCGGTTATTCTAAGTTTTACGATTTCAACAACGCATTCATTCAAACAATACAATTTAACAAACCTTAACATTCTTAAGTTTCACCAAATTAAATCTCGACGCCGAAACTGTTCTTTTCCCATGAAACTAGCGAATATTGACTTAAGATCGTGACTAAGAAAAACCCATTTTTCGCCACGTCAAAACCGTGATATATTGTAAAAGTTACGTGAATATTAGACCCTACTACATTTTACTACGGATAGAAAGTGCCGCGTCTGATTACAGTGAAGTGAGTGACGTACGAAGTCCCTATACAACACCGACTTGAAAATAAGGGCTTTAAGTTTAATTCATCCCCTCTCTGCCTAACTAGTTTAACAGGAAAGGGATGAAAAGTGGAGACGAAAGATAAATTGACTTGGCCTGTTATGGTAGGAGAGTTCGCGCGCGGACGCCTGAGTGCTACGCGGCGTCAATGCTACGGATTGAAGTGAGTGCCACTGTTGTATGTTGTCAATGGTAGCTTACGTCTTGACCAAAACGTATGCCAGTGGTGCCAAAAGTAGCGCGTGGGCGCCTGGGTGCCACGGAGCTCCAATGCTACGGCAGAGTGGAGCGAGTGGCTCTGTTGTAGTATGTTGTCGATGGTAGCTTACGTCGTGACCAAAACGTATGCCAGTGGTGCCAAAGGTAACGCGTGGGCGCCTGGGTGCCACGGAGCTCCAATGCTACGGCGGAGTGGAGCGAGTGGCTCTGTTGTAGTATGTTGTCGATGGTAGCTTACGTCGTGACCAAAACGTATGCCAGTGGTGCCAAAGGTAGCGCGTGGGCGCCTGGGTGCCACGGAGCTCCAATGCTACGGCGGAGTGGAGCGAGTGGCTCTGTTGTAGTATGTTGTCGATGGTAGCTTACGTCGTGACCAAAACGTATGCCAGTGGTGCCAAAGGTAGCGCGTGGGCGCCTGGGTGCCACGGAGCTCCAATGCTACGGCGGAGTGGAGTGAGTGGCTCTGTTGTAGTATGTTGTCGATGGTAGCTTACGTCGTGACCAAAACGTATGCCAGTGGTGCCAAAGGTAGCGCGTGGGCGCCTGGGTGCCACGGAGCCCCAATGCTACAGCGGAGTGGAGCGAGTGGCTCTGTTGTAGTATGTTGTCGATGGTAGCTTACGTCGCGGCGTCGTTGTGACAAAATCAAACAATAAATAAAATTTGCGGGGGGTAAGGACCTTGTGCTAATTCCGTCCGGATAGTTACCACCACCTTGCTTGCTAAGTAGCAGTGCTTGCACTGTTTGTTCCGGCGTGGAGAGCAACAGCCGGCGCAATTACTGGCACAAGAGGTATTCCATCTTAGCCCTCTGGGTTGGCAATTTGCGTTAACTTTGGTGTTGCGGGTGTCTTTAGGCGGTGGTGATCACTTACCATCAGGTGACCCACTTGCTTGTTTCCTCCCTAAAAAAACATACGAATAAAATCATCGTTTATTTTTCAACTCTTACCTGAAATAGTTTGCCTCCGTCGCTCATAGGATTAGTGTGCGACAATTCAGTCGATACTCGTTCAATAATTTATCCCCATTGTCAGTGGCATTCCACTTTATCGTCCTGGACGGGGAGCGTAATTGACAGACTTTCACGGCTTACGTATTCAATTGACAGCTCTATCCATCTTCTGTACGCCAATTTGTCAAATTTCTCTGAGGCGGCGCCTTCATTCCTTTAATATTTGGATGTCTCGTTTTTAGGGTTCCGTACCCAAAAGGTAAAACGGGACCCTATTAAGACTCCGCTGTCCGTCCGTCTATCACCAGGCTGTATCTCATGAACCGTGATAGTTAGGAAGTTGAAATTTTCACAGATGATGTAATTCTGTTGCCGCTATGACAAGAAATACTAAAAAACAGAATAAAATAAATATTTATTGAGGCTTCCATACAACAGACATCATTATTTTGCCGTTTTTATAGATAATTTTTAGGAACCCTTTGTGTGTGAGTCAGAGTCGCACTTGGCCGGGCGCAATCTGCGGGTGAACCTCGTGGCAGCAGCCTCAGCGGACGGCGGACGACTGACTCCAGATACTCTTCAAGCTGGGCTGCTGTCACCAGGTTTCACAATGGCCAGTTACAGATATACAGATAATAAAAAGAGGCTTCCTCGTCCTTCACACTCACTGTGGTTTCTGTTTCAAACTTGTACGACTGTAATCTAATACTGTCTGTCTGTTGTTACAGGTGGAGTCTGAGAGCGGGGCGTCGCCGGCGCTGCCGCTGTGCCCCGCCGGCCGACCCGACGCCGACGCTCAGCCACTCCTCGGCGATGGTAAGTCCGTGTACCAACATTATCTATCCTCTCACACCATCGAAATGAGAAAACTATAGAACTGTGTACAGCGCAGTGGTAGAGTAGCCGACCAAAGTCTATTTGGTAGACTATGTTGGATAGCCTGAATAAAACTGTATGTGCCAATTGTCAAGTAAACAGCTTTGCGTTTTTTACGTTTTAAATTGGCGTCATATTTTTAGTTCTGCTATCCGACGCGTGTGTCGCTGCTAGTTAGAAAACTTAGAAGCACTTTATTCACTTACGATAAGATTCAAAGTTGAACCAATAGCTAAATATTGAAAGCCCCTCTTCACCTGCTTCACCCCGTCGCAAAGTGGTGACGCTAGGCTTGTAACAATCCGAACAAGTAGGCAGATCTATTGTCTTTTTATATCGATGTCTTACAACCGTGTGCAACCAATTTGACTCAAGGTCCTACCACCCGGTTTGCAGCGGTTGTCTATCGGTCTGTCAGTAAAAAACTCTTTGCTACGTATAGATCAGTACGTAAGGGATCTAAAACAAACAACCAAACAAATTAACTGCTCTTGCAACAGTTTCTAATTGAGAGTCGAAGTGATGGATTCACAAGCGGGCCCTGTTCAGCGTGCCATCCAATCAAACTTCATATTTGCACAGCATCCGCCATTTTCCCGGCACAGAGTACGGATTGCAGCGCGGTCGCTTTCAGCATTAAACGCTACTTGTGAGTGCTTTGGGATCAAAAGTCAAAATAATAGTCCTTTATTCAGGTTTATGATCAATGTGTGCTACCAGTGATGACTTATGGCACTGAAACGTGGCCGCTTACTATGGGCCTTATAAGAAAGCTCAAAGTCACGCAACGAGCTATGGAGAGGGCTATGCTTGGAGTTTCTCTGCGTGGTCGAATCAGAAATGAGGAGATCCGCAGACGAACGAAAGTAACCGACATAGCCCAGCGGATTAGCAAGTTGAAGTGGCAGTGGGCAGGGCACATAGCACGGAGAACTGATGGCCGATGGGGTCGAAAAGTTCTCGAATGGCGGCCGCGTATTGGCAAGCGCAGCGTAGGACGACCAGCCACAAGATGGTCCGATGACCTCATACAGGTGGCAGGAAGGCGCTGGTTGCATGCTGCTTCCAACCGGCCACTTTGGAAATCCATGGAGGAGGCCTATGTTCAACAGTGGACTTCTTGTGGCTGAGACGATGATGATGATGATTCAGGTTTATAAATGTTTGAAATTTTACCATGGTTAGATGCTACAAGAGTTTACACGTGAAGCGACGATGGCTGTCCCATATCTTATCACCGAGTGAGAACCACAACTTATTTATTTTAAGTAAATTCTACTGCAATTAAACTACATACATGCTTAGAATATTCGTTTCTAGGGCAGCGTTTGTTAACCTTTTTTGTCCACGGACCCCTTAGGAAATCAAGCACAATTTTATGGACCCCCTTAATAAAAAAAGTAGCAATAAATTTCGGACCTTTTATTTTACAACTAAAAATTACAAGACTTTTGGTGACATTTATTTATGACTAGCTGACCCGGCGAACTTTGTTCCGCCTTAACGCCATAAATGAGCAGATTTTTGTTTTTTTCTATCATAAGAACTTTCTCCTGATAATAACGAACAGAACAAAAAAAGAATTACCGAAATCGGTCCAGCCGTTCAGGCGTGATGTCGTGACCAAGGGAAATAGGGATTTATTTATATATATATAGATTATTAAATCGCACGCTTAGAATTAAAGCGACTCAATTCTGAATATGACATTTCTCAAAATTAAACCCTATGTCTTTTAATTAAGGTGATATTTTGGGACGTGTATTATTCAGAAATGGGTCACTTTAATTCTAAGCGTGCGAAATGGTCCATAGATAAGACTGCAGACCCTCATACCTATGCTCGCGGACCCCCAGAGGTCTACGTTAGGAAACTCTGTTCTAGGGTATAGTCGACCAAGTAACTGCTTGACCACTTTTGAACCTTACCCCTTTGTAATACGGTCGAAAAGTGGCCAATCAATTTCTTGGTCGACTATACATTTGCACCATGCAGTACATTCCAAAACTATAGCGACGTTTATTTTGCCATATTTTGATGCCAAATCTTGAGCCATTACATTTATTTTATAGAATTTTATTTCGGAGATAAAACAGAAACAAAGGTTACAAAAACCAACCGAAGTTATAAAGATATATACATTCGTTTCCTTTCACATATCTCATTAAGAACATAAAAAAAAAAAACAAGAAAATTGCACATTTAATACGACATGAGTGTCCATTACACAAAGCAAAGTATCAATGCGATGAGAAGGCTAAATATATATTTACATAAAAAAAACTGTCGGAGTGCTCCAATTTGAAGTAGTTTTTTTCGTTATTAGACTAAAGCTTACTTAATTCGACGCGTATATATATGAATTTTTGACTCTACGATTAAAACCATAAGTAATTAACGTTTTAACCGCTGATTTAACTTTCATCGGACATGTCCGTGGCGCCACCTATACATCTATGTGGCATTATGAAAATGAAAATAAAAAAATATTTTGCAAGTAGGCCATATAGGCTCTTTTACATGTCTGAATCTACTAGCGCTTCGGAAAATGGAAGATACTACTGAGAAGAAACGCCGCAAGAAACTCAGCAGTTTAATTTTTTTTCTTCTCTTTTCAAAACAGATTACAGTGCAATATACATAATTATCACTTACTTACATAACTATCACTTATTAGTCTAAATTACAAGACTGTGGCAAAACGAGTTGAATATTTTGAGCCCTAAATGGCGGTTAAAGACTGCGTGTTTATTAAGAAGTGTCTGCTCTGATTTTGTTTGTCTTGAGAGGCAGGGGTTAGCTAACTACCCTTCAGCTGGAGCCGTAGCTAATGTTCTACACGTTTACCGGTCTGTGGCACGTAGGACGTCGGTACACGTTTACCGGTGTGCCGCACGTCTGACGTTTAACACGTAGCACGTTATTTACGCCGGCTGCAATGTCTAAGGCGTCAGAGAATCTGCCACGTCCGAATGGTATAAACCATTTCTTTGATAAACAGAACTGGTGTGGAAACAACAAGCCAAGTTCGCGGATAGGACCTTGTATAAGGTCCGTTCGGATCGCTGCCATCTTACTAGCTAATCCTGCCGCTAAGCAGTGCTTGCACTGTTGTGTTCCGGCGTGGAGAGCAAGACAGCCGGTGCAATTACTAGCACAAGAGGTATTTCATCTTAGCCCTCTGGGTTGATAACGCATCTGCACTCTCTTTAGTGTTGCAGGTGTCTATAGGCGGTGGTGATCACTTACTATCAGGTGGCCCACTTGCTTGTTCTCCTTCCTATTTCATAAAAAAAGACATGCGCTCGAAACGTCCGGAATAAGATTCGCTACAACATACGCGATCTAAACCATTCAAATCGTTTTATTTCGAAATCAGCTCATTCATTGAAGTACAAAAGTCTTATATAAACAGGATTCAGGTAACCGGGCCCCGGGCCTCTCCTCCGATTTCAGAAAAAGCGCGCAATTATTGTAATTACACACATTAAAATTCCATCTACGTACAGAATCATCGCTTTTAAAACACATTTAACAAGAAAATTCTTTTACAAAGACCTCCCACCCTATACCGTATTCACTGGCAATAAGATTAAAAGCCGCTTGCTGAATTTTTGCTTATTCGTGAAAAAAAAATCAAATACCCTAATCCGATGAGCTTGTAATTCCGACTCTAAGTTGGTGAGGCTTGGCTGTGTTTTCGCTCGGTGACGATAACGTTTACCGAAAACCTTGAGGGTCGATCTCGGCACATTCGAAAAAGGAAATAAAGAAATATTTGAATTGCTAATTGGCCTGAGAGCGACACTCGCGAGAAAAATGGGGGTTTTATAGGGCTTAATGGTTTTCGCGACAAATTGCGGCACGAGACTACACGAAGCGTAAGACGCTAGCGTTTCGTGACTCCGCCCGCATGGCGAAAAGTGGCACGAGAGTGCACGGGGCATAAGACGCTAGCGCTCACCCGTGACACCGCCCGCATGGCAGCACGAATCTGCACAGAGCATTAGACGCTGCCACTTACCAGTTCCGCCACCCGCATGGCGAATAGCACCGAGAGACTGCACGAAACATTACATGCTAGCGTTTAGGGAACGTTCAAGTATTACGTAACGCAATTTTTGAAGATTTTTTGCCCCCCCCCCCTCCCCCCTTGTAACGCACCGTAACGTTTTTCTGTACCCCCCTCCCCCCCTCTAAACGTTACGTAACACTAAATGACAAAAAAAACATTAATGACAAAAACAACATTAAATGACGTACAATGCAATCTAGGGATTCCCCGTGAAATATAAACAAAAAGGTTTGCCAACTTGCGAGAACAAATAAAAAAAAAGGCGACCAGACTAATACAATCGAGGGATTCCCCGTAACGTAAATGAAAAGGGTTGGCAGTTTAAGAGTTTTAATTCGCTAATTTTTTAGAAACATGTTACGTAACGTGTTGTAAGAAAGACCCCCTCCCGCCCCTGTAAAGCATCGTAACGTTTTACGAGACCCCCCCCCCCCCAATTGCATTACGTAATACTTGAACGCTCCCTTACCCGTGACGCCATCCACATGGAAAATAGCAGCACGAGTCTGCACGGGACACTAGACGCTAGCGCTAACCCGTGACGCCGCCAGCATAGCGAATACGACACGCGGCGCCATTTTTTGTGAAAAAACATGTTAGGACCAATGCAAGCTTGATGAAACAGGGCCTAACCCCCTTATTCATAAACGCTTCGTAAACGTTTGTTAGTTAACATTTTTTATGTCGTCATCTGTCATTGTGACGTTTGCCCTCAAATGAAATATTGTTAAGTTTTTATGAATTACCTTTAGTGCCATAGTTAAGTTAATCGTGGCATTAATAGCGATCTATTTATATACTCGCTGCGTTCCCACGCCGCCATTGTGGCGCACACGCAGCTTCCTGGAACACAGCTAATTACTGCAATACCTAATATGACAACAATGGCAATGGCAGTGGTGTCAATGTCAAAGTCAAAATATCATCATCGACCTCCTAGCCCTTTTTGGGGCGAAATCAAAGATATTGTACAGTCATGGAATTTAATTTCCAACCCGCCTAAGGTTGAATATCGCATAGCAAACTGTCACCACAAGAGCTAACTAGAGCAAGACGTTAGTTTGACATATCGACCTTAATGCATTGAGAATTAATGTCTGACATTTTAATGACATGGGTAGGAAATTAAATTCTTTGACTGTACCGTAACTAAAGTAATAAATATCAGTTCTGTAACGGTTTTGTAACGATTTCATTACTAAACTAATATAAGGGCCAAAATTCTTTTTAGTGCCTAAAATGAAGATTAAAATGTAAAAACACTTTTACAAAATTGTAGATGTCTCGTAATATTTTCCTAGTAATTTTACGTTAGTTCTCAACCGGGCCCCAATTTTTATTATTAATTTTCCCACTATCCTGGGTTTTTTATTACAGAAAATTCTCATTTGGTACCCAAATTACCACTGCGTTACCAGTCCCCATGACTCTTCAAAAATAGTGTCCACTGCGTTACCAAACTATAGTATTTTTCTTATTCTGATCCCAAATATTTCTATAACAGTCATCATTCGGGTATGCCTATGTCATTCTGAATTTAAAGATAAAATGTTGTTTTAAGAATATCAGAATAATTAAAAAATATGCGTTAAAATGTACAAGGGACGTTTTTATAGGCATCAAAAAGAATTGTGGCCAATAAATCGTTACGAAAGTGTTACGAAACTGATATTAATTACTATCGTAAAGGTACATTTTGATTTCAACCCTTATCTTAGCACTTATCAGTCGTATCACAAGGGTATAAGGTCCAAAACTGGTTATAATTACTTAGTCAACTATACTGATAGACATACGGCCTTGGCCAAAAGTATTTTAGTATAATTTTTATATAACTTCTAAATAAAATCTTATTTACGAATTACAAAAATATCAGATGACGATATATTTACAGATATATCCACTGACCTATAAGTAATGGACTTCTAGTCAGTGTTTAAAAAATGGCCTTATCGAAAGAGGAGTAAAAAGAGGAGTAATTCGCACCTTTAGAATTAAAGCGACTCAATTCTAAATATGACATTTCCCAAAATTAAACCCTATGTCTTTTAATTAAGGTGAAATTTTGGGACGTGTATCAATGTCAATGTTTTTTTTATAAGTTGCCAGGCATATTTTTAGAAATGCAAGAATAAAAAAAACCTATTTGCGACAAAACTTTAATACAGTATGGCGACGTAGTAAGGTTGAAATTAAAGTAAATATAAAAAGTCAATTAAGAGTGTACATTTTGAATATTGGCGTCAACCTATTCTCATTTGTCGGACCATTTTTCGTATGACATTTAGTATGACATTGTACATCCATGCATTATAATATCGTTGGATATATCGTAATAATTTTCCCAATGTAAATATTTTCTGTATGTGTATAAAAATTAACTTGTCAGATGACGTATCACAAGGGCGGGTGGTAGGACCTTGTGCAAGGTCCGTCCGGATCACTACCACCATCTTGCTCGCTAAACCTGCCGCTAAGCAACAGTGCTTGCACTGTTGTGTTCCGGCGTGGAGACCAAGACAGCCGGTGTAATTACTGGCACACTAAGTATTCCATCTTAGCCCTCTGGGTTGGCAACGCATCTGCACTCTCTTTGTTGTGGCAGGTGTCTATAGGCGGTGGTGGTCGCTTACCATCAGGTGACCCACTTGCTTGTTTGCCTTCCTATGCTGTATAAAAAAAAAGTATAAGACGTAGAATATAATAAGTACTAATAAATTTAAAAAAATTAGAATTTAATTAGTATTCCAAGTAATATTTTAAGTAAGCGAAATAAAGCCAATTCAATTTTTTTTACAAAGATAGGCCATTTCAATTCAAAATTCGATATTTTTACGAAAAATACAGGAGTGCTCAATACTTTTGGCCAAGACTGCAAGGCTGTATCTTGTTTAAATGAACGAAAAACACTCAGTCTCCATATTAAGATGAGGTTTATTCAGCGAATGAAATACTCTGGGAGCTTCAGCGTGAACGCAACATCTCGTCTGTATTTTTAAGTAATTAGCCGTTCAGTTTCAATGAACGATTATTACGCTCCAGCTAGCGAAATGTGGCGTTTATTATTTTGTTATATCTTGTAAAAATTTCCGCGTAACGTTGGCGAAACAAAACCTTGCGTAGACGTGGCGAGGTCGCGCTAATACGCTATTTATTTTTATTTGAATGAATAATTTCTTAAGTGACCGGTAGATTAGCGGGAATGAAGTTTTATGCAGATTTTGACAGATGTAAATTAGTGGTTACAGTCAGTACTAGAAAATGGATACTAAAAGAAAAAGAATCCGTACAGACTTTTGCTTTTTAACCCTTCAGCTGCCATCCTACTAATATTATAAACGCGATAGTTTGTAAGTATTGATGGAGGTTTGTTACTCTTTCACGTAAAAACTACTGAATGGATTTAGATGAAATTTGGCACACACATAGTTTATAACCTGAATTAACACATAGGATACTTTTAGTCCCGTAAAAATGCAGTTCCCATGGGATAGCGATAAGTGAGTTATACGCCGCCGTGACGTCATGAGCAGCAATGCAACTAATTCTCATTAATTTGTCCAGGAAATATTGCAGATTGCATGTTGGGTGCACGTTTGCTTGATTCAATTAAACAAGTCTTCGCAGACGAAATCGCGGGCAAAAGATAGTTGTCTCATATTTAGGACACTATGTCCAGCTCATTTCGCCGCAGTCTCAGAATTACGACAAATGTCATATAGTTTATGTATAGATGGCGACAGAGACATGTCCGATGAAAATGTCTCAACAGTTAACTTTTTAATAGATTAATTAATAAAAATATGGTTTTAGCAGAGTGCGTGTATTCAGTAAAGGGTGACACGACACAGAATAAACAAAAAGGAATGTAGAAAAGACACATTCAAATAAATCATACACAAAATACTAATGTGTTTATAATTATAACATAAAACCAAGAAGGTTTAACAAGATTCGTGGTCGAGGGTGCAGAATAATTCTGACTAAAGCATAAGTCATAACAATTAAACGTATAAAAAATAAAACAGAAACAAATAATTAACAAAAATGTTGTTGACGTTCGTACTTTAGAGCTAAAAATAGCACACTGTGTAATCAATAAATTATTTACAAAAACAATAAGATTACGAACGTATTTTGTATAATTGCAGTCAACCATAATAATATATTTCTGTATCATTGTCATTTTTTAACTACAAATCGACATGCTACGGTCAAAATTAGAAACTACTAACTAAAATAATTAATATAACATTAGTAACAGCTGTGTAACGATTCAGATCAGTTTAAGAAACCGTTACTGAACTACATTAATAAAACGGATCACTCACTTATTTTTAAGTCGAGAAAAGCCCGACATGTTTCGGACCAGTCCGTGGTCCTTAATCATCGTGAGTGATCCGCTTTAGTTTTATTAATATGCCCGAGTCTCGCGGTAGTGTCATGTTAAAAAAGTTACTGAACTAATAAATCGTTACTAAACCGTTACGAAACTGATACTAATGGTTTTAGTAACAGTACAATGTTCTTGAATTTAACCTGTTAGTGTTTTGTTTTATCACTAATGAACATCAACCGTCACTTGTGAAAAATAAACGCAACAAATGCATTATAAAAAAAAGTTACATTTTCTATACAATGAACGCTCGATGCTCGTATCTGCAAATTTGATATCGTATGTCAGCCCACACAATTACAGCAAGAATTAAATTACAATCGCCAGCTTTTAGCACGGTCCGGCACAAAGCTCGACCACGCCTTTTGTAATTATCATTTTTTGTGAAAGCGCCAAACCGCCACGCCGAAAGCTCGGTATAACCCTTTGACAACCGCGTCCGGCTAAACGTACAACATGATGAGGTAGGTTAACCTGAAAAAAAGAATGATCGACATCGGACCACTCTATGTAAAATGATTTGCGTGGTCATACATCTGGGGGCACGGCAGTGCCCCCGCCAAGTCGAGCAAAAAAAAAGCGGCACGGCCGTACCATCCTTTTCTCGAAGCAGTTCAGGCCATTTTCGACCCCCTATAACTTCGTTGTGGATTAAACAAGAACCCTGTATTTTCAGAAACTAAGCAGGCATTGTATAAACACGGTATATTTCAAATTTCATTAAATTTGAACCAGTAGTTTGCCTTCTAAACACAAACAATCTAAACAATCTTATTTACTATAACATGAATTGCTAGTGAGTTACATTGTGTTTTCATGCGATGGCCAAGTCAATCTATTTTATTTAAACATAAAAGATTTTTAATATTAATGTGGTCACTACAAGATGTTGTTAGATTAGCTAATTACGTAAAAACTTAAGACAGAAGGTCCCTTAATTAGGGACTGAATAAGCCAACCGACTTGGTATAACATGGATATCACAACTTTTTACGGTAGAGAACTTAGTTGCGACACTTGTTTTTTTTACAAGTTTTGTTTTTGATGGCTAAAAATAACAAATACACGTTTATAGTAGTTTATGCAACTGCTATATAATGAGAGGCCCTGAAACACGAGTGTGGTTTTATGAAGCAAGCGTCAGTGAGTTTCATAATAGGACCACACTCGTGTTTTAAGACCCCTAATTATGCAACAGTTGCATAAAATACTATTATTTACACATATATCATTACAACAAAAACCGTAACAGAAAAAACCATCAAACGTCAGTTTGATTTTTTCACGGCTCTAAGAGACTTCAAACTTGAGTTTTTGATGTTAATTTCAATTCAATACCTCCACGCGTTCTTGAGAAAAATCGTCTTGACAGACAGACAGACGGATAACAGAATGATCCTATAAGGGTTCCGTTTTTTCTTTTGAGGTACGGAACCCTTGAAATGCATTTTTTATTACCTACTACTTAGTATTTGCTTGTGACCCACCCCGTAAAAAATGCTGCGTACGCCCATGGAGACTGCAGATGCGTTGCCAACTCAGAGGGCTAAGATGGAATAGCTCTTGTGCCAGTAATTGCACCGGCTGTCTTGCTCTCCACGCCGGAACATAATTATTCGGACAGCTTTACAAATAGCTGAACATTTTAATACTGTGTCGCTATCAGTAATGTGACAAATTCGAGCGACTCTCATTACATACGTTACTACGGCAAGGTTCTTAACCGTTTACTTCGGAAGCTGTTTGTAGATGAAACTATAATTTTAATGATACCCTTGTTTATCGAAATCTGCCAAGAGCCTTCCGATAATTAGAACGAAGAGGTTGAAATCCGAAAACTCTTGAACGGCTTCAGAGGCTCCGGCTGCTGGGTAAGATATTTACGGGAAATGCTGTTTCAAGGGCAAACGAACGAAAACCCGATTGTTTGCTAAGGGTAACTTATTTTATTTTAAATTTATGGCCTGTTTTCCGAATATTCGAACCGGGAATTCGGTAATAAATTCGAAGCTGCCCGTCTGTGACGTGGCGAGCGTTCAATTTTTATTTTTTATTAAAACATTGGGAGGCACGCGAGCAAGTGGTTCACCTGATGGTAAGTGGGCACCACATCACTGCATCGCAGATGTTATGCCAACCTAGAGGGTTAAGATGACTAATTATACCTCTTGTGCCAGTAATTGCACCGGCTGTCTTGCTTTCCACGCCGGAACACAATAGTGCAAGCAATGCTGCTTAGCGACAGGACTAGCAAGATGGTGGTAGCAATCCGGACGGACCTTGCACAAGGTCCTATCACCGATAGAATTATCATTAAGTTTTTTTGGGTTTCAGTATCCAAAGGGTGCCAGGAACTCTGTTATATCATAGCCTTTGCTGTGTGTCCGTCCGTCTGTCAGTCCGTCTATCTTTGCTTTTATCTATTACTACTATTAGTAACGTGTCCGTATAGACAAGTTTTATGAAATTAAAATTGTAATGACACAAAGAAAAAAAACGAAAAAAAAAAAACGGCAATGTGAGCGGCAGTGTGGCGAAACTGGAAAACGCAAGGCACGGAATGCTGATGTTGCAGGTTCAAGTCCTGCCATTGCTCTAATTTTTCTTTGTGTTGTCATTACAATTTTAATTTCATAATTTGAATGTTAAAAACATTTAAAAATAAAAATCGAAAGAAATTTCGGTTACAAAATTTAAAGACAAGTTTTAGCTTCATATTCGAAAAATGACGTACCTATCAGTTTTGTAAATTACTACATGCTATACTTAAAAAAATTCACAGAAAAATACTACGGCCGCTATAATAATAATGCGGGTGGTAGGACCTTGTGCATGGTCTGTCCGGATCGCTACCACCATCTTACTCGATAATCCCGCCGCTAAGCAGCAGTGCTTGCACTGTTGTATTCCGGCGTGGAGAGCAAGACAGCCGGTGCAATTACTAGCACAAGAGGTATTCCATCTTAGCCCTCTGGGTTGGCAACGCGTCCGCAGTCCCTTCGATGTTGCGGGTGTCTATAGGCGGTGGTGTACACTTACTATCAGGTAACCCACTTGCTTGTTTGCCTTCCTATTTCATAAAAAAAATAAGAGTGTGTCGCCACCCGCGCTGTATGTAGCGCGATAGAGCGTTTCCGCGACGCACGCCCGTCGTCATTTTATTACTCGTGATAATTCGATAAATAATGATCGTAGAAGAAAACTAAAACACAGTTTTTTTTCTTTTAACCGATCGTATCGATTTTGGAAATAAATTAAGTCATTAGAATACCGTATTGGTTCATTTACAGGAAGTTGTTATCAGGCAATCTTTCTGGCTCTTGCTTGTAAGCCTATAATCTGGATTAACCTCCCCCTGTGCAAACAGTCGCAAATTCGTGTACATGAATTTTGCCTGTCTCATAAACGTACATACTTTTCTGTAAGCTCATCCATATTTAACTTGTCCTTTCATACCTGCCTATAAGCAATGGACTTCTAGTCAGCGTTTAAAATATGGCCCCAATCAAGAGTCGAACAACAGTACAACAAATCGACAATCGCTCGCGCTGTCAATCTGTCGGACCGACGGCGCTGCTGTCAATACTATTATTTTGTAAAAAAAAACCTATTTGCAACGAAACTTAATAAATTATTACTTTATGCCGTTAGACGTAAAGTTGTAAGTCCAATGACTATAAATGGTGAACTAATAATTTGCTTCTGTAACATTGGCGTCAACCTGTATTCTCATATCGGGGCGTATGTTTTAGAATTTGTCCCCTTCAGGAACGACAAAGGGATCTAAGTCCATACAGCCATGCCTTACTTGTGCTTAAGTCTTTTTTTAATCGAATTTTATACAAGATTTTTAGAGATATAGATAAATCGTGACTTATTATCTCGATAATAGTTCTGTTCTGTTCTTTATCCATTACTGTTCTATAATATGTTCAAAAACAGTAGGAAATGACCGGCATTATTACAACCAATTCGCTCATCCCTATTAAAAATGTCGGATCTGCAAATCGGTCGGTATTTATACCGACATTATTAACGAATGCTTAAGCAAGATCAGACGTTTTTAATCTACGCATTTCATAAATTATACATTAAATCTAATATTTATTTGCGGGGGGGGTGAAAGTTACCGTAATTCAAGGTCTATTAATGACATATACAAAAAATGGCAAATTTGCAGATCCGACATTTTTAATAGGGAGGGGCGAATTTTATTATAACTTTCTTTTCTGTGGTAGAAGGTAAAATCTGTACTTTAATTTTCATTACAGTATCGATTTCTGTAACGTTATGAGGTTAAATTTGAAACAGCTTTCAAAACTCAAGTGGGTCTGTATTCCAGTATCCTTAGATATTAATACAGTTATCAATTCGAAACGTCAACTCAGTATGTTTTTTTAATTTAAACGCACGACATTTGATCTCGAGTGACATGACAATAGGGATCATTCGTTTGTCTATGATTTAAAAAAAAACGTTCGTTTTGACGGATGGATCGAATTATCGCCATTACTGTTGTCATTCGTGTGTTGGTTTTTTGCTGTTACGGTTTTTTGCAGTTATGATTTGTCGCACGCTTAGTATTAAAGCGACCCATTTCTGAATTATACACTTCCCAAAATATCACCTTAACTAAAAGGCATAGGGTTTAATTTTGGGATATGTCATATTCAGAATTGAGTCTCTTTAATACTAAGCGTGCGATGTGTGTAGGTAAAGTAATGTATGCAACTGTATAATATATAATTAGGCCTTAAAACACGAGTGTGGTTTTATGGCCTTTCATTATATAGCAGTTGCATAAACTACTATTGTTAAATGAATGTAGTAACGCACCCTTTTGTTAACGGAAGCCGTTTCGCTTTAGGCTGACACCCGTAACCGTATTACCGCGGCACTCAGCTTGCGGTCGGCAGGCGCCGCTCACCAACTAACCTCGAAAACCACTTCATACGAATTGACGCGCATTACAATTTCAACCCTACCTTCAATGGGCACGGATGTTATTAACGCAATAAGACTGGTTAAGATAAGAGCTTGCGGAGGTTATGGGTGTTAGGCACGGATAAACCCTCGGAAGAGCAGTTATATCAGCTATCACGAACTTAGTGTGAACTATAAACGGCGCTGTGGCCCGACTTCGTTCAAATTTAATCATTTCACGCTTAAAATGTGAAATATAAGGTGCTAGCTGTGCCCGCGACTTTGTCCGCGTGGAATAATGTCTTTGGGTACAATGATATTATAATACATGGATGTACAGTGTCATACTAAATGACAGCAGAAAAACGCCCGACATGAGAATACAGGCCGACGCCAATGTTACAAATGCATATTTAATAATATGCATTTGTAATGGTGAACTATTGTCACCATTTATAACTATAGTCATTGGAATTACAACTTCACGTCTAACTGTATAAAATAATAATTTAGTAAGTTTCGTTGCAAATATTTTTTTTACAAAATAATAGTATTGACAGCAGCGCCGTCGGTCCGACAGACTGACAGCGCGAGCGATTGTCGTTTTGCTGAATTTGCTGTCGATTTGAACTAATAATTTGCATTTGTAAAATTGGCGTCAACCTGTATTCTCAAGTCGGGCCGTTTATCTGCTGTCATTTAGTATGACACTGTACATCCATGCATTATAATATCATTGGTTGCTATACTTGCTATAGATAAGTAATAGGCCCGCTCTTACTAAAGCTAAGCATACACCTTCGCGTTAGTGTTGCGAAAATATATCCAACTATCGATAGAATTTTTATAGTATCGTGACCTCGCAAAAAGTCTCAAAATCTATAGTTTCGATAGTAATTAAAATCCAATGCTACATGATTAATTTTTAAAATAAAAAAAAACTATGCAAAATTTTGTTAAAATAAATATGTCAATGGTATCGATACAATCGGTAGTATTATTTTTAAAATATCAATACTAATTAATAGATTCATTTCAACAAACTGGAACAAATTACTTTGTTATCACGGAGCAGCAAGAAAATTGGTTTAATAATGTTAACATCGACAATTTCGATAGTAGTAATAGTATTCATGCATATCGATAGTATTGGATTTTCATTACTACCGATACTATCGATAGATTTATCGATATTGCGACTTTTTTCATCAGCTCATTGTTCAAAGAAATACGTCAATGTATCGTTACTGTCGATAGGATAAGTTAATAAATATCAATACTATCGATAGTAGTAAAATACACTACTCAAAATAAAATAGGACACACTCGACTTTTCACATTAAAACAATAATACGAAAATGAGCCGCTACAGCATAGTTTTAAAGTATGGTTTTTTCAATTGTTTATACAAGAAATAAATAAATAAAAATCTACTTTCAAAAATGTATTAGAAAAAATACATTCTTTTTTATAAAATTTTTATAACCGAAATTTCTTTCGATTTTTTTAAAATGTTTTAACATTCAAATTATTAACCCAGTTGAATATGATAACTTGGTAAAAAATTTCATATAGATGACACCGAGGGTTGTTGTACCCTTAAAATCAATAATGTAATGACCGTAAGACGAAGCACATTAAAAATTCGCAGGGTATGGCAGAGGCAGTGTGGCGAAACTGGCAAATGCAAGGCACGGAATGCTGATGTTGCAGGTTCAAGCCCTGCCATTGCCCTAATTTTTCTTTGTGTTGTCATTACAATTTTAATTTACATTCTTTTTTGTTTTAATGCTGTTTTGAGTAGCTTAGTATTTATGCCTATCGATAGTATTGGATTTTAATTACTACCGATACTATCGATAGGCACGTCGACATTGTGACTATTTTTCAAGGTCGACTATCGATAGTCGAACTATCGATAGTCCAGCAGCACTACCTAGCGTTAGCTGTGTCAATGTTGACGATGTCAACTAGCCCCTTACTAGCTGTTTATTGGCCCCTGATCGAACCAAACTGGCCATCGGCAAAGCTGGCACACGGGGCAGGACAGTGAGGGTAGAGTACAGTACTAATGAAATTAAATTAAATTTTATTTGCAATAAATGTAGTAAATGTAGAAAATCCATACATTTAGACTTCAATAAGTCATGCAAAATGTTGGTACATGCAGGGGGGTTTCACTCCGCACGGTAGCTACGCTTGACCGCCTTGCCTATGGCATAGGCAAATCGCAGTTGGTTGTCGGCTCGCCGCGCGCCGGCTCGCACGCTCTCGCCGTGTCAGTGTAATTGAAAACGAATGCTGCGCAACCCTAACGTGTTGCCGGGAGTAGCGGGGGGAGGGCGGGCGCAGGTAGCGCGTTCCTTTTGAATCGCGCCGCCTGGCGCATGGTGTATGAAGTAATACTAACTTTTGGGGCGAGTTAATAAAGTTGGAATACGTTTAATCGCGGTCGTAAAAGAGGAGTTTCTGTACGTTATTTATTCTGTGACTGAGTTAAGTCCTAGGTGCATTTGAGTCCACGCAAGTTCGCCACAAGCCCCGGCGAGTAGGTACATCGGGCGGGCCATTAGCCTGGCCTTTCTGCCCACGGGCCGTAATAAACGGCAAGGATAATTTATTGGCGGTTGCTGTTATTATTTAATTTCCTGAAGATTACGCGCGGATTTGCCGGCGCTCGCCGGAATTAATGCTCCCGACCGATTTTAATTTTAATCAATCGCCTGTTAAACGTTTTTCACGGTGTTAGAAGAATGTTCTATTATATCTTTTGTATTATGATTCATAAGTCTTGAGAAAGGCATGGCTAAGACATTATTATTATAAGCTCACGCCTGTTTCCCTTTGGGGTAGGCAGATACCACAGCACGCCATTTGCCCCGGTCCTGGCATACTTCCCTCGCTTCCTCCACACACATTCCTCTCTTCGTACATGCTCGACGGTTCCGGGTACTTCTGATTTGACCTGTCTTCAGGACATCACAAATTTGGTCGACAAAAGTACGCCGAGGCCGCCCTCGACCCACTCGCCCCGTTACATCACCTTTATAAATTTGCTTACATAATCGCCTTTCATCCAGTCGTTCAGCTTGCTCATACCAACGTAACATACCTTTCTCTATTCTAGTCACATCTTCTTTCAAACCACTCTTCTCCCTTAACACAATTTCTCACTCTATCAGTCAGCTTAATCCCATTCAGACTACGCAGAGAACGCATCTCTACGGCATTTATTCTACAAGCATGCTTCTTCTACCAAATCCAGCTTTCACTTCCAAACATCAATTAAAGCTAGTTATCGTCAGCTAAAATATTTAACTAGATAAATATGGACGAACTGGAACAAATTACCTTGCTACTACGCGAAACCAGTGCCGGGCTCGTGCAAAATAGCTGCGTCTGTGCGACACATATAATATGTTCATGCAAAAACCCACATTCCTCCGCTTCCACACGAAACAACATATATCACACAGACTCAACTACACACCACCACCACTAAACACTAAAACTACACGATCGACGCGCGTTTCGCCTCTATACGAGGCATCATCAAGATCGACCCGTACGACCGTTCGCTACAACCGTTCGTTTAATTTGTTCCAGTTTGTTGACATGGACCTCCGCAAAGTAACGCCTGAATCTATTATAATTAGATAAATACGTATATGAGAATATTAAAGCTTTATTTGTATGTAACTATTACCGATTCGCGTTGGTTCCAATTATAAATGAAAAACGAATTATAATGTATTGTAATTACATAAAAATCATTGTAAAAAATCTTTAGATTACAGTGAAAATCATATTGATTCGTTGCGTGGTTTAGAAGGAGAAGCCGAAGTTACTAAGACAGATAGGAACGGATAGCGACTAATTTCTATAGTCTATATACTATGTAGAAATATTCAAACGACCAATTTTGGGAATGCGAGTCGTTTTGAACCCTAATGAGCCTACATTAAGGTTGTATTGCTTGTATTCCTTTCCCCACCAATTCAGCTCGAAATGAGATAACTTCTTTCCAGCCCTCATTTGAACCCATCTTTTTTTTTATGAAAAAAGAAGGCAACCAGCAAGTGGGTCACCTGATGGTAAGTGATCACCACCGCCTATAGACACCCGCAACACCAAAGAGATTGCAGATGCGTTGCCAACCCAGAGGGCTAAGATGGAATACCTCTTGTGCCAGTAATTACACCGGCTGTCTTGCTCTCAACGCCGGAACACAACAGTGCAAGCACTGCTGCTTTGCGGCAGGATTAGCGAGCAAGATGGTGGAAGCGATCCGGACGAACCTTGCACAAAGTCCTACCACCCGCAAAATCTATTTGACTAGTCGATGCATTTCTTAAACTGAGCTTTCTCACGTTGCTTCTGAAAAGAAACCGGAGAATATTTTTGAACATGCAACTCGCTTCCGGAAAGTACTATTACATCCCATCTAATCGAAAAACGATTGGTTTCTGAGTAAGTGCGGGCAAAGTACATCTTTTCTGCAACGTACTTTCACTGACGAAAGTAGTTTTGAATTTGGAATTTGAATATTGATTTTCAGTATTTTGTTACCTAAGAGATCGAACGCAAACGTTGTAAGAGTAAAGTTACTGGCAGGTAAGATGAGAAACTGAAAAAAAATCATGGATTACGTTTCAATCAAACCTCTATCTCTTTATATGTTAACAATTGCCATCAATTGGAAAATGTGTTCGTCTAAGGCACTGGTCCCACCAAGAGCGAGGAAGCGATTAGCTATCGACTATTTTCTCGCTCAAGAAACGAACAAAAGATAAAGATCACCGTGACGGTAAAAGAGAGAGACATATTTATAGTTCATCGCTGGCTGTTCACACTGCCGGCGAGGACTCTCCCTTCACTAGTTGATCGCAGCGATAAAAGTTATAAACGATAAAACTCGCTCAGCGGTACTCGCCAAGCGATGCCCGCTTGCCACCAGAGCGATTATCAGTGTTGCCGTTTTGTAATTTAGAAAAATGCTAACTTTCCGCTAGAAAAATGCTAAAAAATGCTAAGAACCATTTTTGAAGTGCTAAATGAAATGCCAATGCTCATTAAACAGAAATTACACACCCAATATCATATTTTCTCAATTACTTCAGAAGTCCCGAGGTCGAGGAATCGAATTGCATACCAATTCCTGAGAAATAGGTGCACCGTTTAGGAGAAAAGTGTCAGTAATGCTTCGTAGGACGCCATCCCGCTCTGTATCGCTTTTTTTATTTCTTTTTCTGGTTTTTCACTTTTATTGTACCTATAGATTACACTCTTAAACCTCTTGGATGCTTGGCAAACAAAAAATGCTAAATAATGCAATATATGCTAAATTTAAAATTTAACAAGCTAATTAAGGTAAAAATGAGCCAAATTTAGCATCAAATATGCCAAAACGGCAACACTGGCGATCATTTTACTGTACGACTGTATCAAAGAGTTTTGTATGTAGAATGAGAAGAGTGGCAACTCAGAGTTTTAAATAGCATGTATGGAAAGTGCTGCCGTTAGTGTCAAGGAACTGAACTAATGCAGTGTACTCCAATAGCTATAGATAGGCATTTATACATGTACGTGTGTATGCGCACCTGCGCATAAATGGACTAAATCAAAGTTTTGTTCTGGCAAGTTTTATAAAAACTTATATAAGTAAGAATGCCATAGTCATAAAATTTGCAAGGATAAATAAAATTTTGATGAGTTAACAAAAAGAGATAACCAAGACCGTATCGACATCCAAGCAAACCTTAGAGCATTAGGAACGGGAGATGGCATTTAATGACTGACCCCTCTGCCAAAGGTATAGGCACAATGTGCCTACGCGACATAAAAACTAATTTACAATCGATTATTTTGTCAGTCACTAAATCGCCACCGAAGAGATTACAGCTCACCAAAAATGCGTACATACTCGTATGCTATAAGCACCTGTATAATTTGTTCTAACACATCAAGTTTAGAAAAGGAGGGTAGAAGATTTCATTTTTCAGTTATTTTTCTAGTCATATGTAGCTAAAACATTATTTCTGTGAAATGATTTTAATGACAAAAAAAATCGAGTCAAAAATAAATCGTTTGCTATCGAGTGTAGCCGATATTTATTATCTGTGGAGTGTAACATTTGCATTAGTATTCAGTTATTCAGTGTGTGCGAGAAAATAAGAATGTGTTGTACTTTCTAAAGGTGTGAGTGCATAATAACGCAAGCGAAATTGCTTTAGTGTGATAGGTTAGACATTTCCCCCCACCCCCCTCGCGAGAATCGGCAGAATTCTGTGTAAGCAAATAATCACACAAGGCTACTCCCGTTCTTAATGCTCTAAGAAGCAAACGAAAGCCAGAGTTGACAATGGCCACCTCCAACACGAGTGACTAGCAGTCACAGATAGTTTTTTTTTTATTTTGTAGTTCAGTCAACAACCGTCAGGAGACGCTGGTAAATGTCAAAATATATTACTCTATGCTCGCCGTCCCGCCTGAGCGAGTGGGCGAGTAATCGCCCGTCGCACTGGAATACTCGCTTTATAGCCGAGCGCCCAACTATCAGAACTACACACTCGCTCCCCGCTGCTCGCCAACTCGTTTCTAGTTTCTAGCTTTGATCGCTTCTAGTTCATCGTCGGTGGTGGGACTAGTGCCTAATACCGGTCTAGAAACTATTCACCAGCTAAACATTAACCCGCTTCTGGTTTGTAAAATTACATTTTGCTCCCTCGTGATGCAATCTACTATTTCCACACGCCCACTTACTCGCTAGAGCCAATTTCCCGACTTGTCGGCTGCAAATGCACCATTACTGCCTTATTCGGAGCCTACTCCGGGAATCGAACCTCCGGCCCCGGCTCGCGTGGCCGGGCGATCAATCACAATGTCGCCACAGTATACTTAGAAGCAGTAAGGAATCTACGTACAAACGCTCGGAACCGACGCACTCACACAGACGCACGCTCAACACGGCCGCTAAGGCTGCTAAGGAGTCCGTCAGTCGCGGCTGCCGCGTCGAGCGAGACAGGTGGACGCGCTTTGCGTTTATCGTTATTGCCTGCGACCGAGATAATGCGCGATCTTTTTAAAGATGCCACAAAAGTATTGCGTCATAATATGGCTGCTTGAACTCGAGTTCTTCAAAACCGGAGCTTTCATTTTTTCCTAATACTTCATAAATTGTTGAACTATTTTTAATTATCCAATTTTATTTGTAAACTCGTTAATTCATTTTATTATTTGATCGTTATAGAACCCAAGTGAACGTTTTTATAAACAATAATAATATAACTTATCAATTTTTCAAAAAAATAGAGGACAACCCTAACGCTTCACCGGAGCATAGGTATCTATCTCAAATACCTCATTCATCAAAATCGGCTCAGTCGTTTAGGCACAATAGTTTAACATACGTTAATACAAACATACATAGGCTGCTAAAAACGTAACCCTTCCTTTTGGCTTTGCTGTAGTCTCAAAGTCAAAGTCAAAGTCAAAGTCAAAATATTTTATTCAAATTAGGCTTACAGGTAGCACTTATGAATGTCAAAAAATTTACCACCGGTTCGGAAAAACCTCTGATGAGAAGATACCGGCAAGAAACTCAACGAGGTGTAATTTTTTAAATAAATCAAAATTACAATGTTATTTTACATCTAAATATTCAAAATTTTTACAATTTAACACAGCAGTGGCCCGTTTCACGAAGCTACAAGTTACAATTTTACAAGTCTAAACCGGCAACATTGGTCATTATGCCCATTGCCATTGGTCATTATTGACCAATGTTGCCGGTTTAGACTTGTAAAATTGTAACTTGTAGCTTCGTGAAACGGGCCACAGGTGTACTATCTTTGGAGCCAGGGATCGCCAATACAGATCGGGATCATTTCCAAACATCCTTGTCCAAGATATAGTCATTGATTTTATAAAGATGTAAATGTCTGGTCAAAATAGGCCTAGTTTCGGTACTGCTGTATTTATATACTGCGGTGTCGCCATGGCAACTGTTGCCAGGCAACGCCCTCCCGACGCCGTGCCCGTTGCATAGTTCAATCTGTACGCCTTTTGTAATGTACAATTCTGCTAATTACCTACAGCAGGTATTGTAAAACGGGGCCAACAATAACGTAGTTTCATTTAATTTAATTCAATTCGATTTGATTTAACATCATTTTTTTTTTAATTTTTATTAATTTAATTTAAATTGGCATTGCTAAATTTATTTTTTTAATTTAACTTAATGTGATTTGACATCGTTCGCTATTATTAAATTAAAGTATTGGAGTTTTACCCCCATTTTCATAAAAATTTAACAATCTTTTTTAAGCTAACAAATGTTTTGTACCTTTCATTTGAGGGCAAACGTCACAATGACAGATGAAGACATAAAACATGTTAACTAGCAAACGTTTACGAAACGTTTATGAATAAGAGGGTTAAGTTAGGTTAGTTTAATTTGATTTAAAATTGTTAAATTGAATTTAATTTCTTATAATGTTGAGTTTATTTTAAAAACACAAGCAATTCGGCTTGGTACGAGTACAACCGGTATATAATGCATAGTCGACCAAGAAATTGCTTGACCACTTTTCGATCGTATTACAAAGAGATAAGGTTCAAAAGTGGTCAAGCAATTACTTGGTCGACTATACATAAAAAAACATTGCGGGTGGTAGGACCTTGTGCAAGGTCCGTCCGGATCGCTACCACCATCTTGCTCGCTAATCCTGCCGCTAAGCAGCAGTGCTTGCACTGTTGTGTTCCGGCGTGGAGAGCAAGACAGCCGGTGTAATTACTGGCACTGGTCTAAGATGGAATACCTCTTGTGCCAGTAATTGCACCGGCTGTCTTGCTCTCCACGCCGGAACACAACAGTGCAAGCACTGCTTAACGGCAGGATTAGCGAGCAAGATGGTGGTGAACCTAGCACAAGATCCTAGCACCTGCAAAAAACAAATGCCTGATTGTAAAAGCGAAACGCCGCTCTGATTGTATCTTGTTTTAAATCCGTTGTAAGACTCGTCTGATTTGTGAACGTTAGCGTCTAATTTTCCATTCTAATCGCCCCCGTCGCGCCCCCTGGCGCAAGTAACATGTTTAATCTTGGCTAATGCCATTTTAAGTCCTCGGGGCTGATTCTATCAACAGCATCAGCGTCGAACTAGACGTCGAAACACCACGTCTCACTCACTCTTGCTAGCGCTAGAGCAAGACGGAACGACGCTCCAGCTTCAAGCTCGACGCTGTTACTCGGAGAGTAACGGAGCTTAACCACTCTCGCCGCAACGAAATGCAACAACTCATTTAATCGTGCGACCCGATTTCGACCTTGTGAAGGTAGCGATTAATTTGAAATTTGAATGGTTTAACCTGAGCACTGACGTTATTTTTGATTACCTTAATCAGGTTTTATAATAAACCGCGCTGTAATGTATACTTGTTTAGGAAATTTGTTCTTAAACAGGTCGTATGTCTTTTTTTTATGAAATAGGAAGGCAAACAAGCAATTGGGTCTACTGATGGTAAGTGATCACCACCGCCTACCTGCAACAACAAAGAGAGTGCAGATGCCACCACAGCCTCTAAAGGCTCTATAATACGTTCAGAAACCGTAGGCAATGACCAGCATTATAACAACCAATATTATTATGAGAATTTTTCTAATTTGTTTCTATATTTGTTCAAATTCATTTTTATTACATTATTTTAATGTGTTCCTTCTATAGATATTAAATAGGTACCTAGCACTAGTAGCTAGTAGCAATGCAGTCATTACCCTATGGCTTCTGAACCCATCATAGAGCACTTATGATATATGTGTAGATAAAGTAATGTATGCAACTGTACATAATTAGGTCTTAAAACACTCGTGTGATCCTATTATGAAACTCGCTGACGCTCGTTTCATAAAACCACACTCGTGTTTTAAGACCCCTCATTATGCAACAGTTGCATAAAATACTATTATCTACACATATATCATAAATGCTCTATAATGCGTTCAGAAACCGTAGGCAATTACAAGCATTATAACAACCAATATTATTATATATATATTTGTTCAAGTTCATTTTTTATTACATGATCCAGCTCTTATCGCGCTGCATACAGGACCAGTGACGTCACTGTAGTGATTTTATATGGAGTCAACACTAAATCGTGTTTATTTTGATACTGTTAGCTTTTTAACTTACTCACATACAAAAATTTTCTACATTTTTTTATTTGGATTCGAATGACATATTTCGAAACAAAAAAGGACTTTTTCTCTTCATCTTTATTTGCTGTTGCTGTAACTTCTAAAATATCAGGTTTATTTACCTACTTCTTTGGACATAAATATGTTTTTAGTGGTCGTCTACAACAATTGGGATGTTGACTAAAAAATAATAATTAGTCCATCTTTTAGAACGCCAGAAAATAGTAGATACGTATTTTTTCTTTTGCTTCTAAAACTTAAAATAACAAAGTTACAGAGCGGCGAAAGTTCGCGCTACGTCATTATATCGTAAAATTTTTACGAAAGAGTGACGTCACGAGCCCCTACTCCTGAATTTGAATGTGCTGTATCTTTGTCAATATTATTCGTATGGACAAATAAAAAAATACGTATCGAGTATTTTTCTATAATCTAACTGACGGACTAATTAGAATCTTGTTGTTTTAACCCAGGAGACATCCCTTGGCTTTAGATTTTTGACTGGAATACCTTATTCTATTGAATCCAGCTTTAGACATCACCAGCTCCAGGCGAGCTGTCACGGCGAGCTGTCACGCCGCGGTTGGAGCCGATCGGGTAATTTCCCGCTGTCAGCCGGTAAACGGGACCTGTCACGACTCTACACATACAGCGTAGCACTTTTGTATGGCATTGTTTCTTTTAAATGACTCAACAAGCTTTTATCCGCGATTTCGTCCTCTGATTTTGCAGGTTTGAGTCCTGTCACTACCCTAATTTATCTTTGTGTTGTAATTTTTTTTAATGTAAAATAGGAAGCCAAACAAGCGGGTCACCTGATGGTAACTGATCACCACCGCCTATAGACACCCGCAACACCAAAAGAAATGCAGATGCGTTGCCAACCCAGAGGGCTAAGATGGAATACCTCTTGTGCCAATAATTGCACTGCTGTTTAGCGGCTGGATTAGCAAGCAAGATGGTGTTAACGATCTGGATGGACCTTGCACAAGGTTCTATCACCAGCAAATGCAGACTGGTTTTAATGTCGTGCTGATCTTCAGGCCCAAGGCGTCGAAGCATCGCGCTGTCATGCTCGCTCGAGCCAGCGCGCTAGAGCAAGACAGGGCGCTGCCCCAGCGTCGAGCTCATTGCTGTTGTGCTTAGAGAATCAATCACCTAATCCGGCCCCAATTCTGGCCTTCATCGAGATTCATCTAACACTCGAGATGTTTTTTTTTTGCGTGTGGAGGCCGCTAGGCCAATGTCAGCTTTTTAGATGATGATTCTGCTCGAGGACGTCAAAGATTAGGCAGGAGCAAGGTTTCCAAATTTGGAAGAACCCCTTCGGCTCCGCTGATGTCCCATAGCAAAAAAAAAACAATCATAACTACATAATTTTGTACTAACCAAGTAAAGCCATATGTTATTGGTACTGATAAAGTTACAAAATATACTAATAAAAGGATCGAGATGTTTAAGGTTTAAATCATTTAAACATTTCTCAGTTCAGGTCTCATTTCAGGTCTCAAAAGATTACATGAATCACTTGACGAGAAACAAAAAAGGCTATGATTAAATATAACATTGTTTCAAGAAATGACAGATTTTGAAGGAGTCTCACAGCTCTTTTTGTCAAATCTCGAATATGACTTCATCTTTACTGACGCAGATATTGCCTCGCAGCTTGAAGATGACTACAACTTGCAAATTTTCATGCTACCAACTTAATTAGTTACATATAAACATTGCAAGTTATACAAGAGCTTGTAAAACAGACCACATCCCTCAGTTTAAAACTAATTCAACTTGAGGTGTATCTAACCGAATTTTCACTTAAAAATAACACCACCGAAAGTTTGACAGATACTTACTTATTTGGAAAGTTGCTAATTTTATGATGATTTTAACGAAATGTTAATCATTTAGTTATTCAAAGTAGTTTCAAAGTTTAGTTGTCTTAGAAGGGTCGCGTCTTCAAAACTTTTAATTTTGAATTTTTAGTAATCTTTTGTATAATCAACAGTTTAATTCTTAGGTTTAATTATTCGTTTGATTACGGTCGCAAATCTCACAAATCAAATAGTGGCTGTGCCTCATCACGAAAAAATAAAGGTGTTCATAAAATTAAATTGTTCAAACTGTTTTCCTCTTGGTTTTTTTTATTTAAATTAAAATCTGTATCGTTTTTCAATATATTTTGCGTGTGGTAGGACCTTGTGCAAGGTCCGTCCGGATCGCCACCACCATCTTGCTCGCTAATCCTGCCGCCAAGCAGCAGTGCTTGCACTGTTGTGTTCTGACGTGGCGAGCGAGACAGCCGGTGTAATTACTGGCAAGAGGTATTCCATCTTAGCCCTCTGGGTTGGCAACGCATCTGCAATCTCTTTGGTGTTGCGGGTGTACATAGGCGGTGGTGATCACTTACCATCAGGTGACACACTTGCTTGTTTGCCTTGGGTTCATATTTCATAAAACAAAAAAAAAATAAAAAACCTCCCCCATTGAAAGGGAAATTATAGTTTAGCGACAGTGTATCCAGGTTGCTGGATGAAGTAGTATAATACTTGTATCACACTCTCGCATAATGTCGGTTTATATTTTTTAAGACACTTCTATAATAATATTTTAAAATCCTGTACTTTTACATCTTATTTCAAATCTTATTCACACTGGAACAGTTCAAACCACGTCCAACGTTTTCTGTATCAGAAACATTGTACCGTTACTAAAACAATTAATATCAGTTTCGTAACGGTTCTATAACGATTTATATCAGTTCGATATTCAAATCGTTACGAAACTGATATTCATTAGTAACGGTATAATTTAAATTTGAACCCGTACATTGTATCTCCATGTAACCGAGAGTTACTCTACTTGTACTTATCGCCGCGCCGCAAGCAGCCATCCGTCCGATCTCTTGTAGAGTAACTTCGTGGGACATCGGGCCGGGGTTCGATAAAAACTTTTCCGAAACTAGTCCGATACGAAACCGAAAGCTTGGAGGATCCAATTTGTTGAGAGCTCCGGGTTAGGACATCAGATACCAAGGGACTGCACGCGTCCTAAGTTGTGTAACTACCTTTAGAATAGAATAGAATTCATTTATTTCAGGCTGCATAGGCCCAGAGGTAAATACCTTAAAGACTAACATAAATAATTATTATACAAATCTACTTAATCTTTATCTTACCTTTGAACTGGCGGGAGTATCCGAGTTTCCCAACTTATTTCAATATGCGAAAGCTCGGGAATGAAATGTGAGAATGCGAAACGAAAGCAAGGTTTCATCTTTTTAATCGATTGCGCATGGGTGAGGGTGGATTTTGTTTGGGTTATTGAGCTGATGGAAATTACCGGCCAAGCGTGAATCGGATTAAGAGCAGTGTGAACCCACCGCTCTTCATACAAACGGCGATAACGTTTAAACCTTAAACTATAGAAATGTTTTTTTTTGTATGTTGCCATCATGCCCTAGAACTAGGTTTGTATGTTTTGATTTTTTAAATATTCTTAATGGTTTAAAAAATATGGACGCTTTTTGTTTTGTATGAAACTCCTAAAATGCAAATATTGTCAAATCTATGTAGAACTAGGTTACCTACAAATGAAAGGTTTTTTTTGAGTAACCATCATGTTTTCCACTTGGTTTTTGCCTTATAATAATGTCCACTTACACTCATTCTGTCCGAAAACCTTGACTATAATGGTGATGATATTAGCAATGGTTAAGAAGGCCTCTGATTGGGCGACCGCTTGGCCGGCGCACGCGCTCCGTGGGGACCAATACGGGGACGTATAGGCGTTTAGGACACATTAGGCAAGGCCAAGGTTATGGATAAAGATGAACTGGTTACTCTAATGGCATAGTGGAGCCTAGAGACACCGGCAGTAATTTTAAAAAATTGCGCAACTATCAATTTGAGAATTTTTCGAGAACATTCCCGATTCAATATCAAAATCTTATATTTTTTTAAATAAACTAGGAATGACAACTAGCTAATGGGTCACCTGATGAATCACCACTTATCATGGAAGCCCAATACAAAGAAAATACGAAATGCGTTGCGTTGCCAACCCAGAGGGCTAAGATGGAATACCTCTTGTGCCAGTAATTACACCGGCTGCCTTGCTCTCCACGCCGGAATACAACAGTGCAAGCACTGCTGCTTAGCGGCTGAATTAGCGAGCAAGGTGGCAGTAGGACTTTTTTAGGATACGTCACTCAAAGCACAGTATATAAATATGCTCAAAGTGTGCCAACGGGACCCTATTATTAAGCCTCCGCTGTCCGTCCGTCCGACACAGGACTGTATCTTTTCAACCGTCATAGGACACTAGAAGTTTTCACAGAAACCGTGTTACTATGACCGTAACAAAAGAAAATTAAATATTAAACGGGAGTCTCGTTTGCACATGTTGTTTCTATAGAACCCTTTCTCTCTTCTGTTCGACTCGCAAGTGGCTGGTTTTTAAAATAGCTCCTTTTAAATAGTATTATGTCGCTCGCAAAACTTGATTTATTAATATGGAAGCAATTATTGTAATCGAAATTATTTATTTCTAAATTTTTTCGATTTTTCTTTTTGTATTTTTTTTACATAACGACATTTTATAGCGACAAATATAACGCGACGGCAACTTTTAATTTTAATTTTTTTTTTGTTAATGTCTGACATTGTAATTTTATTGAATATGATTAATATGTGAATGATTGTGAGATGAATTTAAGTATAATGGACTTTCTTAATGTTAAATAATAATAATTTAAAATGTGACGTGTAATGAATATTACCAATAAATTTATGATTATGATTATGATTATGATTATGATTATATTTGTCGCAGAGTAATTAATTTTGGCACCCTTTGTATATAATTAAAAGCCTGTATGTTTAATTTGCATACTAGCTTTCGCCTGCGACTCCGTACGCGTGGTATATTAATAAAACGGATCACTCACGTATTTTTAAGTGGAGAAATGCCCGACATGTTCATGGACTGGTCCGAAACATGTCGGGCATTTCTCGACTTAAAAATACGTGAGTGATCCGTTTTATTAATATGTCCGAGTCTGAAGGTAGTTTTATGCCAAAGTTTATTAAAAAACCGATATAAATCCGTTACGAAACCGATATTAAATATTACAGTAACCCGAACGATACAATGTTATGGTTTTCACTTTATGTTAATTATTTTTACGCTGCCGGGTTTCTTGTTTTCTTAATAATGTTGTTTATGTTGTGTTATACTTGTCTCGGAATATTGTTCGGTAAACAAGAGCCTCTTTTTACAAGAGGTATTCATTATTAAAGTAGAGTTTTGAAATACGATTTCTCTCAGTCAATACCACAGAATAAATAATAGTACAGAAACTTCTTTACGAACGCGATTATACGAATTCCAACTTTATTAACACGCTTTTAAAGTTTGTATTCCTTCATACACCATGCGCCAGGCGGCGCGAGTCAAAGGAACGCGCCGCCCGCGCCCGCCTTCTCACCGCTAATCCCGGCGACACGCTAGGGTTGCGCGGCATTTGTTTTCAATTACACTGACACGGCGGGAGCGAGCGAGCGAGCGCGCGGCAGCCGACAGCCTACTGCGATTTGCCTATGCCATAGGCAAGGCGGTCGAGCGTACCTACAGTGCGGGTACTGTTTTAATATCTTTTTATTGTGAAATCGGGATCTTGGTTAAATTTAAGCCCTAAGAGCAATAGGTCTACGATTGCAATGGTCTTTTTAAAAAATCCGCTGTGCGAGTCGGACTCGAGTTCGAGGGTTCCGTACAAACTTAATACGCACCGTATGTTGCTCTAACATTGGCTGAGTCAGCCATATTATTGGCTCCGTAGGTTTACTTAATAAACGTTTCGATATCACGACGGTTCGCCGCACCGTCCTCGATAGTCTGAGATCCCGCAGCAAAATTTTGCACCTGTCTTTTATTTATTCGAAATGTGTTTAAATTATTACTTAATTCGTATTATTCGGACGAGCGGATACCCTAGTGATTAGTGACCTTGACTATGAAGCTTGAGGTACCGGGTTCGATTCCTGGGAGGGGCAAATGTTTGTATGATTAATACGTATGTTTGTACCCGAGTCTTGGATGTTATATGTATTTGCGACAAACTAAGAGGTGGCAACTTTTGTTTCCAGTTATTGAGATCTGTATCTTTTATATAGCGCTTAATTTTTCAAATATATGAGTAAAGTTTAAAAGAAAATGTCAAAAATTATGCAAAAGTTGTTGACTTTGCTATACCACTCTGCAGCGTCGTATGACCCCAAGTGCAATCTTTTGTTTTCGATCAAATAAGAGATACGAGAGCGGAGTGACTACTTGTGTACCATTTTAATCGAACGAGCAGAGTCTCCGTAGTATTTATCAAGTTTTTTTTGTTTCTGTAACGGTTTTTTTACGCAAAAAGTAATGCTTTATCAAAACTTGAAATTCACTTTTCTCCATGTTTGCGTGAAAACAAGCAATTGTTTTTTCACAGCTGTCAAAAAAAAACCTAGCCGCACAAACTGACTGGAAATATACATGCAATTTTTTAAAAAGGTTGAACTACACGTAAATATAGTGCAATTTGTGACAACGTTAGCGAAAATTGGAATTTTATCAGACTTATCACTCCGCCCTTGTACGTGCAGAATTTTACAGTGGGATCTCACAGTACGGGAACTGCGCCCTGGTACCGATAAAAGCTGCGCAACAAAGTGGTTGATTTATAATTAACAAGTAATTCTGAGCAAAGCGCCTGCTCTCTAATTAACTATTTATAATATTACAAAGGAATTTTATAAGAAAACGACGATGATGACGCTTGGTTCCGTGGTGCCGTACCCTAATTGGTAAAACCGGCCAAGTGCAAGTCGGACCCGCGCACGGAGGGTTCCGTACCATTGTCTATAAAAACGGCAAAAAAATCACGTTTGTATGGGATCCCCCTTCAAAATTCATTTTATTCTACTTGTTAGTTTTGTAAGAACGGCAACAGAAATACATTATCAGTAAACGTTTCAACTGTCTATCTATCACGGTTCTTGAGATACAGCCTGGTGACAGACGGACGGACAGCGGAGTCTTAGTAATAGGGTCCCGTTTTACCCTTTGGGTACGGAGCCTTAAAAAAGATACGATTACAAACTAACATTTGCAGATGGAGAATAATCCGTGACTTATATCAATGTATTTGCAAACATAATTTAATCAACAACTAAGTTAAGTTTAAGTAAATATTAAGATTCCAGCTTTAATTTAATACGTTTAATTTGCTTACCTAGATTAATTTAGACTCGGCTACTCTATAACTTGAGTTCATAATTTAAGTTGAAATAAATCTTTTTTACCAACTCTGATCCCTGGGGTACCTACCAGCTCCAATTGACATTTTAATATTTCCAGACAAATTAAATTAATAATAGAGATCGACCCCGAGACCCCAGGGGTCTCTGGAGAGATTTCCACAAATTCAATTCATTTTTAGACCTCATTTGAAAAACCTACGTTTAGGAGCATTTGAAAGAAAGAAAGAAATAAATTATTTTTATTTAGTCTCATAAAGTACCACCACCATTTACAAAAACAAACTTTACAGAATATTTATAACTTAACTATCGATGGTGACACAATTTGACACCAAAAAAAGGGATCTCCACTCAGCACGTGTTGCTTACACGAGACGAGTGCAGCAACGCTGGTTTTCCGTGGAGCCCTGGTGAGAGCAAGACAGCCGGTGTAATTACTGGCACAAGAGGTATTCCATCTTAGCCCTCTGGGTTGGCAACGCATCTGCACTCTCTTTGTTGTTGCAGGTGTCTATAGGCGGTGGTGATCACTTACCATTAGGTGACCCACCTGCTTTTTTGCCTTCCTATGTTGTATAAAAAAAAACACATATTTATAACGTTATCGGGACATGAACGTGATAAAAATATATTGATAATTTACCTCGACGTTTCGGCCATGTTTCAACGGCCGTGGTCACGAGTAGACTGAAGTGGAGGGTATTAGTTCTGTTTAGCCGCGCGAGTTTTACGAACTACCCGCACTTTGTCCTGTTTATTTTATTGTTTGTTTTATTTGTTTTTCTTAGCT
The DNA here is from genome assembly GCA_963691745.1 of Ditula angustiorana. NCBI lineage: Eukaryota > Metazoa > Arthropoda > Insecta > Lepidoptera > Tortricidae > Ditula > Ditula angustiorana. Next base: position 508,870 of record OY829472.1, on the reverse strand, counting down.
CTCTGGGTTGGCAACGCATTTGCAATCTCATTGGTGTTGCGGGTGTCTAAAGGTGGTGGTGATCACTTACCATCAGGTGACCTACATTTAAAGTGTGGCCTCTACCACATTTTGTCTATAATATTGTTTTCTTGTTTTTTTATTATCAATGTGACCCTCGGTCTATGGGGTCCGGGCGCTCATAATCTTTTTAAAGAACTTCAAAAGCGTCTAGCCGACGTGACAAGCGACCAAAAGGCTGGCAGCTACCTATCGCAGAGGATTATCATTGCGATACAACGAGGGACCATGCCACGGGGGCCATATTTAGATTTAAATTCGTTTTTTTAAGGTTTATTTAGATATTAAATGTTTTTCTTTAGTTTTATTTGTATATATTGTATTTATTTTAGTTTAGTCTTTCCCATTCACGGGACAACAGTGCCCCGGACCTTTGGGAGGCGTGCGCGGAGCCGAAGCCAACACGTAGAGGCCCTTTAGACAATTTAATGAAATGTGATGGGTACATGTATTAGTTTAATTTTTATTAAGTGTTTGTATTGTGTTTAGTTCAAATAAACCATATATTTTTATCGCGTTCAAGTCCCGATAACGTTATAAATATTGACTAGTTCTTTAAATTTTGTTAATCGATAAAATGTACTCGTCATACCCAGTGCAATGGTTCGCCAATTTTCTTCTAGCTTTGGAAAGTAAGCCTTGCCGACTTTTATCATGGCAGCCGATCTAGTTTGAGCAACAATAGACTCTTTGCTGAGAAGATTCAGTTACCGCCAGTCGGCGGCCACTTTCAAAAGCTCATAACAAAGGATGTCCAAGTAAAAGCTGATAGTTTTTCACCGAGCCAGCAGCTTTTGAGCTCTGCTTTATAAAATTGCATTTCATAATTAATGAAGGAATATTAAACTTGCGGTTTATGTCTGAGATAATAAAACGTTACCAGTGGGTATACCCATAAATTTTGCTCTTGCAGCAGCGGAGCATCTTGGCTCTTTAATGGAATAATTTTGATTAGATTAAAAGAAGTTTGAACTATAAACTTGGTATTAATTAGTTTGTCTACGTACAGTAGGGGAAATATATTCACGTACCACCTTAGAACCCTATCGCAATGACGCGACGCGTTAAACGCCACGCCATGTCGTACAAATGTCATGCGTATGTCTCATCGACTAGGTTCTACGTGTTTCAATTTCCTTGACTGTACAAGAATTTTGATGACGTGTAACCATCTTTTTTTTTTGGTACAAAGTTCCAAGTTTGTACTAAACATTGCGGGTTGTAGGATCTTGTGCTTCCGTCCGGATCGAGATCCACCATCTTGCTCGCTAATCTTGCCGCTAAGCAGCAGTGCTTGCACTGTTGTGTGACGTGGAGACCAAAACAGCCGGTGCAATTACTGGCACAAGAGGTATTCCATCGTACCCCTCTGGGTTGCCAACGCATTTGCATTCTTGATGTTGCTGGTGTCTATAGGCAGTGGTGATCAACTTACCGTCACCCACCCACTTGCTTGTTTGCCTTTCCATTATATTAAAAAAACGGGGTTCCCTAGAATAACCTTTAAAATGATGCATGCGACGACATTGGTAAATAAAATCTTGGCACTCAAACCTGCATTGCAACCTTGGCATTCTATGCTTTTCTTACCAATTTTATTATTCCACACTTGACCCCGCCAGGCAGTGCGAATTTTCCAATGTTTTCCGTTTTTTAGGGCGATCTATTCCATCGTCCATCGTTCCATCGCCCTATTCCTCGTCCTTTCAAAATTGGTAACTTTAGCATTGCGCCAATATAGAACTGTTAATAATATTGTTGACGGTATCACGACCTTGAAAAATCTATCAATAGTATCGAAAAGCAATTATCTATGGTAGCAATAGTATTTAAATAATTACTATCGATAATGTTGGACTATCGATAGGCCTATCGATATTGTGACTATTTTTCAAGGTCAAGTATCGATAGTCATACTATCGATAGTCCAGCCGTTCTGCCGTAACATGATACTTTCTCAATTTTCTCACTTGTGCACGTTGGACATCTGTCATTAATAGACAGCTAGGTATAGATGAATTAGCGAGAGTTTGGTATTGCATTTGTAGTGGTTGTACAGTCAAGGAATTAAATTTCCAACCCACCTAAGGTTCAATAGCATATAGCAAACTGTCACCATAAGAGCTATAGAGCAAGACGTTAGTTTGACATATCGACCTTAATGCATTGCGAATGTCAGACGACATTTCAACGAAATGGGTAGGGAATTAAGTTCCTTGACAGTACGGTTCGCATAAAATAGAGAATAACGTAAGTTTAAGAATATATTTTTGTTGCTTTGAATTTGTCACTCTTATTCTCAGACACAATATTATAAACATTCGAGAGAGAAACACCTGTAGCTTTTTCAGCTAACTGGGCAACGGTAAAAGGTGAATTTAAATTTTTCATCAGTTCAAGTTCAAAATAATTTGCTTACTTTGACTCTCAATCGGACCAAGATCTTTTTTGCCTTCGTTTTAAAAAACTGTGTTACTTACAGCTGCAGGAGCCCAGTAATGAATTATTTTGAAAATAGTAAGAATACAATAAAATCAGCCGTAAAAATTATGCAAAATGAAATAGTATTTTATGCAACTGTTGCATATTGAGGGGTCTTAAAACACGAGTGTGGTTTTATGAAACGAGCGTCAGCGAGTTTCATAATAGGATCACAAGAGTGTTTTAAGACCTAATTATGCACAGTTGCATACATTACTTTATCTACACACATATCATAAGTACTCTATGATGGGTTCAGAAGCCATAGGGCATTACCTGCATTGCTACTAGCTACTAGTGCTAGGTACCTATTAAATATCTATAGACTGTACACATTAAAATAATGTAATAAAAAATGAATTTGAACAAATATAGAAACAAATTAGAAAAATTCTCATAATAATATTGGTTGTTATAATGCTGGTCATTGCCTACGGTTTCTGAACGCATTATAGAGCATTTATGATATATGTGTAGATAAATAATATTTACAATTTGACACTGACATTATTTACGAATTTTCTTCTTCAATATAATTATCACAAACCTCTTTTTTTGCCGATAGTACGGGAAAAGGAAAATTTCAAAAATAGAATGCCTATAAACACGCAAAAGTAACCGACATAGCCCAGCGGATTAGCAAGTTGAAGTGGCAGTGGGCAGGGCACATAGCACGGAGAACTGATGGCCGATGGGGTCGAAAGTTCTCGAATGGCGGCCGCGTATTGGCAAGCGCAGCGTAGGACGACCAGCCACAAGATGGTCCGATGACTTCATACAGGTGGCAGGAAGGCGCTGGTTGCATGCTGCTTCCAACCGGTCACTTTGGAAATCCATGGAGGATGCCTATGTCCAACAGTGGACTTCTTGTGGCTGAGATGATGATGATGATGATGAAACACACGATACACTACATATGCAATTCCACGCTCTCGGTAATTTATCTACACCTTAATTACTTTACACGTATTCAAAGTTCCTTTGAAGAAGCCCCCCTCGACATTGTTAAAATGGATAGCAAGTCAAAATCACAATCATTAGTACCGTTACAAAAACAATAAATATCAGTTTCGTAACGGTTTTGTAACAATTTACATCAGTTTAGTAACGATTTCATCGCTAAAGTGATATAATACCGAAACATTACCGTTACGAAACTGATATTTGTTATTTTAGTAACTGTAGAACTTTGTCGTAGTGTCATCGCTGCGATATCGATGCTAGAAATCTGTAATGTCGACACTGTCCCTTAATAGTCTTCGAGCCGTTGAAGATCAACCTTCACCCATCAGATAACAAGATGAAACATATTTTTTATCGAATATAATTTATTAACAAACATGCCTATGATAACTGGCCTATCGAAAAGTGTTCTTAGCTATTTTTAATAATTCATTTTAATCCTTTTTATTTCATCACCTTCACTCTTTTCATAACCGAATGAATTTCATTTCAACTGATAGTTTTTAACACAGAGAATCTTCCTAGGTAGGCTTGCCTATTTTTTTCTGTGCTTGGCTTCACATCTGCTTGTCAGGTAGCCATCTACTATTATGTCCCTTACGATATTTGAGATTACCACTGTCGATATTACGGCATTAGTTGAGAACTTTGATGTTTATTTCGTTTATCGTGACAAGATTCTGCAGTGGCCCTTTAATGAAATTGGTTGTGATGCAGTCTACCAGTGCGAGTCCAGTAGCTATTGCTCTGTGGTACTTGTTAATTAAGCAGTCCTGCATTTCCTGCGAGCGTTACCAACAAAGTTAGTTTCCGGACCTTTGTGACTTGTTGAGCTTGCGACGCGACTGCATTGTGGTACGACGTAAAAACCTTTGTCATAGTTACATTTGAGCTTTAAAGTTTGGGACGCTTTGAAACCACTTCAGGGATGCCGGAAGTGTCAAAAAGTATAGTATCGATATTTTTTGCGGACGTCGATATCGATGTTTTTAATGAAAATTACGATTTTTACCAAAATTTAATGTAATGTAAACTCTTTATTGTAAAATATGTCGTTATAGAATAGAATAGAATGGAACTATTTATTTCAGGCTGCATAGGCCCATAGAAAAATTACCTTAAGGACTAACATACATATTTATAAAACACAACATTAAAATTAGCACGTTACTTCGGCGACGTGTGACCTAGTTTCGGGGTGGCCAGCAACCGTCCGCGAAAATGACGGAAAACTACTTCTTCGGCCAGAATTCCTGCTTCATGAAGGTCGACAGATGATCGGTCGGTACCCGCATCACAAAGGACGTAAAATTTATGTTGTAGCGTCATAGGTGTCAGTACGATTTGAAAGAGTATATTGAATATTTGTCCTCATCTAGTTCAATATATACTTTGAGTAGGTACTTCTACATTTACGTTAGCTGGCTTGAAAAAAAAAACAAATTTATACCTGTCTTTTAGATGCTTTGGTTTTTATATCGATACATCGATTTATCGAAAAAAATTATACAACTCAAAAAAATAAGCTAAACAATATCGATATTTTTTCGACAAGCCTAGTGCTGAAAAGAGAAGTGCTTAGTTTGAAGCTTATGTGTGCCTGTGTGTGTTTTTCTCTGGCGTCGTAGCTTGCAAACGGGTGGACAAATTTGTATGCAAACGAAATAATGTCGGGGGTTAATTCGTAATATTGTTCTTTGGTCAGGTTATTTGGTTTGAATTTGCATCTGCATAATTTATCTAGTATCATGTATTAAAAAATACACTGGAAAAATAGTTTTATTACTTGTAACCAGAGTTTTGTTTACCTTTTACACAAAAATGTGACTACCGAACTATTTGTTACACCCTACCTAGGTAATTAATAGATTCAGGCGTTACTTTGCGGAGGTCCATATTAACAAACGGGAACAAATTACCTTGCTACTCCGCGAAACCAGTGCCGGGCTCGTGCAAAGTAGCTGCGTCTGTGCGACACATGTTCATGCAAAAACCCACCCTCCTCCGCTTCCACACGAAACAACATATATAACACAGACTCAACTACACACCACCACCACTAAACACTAAAACACACGCAGACGCAGCTACTTTGCACGAGCCCGGCACTGGTTTCGCGGAGTAGCAAGGTAATTTGTTCCAGTTTGTCCCTACCTAGGTCTTGATTTGTAAATAAATCATCAAATGTTTATCAGTAGCAAATAGTTTTGCTAATTTAATCGAACTTTGATTACCTTTAACCAAAATTACGAGTAACCAAACTAGTTCGGTTGTCCGTTTTTTTCAGTGTATTTTTTTTATGAATAAGAAAGGCAAACAAGCAAGTGGGTCACCTGATGGTGCGTGATCACCACCGCCTATAGACACCCGCAACATCAAAGAGATTGCAAATGCCTTGCCAACCCAGAGGGCTAAGATGGAATACCTCTTGTGCCAGTAATCACACCGGCTGTCTTGCTCTCCACGCCGGGATACAACAGTGCAAGCACTGCTGCTTAGCGACAGGATTACCGAGCAAGATGGTGGTAGTGATCCGAGCGGATCTTTCACAAGGTCCTACCACCCGCAAAAAGAGTCATCTGCACTCTACCCCCACGTTATTAAATTTATAACCAACCGAGTGAAAGCGGTTTTACTGTCTCTGTTCTGTTCCTGACATTTGACGACGGTATAAAACGAAAGGAATAGACTAGCTACCGTCGTAGTCATTTATGTGCGCAAAAAAAAAACACATGTCATCAGCATATTGGACGATGTGAACACAACATTTACCTGATCGAAACATGAACGGCGCTCGGCAAACTAGCGTTGCTGAACTATCGATAGTTTGACTATCGATAGTTGACCTCGAAAAATAGTCACGATATCGATAGTATTGTTATTTTTAACCAATACTAATGATAGTATCGATAGTATTGATACTATCGATTGTATTAATACTATCGATGGTATCGATAGTATTGGTGCCTATCGATAGTATTGGGTTTAAAAACTTTCGATAGTATCGATAGTCATTAAAATAGGCACCAATACTATGGATACTATCGATAGTATTGGTTAAAAACTATCAATACTATCGATAGTTACGATAGTATTGATGCTTTTCGATAGTATTGGATTCGATGACTATCGATAGTGTCAATACTATAGAAACTATCGATAGGCCTATCGATATTGTGACTAAGTTTCAAGGTCACGATACTATTAACAATACCATCGATAGTTCAATATATTGCCGCAACGCTATGGCAAACCAGCCTGACGTTTCTATTGGCTATGGCCTTAACCCTATACGGGTCAGCCAGCGATATTATATTATATTATATTATAATGTTTTTTGTTTGTCGATGGCTCGCCTTTCACCTCCCCTCTTACAAGATTTCATTTATATAACGTTATCGGGATTTAAACGCGATAATAAATTTAAAAAATCAAAAACCCAACCGCGTAAAAAGTAAATCAAAACTGAAAAGACTAAAGCAAGACCAGCAGTCTGAAGTTCTGTTAAGTAATGTTGAATACCTACATCATTGCAATAGCTTCATTAACTTCAACAGCGGGACCCATTAAATGTAGACCGGCTCAAATCTTCCCAGTAACGGGTCCCGACTGTTGGAGCTCATGAAACTATTGCAATGGTGTAGGTATTCAACATTACTTCACAGAACTTCAGACTACTGGTCTTGTTTTAGTCTTTTCAGTTTTGATTTACTTTTTACGCAGTTGAGTTTTTTGATTTTTTAAATTTACTTTTTTTATATTACACTTTTAGTTCGGATTTAGTGAGAATGGTTGCTAACCAAATTTAAATCGTTATAGATCCTAAACGGCCATTCCAAATGAAAAGTGATATGAGAAACCTAAAAATGACTTTCGAATACCTGTCCAATGATACCCCACGCAATATAGTGTCTAGGAGTACCGCCTTCTGAATCTGACCCTTGATCCAACCTTCTAGCGAGAGTCTTTCGAGGTGTTGGTCGAGACTCTTCGCTATAAGACCGCTCGCTGAGACGACCATCAGGAAAATGACAGAGTTTATTTTATTTTTATTTCACTTACTCGTCTATCATCCCTTTAAAAGTGAGTGTTGGTTATAGGGCGTGATTAAAATGGAATTGGGCTTTATATAAGCGTCTGAAAGGCCGTTAAAAAAGTCGGAGGAGGTTCTAGTGGCTTCAAGTGTCGCCGTAAGTATAAACGCGTGATCGGAGTCCGATTTATATTCCGATTTATTGGCGGATTTACTGTCGGCTTAGTGCCCAATTTCAATAACGAGCTCCACGATTTCACCGCCGGGGGCAACTCCCACGCCGCGGGAAATACAATAGCGTTTATGGCATGTAGCATTAAGCAAATTAGGCAACCGACATATTTAGGAATAACCATAGTGTTTGTTTAACGGGTTTTTGCGGTAGGACCTTGTGCAAGGTCCGTCCGGATCGCTACCACCATCTTGCTCGCTAATCTTAACGCTAAGAAGCAGAGCTTGCACTGTTGTGCTCCGGCGTGGAGAGCAAGACAGCCGGTGTAATAACTGGCGCAACAGGTATTCCATCTTAGCCCTCTGGGTTGGCAACGCACCTGCAATCTCCTTGGTTTTGCGGGTGTCTATAAGCGGTGGTGTACACTTACCATAAGATGACCCACTTGCTTATTTGTCATCCTGTTTCATGAAAAAAGGGTCAAAATCAAAAACATTGTACCGTTATGGTTTATCAGTTTCGTAACGGTTTATATCAGTTTAGTAATGAAATTGTTACTTAGCTGATATAAAGCGTTATGAAACAGTTACTTACAATATTTTGCGATATTGCTATAGCCGAGAAGTGTCGCGTGAAGTTAATATAAGACGGCAAATAACCGCTAAGGTCCCAGCAAAGTCCCGGCTCTCTCTGGGGACGGACCCCTTTTCAAACGGCGGAGGTTTACACCTCATTTTATTACAACGCGTTAAGGTAAGCCGGCCGAAAAACAGCGATACGGCGTAAGTGACAATTTGTCCAATAAAACTGTGTATTACTAGCTATTGCCCGCGACTTCGTACGCGTGGAGTTTAGCAGGAATTCTGGCCGAAGGGAGTCGTAAAAAGTTACGTAAACTCTGTGCACAAGTAAGAAAAAATTAGCTTTACAAGATACAGTCAATTAATTTAATTCAATACCCATTTCGGTGAAATGTCGTCTGACATTCGCAATGCATTAAGGTCGATATGTCAAACCAACGCCTTGCTCTAGTTAGCTCTTATGTTGACAATTTTCTATATGATATTGAACCTTAGGTGGGTTGGAAATTATATTCCTTGGCTGTGCAATGCAGTTAGAATTACGAATAATGTTTTGTAACATCGATAGTGGTTTATTTAACGCCAAAAAGCGCAAAATGGTCAAGCTATACGAATGTATACCATTGTCCGTTATATATAAAGTCCATATAAATCCCATAGTACATGTAGTCAACCAATTTGATACATAGGCCATTGTAGAACCTTTTCAAAATGAATGTCACAATGACTTCTCAATGAATGTCGTAATATTTCGGCAATGGCACATTGCGACGAAGTTCTACAGTGGCTTGTGAATCAAATAGCTTGACCGACCATTGAATAGACCATTCATTGTTTTGCGGGTGATAGGACCTTGTGCAAGGTCCGTCCGGATCGCTACTACCATCTTGCTCGCTAATCCTGCCGCTAAGCAGCAGTGCTTGCACTGTTGTGTTCCGGCGTGGAGAGCAAGACCACAGCAAGACAGCCGGTGTAATTACTGGCACAAGAGGTATTCCATCTTAGCCTTCTGGATTGGCAACACATCTGCACTCTCTTTGTTGTTGCAGGTGTCTTTAGGCGGTGGTGATTTGCCTTCCTATTTCAAAAAAAAAAATAGCGTTGGTCTACCTGTACATGCGTGTAACAGAAAGACAATGCGACTATAGCGAATGAGAAAAATCATCTTTTGTATTGGAAATACTGATATACGAACGGAGCATTGAACAATACCTTGTAAAAACGAGGAAAAATACATCTATCTATACATATAGTTCAAAATAATTTATTTGTTAAGAGGAAACACCAAGGCCTAGAGAATTGAAAAATAGGTATTTGTAAAATCTATTGCTGCTTCCATCTATCAATCCTCCCCCGCAGAGCGCAATAGAGACAGCTGCAGTTTGGACTGAAAATACCTATTCAAAGTACACAAAATCAACGATTCGTAGACCCCTGATTCCTTCTCCAAAACTTATCCGATTTAACTACTTTTTTCATTAAAAATTAAAGAAAGGCTTTGGCAGTGTTTCTATGTTTTTCTTTTTTATATAATTTAGTAAAATTAGTTTTCTGAATGTATGAACGCAGCCGAATATCTGGCCAATTTTTTAGGTTTTTGAATGTTCAAATCTCTTTTAATAATTAATTTATTAAAAAAAGGAAAACATAGGGACATGCATAATAGTGGCCATTGATTTTTTGAAAAAAAAATACTGCCCTACTGGCATTATCCAGAGAGAAAACAGGGGACGACGTTTGTATGGAAAAACGGCCCTTGTGTTTCTTCTTAAAAGTGGGTGTTAAAAATGGTAATAATGGTATAAACGGTGTATAGGAACATCGTTTGTAAGTACGCGCGTCACTTAAAATCCGCTGAACGAATTTGGATGGAATTTTCACAGCTCTACTTAAATAGGTCCTAAATAGGACTTCAGTTTTTTTTATAAAATAGGAAGGCAAACAAGCAACTGGGTCACCTGATGGTAAGTGATCAGCACCGCATGTAGACACCCGCAACTCCAAAGAGATTGCAGATGCGTTGCCAACCTAGAGGGCTAAGATGGAATACCTCTTATGCCAGTAACTGCACCAGCTGTCTTGCTCTCCACGTCACACAACAGTGCAAGCACTGCTGCTTAGCGCAGTATTAACGAGCACGATGGGGGTAGCTATCCGGACACAAGGCCCTACCTCTGCAATTTTACTTTTCCCGCTGTTCTTTATTTCCTTAGTTTCAAGGAAAGAGTTGGTTAGGCGTTTGCGTCGTTTTGGCTCCCTCGAGATGGAACAGGTCGGCCGTAGGTAATTTTCACGGACCGAAATGGGGCCGTTACGACCCTTTCCCCTAAGGCTGGGGCACCGAATAATTTTACATCCTTTCATTGCCCCACCAACTATCTGCACCACTACCATGAGTTTCTATCGAAAATTCATATAACGTTACTACAGTCGATAGCGGTTAAACACGCTCCCATTTGTCAGTGGAAGAGTTGACCATAGTCGATACGGTGTTTTTCGATGACATATGTCAAATTTGTGACTCATGGTACCGTTATTCTACGGCACTTACCTATAAGTAATGGACTTCTAGTCAGTGTTTAAAAAATAGCCCATCAAAGTAGGATAAAAAGTACAATAAATCGACAACCGCTCACGGATCGAACCGACGGCGCTGCTGTCAATACTAATATTTTGTAGTAAAACCTATTTGCAACGAAACTCAATAAATTATTATTTTATGCAGTTAGACGTAAAGTTGTAAATCAAATGACTATAAATGGTAAACCAATAATTTGCATTTGTAATATTGGCGTCAACCTGTATTCTTATGTCGGGCCGTTTTTCTGCTCTCATTTAGTATGCCACTGTGTACATCCATGCATTATAATATCATTGTTCTTCGGCGACAGCTACTTAACGATATTCGCTGGCGCTTAGATTTAGATAGGTAATTTACTGTTGGACTCATACTAGTGATCTTTGGTTCTATAAGTAACCACTGGAGGCGCTGTACAATTCTCTATACAAATTGTTTACGCCGTCGCTAGTACTATCACTGCATCGATATAAGAAGACAGTAGATTTGCTTACTTGTTCGGATTGTTACAAGCCTAGCGTCACCACATTGCGACGGGGTGAAGCAGGTAAAGAGGGGCTTTCAATATTTAGCCATTAGTTAACCTTCGAATCTTATCGTAAGTGAATAAAGTGCTTCTAAGTTTTCTTACTAGCAGCGACACAGGCGTCGGATAGCAGAACTAAAAATATGACGCCAATGTAAAACGTACAAAACGCTGTAACGGTCCAGCCTCTGCTTGGCCGTTTAATTCACAAACTTATAGGATTTATTTATTTATTTAATTATAAATGGTCTTAGTAGGTTCAGATAGAGCTATATTTATTTAAAGAAAAGACAAAAAAATATAATTATTTACAAATATGTTGACGGAACCTTTTAGAAATGTGTTGTAGAATAATGGTTTTCTTACCACTAAAAATACAGTCTTAAGGATCTCTAAGTTAAAACAAAATGAGGGTAGTAAGCAGAGCGCACATATCAGGTGGTACATTTTTAAAGAGATTATAAGCCATCACGCTACATTAGAAACTCATCTTTATTTCTATAACGTTGAGAGTTAGCTTAGATAGGGTAGTAAACAGCCGTGCTTGAGATATTAAAGAGTTTATGTACCATCAGGCCACATTGGAAATTCAGTCCTAAACCTAAGATGCTAAGATTTAGGTTAGTCAGTAAAAATAGATATGACGGCAAACCAAGGATTGTCGGTGAAGAGGGTTCATCAAAAGTCTGCAACCAGTGGGGCAAGTGGTATAAAAGACGAGGGTTGGGCAGAATCGTGGCTTTTTCCATCCTTCACTCATCGAGCGTCGGAGACTCTGCTCCATCCTCAACAGGTGTGCTTAACTACTTGCTTACGGCAAAGCTCTGCCGGTTTGCTGTTATATTTCTATTATTTTATTGTAAATGTTCTTTAAATTCAGTGAGTTTTGGTTGTAATTATCTATCCCGTAACTGGGTTCGCGTAAGTTTTTGCATTTCATTTTGTGTTGTGGGTTTATTTATTTAATTTAATAATGGGGTAGGATTGCGTTATATTTCTATTATTTCATTGTAAGTGTTCTTTAAATTTAGTGAGTTTTGGTTCTATCACGTAACTGGGCTCGCGTAAGTTTTGCATTTCATTTTGTGTTGTGGGTTTAATTTATTTTACTTAATAATGGGGTAGGATTGTGTTAATTAGAAGCACTTGTTAAGGATTGAGGAGTCTTCGTGCTACCTACGGAATTTAGCTTGTGCGGCGAAGTGCCGGCTAGGAGTTGATACCATGCGGTGTTAACGAAGCTCCTGGTTTTAGAGTCTGTGTAGGCGGGTTAAAATTGGGTACTGGCTGGACCCTTTTCATGGCGTTATGCTGGGGTATTTTAGCACCCTCGCCATGCCCAGGCCCCGGCTCCCTAAAACACATATACAAGGTACGGGCGGACCCAGTGGACGGACCGATGCTTAGGCACCCGTAAATCTGCGTATGTGGTTTATTGCAGTCGGTCTTATTGGTATTTATATATATATTACACCCCTTAGGTATTCTGCTCTCGCGCCGATCCATAGTTTCGACTTGGTGTTGAGAGCAACGCACACATGGCTTATTAGACACATGGTTACGCCACAGCCACCTTCTTTCGTTCAGCTAGTTAAGTTAGGAGTTTTCCCTGTCATTCCGGAAAGCTTTACATTACACATTACACGTTAACAGTAAATGTGGAGAAAATCTCCTAGTTTGCAAAACAGAGAATAGGGCCTTTAGAATAGGTATAGGTAGATACACTGTTTTGTAGGGTATACGGTCTTAAGACAAGGTTTATTCTTTTCTTATACTTCTTATAGGCTCAGCTAAGGTTGATTTCTGTCTACGTTTACCTTAAGATTTATTTACCTAGTTTCTCGACTTATAACTATTGTTTTAACTATATAACCAGGTCTTCATTAATTTTATTTCCAGGTTATTTAACATATTTTTCCACTCGTCACTATATTGGTTTGACTATTTAACCAGGTCTTCATTAAGATTACTTCTAGGTTATTTACCACATTTTTACTACTCGTGACTTTATTGTTATAACTATTTGACTGTGTTTGTAAGATAAATTACTTTGAGGGTATTTTCCTAGCTACGGCTATTATCTTTATTGTCGGTCTAAGGATTGATTTGTTCATAAAGCTATTATTAATTTAACAGCATCTCCCAAGCATATTGCTATGGCAACTTAACTATATCTTTATTAAAATTGCTGCATCACTATCGTTCTAAGGAATGATTTGGATCATGAAGTTATTATTAACGGGTACAAGTACTCGTAGTCATACTCTTGTGCTACAAGTAGCACGGGCCACTGTCCCATGGGATATGCCCAATCTTCGAGTCACTGACTGTAAAAGAAGGCCTGGTTACGACTATGGCTCAGCTTTGTGAGAGAAATCGTTCTATAGTATCGAGCCTTTTAAATATGTCTGCGCTAGATAACTTTAACTTTGTCAACATAGCAATATGCTTCCTTACGTAGATTATTGTCTGATAACTTATAATGTATATTTTTATTTTAACGAGTTGTGATAAGAATCTCATAACTTTTCTTTGTGATGCGCCGTGGTTAGCGCTTAACGTAGTTCCTTAACAATACATTTCTTTACGGAGAAGTGTATTTAGGAGGCGAAGGCAGAGGTTTAGGGGCGGAAGGAGAACCTCCCGGAGTTCTATTGAACTCCGGTTTATCCAGGGATGCTTATCCAACTCAATAATTACCACATAACTATGTATTTTGTACGACAGCCAGTTGAAGTCTCCACTGTACCTACAGCTATTTCTTACAAAACAGATCGCTTATCTAATTATTATTAGTGTTCCAATGAGGCATTACTTATTACTTACCATCGTAATTAAACGTGAGTCCAATATCCGCTAGAGCGTGGAGTAGGAGGTCAGTTGGGAGGTTTTTTACTTTGGTATACTTATAACTTAGGTTTAAAAGCCACAGAGTTTTGAATGAGTTACGAAATGTCTTCATTTTCATAGCATGTAGACAAACATACATAATTACGATATGCATAGTTATCCCCGTATGCATACTAAACTTAGCTAGTTATTCGGCCTAAGTTTATATTAAATAGGAAGCAGAACAAAGGTCGAACCTCTCTATTTATGCGAGTACATAACAGTCATTATTACTATTTAATTATTTTGCTATAAACTTCATCAGAATCGGCGTAGCCATTCTTTAGAAGCAGCATCCAACAAAATAGGATTCAGTTTTAAATAATAGGACAATTAGGACATGGTATTTATTAGTATTTTGATAGCACGTATGATAGGTTAAGGTAGGTTAAGTTTAGGGAATAGCGAGTGAACCGATCTTACATACATTTCAAAGAACTTGGATTACTACCGTAGGACACAACGCAGGGTAACTAGACGATCACTTGGCCAAATCATTCGTATGTATATTCATTCAGTCAGTATAGTACTAGGGATGAGTAAACGTATAGATTAGGGCGTACATTACATAGGACACGAGTTTTAGACTAGGTATTTGATATTTACTTACCATCAGAGAAGCCGCTTGCCGGTTATATACTTGTAGATCTATAGTAGTTTAGGATTCACCTATCGCTTCATAGCTATAGCAATAGAGCCTAGGTCTTAATAGGTCTAAATTTAGGTTAGGTCAAATTAGGTCTTATTAGGTCAGAGGAAAGCCGAGCTTAGGGGGGGTTTGTTACAATATGGGTGCCGAAATGACCAGGATCTGAAATTTATTTAGGGTTTTCTATTTTACATAATTACTTTTATACTAACGTATAGATTTTTAGTAGTTCACGTTTACAAGTATTAAGTAGATCTATTTTATTTAAGGTGTGACTGCCTACAGTCACACAATTTGTTGTTCGTGGAATGGAGAATGTTGTAAGATTGGTTCACTCGCTTTTGTTTTATTTTCTGTATTTATTAAATGTTTATTTTAGTAACTTAACTGTTAACGTGACAGCGTTATCATTTAGGACTATATTAGTAGATACTATTGAAGAAAAATACAAATGAAGGTAGGACTTTTAATTTATAATTTAAATAAGGCAGTTAAATAAGGCAGTTTTTATAAAAAAACTGCCTAACCTAAGGCAGTTCAGGCAGGATCGACCTAGAAAGAGAAAAACGAAAAACATTAATTAGGAATACGTGCGTAAAGTGCGGTAGTTTAAAACTAGAAGGAATTAGTTTGAAGGTAGTTTAGTTAGAGGTATTCCACCTTAGCCCTCTGGGTCGGTAGCGCGTCTGCGGTCTCTTTGGTGTTGCGGGTGTCTATGGGCGGCGGTAATCATTTGCCATCAGGCTACCCGCTTGCTAGTTTCCTCTTTTTTATTTAAAAAAAAAATAGGTACTAGGTAATTTTGTTTTAGGAATAGACTAGGTAAATTATCTGTTTCTAAGTGAGTGATGAATGGAATTTCGATGCTACTCGTACTTCTCTTTAAGTTATTTTGAAATAAATGGAAATAGTATTAATATGGTTATGTAGCGTAGCACTGGATGGTTAAGAAAGTCTTACGAGATAGTCTAGCATCTGAACAAAGTAGACTTGTAGGTAAATAAATAAAATATATGATAGGAAAATATTTGTGCATAAAAACAGTAGCACAAAGTTTAGCTTATCACTTGAAGGTATTTTTCTAGGTATATTACCTCTTCGATTTTGAGGAAATTATTAGGGTTAGTTAGGTCATATACAAGCTTTGTTGACTCCATTTGTATGTGCGTATGTTTGTTGCAAATCACGCAAACTGGATTTAGACCCACTTCCAGTAGTCCCTTTGATTTGAGGTTAGGTATGTGACCATAATCGTACCGTCAGCGATAGGGCTTATGAAGGAAATGCCAATGCTTATGTTATATGGGCCAGAGTAGTACCACACTCCTATAAAGTGGTGATTTGCTGCTGAGTTTCGTACGGGTCAAGATAGGGAATGCATCACTTTGCTATCTGGTGGTAGGAATAGTCATAAAAGAATAAGTAGGTGAGTGTGTATGTGTGTTTCTGCCTGTAATTAGTAACTTACCCTAAAATAATCTTCTTTCCTTACATACTTAGTATAGATTTATGGGGCAGATTCGCTGTCCGCGTGTCTGTCTTTAGCGTATCTTTAGTTGCTCTTTTTGAGCTCCGCAATGGATTTCGCTGTTGTTTAGAGGGTTTTTATTCTGAAAGGTTTTAAAAAAATAAATATAGGTATTTTTTAAATTACAGTAAGTGGCCCACCTTAAAAAAAAAAAAAAACGTACAATATTGAGTCTTAATTTTAATTCAATCTACAATAGAAACAAGATGTTTTAATTTAAAGTTATAGTAGGTTTCAAATTATTTAAGTATGTCAATTAATTAATAGGTCAAAATAAAAATCAGGTTAAATAACTTTAGAAATTTCTAACTTGCCAAATAGTTTCCTTTTCATTTGGTTTCATTCGTTTTATTTATTACATAGCCTAGGCAAGGAAGTACGATTATCTAGTGCTTATTAATTTGAATAGGGTGGGAAGGTCACAGTATAAATATGTATGTGAAATAAGTAATGGTTATAAAAATTCGTTACCTGTAGTTCTTCTATTTCCCGAGTCTCTCCTGGTATGTAAATAGCTATTACGTAACTGTCGAAAATCCTCTTCTGTTTGTAGATAACTAGACGGTAGGCTAGTTTAGTCCTCAGTTTTTCTCGGGTCAACTTTTAGTTTTACACTAAGCGTAAAGAATAGGTGGTTTCGTCAATGCACAGCAGTTATGTTCTTATCAATACAAAAACAATAAATATTAAGGTCCAATTTTGTATTTTACAGTTTTTATTCTATTTTAAGCAACGACTTGCTTAGCTTAAAGATTGAGTGAGCGGTACATTATAAATTCTGTTGAGGGTACTTTCCGAAGGTAGACCAGAGCTAAAGAAATCGAAGGATTTGTTAGTCGAACGACACCCTTTCTGTACACACACACGGTATTGATTTCTAGTAATTGGTAATAAGAGTTTTATTTGTACGCAGTTACTTAAGAAACGAAGTTATTTTTAGCGGCAGTTGGTTTCGTGCTAAATAGGTACAGTGGATATCTCTGACAAAATAATGTCATTGTTTAGCTGAAATAAACGACCCTATTTTTATGACAATAAGATCGAGTTTTGTACAGACTTTGACAAATTAGGAATAAGATGAATTGTAGCAGTAGTTGTGTAGTAGCAGCAGTGTTTGTAGTTAGTTGGTTGCAGGTTCGAGCCCTGCCATTACCCTAGTTTTTCATTGTGTTATCATTACATTGCATTTAAAGATAAATTGTGTGTGTTTAGACTGGTTATAAAGGTTAACTTTAGGAGCATATTATGATAAGTATTCTGGTTGCCAGTAGGAAAATGCTATAGTGTCTATGAGTAAGTTTAATGTTGGGAACTTGCAAAGTTTTGTATGACTAGACAGACTACTTCGTTCGTGTAGCAGTAGCAGCTTGTTTGTCAGTCTTCTGTGAGGTTTTGAAATCTGTTCGGTGGTATTGGGGATTGCCTATGCATAAAAGCAAACAAACAAAGAATAGGAATTGGTTTTTTGTTATGTTAGTGTGGAAAGTATAGATTAGTGTAGATTTGTGTATGGCTTTTTACTGTTTGTAAAACATAACGAAGATAGACTTGTAGAACGAAATAGATGAGTGGGGGCGAGCTTTTCTCGCAGGGGGCGCTCTTTTAGAATACCTTAGAGCGATTAGGTAGAAAACTACTAATATAATAGAAACGTGTGAGGTAAATTAAGTTAAATAATTATTTTAATTATGATAAAGTTAAGATAAATTAAGATAATTTAAGTTGAATAGATAAAATTACTTTTAGATAAATCAGGATAAATTAAGCAAATTTTATTTAAAGGCTAGCGAAGGTAGTATGTCAGGATTGTAGTAGACTCCAGTCCGTGGTCTCTGTTTGCTCCTCTGGGAGACGGGCTTGTCTGTATGTGTGTATATAAGTCTGTTAATCTATACAATAATAAAGGTTGTGGCTGGTCGATGTATAGCAAATATTTACGAAAAATGAACTTTATGAAAGTGGTGGAAGGCGTAATAGTTATCTTCTGTCTATCCGTCTGTCTGTCTATGTATCTCTAAGTTTATTTATCAGTCTGTAGGTTTATGAAACTAGGTACTGCAAAAAGTTTGATACAGTTTTCATAGTTCTATTTCTGAAGATCTTGTTCGAAATCTGTTGCATGGTTAATCTTGATGCACCATCAAGAAGTAAAGTTATTGTTAATAGGAAGTAAAAATAGATACCTACTCATGAGGACTCGATAACAAAAGCTAGTTTAAGATAACTTTAATAAGACTTAGATAAGTAGGAGTACCTACTTGTAGCTACCTTCAAAGTATTGAACACCGGTCAAAGAGAGTTTGACTCGCGCACCGAGGGTTTCGCATCACCATGCAATGAGTTTTATGTTATGAGCTTGCGGGAGGGAAAACCCGTAGGTTTTGATGGATTCAGAAAGACTGAAGAAAAAAGGAAAGTTAAACGGCGGGATTAAAATGTATTATAGTAGTATGTTAAGTATTTACAATTTTAATAGACTTATTGTTAGAATATAGATAGGTATTGTAGCGTACGATGTCAGATACTGACACAAACCACATTTTTACTAGCGTTACGAGCGCCTTCTAAACGATTTATTTGGAAACTCGAACAGTTCAATTAGTTGATAATAGATGGCGTTACTAGGTACTAATTAAGTGTTAACAGGCATTATAAATAATTAAGGTATGCTCACGACTGGTTTCATGGATTGGATAGTCAGTGACATTATTAAACGACTGCTGTCGTTGTAGTGAACGGAACATGGTAGTATAAATAGATAGTATCTGTTGTAAATTATAAAAGTGAAAAGAATTGCCTATAGGTATATCTATAGATATATTAGAGAATGGAGTACTTGTGTGTATGTGAAGTTTTATATTGCACCTAAGAATTGAAGTAGCATTGTATAAGAGTTACATCCGTTAATTTTATTTTGCGGTAATTACTTAGTAGAGTTGGAGAGAGTATTTTGCTTAATAGTGCTTATTTGGAACAAAAGGTACCTTGGTAGTGGAGACGGTAATGCTGTTTTATATACTTCATGAAAATTGTGGCTAGCTTTAAGTAACGTTAGTTAAATTCGATTAAGGAAATGATTAATTAAGAGTGCAGATCTTCGTGATGAGAAGTGCAGTAAGGGGTTAAAAGAGTGGGGGCGAGGAATAAATATATCTAAGGTTTTTTTTTTGCAAATTTAGGTTAAGAGAATTAGAAATCATTTTTAAATAAGTTTTTGTAATTTTTATTAGTTTAAGTTATTCATATTTCACTTGTTTCCTAATAATTATACTCCTATTCTAGAGTACAAAAAAAAAGGTAAAAATTAGGAAAACAAAGAACGGCTGAACATCGTCTTAAGATGACAGTCATATTAGTGTTTAAGCAATATGTGTGTTCTATAAGCAAGTCTGATGGGGTAGATTTTTCAAAATTAGGCTTTTACTTCTGTAAAGTATTACTTTGAACTTAGTGATAAAAAAAAAAAAGCTTAAAACGAAGTGTCTTACTCATCTTGGTGAGCTGGTGAAATGCTGAGTCGCGTGAATGCGTGATTGAGGAGGTACGAAATAAGTATGATGTATGAATACTGATGATATTTTCTAATGGAAAAAGGGCATTAACAGGTGATGGGTAATTAACTTAACGAGTTAGGAATTGGTATGAAGGGCTCAAGCATTTCAGTAGCTATGCAGATGAATTGGACGGTTTGTTAATGTTTATCCCCTGAAACAGCACTCACACAAATGGGTTTGCTATCTGGATTGTGTTAGGTTAAGTCCAGTGGACATCAGCGTGTAAGCTGTAGATAGTAAACGCATAACTACACACGCGGCTATGAATTATGGACACCTCTACACTAGAGACAGAACTGGAATTTGAAATCATGTGTGCCAACTTATTACTAATAATAAGTACGGACTACGTAAAGGCTTAAAGTATAAATTTTGTATCAAGGTTTATTTAATTTTTCATAAAAAACAAAATATTAATTCGATTTCGATTTCCATCTCTGCTCTTGCACATACATTACAATTTGGGTTGATGTCTTGAGATAGAAGTATTAGTACATGGGTGGTTATGGTCGTTCGATTTTTCCGCTCTTCACGGGGCGATGGACCTTTGACCCTTTGTATTGTGTTCCTCAACCTTTACACTGCACTGTCATCCCTGTTTGGGAACGAGATGTATTGGCGGTTCTTTGCGCTCAGTTGAGGGCCAAGGCTAAGACTGGGGATGGAAGAGTCAATGCGTTGCCCCTATGGCTGACTGGACTCACAACCCAGTTCTCTACCAAAACAGATTGACAAGCGCGATCATGGTCATTCATGGAAAACATTTCGAGAAATCTGAGATATCTTCTCTTGTTGGTACACACCACATGCACATCTTACACTCAGGAGTAAAAATATTAATAAATTATTCGATGATAGCGTTTGTGAATTTTTCATTTGTTTTAGATATTCTTCTCCGGAATAAGGGTTATTACCTGCGAAGAATATCGGGGGCGATTGTAACGGTCCAGCCTCTGCTTGGCCGTTTAATTCACAAACTTATAGGATTTATTTATTTATTTAATTATAAATGGTCTTAGTAGGTTCAGATAGAGCTATATTTATTTAAAGAAAAGACAAAAAAATATAATTATTTACAAATATGTTGACGGAACCTTTTAGAAATGTGTTGTAGAATAATGGTTTTCTTACCACTAAAAATACAGTCTTAAGGATCTCTAAGTTAAAACAAAATGAGGGTAGTAAGCAGAGCGCACATATCAGGTGGTACATTTTTAAAGAGATTATAAGCCATCACGCTACATTAGAAACTCATCTTTATTTCTATAACGTTGAGAGTTAGCTTAGATAGGGTAGTAAACAGCCGTGCTTGAGATATTAAAGAGTTTATGTACCATCAGGCCACATTGGAAATTCAGTCCTAAACCTAAGATGCTAAGATTTAGGTTAGTCAGTAAAAATAGATATGACGGCAAACCAAGGATTGTCGGTGAAGAGGGTTCATCAAAAGTCTGCAACCAGTGGGGCAAGTGGTATAAAAGACGAGGGTTGGGCAGAATCGTGGCTTTTTCCATCCTTCACTCATCGAGCGTCGGAGACTCTGCTCCATCCTCAACAGGTGTGCTTAACTACTTGCTTACGGCAAAGCTCTGCCGGTTTGCTGTTATATTTCTATTATTTTATTGTAAATGTTCTTTAAATTCAGTGAGTTTTGGTTGTAATTATCTATCCCGTAACTGGGTTCGCGTAAGTTTTTGCATTTCATTTTGTGTTGTGGGTTTATTTATTTAATTTAATAATGGGGTAGGATTGCGTTATATTTCTATTATTTCATTGTAAGTGTTCTTTAAATTTAGTGAGTTTTGGTTCTATCACGTAACTGGGCTCGCGTAAGTTTTGCATTTCATTTTGTGTTGTGGGTTTAATTTATTTTACTTAATAATGGGGTAGGATTGTGTTAATTAGAAGCACTTGTTAAGGATTGAGGAGTCTTCGTGCTACCTACGGAATTTAGCTTGTGCGGCGAAGTGCCGGCTAGGAGTTGATACCATGCGGTGTTAACGAAGCTCCTGGTTTTAGAGTCTGTGTAGGCGGGTTAAAATTGGGTACTGGCTGGACCCTTTTCATGGCGTTATGCTGGGGTATTTTAGCACCCTCGCCATGCCCAGGCCCCGGCTCCCTAAAACACATATACAAGGTACGGGCGGACCCAGTGGACGGACCGATGCTTAGGCACCCGTAAATCTGCGTATGTGGTTTATTGCAGTCGGTCTTATTGGTATTTATATATATATTACACCCCTTAGGTATTCTGCTCTCGCGCCGATCCATAGTTTCGACTTGGTGTTGAGAGCAACGCACACATGGCTTATTAGACACATGGTTACGCCACAGCCACCTTCTTTCGTTCAGCTAGTTAAGTTAGGAGTTTTCCCTGTCATTCCGGAAAGCTTTACATTACACATTACACGTTAACAGTAAATGTGGAGAAAATCTCCTAGTTTGCAAAACAGAGAATAGGGCCTTTAGAATAGGTATAGGTAGATACACTGTTTTGTAGGGTATACGGTCTTAAGACAAGGTTTATTCTTTTCTTATACTTCTTATAGGCTCAGCTAAGGTTGATTTCTGTCTACGTTTACCTTAAGATTTATTTACCTAGTTTCTCGACTTATAACTATTGTTTTAACTATATAACCAGGTCTTCATTAATTTTATTTCCAGGTTATTTAACATATTTTTCCACTCGTCACTATATTGGTTTGACTATTTAACCAGGTCTTCATTAAGATTACTTCTAGGTTATTTACCACATTTTTACTACTCGTGACTTTATTGTTATAACTATTTGACTGTGTTTGTAAGATAAATTACTTTGAGGGTATTTTCCTAGCTACGGCTATTATCTTTATTGTCGGTCTAAGGATTGATTTGTTCATAAAGTTATTATTAATTTAACAGCATCTCCCAAGCATATTGCTATGGCAACTTAACTATATCTTTATTAAAATTGCTGCATCACTATCGTTCTAAGGAATGATTTGGATCATGAAGTTATTATTAACGGGTACAAGTACTCGTAGTCATACTCTTGTGCTACAAGTAGCACGGGCCACTGTCCCATGGGATATGCCCAATCTTCGAGTCACTGACTGTAAAAGAAGGCCTGGTTACGACTATGGCTCAGCTTTGTGAGAGAAATCGTTCTATAGTATCGAGCCTTTTAAATATGTCTGCGCTAGATAACTTTAACTTTGTCAACATAGCAATATGCTTCCTTACGTAGATTATTGTCTGATAACTTATAATGTATATTTTTATTTTAACGAGTTGTGATAAGAATCTCATAACTTTTCTTTGTGATGCGCCGTGGTTAGCGCTTAACGTAGTTCCTTAACAATACATTTCTTTACGGAGAAGTGTATTTAGGAGGCGAAGGCAGAGGTTTAGGGGCGGAAGGAGAACCTCCCGGAGTTCTATTGAACTCCGGTTTATCCAGGGATGCTTATCCAACTCAATAATTACCACATAACTATGTATTTTGTACGACAGCCAGTTGAAGTCTCCACTGTACCTACAGCTATTTCTTACAAAACAGATCGCTTATCTAATTATTATTAGTGTTCCAATGAGGCATTACTTATTACTTACCATCGTAATTAAACGTGAGTCCAATATCCGCTAGAGCGTGGAGTAGGAGGTCAGTTGGGAGGTTTTTTACTTTGGTATACTTATAACTTAGGTTTAAAAGCCACAGAGTTTTGAATGAGTTACGAAATGTCTTCATTTTCATAGCATGTAGACAAACATACATAATTACGATATGCATAGTTATCCCCGTATGCATACTAAACTTAGCTAGTTATTCGGCCTAAGTTTATATTAAATAGGAAGCAGAACAAAGGTCGAACCTCTCTATTTATGCGAGTACATAACAGTCATTATTACTATTTAATTATTTTGCTATAAACTTCATCAGAATCGGCGTAGCCATTCTTTAGAAGCAGCATCCAACAAAATAGGATTCAGTTTTAAATAATAGGACAATTAGGACATGGTATTTATTAGTATTTTGATAGCACGTATGATAGGTTAAGGTAGGTTAAGTTTAGGGAATAGCGAGTGAACCGATCTTACATACATTTCAAAGAACTTGGATTACTACCGTAGGACACAACGCAGGGTAACTAGACGATCACTTGGCCAAATCATTCGTATGTATATTCATTCAGTCAGTATAGTACTAGGGATGAGTAAACGTATAGATTAGGGCGTACATTACATAGGACACGAGTTTTAGACTAGGTATTTGATATTTACTTACCATCAGAGAAGCCGCTTGCCGGTTATATACTTGTAGATCTATAGTAGTTTAGGATTCACCTATCGCTTCATAGCTATAGCAATAGAGCCTAGGTCTTAATAGGTCTAAATTTAGGTTAGGTCAAATTAGGTCTTATTAGGTCAGAGGAAAGCCGAGCTTAGGGGGGGTTTGTTACAACGCAGAGCTGTTTACTTGACAATTGGTACAGACAGTTTTATTCAGGCTATCCAACATAGTCTACCAAATAGACTATGGTCGGCTACTCTGCCACTGCGTTGTATACAGTTCTATAGTTTTCTCATTTCGATGTGTCACTGCCAACTCATGGTAAGGGTCGAATACCGACTTTACTGTGGGAGGAGAAAATACTCAATCGATATCTACTTTCAGGGGACATTTTCATAAAGCGAGTGCTTGTATGCGAATGATTACATTGCGCGGTTAGATCAATTGATGGGTCACATCGTACATTGGTACCCCGCAATATAATACAATTACATGTGAGAACTTGTACCAATTGAAATGGTTCTTTATGAGGAGTGTGAACCCACCGCTCTCCATACAAACGGCGATAACGTTTTCCACTCTCGAAACCTTAACCTATAGCCATGATTTGTTTGTATGTTGTCATTATGCTCTAGAACTAGGTTCGTATGTTTTGATTTTTTAAATATTCTTGATAGTTTCAAAAATATTGACGCTTTTTTGTTTTGTATGAAACTCCTAAAATGCAAATATTGTCAAATCTATGAAGAATATTTAAAATATCAAAACAAACAAACATAGTCCTAAGGCATAATGACAACATACCAAAAAATCATTGCCATAGGTTGAGGTTTTGAGAGTGGAAAACGTTATCGCAGTTTGTATGGCGATCGCTTTTTGGGGCTGGGTTCACACTCCTCTTAAGGCTTAATGATTTTTTTACTCGTAAAGAACTGTTAATTCTTCACTCAAAAAATAAGCTGAAACGAGAACAAATACTTAAATATACGGTGTGGCGACTCTAGCGCCATCTAGTGTTGAGTAGAGGAAACCAACTGACATGCGCTACTTCACACCAAAGAAGTTTCGTAACACGGACGCATATATACAACTTCCAACTTTCATCCTTCGAACTTCGGTCCCCAGGCATAACACCCGCCTGGAGAGAGATCTCTCTATTGTGACCTACTTCTACATTGGTGACCCACGACAATGAACACACGTAACCTTCGACGACTCTCAAGACGAAGACGCAGTCTCATAGCAAGCCAGACTACTGCGCTGTGCACCACTAGCATGCTGCTATTTATCTCCATGCCTGGTGTCTACAGTGTGCAAGCCCTTCTCCTACACTACTGCTACGCTCTCCAACGAGGATCCTGAGCAGCAGCAACTCAACTCCACAACGCTCTCCGACGCGGATCTGAGCAACTACAGAGCAACAATGCTCGCCAACGAGGCTCTGAGCAACCAAGCAACTGGCACTTGCAAGCGCCCACATGACGCACAAACTGCACTGCATTCCGCACCAACCCCCGGTTTCAAAAGGGGGGATGGTGTGGCGACTCTAGCGCCATCTAGTGTTGAGTAGAGGAAACCAACTGACATGCGCTACTTCACACCAACGAAGTTTCGTAACACGGACGCATATACAACTTCCAACTTTCATCCTTCGGACTTCGGTCCCCAGGCATAACACCGCCTGGTGAGAGATCTGTCTATTGCGACCTACCTCCACATATTCTATTGTAGCTCATCGAAACGTTTCGGTTGTATGCCGTCATTTGAATTACACCTTAAACCAAATGGCGTTAAAATATAAAATTGTAGGAGATCGACATTTTAAAATAATATGAGAGAAGAATTTTAATACGACATAATCCTCGCACATGAGGGCTTTACAGTGATTCAAATTAACATTTTTTTTTCGTTTCTAAAATACTTATTTAACCCCTGATAAATAATAAAATCGTAATAAAAACAGAAGAATTCAAAATCATAAGAGAAACCTGAAGATGATACTAATTTTTTTGCGGGTGGTAGGACCTTGTGCAAGGTTTTTCCGGATCGCTACCACCATCTTGTTTGCTAATCCTGCCGCTTAGCAGCGGTGCTTGCGCTGTTGTTTTCCGGCGTGGAGAGCAAGACAGCCGGTGCAATTACTGGCACGAGAGGTATTCCATCCTAGCCCTCTGGGTTGGCAACGCATCTGCAATCCCTTTGGCGTTGCGGGTGTTTAAAGGCAGTGGTGGTCACCTACCGTTAGGTAACCTACTTGCTTGTTTGCCTTCCTATTTCATAAAAAACAATACCTGTTCGTTGATACCCCACTTGACAGTTCGTCAGCTTTTTTTTTCTCAACATGGCGCCTGGTTTTCGCAATATTGCATTTTGATTATTGTCATGCCTTTAGTGACACTCAGAAGATTAAGGCTGCTTTTCCACCAGAAATGTGCGAGAATGCGTAGCGAGGGATGTGTTTGTAGGAACCAATAGAATCGCTTCATTTACCTCGCCTCGGTCAGCACAGCTCTGGTGGAAACGGCTCATTGGTTCTTTACAAACACATCCCTCGCAACGCATCCTCGCACATCTCTGGTGAAAACGCAGCCTAAGACAAATCGGTTCTCGAAAGAACCATCAAAATTGGCCGACGCATTTGGTCTTTAGAGCAACACCAAAGAAAAAACATACTCGGGTTGTTCTTCTCGAGCGTTTGAACCGCTTCCCCTCTGTCAAGCCATGACTGGCTCCATGGAAGACGAATAACCGAAAATTTTGATGAATTTGGATGCTGATTTCGTTGCAGATCTCTCATCAAAAGTTGATTTAATGTACACTACGAGTATTTTGTGAATGAATTTGTGAAGAACTACTCACTCTTCTTTGCGTCACGCAGTCACTTAAAGACACTTTTAATTAAATAAATAAATAAATATCTTGGGACAGCTAACACCAATTGACTTAGTCCCAAAGTAAGCAACTAAAGCTGCTTGTGTTATGGGTACTGGACAACGGATATACATACTTTGTGCAAGATGCACAAACTTTTTATTCTTTATTGTAGTTTTTTATAGCTTTTTACTGTTTTTGTATGACATTGATTGATGTTAATAAATGGCTTTTTTCCTCAACCACGAACCTGTGCACTTCCATTTTTCTTATTCCCGATTAGTTCGGTCATATTTTTGGTCCTATCGAAGAGAGAATGGTTGTGGATACACGAGCCGCAAGAGCTAAGCGTACGCAAGGAGAAACGAGTGTATTGGGAGATGGAGCGACGGATGCGGCGAGGGAGGCCTTGCCCGCCACGTCCGCTGTGGACGGCGCCGAGCCCCCTCGCGCCGCGCCCGCGGCCGCGCCGCCCGCCCCTTCCCGGCCCTCGAGCAACGCTACCTCGCGCTCCTCCGCCACGGTCGTGGCGCGCCAGCTGGCAGCACAAGCGCAACACGCGCGGCGCCTGGCCGACTTGGAAAAGGAGCGAGAGCTCCAAATGGCAGAGCGTGAGCTCCAAATGGCGGAGCGTGAGCGCCAAATTGCGGAACGAGCCGCAGAGCGCGAGCGCCAAGTTGCAGACTTGCAGTTGCAAGCTGAGCTCGCTGCCATTGAAGCGGATGCTAGTCAACGCGGCAGTCGCAGCTCTCGCGCCAACATTCAGGATTGGCTGAATAGTGTA
Organism: Ditula angustiorana; assembly: GCA_963691745.1. NCBI lineage: Eukaryota > Metazoa > Arthropoda > Insecta > Lepidoptera > Tortricidae > Ditula > Ditula angustiorana. The sequence goes on along the minus strand of OY829472.1, from coordinate 480,931 downwards.
CCCCCTATCGATGATGCTCATTTACTAACTGATAACCTACCTTTCAGAAACGAATCTGTAGCGGCTCAGTGTGAGGCCCGAGGCCCGTCGACACTAGAACCACTGAGGAGAGCGCCGCCCGGCCTGGAGGCCGGCGCGCATTATTGCTCGCCCGCAGCGGAACCTAACGTTTCTGGAGACGGCGGAGTGCCGCAGTTAGTAAAATCGCTTGAGGTACTTATAAACAATGTCAACTCTCGTTCACGACCCAGAGGTCTTACTACGGAGTTGCCTACATTCGACGGCAAATCTCACTTAGATTGGCTTGGTTTTAAACGAGTGTTTGAGAACACTTCTGGGTCCCATAACGCTGTCGAGAATCTAGCGCGCCTATCTTGCGCGCTGCGCGGCGGCGCCCGTGAGGCCGTGGCGGCGCTGCTCGTGTCGGCGCGCGAGCCCGGCGCGGTGCTGCGCGCGCTCGACACGCGTTTCGGCCGCCCTGAGCTCGTCGTGCTGCAGGAGGTGGCCGCGGTGCGCGCGCTGCCTAGGGTCAGTGCCGAGGGTAAGGATCTCGCCACGTTCGCCTGCCGAGTTCGTAACTGTGTCGAAGTTATTCGACTACTGGGACAGTCAGATTATTTGCGATCACCGGAGCTATTTCAAGCTTTGATAGCTAAATTGCCGGCACTGTTACGAACCCGCTGGCTAGACTACGCCTTTTTGCGTAACGATAACGCGACAAAGATCGAAATGCTCGCCGATTTTCTTTCACGAGAAGTCGAGTTGCAATGTAGGTTCGGGGCGACTTTCGATGTTTCGTCGCCTTCTGTCGCTCAGCCTAACGATTATAGGCGGCACAGAGTGAACGCTATTGCTGAAAATGAAAGTTCCGATTGCATCCAGGTATTGACGACAGCGGATTCTAAATTAAACAATTGTTTACTTTGTAAACAATCTCATGATCTGAGTCAGTGTCATAAATTTTCTCAGTTGTCAGTTAGTGACAGATGGCAATTCATAAAGACAAATAAAATTTGTCATCGTTGTTTGAAAATAGGTTGGCATAAAAATAAAACCTCTTGCATGAAAAAAGTTTGTAGCGTTCATGGGTGTAACATGCGTCATCATATATTACTACACGGGCCCACAAGCGAGCGCGCGGTGGCCACGCACGTCGACGTGGAGGACGGCGAGCCCGCGCCATCTACGTCCAGCCCGCCGCCGCCGCCGCCGCCGCCGCTTCGTTCGCCCGTCGAGCCATGTGCAACGAATAAGTGTCATGATGAAGTACTTACTCACGCTTCAACTTCTTTATTGTGTAACAAAGGAATTAAGGAACCTACTTCTCGTCCGTTATTAAAGATCGTAGCGGTGACCGTGTCTGGACCTAAAGGAACTGCAGATACTTATGCTCTCTTGGACGACGGATCAACGGCCACCTTTATTGACTCTAAAATAACGGATCAGATAGGTTCTACAGGGCCTGAAAAACAAATACACTTGGATTGCGTAGGTGGACTAGGAAAGAACGCTACGGTTCAATATGTTGATCTTTCAATTCGAGGTCGTTACTCAAATGAAACTCATAACATTACTGGAGCTAGGTCCATAACTGGTTTAGGTGCTGCGCCGCAGTCTGCGCCTAGAGACTGTGTACGTAAGTATCCGCATCTGGCGGACATAGCTAGGGAGTTTTGTTACGACGACGTCAAGCCTATGATAATTATAGGTATTGACAACTGGCACCTGACTTTTGCTCAAGCCACGCGCAGTGGTACTAAGTCACAACCCGTAGCCATTTTAACGGCTCTTGGATGGGTTTTGTTTGGTTTTGGGTGCAGTAAAACCAATCGGGTTGATGTCGTCAATCATACTTCCGTTTACGAACCTGAAATGTCAGAGGACAGCCGGTCTGCATTAGAACATCTTGTTAGGGAACAGTATAAGATCGATTCTATCGGTATCTCTAAGGTAGAGGCTCGCAGTGCTGAGGACGAGCGTGCTGTACAAGTTCTCGAGCGCACAGCGCACCGTCTTCCGGATGGACGCTTTGAGGTAGGTTTATTATGGAAGGCCGATAACTTGACTATCCCTAACAGTTACAAATTAGCTTTGTCGAGGTTTCTCAGTCTTGAGAAAAAGATGGAGAGAGAACCTTCCTACGCTGTGAAATATCGTCAAAACATTAAAGACATGCTAGCAAAGGGATACGCCGAACAGTGCTCAGCACAATCAGACCCAGGCGTCCCTCTTTGGTATTTGCCTCATTTTGGCGTTGTGAACCCAAATAAACCACAGAAACTAAGGGTTGTTCATGACGCGGCCGCAAGATCTCATGGTGTTTCACTAAATTCTTTATTGCTGACCGGCCCTGACCTTCTTCAATCATTGTTTGACATTTTGTTCCGTTTCAGAGAGGGCAAAATTGCCATGACTGCGGATATCCGGGAAATGTTCCCTCAGTTCAAAATTCTACAGAAGGACAGGGACGCTCAAAGATTCTTGTGGCGCGATAGCCCAAATGAGCCTATTAAAACTTACCGTATGTCATCAATGATTTTTGGAGCCGCTTCTAGCCCCTTCACTGCTCTTTACATTAAAAATAAGAATGCACTGGAGTGGCAAGAATGCTATCCGGACGCAGCTCAAGCCATCATCGCCGATCACTATATGGACGACTACATAGGAAGTGTCGATAGTGCAGATCATGCAGCTCAGATCGCTGCCGATATTTACACCGTTCATCGGAAAGCTGGGCTTGAGATGCGTGGCTGGATATCGAACGATCTTTTGGCGCTCTCGAAGCTACCGAAAGAGAGTTTGCTGGAGTCACCTTTTACGAAACAGAGCTTGGACGTAGATCTAGGCCATCTCTCTAATTCAGTGCGCACGCTTGGGCTTATCTGGCAACCATTTAATGACTCGATTAGTTTTAATACAGGTGTGAAAAAAGAGAACATGTTACCAGATAAACTCACAAAACGGGTGGTTTTGGCCCACGTTATGCGTATATATGACCCACTAGGTATTCTTGCGCCCATCGTTGTACGAGGACGCATCATGTTCCAAGAAGCTTGGCGCAAAGGTTTAAGTTGGGACGAAGAGCTCTCACAGGATGATAGTAATGCGTGGAGACTTTGGTTCGAGGATCTATTTGCAGTTTCCAATTTACAGATTCCACGCTGCTACAATCTGAGTGAGCTCGACGTAGTGTCGCGCGAACTTCATCTTTTTTCGGATGCGAGTGAGTCTGCCTTTGCCACAGTCGCCTATTGGCGCTTCGCTTACGCGGATGGTAGCGTGAAACTCGCCCTAATTTGCAGTAAGGTTCGTGTAGCACCTCTCAAACCTGTATCTATTCCCCGACTAGAGCTTCAGGGTGCTCTTATAGCTGCTCGTCTTGCGATGTCAATCTGCGAGGCTCATCGGTCAAAACCAACTAAACGTACTTTCTGGTGTGACTCTATGACTACTCTGGGTTGGCTTCGCAGCGATGCTCGTACATTCAAGCCATTTGTGTCACACAGAGTAGGCGAGATTCTTGAAATCACGGACATTACTGAGTGGCGTTGGGTGCCTAGCAACCTTAACGTAGCCGATGACGCAACACGTGCCAAACGCTTTGTGCTCTCTCCGGAATCTCGCTGGATCTTGGGACCAAGCTTTCTTCTTACATCTGACTGGCCGGCTGAACCGACTATTGATATCAGCGGCCTAGGTCAAGAGGAGGTTAAGCCTTCTTTTTATCACCACGTTCATTTAATCACCGATACGGATTTGCCCGCACCAATCGCAGCGGATCCAAAGCGATTCAGTTCATGGCTGAGGATGGTGCGTGCAACGGTAACGGCACATAAATTCATCGCTACGTTGCGCATGCGTAGCTTACACAGACGGGGCATCAGTCCTTGCACATCCTCTCCTTGGTCTTTTAATGTCTCAACTAATTCGTCAACAACTGCAAATGACATACGGCTGGCAGAGTCGCATATTCTGCGTCAGAGTCAACTTGATTCCTTCCGAGAAGACATACTGTGTATCAAAAACCAAAAAGAGGTGCCACGCAAGAGTCGTCTTTTTAAATTGTCACCTTTCATTGACGACCAGAATCAATTGCGGATGTCCAGTCGGATTGTGGCTGCGCCAGATGTACCTGATCATATGAAACGACCGTTGATCCTGGATGGAAAACATCCGACCGTGCGACTTCTCATACTGCGATACCACCAAAAGTCAGCTCATCAATACAATGATATGGTTATTAACGAGCTGCGCCAACACTTTTGGATCATAGGCCTCAGAAACGCCGTCCGCTCCGTCACTCATGACTGCCAGTTTTGTAAACTTCGTCGTGCTACTGTCTTCCGACCGCCAATGGGTGATTTACCAGAAGCACGTTTGTCTCACCATCGACGGCCATTCACCTTTGTCGGGCTGGACTATTTTGGACCAGTTCAAGTGGCAGTGGGCCGAAGAAGAGAGAAGCGGTATGTCGCCCTTTACACTTGTCTTGTTGTGCGCGCCGTACATATTGAAGTTGTGAACAGCCTCACGGCGGATGCGGCCATTATGAGTCTACGCCGCTTCATAGCGCGCCGCGGCACGCCTGCTGAAATATATTCAGATAATGGGACAGCGTTTGTCGGAGCTAGCAGAGAACTACGGACCCTATATGCCGACTCGATATCTGAATTTGCGGCCAATGAGCGGATTAACTGGCGTTTCATCCCTCCTTCAGCACCATTTATGGGCGGAGCGTGGGAGCGGCTGGTGCGCAGTATTAAACAGGCACTGAAAGTGACTCTTAGGGAACGCGCCCCTAGTGACGAAGTGCTGATCACTTTGCTGGCGGAAGCCGAAGCCTTAGTCAACGCCCGCCCTCTTACCAACATTTCACTCGAAGGTGCAGAGGCGCTTACTCCGGCACATTTCATTCTCGGCGCATCTTCCGGAGCCCCGATTCCTGCCACACTAAGCGACGCAGATTTGTTGAGCCGAAGCAGGTGGCGAAGGGCGATAAGGCTTACGGATCACTTTTGGCAGCGCTGGTTAAAAGAATATCTGCCCACACTGGCACCGAGAAGAGGAGGGGGCACCATTCCCACCATAGCGGTTGGCGACCTTGTCCTCATTTGTGACGGCAACCTGCCGAGGGGCGCTTGGCCCAGAGGACGCGTGGCCGCCCTGTTCCCGGGCAGAGACCGTACAGTAAGGGTTGCCGATATCACCACTGCAGCCGGGACTTTGCGACGCCCCTTAAGAAAACTGGTAAAGCTGTAGTTTCTTCCACAAAAAAGGGGAGAATGTGCAAGATGCACAAACTTTTTATTCTTTATTGTAGTTTTTTATAGCTTTTTACTGTTTTTGTATGACATTGATTGATGTTAATAAATGGCTTTTTTCCTCAACCACGAACCTGTGCACTTCCATTTTTCTTATTCCCGATTAGTTCGGTCATATACTTATATAGATAAATATATACTTAAATACATATAACAACCACGACTCGGGCACAAACATTCGTATTCATCATACAAACATTTGCCCCTCCCGGAAATCGAACCTGGTACCTCAAGCTTCATGGTCAGGGTCACAAACCACTAGGCTATCCGGCTGTCAATTCTTTCGTAGAGTTCTTAGAAATAATGCCCGTTCAATCGATGCGATATTGTACCGTCATGTTCGGCGTTCGTACATTCTACCGGGCGCTTGCCTTTGACGCGGGCGTCGAAGCACTAGTGATGTAACGAATGTCAGTTTTTGAACATTCGCGGATGCGAATGCGAATGCGAATATTCAGTTTTTGTTCAAATTTGGCGCCACATGGCTTTTTGGCAGTCTCGTTCGAACGAGATGCGTTCCGTTTGTATTTACAAGTTCTAATGAAGCTTTAATTGTTAAGCTTCATTGCCCAAACTAAAGTAAATAAATAAATAAGTCCAAATGATTAAGTGAAAATTGATAATGCGATTACGAGGTTTAGTTACTTTTTTTTGCATTAAAAACATAAAAAAATAAATGGATTTTGATTTTATTAATCTACCATTATTTCAATTTTTTTTTATTATCATATTCGCAAAACATTCGCAGAAATTTTGCAAATGCGAATATCCGCGAATGCGAATGCGAATATTCGTCACATCACTAGTAAGCACCCTCGCAGGCGTCAGCTTAACGGTTGGAATGCTTTTATTATTTAAGTGCGTACAAACGACTACCCGAATAAGTGTTATCTCCAATCTCGGCTGTAATGGGGACACACCCTCGTCAGGGTCATAAATGGGCCCCAGCACGTGCCCACCGGGTCCCCGGTGCCCGGCACCCATCCCGAGTGGGGACGTGGATAATAAAATTAACTGCGGCTCGGTGTTCGTTTTATGACTGGATTATTCCCAGGTTATGCCGTCGGAAGTGTTACATGGGCGTACAGGTTTAGCTGAAGGGTTTTTGGGGTTCCGTAGTCTAGGAACCCTTGTAGTTTCGCTATGTCCGTCTGTCCGTGTGTAATACTACTAATACAGGTCTTCGCACAATTTTTTTGTTCTTTATTTTAGGCTCCTATTGTAATTTTATGATTGTAAGTAATTGGTATCTCATTTAATGTGACAGCAAAAATTTTTTGACGATGCAAAAGTGATTTTTTTCTAAACCCTACTTGAATGATTTCTTTTTACCCGACTACGGCAAAGCCAAAAAGAAGGGTTATGTTTTTTGCAGTCTATGTATGTATTTTTATGTATTTACGTATGTTCCATTGTAGTGCCTAAACGACTGAACTGAGCCGATTTTCATGAATGACATATCAATCGGTTCGTAATTGTAGTCTGGACGACATAGGCTATTTAAATCTTACCTTTAGCTTTTCCGGTTTTTTTAATGTGCGTTTGTCTGTTTGTTGCAGAAGCGGCGGTGAACCCCCGCGAAGAGGAAGAGCGCGAGGAGGAGGCGGAGGGGTGCGGGGCGGGCTGCGCGCGCGCACTGCCGCCGCCGCTCGCCGCGCTGTGCGCGCCGCACCGCTTCCACAACCTGCATGTGAGTCTTAGACAATTAAACCAAGGGACCTGGCGAGCGCACGCATTCCTCTCTGCCAATGCACATGACCAAAACCGTGAGTTTTGGTCATAACGGTTTATAAAAACAAGTTCGCCGCGATATCGTGTGTCATTTTGCTTTAGTCCTTCATTTTGCAGCTGTCTTGCACGAGCACGGCACTTGTTTCGCGGAGTAGCAAGGTAATTTATTCCAGTTTGTCAATGCGCATTGTTTATCTACTTCTGAGGCTGCTTCTTTAGATATCATTGAAATAAATAAATGTTAAGGACAATTAACACCAACTGTCCTAGTCACAAACTAAGCAAAGCTTAAAGTTTCGTGTAACAGGCCCCAGTTCTTCGCTGCCACTGACCTATAAAGAATGGACTTCTAGTCAGCGTTCAAAAAATGGCCTCAAAAGTCGAACAAAAATTACAATAAATCGACAATCACTCGTGTTGTCGTCTGTCGGGCCGACGGCGCTGCTGTCAATACTCTTATTTTGTAATAAAACCTATTTGCAACGAAACTTACTAAATTATTATTTTATGTAGTTAGACGTAAAATTGTAAATCCAACGACTATAAATGGTGAACTAATAATTTGCATTTGTAGCATTGGCGTCAGCCTATATTCTCATGTCGGGCCGTTTTTCTGCTGTCATTTACTATGACACTGTACATCCATGCATTGTAATATCATTGTTAGCTACAGTTTAACACGGAATGCAAAAGGTACTTTATACGATCTTATTATTACCACCTCAGTTTGAAAGAACTAAGCTCTGTCTTGGTATTCTGTATCAGGTATCTTCTGAAGCTGAAGAATCTTGGTATTTTCTGAAGCCGTAACCGAACGATTAGTTGCAGCGACGCGACGAAGTTCGGCCTCATTAGGAGCTACGCCTTTGTGCGTCTACGGTGCTACGCCGTAGGCGGCTACGGGGGAGATAAGTTTAGAAACTTAGTTCTCAAAAGTTGCAGTATAAGTGCGGAGCACGCGCACGCCTGCATGGAAAACTTTAAGGGTTCATACAACTGATCTATTTGTATCTGGTTCGCTTGGATTTTGCGTATTAAATATAGATTTAACAAAAAATTACGCCTCATCGTGTTTCCTGCCAGTATCTTCTCATCCGAGGTTTTTCCGAACCGATTGGTAAATTTTATGACATTCATAAGTGCTTTCATGTAAACCTATTATAAATAAAAATATTTTGAATTTGACTTTGAGATTTATAACATTATCGGGAATTTAACGCGATAAAATCATCTGTTGATTGACCTCGACGTTTCGGCCATCTTTCAACGGCCGTGGTCACGAGTAGACTGAGAAATATAGATTTAACTGGTCAAATTTGACAGCATTGTGTTTGTTTGTTTGTTTGTATTAATCGAAAACTAGATTTATTAGGCTTCGAAGGGATTTTAAATAGACGAGTAAGTTGTCGTATTTCTATCGACACACGGGAGATAATGGACGTAACTTTAACTTGATACAATGAAGACTTTGATCTTTGATTTTTCGGGTAGTAGGACTTTGTGCAAGGTCCTTCCGGATCGCTACCACCATCTTGCTCGCTTATCCTGCCGCTAAGCAGCAGTGCTTGCACTATTGTACTATTGTGTTCCGGCGTGAAGAGCACGGTAGCCGATGCAATTACTGGCACAAGTGGTATTCCATCTTATCCATCTGAGTTGGCAACGTATCTGCAATCCCTTTGGTGTTGCGGGTTTCTATGGGCGGTGGTGATCACTCACTATCAGGTGACACACTTGCTCGTTTGCCTTTCTATGTTTTATAAATAGAAATTTTACTTTTAAGCCAAAATAGTTAAAAAGAAACCAACTAAAAGCAACCTATTCAAAATTCAAATTCATCATTATACTTTTTATAGAAATATTCTAAAAACTTAACCTAAGATTTTAAATAAATATACATGACAATAATAAAAACGACTTAAAACGCATTTTATAGATGCTGCGCAAACATTAACAATAGCTTGAACATTTTGACATTTCAACTCTTTCCTATTTTTAAAGTGGCTAAGCCGGCTATAGGTACGCCATGTAGTCATATAGAGGTTCCCTTTTAAGCTGTAAACGTGCTACATCTTCGCCGTGCAGCCTGAATGGCGCACGTCATCGCAAGTCTCGTAAAACCCGCCGTCCATATGCTCTGCAGGCATAGCTTAGCTTTAGAAAAAAAAACGGGCAATATAGAACTCATTAAAAACATTGTAACGTTACTAAATTAATTAATATCAGTTTAGTAACGATTTCGTTACTGTCGTGTCTTGCGTTTGCCAGCTTCGCCACATTACCGCTATCATACCCAGCGAATTTTATGGGTAATGTGGCGTAACTGGCAAAACGCAAGGCACGGAATGCTGATATTGCAGGTTCAAGTCCTGCCGTCACCCTAATTTTTCTTTGTGTTGTCATTACATAGCATTTTAATTTAATAATTTGAATTTTAAAACATTTAAAAATAAAAATTAAAAGAAATTTCGGTTATATAAATTTTATAGCCATTATTTTTTAAAGGCCTTTAAAATTTATTGTATAAGATTTTTACAGTAATCTGTAAGACATGACAAGTAATATGGCTATTCTCAAAATCTATTTTCATTAACAAAGCTCAAGAAACTCAACGAGGTGTAATTTTTTAAATTAATCAAAATTACAATGTTATTTTGCATCTCAAATATTAAAAAAAAAATTACAATTCAACAATTTAACACAGCAGGTGTAGAATCTTTGGAGCCAGGGATCATCGGGATCATTTCCAAACATCCGTGTCCAAGATATAGTCATTGATTTTATAATACGCCCGAGAAATTAATGTCTTCTTGACAATAGATTTAAATTTTGTATCATTTAGTTCTGTTTTGTTTTTTGGAATTTTGTTGTAAGATCTTACGCACTTTCCCATTAATGACTTATTGGTTTTAGCCAGTCTGTAAGTTGGAACTTTAAGCTTTCCTGTATTTCTAGTAGCCTTTGGCTTATCGACGTTGGTAGGGAAATTGCATATATTTTTCCTAACGTACAGTCAAGGAATTAAATTTCCAACCCACCTAAGGTTCAATATCGTAAAGAAAACTGTCACCATAAGAGCTATAGAGCAAGACGTTAGTTTGACATATCGACCTTAATGCATTGCGAATGTCAGACGACATTTCAACGAAATGGGTATGGAATTAAATTCTTTGACTGTACGTGATAATTTCAAAAACATATAGCGACGGTAGGGTTAAGATGTCTATTTCCTTGAAAAATTCCCTTAATGACTCACGAGTATCCATATTATAAATTGCTCTAACTGCCCTTTAACAGACGTTAACGAAGCGTTTACGAATAAGGGGCTAAATCTATAGATCATTAGAGAGCTGCTCAAAGGCCTTTTCAAACGGTATTTCCTTCATATATAATAGATGGTAGAAAAAAAATAACAAAAATTTTTTTTAGCTGCTTCATCTGTTGTATTCCATGAGGTCTGCGTATGTTCCTTAATCGACAGAGTAATGCTACATACTCGCCGTATCTCCTCCGCATAGCTCTCAAGGGCAGCTAGCCTAACTCCTTGTGGCTCTGAGCGTTGGAAAGCTACTTAACAAAGAAAGGTTGTCGCTTGGCAACGCTCTGAGAGCGTGCAGCCGACGGCAGGGGATGTTTCAATGCCGTTTTTACATTTTAAAAGTAAAATACTAGGTTAATTTTAGTTTTATTTTCGTGACATTGTAGTCAAGGAAATTGAAACACGTGCCACCGTAGAACCTAGTCGAAGAGACATTCGCATGACATTTGTATGACATAGCCTGGCGTTTAACGCGTCGTGTCATTGCGATAGGGTTTTAAGGTGGTACGTGAATATATTTCCCCTACTGTACATATGCACTCATTGCAATATGTTCTTATTGAAGCTGCTAGGGGTCCTTCCAGATGTATGTACTACCCTATGGATTATTTTGTGCATTCAAATTATTTTATTTACATGCTACTAATTGGTCCAGATTTGTTAGTAACATTAAAATAGTTATTGACTACGTCAGTAACTTACACAAAACACATAGCACAAACAATCTACCGCCTAGCGGACATCACAAGCTCATACTGCCGCATGTTAGGGGTACTTGGCCGCCACAGTGCTCAGGATGGGGTTGGGTTTACGCCTTCTTCTTATTGAGGTATATTCCATTGCTGTTCCACCTCCTACATCAAGTGGATGATGTGGTGCAATAGTAGTGTCTAGAAGTCCAAGGATTTCTTTTTTTTTTAAATAGGAAGGGAAACAAGCAAGTGGGCCACATGATGTTAAGTGATCACCAATTCACTACCGCCTATAGATACCCGCAACACCAATAAGATTGCAGATGCGTTGCCAACCCAGAGGGCTAGGATGGAATACCTCTTGTGCTAGTAATTACACCGGCTGTCTTACTCTCCACGCCGGAACACAACAGTGCAAGCACCACTGCTTAGCGGCGGGATTAGCGAGCAAGATGGTGGTAGCGGTCCGGACGGACCTTGCACAAGGTCCTACCACCCGCAACTCAGTCTGGCAATTACTAGTAATGTGTTCCGTTGTTTCATCCTTTCACCGCAAATTGTACCTTATCTTCACTGTCGCTAAGCTTGCGGATGGTAGGACCTTGGGCAAGGTCCGTCCGGATAGCTACCACCATCTTGCTTGTTAATCCTGCCGCTAAGCAGCAATGCTTGCACTGTTGTGTTCCGGCATGGAGAGCAAGACAGCCGGTGTAATTACTGGCACAGGAGGTATTCCATCTTAGCCCTCTAGGTTGGTGTATCTTCTTGGTGTTGCGGGTGTCTATAGGCGGTGGTGATAACGTACTATCAGGTGACCCACTTGCTTGTTTGCCTTCCAATTTTATAAAAAAAATTGTCTTATTTAGTAGGAGTATTTTCGGATACATTTCGACCCAATGGGATCTTTTGTATAGTTTCCCTTTTTCGCACTTACTCCATCGCTTTTTCCACCATAAAGGGGATGATATGGTGCAACGAGAGTGCCTTAAATTCTCCTGCTTCCTGATATCTGTTATTACAGATTTTTACTCTGAGGGCATCACCACATGATGTGTTCCATAGTGTTAGCTTATTTGCCTGGCATTCCTCATTGTTTTTTTATTTATATCTTAGCTACTAAATGTTAACCCTTATTTTCCAAGAATACTACGCGAGGCGATTGAAATTAAAAAATACCAAAATTTCAATAGAGAGGACGGCTTGTCAGTACCAACAGCCTGGGACCCAGTACTACAGTTGGTTAAATCTCAGGCTTGACATTAGATTGTACGACTGTTGGTATTTTTATTTTTATTCTAATTATTCAATTACCATTTTTGTAATTACATTTTTTATCTTTAATCTTTATGTAACTTCTTGTTAGTAAACATTTTTTTTTGTTATTCGATTGAAAAAAGGCTTAATGCTAAGTTTCTTGCGGCGCATTCTTCTCAGCAGATGTCATTTCCGAAGCGCTGGTAGAGTCTGTAGTCTTATTGCGTTAATTGGAACGATTTCATATTTAGTTTATTATTTTTTTCAATTATTTTTTCAAAATTGGGTAGTTTGTATTCTAAGTTTTTTGTCAGTCTGCCCGTGAACATGAGACCTGTAAAGGGCTCGAAACGTCGGGAATTAGATTTGTTACAATACACGTGATATAAACTGTTTCAATTGTTTTATTTCAATACTAAATATTGAGTTCCAAAGTAACTGAATGTCCCGGTTATGGGTTATTTTCTGCAGAGTTTCCAAACTTTCTTGGTCCACCATGGATCGATATTAACTGTGAAACGCTTTGATTGCGCAGTCAAAGTTCTTCCGGAACACGTTCGTTGGTTGAATTTTGTCACAACTCAGAACCTTTTACTCTCTTCTTGTTTCAAAAGTTTGTTTTGTTCGGTGCCAAACTTGAAAGCTTTAAACTAACTCATTTGATTGCTACCACCCGCTGCTAATCCAGCCAGTTAGCAGCAGTGCTTGGGCTGTTGTGTTCTGGCGTGTTGTGCAAGCCGGTGAAATAACTGGCACAAGAGGTATTCCATCTTAGCTCTCTGATTTGGCTTCTGCAATCCTTGGCTTTGCGGGTGCGCCCACGTGGTTCACTAACTTGTTTGTCTATCTATTTTTAATACAAAAAAGAAGTTCAGTGTTCAAAAACCAGCCGAGCTACTGAGACAAGAGGGTTATTCTGTCAAGTTCTTTGTTTGCTTTGGTGGCTCGATGTTATATTGGGCTGGGCACCGAGGCGGCCCTTATTGCTACTTCGACTATTGCTGATCACTCGTCAAACAACTTTGCTGACCCTTTCAGCAAAGTTTACTGCGTCCATTAACCTCTAAGAAGTTCCGGATTATTTGCGTTAAAATAGTTTGTATTGTATCTTCTCCGGGTGTAATGACAGTGTATTTATGCTTTTGTACGAGTATCAATATTTTAGTATTTATCTGTGTAAGTATTTATCTCCATTGTCTAGTATCTATAGTACACTTGTGGTACTAAATCTGCTTAGCTTTAGTTGTTTGGTTTGAGACTAGTTCAGTTAATGTAAAGTTTCGAAAGATATTTATGTTTATTTATTTATTCATTATCATCATCATATTAGTCGAAAGACGCCCACTGCTGGGCATAGGCCTTCTCCAAGGATCTCCACGACAGTCGATGGTTTCCAGCGATCCTCACCAGATTCGTATTTATATATTTTCTTTATACTAATATTTTGAGCCTTGAAATTAAATACAGAATCTATTTTTGGTCTTCTTTAAGTTAAGTCTTCTTTGTAGTTCTAGCGCTATTTACTTTTGAGAAGATACTCTGCAAAGACTATTCGACAACTTATGTAAACTATTTCTTAATTACATTACCGGTTTCCTTACCCGCTAACAAACAGTCCCCAATTACCGTTGTATTATATGAAAATGTCTAAGATTGGATTTAACTTTCTAAACAGCAATTTGTTACCAAGAGACCGTTCTGAATTCACAACAACCAACTTTTCAAGAGCCCTCCAACTTCCGAGTATTTCAAACGAACAACATTTGCGGGTGCTCGAAAAAAAAATGTTTGTGTCGATTCGGCTGGCGGATACTGGACCTTGTGGGTTTTGCTGACGCCTCAATATCTGGTTGCGGTGCCGGCTGGGCCGGCAAACACGATTGTCAACTCAAACAAAAACATTTTTCATTACTCGAGACTCTGTAAATTCCTTGCGTCCCTTCAACTCTTGGAGTTTTAAGCTTAACATCCAATTACAAGGGAAATAATTTGGAGTTGCTCTGAGGTGCGGTATAACTGGTGCCTCGAACCCCAACATAATTGCACGGTTGATGGACCAGCAACAAAGATTACAGATTACAAAGACTTCTCATAATTTTATTTCGAAAATATCACCTATTTGTAGTTGACCAAGAAATTGTTTGACCACTTTTCGACCGTATTACAAAGGAATAAGGTTCAAAAGTGGTCAAGCAATTAATTGGTCACCTATACAAACGTTTGCTAGTTAAAATCCATCATAATTATCTAACTAACACATTACTCGTATTGGACACATTTGTGGCCTTTATTTAAATAAATTAAATGGCACCGTAACTATAATTATTTATATTAGTTTCGTATCGGTATCCCGGTTTTGTTACGAAACTAATATTAATCAGTTGAGTAACGGTACGATGTTTTTGATTTTGACTCGTAGTATGTACCTATAGTCGACTAGCTTGACCACTTTTCGACCGTATTACAAAGGGATAGAGTACAAAAGTTGTCAAGCAATTGCTTGGTCGACTATACCTAGATGGTCCCTCTTGGCTTATGAATTTCAAAGATGGCTGACGATGGCGCCCAATTTCACAAATAATTGAGTGTTACTCTAACACCAATGATTACATTTTTTAACGTGTTTTTTTTACGGTTATTTGCCTCCGTTATGTGCGTTTTTATGGAATTCGGGTTTATTTATTTTTAATGCTGCCGGCTTGGACCTGCGGTGTGGATTCATATTTTCCTCTAGTTATTACCTTTTATTTTATAGCAGAAAGGTCTATAGTTTAACACGTTTTAAGTCCCGGATGTATAATTGACCAAGAAATTTTCATACCACTTTTACGATCATATTACATGGGGATAAGGTGGTTAACCTCGAGGGCGGCCGCGTATTGGCAAGCGCAGCGTAGGACGACCAGCCACAAGATGGTCTGACCTCATACAGGTGGCAGGAAGGCGCTGGTTGCATGCCGCTTCCAACCGGTCACTTTGGAAATCCATGGAGGAGGCCTATGTCCAACAGTGGACTTCTTGTGGCTGAGATGATGGTGATGATGTTGAAGGTGGCTAACCAATTACTCGGTCAACTACACACGTGTAATGTAACACACTGTAATATCCTTGTGAGTCTAGAGTATACACAAGTACCACGTTGAAATGTCCTCGTGAGTCCAAAGTGATATACACAATACATGTAACAATCGTAAAGTCCTTGTGAGTCCAGAGTGATATAAAAAAAAACAAAAAAAAACGTTTATTTCGGACAGTATCTATTGGGGTTAATAAATCAAGGAACAAAAAATTACGATAATAAGTACTTACGAACTAATGTTAGTGCTAACTTTAAAGCGTAGGTAGGTATGTTCTAAATGACAGTGTGGAGCTTCATCCATCGCTGTAATAATGGCGAGTCCCATCTGTCTGATAGCGCCGCCAGGATGCTGTTCGGGCTGCCGCGCCAACGGCTCAGTAGGGAGACGCACCGTTAACACAATACAATATGTAACACATCGTAAAATCCTTGTGTGTCCAGAGTGAAATGACCACGTTGAAATATCCTCGTGAGTCCTGAGTGATTTACAGAATACATCTAACAATACGCATGTATATTCAACCGATTTGATTCAAACGCCACTGTAGAACTCTTTCAAAATAAATGTAATAATGACTTCTGAATAAATGTCATAATGTCATTGTAAGCGACAGGCTCACGCGACCTCCATGGAATGCCTTAGCTGTCATAGTTATCCTTTCTGTCGTACGTCGTCTTTTGTACTATCTTTACCGTTTCTCAATATACTTTACAATTAGTTCACTAGTCTGATTATTTTCGAGCCCGACCGCCAACAGTCATACTGATGACACATTTCGACTATGTTCTATAGCCTATGAATCAAATTGGTTCACTGTACCCCAGCACTGCTTCTTAAGGGGCTAGATTAGCGAGCAAGATGGTGATAGGATCCGGACGGACCTTGCACAAGGTCCTACCTGCCAATTTGAGGTCAATTTTTATTTGTTTACGAGTTGTCTACTTGCGACCAGAGCCGTTGAAAAATGGCCGAAACGTCGAAGTAAATTAACATTGTTTTTATCGCGTTAAATTCCCTTTAACGTTACAAATATGTGTGAAAATCGCAAAATTCTAAAACAATTTCCATTTGTGACAAAGTCAAAATATGTTAAGGTTTATCTTTCTAAACTTTCTTGTTTATTGCCAAAATTTTGCCGAAAACTTGAAATGACATGGTAATTAGTTTCAAGCTTAGTGGACTTCATAAAGTAAAGTGCTATTGTCATAAAGGTGGTCTCAAACTAACACTGTGCTTAAGTGCTGGACAATCCTATATTTAAGTATTGGGTTTCCGTGCACCGCGACTGGAATAGGAAATAACTTCCTAATTTTATGTGACTGCCTGTTTTTTTTTTAAGAATTAGGCTAAAATTTAATTTTACACTTATTTTATATTTTAATTTTATTGTGAATTGTATTATTATATTTTTATGGGTTTATATCTGCCAATAAAGAACTATTATTATTATTCATGTATATTTATTTAAAATCTTAGGTTAAGTTTTTACAATATTTCTATAAAAAGTAATAAAACAATATCAATACAAACATTGAAATAAAACAATTTATACAGTTTATATCGCGTGTATTATTGTAACGAATCTAATTCCCGACGTTTCTTCACACATTTCTTCGACATTTCTCCGTTTCGTTTCGACGTTAGTTGTTTTATTTCAATGTCTACAAGTCGCGAAAACATAAGAAAATACTAAATGTCAATACAAAATTTACAAACATTATAAATACCTAACCTAGAGTGCCGCCGGCAGCGGGGCAGGGCTCAAGCTTATTATTACTAATTTTAACATCACACCTCGTCTAATCTATAGTATAAGTCAGTAACTTGTTATAACAAGTGGCTTATAACCATACAAAAAGTTTAAATAATTATATGGCCGTGGTCACGAGTAGACTCTAGTCTACTACTCCAGTCTAATCGTGACCACGGCCATTGAAACATGGCCGAAACGTCGAGGTAAATCAACAATATATTTTTATCGCGCTAAAGTCCCGATAATGTTATAAATATGAGTGAAAGTCGCGAAAGTTTAAAACAATTTAAGTTTAAATAAGTTCTGAATGCTAGCTTAGATTAATAAGGCAACGGTGCGCTCGCTTGTTGCTTAGCAACCTGAGGAAGTTGGTGCCGTTCGGCACCATTTTAACGGATTGAAATTGGCGTGCTTCTATATCTCTACTTTTTTTTTGTATATACTTGTAATATCATTGATATAAGCTAAACTAATTGTTAAGTCTCAGTGGTAATTGCCAATAGCAAGGATATAGACTTAACTCATTTTAACTTTTTTTTAAAATATGAATGCAAATAAGAAAGTGAGTCACCTGATAGTAAGTGACCACCACGGCCCATAGACACCCGCAACACCAAAGAGATTGCAAATGCGTTGCCAACACCGAGGGCTAAGAGGAATACCTCTTGTGCCAGGAATTGCACCGGCTGTCTTGCTCTCCACGCGGGAACAACGGTGCAAGCACTGCTGCTCAGCGGCAGGATTAGCGAGCAAGATGGTGGCCGCAAGACCACACTACTAGTGACTGTTACTGTCAAAACGGTATTATTCTGACTTAAAAAAAAGTACTTTTTTTTTCGTCATGGTTAATGACGACACAAACATAACATTGAACTGGGCAATTATGATTGATGGCCCCCCGAAATCCCGGCACTGACGATTAATCATCGGTGACACAACACGTCCAGCGAAACTACATTACTAGCCCAGCCTAGACAGATATTGCATCGTCAATTTTACATAGTATAAAATAAAGTCGGTTTTGCGGATGGTAGGACCTTGTGCAAGGTCCGTCCGTATCGCTACCACCATCTTGCTTGCTAATCCTGCTGCAAAGCAGCAGTGCTTGCATTGTTGTGTTCCGGCGTGGAGAGCAAGACAGCCGGTGTAATTACTGGCACAAGAGGTATTCCATCTTAGCCCTCTGGGTTGGCAACGCATCTGCAATCTCTTTGGTGTTGCGGGTGTCTATAGGCGGTGGTGATCACCTATAATTAGGTGACCCACTGCTTGTTTGCCTTCTTTTTTCATTGAAAAAAAGTATCTTTTTTTCCTGTCCGTCTCAAGTTATTAAGGTGTTTTTTCGGCTGCCTTCTCCTCCTAAACCACGCAACCGATTTTGACACGGTTTTATAGAATAGAATAGAATAGAAGAATAGAATAGAATAGAACTTTATATAGATTTTTTTTGTGGAAGTTTTTTATATGCATAACCTACTAATTGTACACGTGCGAAGCCGCATACGTCGCTTGTATATCATAAATAAATAAACGAAATTTTATTCTCTGCTATTGTTTACCGGGGGACAGCAAAATAACCCAATAAAGCGTTCGGAAACAAATAAACAGTACGTCGCGCTTTGAATATCCAAGCAGTCGAACCTTGTCACAGTACACTAAAGTAACCAGTATTTTGTCTCGGCAGTGAAATGAAATGAAAATTATTTAATCCAGAAAAATTAGTTCCATATTAGTAACATAATCTACACTATATAATATTATAAAGAGGAAAGATTTGTACCTATTTTTGTATGTTTGTATGTTTGTAATGAATAGGCTCAAAAAGTACTGGGCCGATTTAAAAAATTCTTTCACCAATAGAATGCTACATTCTTCCAATTTGACATAGACTACATTTCATTTTGAAAAAAATTAGGGATCCTTGGTAAAATTTGAACAATGTAACCGAAGGTGTAGAAAAATGAGTCTTAAAATTGATTGTACCCGTGCGAAGCCGGGGCGGGTCGCTAGTTATTAATAAATTAAATTAAATTCAATACCAGCAGTGGCAGTGTCCGTGAAATATTTGCCTACGGCCGCTCGATGAATAAACTCACTAAGGCTGTCGTCTCCCCTAGGGTTACGTATTTGACAATGCTATAGGTATTGAACTGTTAGTACATAGGTATTATCTTTTCACTAAAATATATTTACTGCAAATTGTATGAATTTTAATTTAAATTATTTCTACACGGGTTTTATTTCGTTAGTTTTTTTTTTGTAATAATAATGCATCATTTTTATGCTTAGTTTAATAAATTAAAAACAAATTAAAATTCTAGGAAGTAATATAATAATTCTTCATTTGGTATAAATTAGCGACAGAGAAATATTCCCGTCTCGCGTGGGATGTACGAAAAGTTTTGTTATTGAACTGCAGAGTATAAAAAATCGCATTGTGATAAATAACTACAGTTGAAAAAAAAATTAGATGAATTCAGACATCCATACACTGAACAATATAGTCGGTAACTTCGTGCCATACCTATGTTACACAATAAATAAATGAGCGAGAGCGTGTCACACCACCCGCGTCCGTTCGTAACTGCAGCGCACTCGCGACTGTTGTGTGCCGAAGTATACCGAGATTTTTCGGCCGTTTGTATGAAGACAAAATACTGGTTGCTTTAGTGTAATGTGGCTGATGTTTCGGTGCGGGAATGCCCGGGCATTAGTTCGTGGGCTTAGGCCGCTTTTAGCGTAGTTTGAACAAGCTTCGGCGAGAATTGAAAAAGAACGGCGAGAGTGAGAGCAGGAATCTATATGAAAAACCCGCCCAGTGCGAGTCGGAGTCGCGCACAAAGGGTTCCGCACCATTTTTTTTTGAAATACGAAGGCAAACAAGCAATTGGATCACCTGATGGTAAGTGATCACCACCGCCTATAGACACTCGCAACACTAAACAGATTGCAGATGCGTTACTAACCCAGAGGGCTAAAAAAAATTTTTTTCATGTCAATCGACCCATATACATTAAATTACGAGGTTGAATTAGATTAGATTACATTTTACATTACGTATATTATATTAATTGACTTGAAAATTGTTAAAAAATGACAAGTTAGTTAAAAGTTCGGATAATTATTATTTGTGCGACTCTGGGTAAGGATCATCACTTAATTTGGCCAGTAATGATCCCTACCCAATGTTTTGTCACGGGGCAGTCCAAACGCTCAGAAAACATGCTCAGGATGGTGTTGATGTTGCTAAGATGGGATACCTCTAGTGCCAGTAATTACACCGGCTGTCTTGCTCTCCATGCCTTAACACAACAGTGCAAGCGCTGCTTAGCGGCAGGATTAACGAGCAAGATGGTGGTAGCGAGCCGGACGGACCTTGCTTCAAGGTCCTACCACCTGCAAAATGTGGTTATGTTTTGAAGTCAAAGTCAAAATCAAAATATATTATTGTATAAGAGCACATGTCAAAAATAAAATAATACATTAAAATGTATACAATTATTAATTTTTACCAAACAATTTATTTTACCATGTCAATTTAATACTATTCCTATAACCTACTTATGCCTAATCAAATATTTAATGTCAATAATAATTAATTTTAATATTTATTCATGTTTCTTATTATAAAGTCAATCTGATTTACTAGGGCGTCACGGCTTAAACGTGACACAAACATTAACTGTTCGCGAAGTTGTTACGAAACTTTGTCTCAAAGTAGAAAATAAAAATCATAAGTAAATGAAATAGACTTTTCAAGGCTTCCAGTTTCACAATGGAATGTTTTTGCAACAGGTTAATTCGTCTACTTCGACGAAAAGGCTTTGGTAGTTATGTTTAAGAATAAATCTCTAAACGAATGCGAAACTATTACGGAATCCGTAGCGTAGTAAGTTTAGAGTAGGCGACCGAAGATATTATTTATTTAATGCATCCATGAAATCTACACTAATATTATAAAGAGGAAAGATTTGTACCTATTTTTGTATGTTTGTAATGAATAGGCTCAAAAAGTACTGGGCCGATTTAAAAATTCTTTCACCAATAGAATGCTACATTCTTCCAATTTGACATAGGCTACATTTCATTTTGAAAAAAATTAGGGATCCTTGGTAAAATTTGAACAATGTAACCGAAGGTGTAGAAAAATGAGTCTTAAAATTGATTGTACCCGTGCGAAGCCGGGGCGGGTCGCTAGTAACAAATAAAACTGTAATGCTAGAACATGGACCCTGTTAGGGTATAGCAGTGAGGACAGACCGAGCTGAATAGCGTTTTTAATTATACCATGTAAAAATTTAAGCCCTGAACGAAGATCCCAGACTTATATTTATCTTATACGATTCGAACTTTATAAATGAACTTGCGTGTGGGCAAAGCTAGTGTTACATTGTGATAAATAATGATATAATAATAAATAAATATCTTGGGACAGTTAACATCAATTGACTTAGTCCCAAAGTAGTTGTAGTTACTTTGGTACGGAACCCTCGGTGCGCGACTCGCACTTGGTTGGTTTTTTAACCATTTTTCACTTACGCCGATCAACTACGTAATGTGAACCGAGCTTTTGTGCCATGTCTATGTCGTGATATTGCCATGCCAATCTAATCGTAACAACGATATTAAAACAAATGAAATATCAGTATCTAAAATGGTCTGCTAACACTTTCGAAATCCCCATACAAAATGGTTCTAGTACACTGAAAGCCCCATACGTATAATTTTCCTATCGACACATAAGTTTCTCATACAACTCTACTTCTATCATCATCATCATCATCATCTCAGCCACAAGAAGTCCACTGTTGGACATAGGCCTCCTCCATGGATTTCCAAAGTGACCGGTTGGAAGCAGCATGCAACCAGCGCCTTCCTGCCACCTGTATGAGGTCATCGGACCATCTTGTGGCTGGTCGTCCTACGCTGCGCTTGCCAATACGCGGCCGCCATTCGAGAACTATTCGACCCCATCGGCCATCAGTTCTCCGTGCTATGTGCCCTGCCCACTGCCATTTCAACTTGCTAATCCGCTGGGCTACTTCTATTCAGATTACAGATAATGTTATTTCAAAAGCTACCGCCGTTATATTTATGTATATCACAAGAATCGCTGGGGCTGTATAGCGTAATCTATTTGCATATAACTGGACCCACAAGGACTTTTCAGCGTTGAACATATGTAAACCACAGGACTCGCATTGACTTTATAGCGTAGTCTATATGCATACCAGTGGACTCAAAAGGACTTTTCAGCGTGGTACATTTATAAACCACAGGACTCACAGGGACTTTACAGAATGGTACATTTGTATGCATACCACTGAGCTTGGTACGTGTAAACTTAAGGCGGTTTGAATCTAAAGTGGCACAACAGAACGCAACTGAACAAAATAAAGACTGTCAAGATGGCACAGTCCTTTGCCTGAAACGGTCGGATAAAAAGAATAACTTAACGCATTTTTGGCATCTCAAAGTGTTCCGTGACTGAATTAAACTCGTATTTCGTCCGAAATTCGCCGGGAGATTACATCTGATGCTCACAGGGAATCGGAAATGACTCCGCCATGACACCGGAAGGGGTGATAAAAAAAAAGAAACTGCTCCGGTTGTCTGGGGATTTGTCGTGCGGCGATTTCTCGTCACGGAAATGTTTAGGAAAAATCTTTAGAGCTTGTTACGAACCGCATTAACAACCGGGAGCTCTTTGTGATGAGAACCTCGCTAGTGGAAACCTTTACAGTTGGAACGCGCAAATAATCCGTCTAAAAATAATTACGTTCTTTATGGTGAGTGTGGTAGGACCTTGTGCAAGGTTCGCCCGGATCGCTACCACATCTTGTTCGCTAATCTTGCCGCTAAGCAGCAGTGCTTGCACTGTTGTGTTCCGGCGTGGAAAGCAAGACAGCCGGTGTAATTACTGGCACAAGAGGTATTCCATCTTAGCTCTCTGGGTTGGCAACGCATCTGCAATCCCTTTGGTGTTGGGGTTGTAGGCGGTGGAGATCACTTACCATCAAGTCACCCACTTGGTTGTTTGCTTTCCTAATAAAAAAAAATCCGTATGGACCAACCTGAGCACTAAACTCAATTTTGAGGTGTCCGTGCTTAGCATGCTGTGGGAGATAATGTATTAAAACTGGAGATGAATAATTCACTACTTTTTTTATATATAAATAGGAAGGCAAACAAGCAAGTGGGTCACCTGATAAGTGTACACTACCGCGTAACATCGACATCCGTAACATCGAAGAGCCAGCCCAGAGGGCTAAGATGGAATACCGCTTGCGCCAGTAATCATACCGACTGCCTTGCTCTCCACGCCGGAACACAACAGTTCAAGCACTGCTGCTTAGCGCCAGGATTAACAAGTAGATGGTGGTAGCGATCCGGACGGACCTTGCACAAGGTCCTAACACCTGCCAAACTTTCTAACACTTAATGTCTTGATCCAACGAGCACGGCTTACTCCAAAACACATGTTTAGCGCATTGCGTCAACACGAGCCTCCGCAATATTGACTCGACACGAATGCTCGGATACAAAAATACAAATAACGATTGATACAAAAATCTACAACTGAGTCGCGGAACAACGGCACGGCAGTGAGTGCGTTATTATTTAAAAAAACCGGCCAAGTGCGAGTCGGACTCGCGCACCGAGGGTTCCGTCATCACTCATTATTAACATCTAGTATCGCATTTTTGGTTTGTAAGACAATTTTTTTTGTGTTCGAACTACAAATTTATTGTTTTCGGATTTATTTTTTCATTTGTGCTTTGATATCTTGCTTCTTGTCAAATTTTATAGTTCTAGGACAACGGGAAGTACCCCATAGGTTTTTGAGTGCCCTGCGAATGTATGTAACATGCGGCATAAACGGCCGTATCTTTTGATTCCGTTGACTTAGAAGTTTGATTTTTTCACGGCACTAAGGGACTGCAGACTTGAGCATTTGATATTAATTTCAACCCAATACCTCCACGCGATCTTGATAACAAGGGTCTTAACAGACAGACAGACGGACAATGAAGTGATCCTATAAGGGTTCCGTTTTTTTTGAGGTACGGAACCCTAAAAATGGCTGGACTTATGATTTAAGCCTCTAGGTGAAAGCATGTAAAATTCCACTCGGTAATAAAGCGCATTTGACAGTCCAGATTTTCGTAAAGGTAATTTAAAAATCAATGAGAAACGAATTCGGAAAAATAACTTTTTGCTTAACGATTCGCCAGAAGAGTATTTTTATCATCCCAAGCGAACCTTCAATAGACCCAGGAAAATATGTATGTTTTTCTATTTCTCTGTTGTTTTTAAATAACAAGGAATATTTGAAATGGTTTAGGATACAGATTTTTCACTGCGATTACAACTGTTTCTTTCGAACTCAAAGCTCTGAGTTTTATTTACTAGTGGTATAGTCGACCATGAAATTGTGTAACTACTTTTCGATCGTTTTACGAGAGGATAGGATTCGAATTTTCCATTACTATTACTATGATGACCGGATAGTCTAGCGGTTAGTGGTGGACTACAAAGCTTGAGGTTCTGAGTTCGATTCCAGGGAGGGGCAAATGATTAATACGAAATTTTGTACCTAAATCGTTGATATTATATGTATTTAAGTATATAATTATCTATGTAAGTATTTATATCCGTTGTCTAGTACCCATAACACAAGCAGCTTTAGTTGCTTACTTATTGGGACTAGGTCAATTGGTGTTAACTGTCCTGAGGTATTTATTTATTATTATTTATTAATTTACTTGTTGCTAACTTAATCTTTAATCATTGCAGTTTTCGTTTAGATTAACAGTCAATACGATCACTTTGGCGTTAACACTGCAACATTAAACGTTCCGAGTCGCGCGTTCGAAACGCACGGCTTTAGCGATGCTAGCGAACCATCTTCCGGCGCCAACCGCTGCCCTCACTTTCTCTGTCTGAACAAACAATATGCTCGTGTTATTCAGCCTCTATTTATCCTGTATTATTATTCTTCTCCTTTAGTAGAAGAGCGTGCGCCCCGAGCGAAGGGCGAGGGTTAAAACAAAGTTATAAAATTATAATGGATACAGAAACACTGAGACGTTTTGGGGTTTGAGGGTAGGGAATTTGCGCAGATTTCGTGGTGGCTGTAAAAACTTAGATTCCTGTGTTTTTGACACTTTTTGACTATCCGCAAGTTCCGCAACTCATGAAAATATCACAGTTTCAAAATGGCTTCCACGCAGTACGTGTGCGAACTGACATATTAGATGTCGCTGTCTAAAGTTCATAAATTTTGCAGGTAGTAGGACCTTGTGCAAGGTTCGTCCGGATAACTACCACCATCTTGCTTGTTAATCCTGCCGTTAAGCAGCAGTGCTTGCACTGTTGTGTTCCGGCGTGGAGAGCAAGACAGCCGGTGCAATTACTGGCACAAGAGGTATTCCATCTTAGCCTTCTTGGTTTGCAACGCATCTGCAATCTCCTTGGTGTTGCGGGTGTCTACAGGCGGTGGTGATCACTTACCATCAGGTGACCCACTTGCTTGTTCGCCTTCCTATTTCATAAAAAAAAACATGAAGATTTTAATGAAAGCTAACTAAAATAGTGAAAAGTTTAAGGGTTAGGATTTTTACATTTTAAGTGAGGTAACGGGCGGGGGGAGCGGAGGAGAATTGTAAGGGTGCATAGTTTTTAAAGATAGGAATTACAAATTTAAAATTTTAGCGACTTATTATAAATAAATAATGACATATTTATAATGATGAAATTTAAACATTTTAAACTCTTATTTTATTAGCACCCGTGCCAATGGCGGCCGATTGTATTATGCAAATAAACTTAATTTAATGGCGCACTTTTATAATTATTTTTGAGATATTGACTAAAAACGTCAACAGAAATTGAATGCGAGCTTACAACTTTCTAAGGGCCGGTACACACCGGCACATTATCAATATTTAACTAGCAGACGCGCGCGACATAGTATGCATGATCTCCTTGGTATTGCGCCTGACGGACATAGGCTACTAATGTAGCCTATGTCCGTCAGGGATAGTGTAGGTTTTTCTTGTAGGTTTCGGATTTGTTATAGAGCTTACTGTATGCGGCTTATAGCTAAAAACCCTATTTGTTTTTTTTTATTTGATCCTGCGGGTGGTAGGACATTTTGTTCGCTAATCCAGCCGCTAAGCAGCTGTGCTTGCACTGCTGTGTTCCGGCATGGAGAGCAAGACAGCCGGTGCAATTACTGGCACAAGAGGTATTCCATCTTAGCCCTCTGAGTTGGCAACGCCTCTACAATCTCCTCGGTGTTACGGTTGTCTATGGGGGGTGGTAATTGGCATTAGTCTTAAAAAAAACAATATTTAATTTTATATATTTTTTTATTATAAAATAGACTAATTTAAGATATTAATTTGAAGGATTTTGGTTTTAAGCGCGTTTTGAATTTTTTATCCTATTCATAAGTTACCGAAAAATTGTAGACAAATATTACCCAGTGGCATTAAACTACCGTTTGCCTTCGCCTGCCCCGAATTTAAAAGAAAAGAGTATCAGTTCTGTCATCTGTCAGTTGTCCAGTGTTAGTTAACCTTAAAATATTATTACACGTCGTAATTATTTCGGCTACTTACTTAAAGTAAATTTGTGAAGAATCCAAAATAAGATAGTGCTTAAAGTGACAGTGACAGGCGACAACAATAATAACACTAATGCCAAAGAGAAGCCTAGACGGGTGGCATTTTTATTCTTTTTGGGAAAAGTGCAAAGAAATTCAGAAGTTAATGCTTGCGATAAGACCAACAAAGGTCAAATATTCACAAGTACAAGTATTTTTTTACTAGAATATCAGACAACGGTTTAATATCCCCATTCCTCGAAGTGGTTTTGGAATTAGAGGACATTGTAAAAAAAAATGAACAATGCCAATTACTTACCATCGAGTGATCCACTTTTCTGGTTGCCCTCCTGTTTTAGATACCTTACTAAACTGATGTAAATCATTTTAAAACCGTTAGTTAACACTTGTATTACTAGTTACAAACTATTATGCAACAGGGGCCTATTGAACACCAGTTATGTTCACTTTCATACATTTATAACGTCCCGCAGCAAAACCATGAAAGCGTTTTCGATAAAAATTGTCAAGGAGCAGGAGTCAATACAATAGGGATGTCTCCTGGGTTAAAACAACAAGATTCTAATTAGTCCGTCAGTTAGATTATAGAAAAATACTCGATACGTATTTTTTTATTTGTCCATACGAATAATATTGACAAAGATACAGCACATTCAAATTCAGGAGTAGGGGCTCGTGACGTCACTCTTTCGTAAAAATTTTACGATATAATGACGTAGCGCGAACTTTCGCCGCTCTGTAACTTTGTTATTTTAAGTTTTAGAAGCAAAAGAAAAAATACGTATCTACTATTTTCTGGCGTTCTAAAAGATGGACTAATTATTATTTTTTAGTCAACATCCCAATTGCTTTTGTTACTTCGACATGTATTATTCAGTTTTATGAGCAAGGAAGACAAAAGTTTTGTTTTCTTTGTTGTTTTAAGTATTATTCAACATACCATCTGAAATACCTCGAAACGCCGAAATTGGTGTGTTTTCTTCATAAAATAGGAAGGCAAACAATGAAGTGGGTCTGCAATAGCAAGGAGATTGCAGATGCGTTAAAACCCAGAGATAAAGATGGAATACCTCTAGTGCCAGTAATTGCACCGGCTGTCTTGCTCTCCACGCCGGAACACAACAGTGAAAGCACTGCTGCTTAGCTGCAGGATTAGCGAACAATCTGGTCGTAGCGATCCGGACGGACCTTGCACAAGGTCCTACCACCCGCGATTAGGTGTAAGCAACGTCCCTACTGCAATCAAACCTTATTATGATACAGATACTAATTTTCGAAGTGTATAAACATTAGTCCCAATGTGTTACCACCTTTATCTGAGCCGGGTCCCGTTTTCGAAGCAAAATATAAGTTCGTGAGAAATTATCGGCCCTTGCCACCTCGACGCGTGCCCGCAACGCACGCTACTAGGAAATGTAGCCTCCTCAAGGCGTCAAGGGCTGCGCTACCCGCAAATTTTTCAGTATAGACGGCCGACAGAACAAAAATTCTCTATCAGGGAAATATCAACTTTATTTCAGTGGATGTGAGAGCGTGGGCGTGCGTACTTTGATTGTTGTATTTTCGTAATGCGAATTAGGAGAACGGTTTAATGAACGGTTGGGATCCGGGAGACTTAGTACCTTGTCGCTTTAAATTATTCGATACATTCGTTCGGGGGGCCATTTACTGTTAAGGCGTTAATGGGTGCATATTTGAGGTGCTGTTTTTCCACTTTTCGTTTGTTTCTCGCATTTGAAGATGAAGTCGGGCACAGGCCCGCAATTCACCTCACGTTCGAGATAAAATATGTCATAAAATGGGTGTCCTGCCGTTTGACCAAAAGCCATTTGGCAAAATTACATTTGACAAACAACGTTTCGCAAAAAAATGTTTCCGCCAATTGATCATTTTACTACTAGTCATGTTACAAATGAGTCATTTTTCGAAATGATCAACAGTTAAATTTACATTTTATAAATAATTATTTGTCAAAATGAACATTGAGCGACTAAGTTAACAGACAAAACGAATCCTGCCATTACCCTAATTTTTCTTTGTGTTGTCATTCATTATATAGCATTTTAAATTTAATATGAATGTAAAAAAAAATACAAAAAAAAAATAAAAAAAAATTATAAAAAAATAATTTCGATTACAATAAAACTACTCGTGGTCCAAAAACGTTTGGTAAAATGTATTTTTTGACAAGTGTTTCGTTTAATAATGACTAAAATCGATCGTTATTTCAAGATCATAAAACGAACGGATGCATTTAGACTAATCATGGAAAAAACCTAGTTCGTCGGTTAGGTTAGGTTTGTATTATGACCACCAATAGTGATTGCATTATGAAATAACATTTTGTTAAATGACATTTGCACAAATGCTTAATTTGCAAAACATAGTATTTGGTGAAATGAAAAAGGTCAATTGACATTTTATTACTTAGCACATTTACCAAGTGTAGTATTTGCTAATTAATCATTTGCTAAGTGAGTTTTTGTAAGGTGATACTTTTTTCAAATGTCTCGTTTGCCAAATGATTATTTGGTGAAACGTTGTTTGTCAATCATTTTTTGGTCAAACTTTAGTGAACCCATAAAATGACATACTTTATACAGATCTGACAGCTTTTTTGGCATCACTCTCCTTTAAGAACAGATTTGTGACAAAACTAGCCTATTTATATTTATCTAAATTATTTAGACGACCGGATAGCCTAGTGGTTAGTGACCCAGACTATGGAGCTAGAGGTTCCGGGTTCGATTCCCGGGAGGGGCAAATGTTTGTATGATAAACACAAATGTTAGTACATATATAGACAGACTCTCGCATTTATATCATTAGTTTGTATTATATTGGATTGACACAGGCTTGGGCATTGAACGGGTTATGATGTTATGAATTATTAATAAATTCAACGTCGATTTGCGGTTAATACTACGGCCCTAAGCTATTTGACCGTTTCTAACCTATGTGGTTGGAAGGGGACAGACGCTTTATGCGGGGCTGCCTTTGATCGAGAAATGGCGTGCCCGTCAAAAATTTACGTCAAGCCTAGACGGACGTGAATTAATTGGAAATGTTTGTGGTAACCTGATATTAAAAGCTTAGTATTATTTGGAACCCTATTTATTATATTAAATATGTTTTGTGGAATTAATAAAATGGCTCGTCAAAGGCCGCTTTCATATTTAAACATATAATATAGTCACAGAATAAATAATAGTACAGAAACTTCTCTTTTACGACCGCGATTAAACGAATTCCAACTTTATTAACACGCCCAAAGCTACTAAGGAACGCGCCGTCCGCGCCCGCCTTCCCCCTGCTACTCCCGGCGATACGCTAGGGTTGCGCGGCATTCGTTTTTAATTACACTGACGCGGCGAGGGCGAGCGAGCGAGCGCGCGGCTAGCCGACACCCTGCTGCGATTTGCCTATGCCAGAGGCAAGGCGGTCGAGCGTACCTACAGTGCGGAGTGGAACCCCCTACTTATAGTCTAAAATTTCTCACGCTGTACCCATAGCAGATGGCATCCTTAATAGCAACAAAATAAGTAGTTATTTTATGCTAACATAACCTTTAACAAGTAAAGTAAAGTGCTTTGTGAGTGAGTGTAGAAAGTAGTCATTTTCCGCTGTGAACATTGTCAGGCTGACAATTAGTGCTAACTTATGTATGCAGCCCCTGGGAAAGTTATAATCCATCAATCCATGCGGTTCAATACAAGATGGCTGCCATTTCAATTCTGAACACGTATAGATCGATTAGTAAGAGGTGGTACCGAATCTCTATGAAATAATGACAGTCTCATGCATGCATGTTGCATGAAACCATAAAACTATACGGTTAACCTATTTCTTAACGACGAAAAACTAAGAAACTGGACATTTTGGCAAAGATTATTTTTGATATTTACTACTCTTTGCGGGCGGTAGAACCTTGTGCAAGGTCCGTCCGAATAGTTAACCACCATCTTGCTCGCCAATCCTGCCGCAAAGCAGCAGTGCTTGCACTGTTGTGTACCGGCGTGGAGAGTCAGACAGCCGCTGTAATTACTGGCACAAGAGGTATTCCATCTTAGCCCTCTTGGTTGGCAGCACATCTGCAATCTCTTTGGTCTATAGGCGGTGGTGATGGTGATGACTTACCCTCAGGTGACCGACTTGCTTGTTTGCCTTCCTTTTTCATTAAAAAAAAAGGTCACCATATAAGCTACCTTATGTTTAAGATCTTTGATAATCTAATCTGTTTTATGAGTTCCGAAATAAATGCAATTGAATTCCCAGTGTCAGCTCATGTGATTCATTCAAGCCATTGTATGGTATTTGGGAATGCAGTGTCCCATTGTAACCATCTCGGCATTCTCGGCTAGTTGATCCTACAGCGGTTTAATGTTTCGTTGCCAAATACAGACCCCTGTGGCACTGCCGTGTTTCAGTGCAAACAGTTCAACAGATTAAGAGCGTACTGTCTCAATATCGTGGATGAACTGAGGCATTGTACAAACCTTTGATCGAAAGGTATCGAGGCAATTTGAGGCTGTGCACGAAATCAATAAGGATACAATACAACAAACTGGAAGAAATTACCTTGCTACTCCGCGAAACCAGTGCCGTGCTCGTGCAAGTTAGCTGCGTCGGTGCGATACATCTATGTTCACGCAAAAACCCACACTATACATTTAAAAACATTGTAATTTTGATTTTGTAAAAAATTTCACCTCGTTGAGTTTCTCGCCGGTATCTTTTCATCAGAGGTTTTTCCGAACCCGTGGTAAATTTTATGACATTCATAAGTGCTTCCTGTAAACCTAATCTGAATAAAGATATTCTGACTTTGACGCAAGCAAGCATGGAAAGTACGGTGATTTATTCCAGTTTGTTGGTAACCTTGGTAAAGAAACGCTTGGATCTATTGATTATTTAAAAAATTAATAACAAAATATGTTCAGGGTTGACCAAGTATGTTTTGTAATCTTCGTTCGCCCCGCCGGCAATACTTGATAAGTCTTCTAACGTTTAAGTAATATTTATAAAGCTTTGAAGGTGTGCCCGTTTACAATGTTCAAACAAACTTTCTTTGGGCTATAGCTTAGGGCTTGTTTTTCTCATTTTAGTTAGTATTATTTTGCTACGCAGTTACAGTTTTTTATAATTTAGTTTAATGAAAGTGCGTCGCTTTATATGTTGGGACATAGGCCTAGGTGCCTAGACGTGTCGCTTTAAGAATTAAATGCTAACAAATGCGGGTGGTAGGACCTTGTGCAAGGTCTGTCCAGATCGCTACCACCATCTTGCTCGCTAATTCCGCCGCTAAGCAGCAGTGCTTGTGCTGTTGTTCTGTTCCGGCGTGGAGAGCAAGACAGCCGGTGTAATATTGGCACAAGAGGTATTTCATCTTAGCCCTCTAGGTTGGCGACGCATCTGCAATCTTTTTGGTATTGCGGGTGTCTATAGCCGGTGGTGATTACTTACCATCAGTGGCCCGTTTCACTAAGCTACAAGTTACAATTTTACAAGTCTAAACCGGCAACATTGGTCAATAATGACCAATGGCAATGGGCATAATGACCAATGTTGCCGGTTGAGACTTGTAAAATTGTAACTTGTAGCTTCGTGAAACGGGCCACAGGTGACCCACTTGCTTGTTTGCCTTCCTATTTCATAAAAAAAACATGTTTATTATTTGGGAGTTTTCACTAAAATTTGTTACAAATCTTTTTTAATATGTTATACTAATACCTTTTTTCGTGGTCAGGTTTGTTGACAAACAATTAGTGATTTTCCGAATCTGTGCAAAAATAATTATTTTAATAACACTTTGCTATTCGGTCGAAACTAAAAACATTGTAGCATTACTACAATAAATATAAATGATAAAATATAATAAATATATATTATTTATTTTAGTAAATCGTTACATTTATATCAGTTTAGTCACGATTTGATTACTAAACTGATATAAATAGTTACGAAACCGTTACGAAACTGAAACTAATTATTTTAATAACGGTAAAATTCTACTGATTTTTGCGTACCTCATAAAATACCGCATCGGACTCTTTAATGCGAGTAGAATACCGATCCGCGTTCAATTTGACGTGGCAGCAAAATTCCCGTCAAACTTCAGCCTGTGTTGTTACGTTAAGCAGATTTTTCGGTACGGTAATAATGTTCGCATCAAATAACAAACACAATGGCGTACGCTCACGACCGTAAACCAAATTGGCGTAGGCAAAACGGTACTGATTGTGACGCGAGGAAAACGCGTCGCCGGCGAAATTGTTGCGGTTATTTTTCCACCTTTCTCTTTGACTCGTATCTTGTTCGTCTGGCTGAGTTATGAGAGAAAGGCGGGGCAGAGTAAGAGCGCACTAAATCCGATCCGAACCCGTAAAAACATGGGTCTAGAAAACTCGGACCGAATTCGGATATTGCTTACGCACTAGTCTGAACCGAATCTGATCCGAACCCGTGAAAATATGGGTTATTTTTAACATTTTCAATTAAAGTAAAAACGCCATAGGGAAACATAACGCAAATAACAATGTGCACATGCGCTCGCTGCCACACTGAACTAATACACTGAATGCCTGCCACTTCACGTCACCCAGCCGCATACCCCGCCCGCCCCGCTGCCTCTCTACTCGTACGCAGCTCGGCTTTAATTCGGACGCAGTGCGTGAGCGTTCAAACATATAATAATATGGCTACTTCGGTCCGTCAAAAATCTTCTCCGGAACGGAGATTCTGGAATGACGGAAAGAAATCGGATCACGGATATCGGACCTAGTGCGTAAATTACCATAGAAATAGTTCTACGGCTACTACGGACCATATTTTCACGGATGCGGATCGGACGTAGTGCGAAACCGCTCTAAGACCCTGTGGCCGTATGTGTCTAGTTTTACGGGACTGGTTTTTTTTCTGGATCACGCAAAACGGCTTGGAAATGATGCCGAATTGCATTGGCGATTCTTGTCTTCAACTGGTGTAAGCCTGCTGTGTTAAGAGTAAATATTAATGATTTAAAAAAAAGTTACATTCATTCAGTCAATATGAAATGACATTATAAATTGCATTGCATTGAATGAAAAATTACGCGTTTTTATATTGAGATCGTGAAAATTACATAAAAAGTATTAAACGCTTAAACTAAAACTAAATTAAGATTGGCATGTCAGCATGATAGAAAATTATAAAGAGTATAATCTTTTATTTTCATACCGTTATTTTGTATTAAAGAAATAACGGTAATTTGTGACTTGCGCCCGGCAGCGCCCCGGG
The DNA here is from genome assembly GCA_963691745.1 of Ditula angustiorana. Lineage (NCBI taxonomy): Eukaryota > Metazoa > Arthropoda > Insecta > Lepidoptera > Tortricidae > Ditula > Ditula angustiorana. The sequence goes on along the minus strand of OY829472.1, from coordinate 446,875 downwards.
CCGGTCGAGGAATCGCTCCACAAATTAGCCGGGAATGAAATATCCCATCTCGTTATGAATATGTAAACCGTCGGGACAAAGAAAGCGCACAACGAAACAAATATATACCGCGTTTTTACCCTTTGATGAGAACTAGGAATATTACTTTACTTTTTATTCCTCCTAAGGATGCCTTTACCAGATTATAAAAGCAGTATTAGAATAAATAACCGTTATTAAGAGGAGTGTGAACCCAGCGCTCTCCATACAAACGGCGATAACGTTCTCCACCCTCTAAACCTTAACCTATAGCCATGATTTTTTGATATGTTGTCATTATGCCTTAGAACTAGGTTTGTATGTTTTGATTTTTTTAATATTCTTAATAGTGTCAAAGTTATTGACGATTTTATGTTTTGTATGAAAATCCTAAAATGAAAATATTGTCAAATCTATGAAGAATATTAAAAAAATCAAAACATACAAACCTAGTTTCTAGGCATAATGACAACATACTAAAAAATCATTGCCATAGGTTAAGGTTTAGAGGATGGAAAACGTTATCGCCGTTTGTATGGGGAGCGCTTTTTCGGGCTGGGTTCACACTCCTCTTAACGGTACAAAATCTTTTTGGAAATATCGACGTGGAGCTTGCTACTGGAGGGGACCTACAGTGGCCCGTTTCACTACAAGTTACAATTATACAAGTGTAAACCGGCAACATTGGCAACAAATGGCAATGGGCGTAATGACCAATGTTGCCGGTTTAGACTTGTAAAATTGGCGTCAACGGATCAGCGATTGTCTTGAGATCGCTGGTTTCTATAGGCGGCGGCGGTTACTTTCCATCAGACGACCCGCATGCTCGTTTGAAACCCTTTTTGGTGTATAGACAAAACGGATAATAATTCTTTTAGTAACGGTACCAATGTTTTTCATTTTGATCATTGTAAATCCATAAAAAAATACATGTAAAATATTGTTCATATAGTATTTTTTACTAGTTCATATGTACGATAAAACATGCGCCAGGGAACTGAGATTTTCCGAGAATTACCTTTTTTTTATGTTTATTGTGAGAAAAACTTACGCTAATGGTTCTGCTCATTGACGCGAAATAAATACGTCTATTTCTTAAAAACCGGCCAAGTGCGAGTCCGACTCGCGCAAGAAGGGTTCCGTGCGATTACCTAGAGGTATAAAAACGGCGAAAAAATCATATCTGTTGTATAGGAGCCCCCTTAAATATTTATTTTATTCTGTTTTTAAGTATTTGTTGTTATAGCGGCAACTGGAATACATCATCTGTCAAAATTTCAACTGTCTATCTATAACGGTTCTTGAGAGACAGCCTGGTGACAGACGGACGGACAGCGGAGTCTTAGTACTAGGGTCTCGTTTTACACTTTGGGTACGGAACCGTAGAAACTGTTTACGTAGCAACATGGAAATATGTTAAGGTTTAGACTGTGGAAAACGTTATCGCCGTTTGTATGGAGAGGATCACAATAGTCTTAAATTGAAACATTTGTGGTATTTAATTTAAAAAAGGGATGTCAATTCGGCGTTAACCTTAGATAAGCACTCTTTTGTGTGTATCGCCCTTTCTTCCTTCCACATGTATAGGTACGTACCTATTCTGTTTCCTCCAATAAGTTAACCTTTCGTAGGTATCTTCTTTTTTCTATAAAAAGACAATGATTTGCTTATTTTTCTTTGTGAAGCGAAACGTGCGCTATCTCGACGGGCCTGCTAGCGATCCTGACTTGATTTCAGCTAAGATATTAAATTTTACTTCTATTAGAATACAATTTTTAAGATTTTTTCTTACCACGAAACATTTTGTGTAAATGAATTTTAATTTTTGTAACCGATATTTCTTTCGATTTTTATTATTAAATGTTAAACATTCAAATTGTTCAAACACAAAGAAAAATTACCGTAACGGCTGGACTCGAACCTGCAACATCAGCATTCCGTGCCTTGCGTTATGCCAGTTTCGACACATTACCGCTACCATACCCTGCGAATATTTCAATGTAGCCCTGTGGGTTGACAACGCATCTGCAACCTCCTTCGTGTTGCAAATGCGTTGGTCTATGGGTGGTGATGATCACTTAAGGAGACCCACAACGTTTGCCTTCCTATGTTGTATTAAAAAACCGGTTATAACTGGATTTTTCATACAAAGTTAACCTCGTTTTGCATAGCGTACTTTATGTAAAGAAAATCCCCTGTTTTGGCTTTGCTTTGCGGTAGTCGAATAAAAATGCCGTTTCATCGTTGCCATATCTGTCAATCATGACGAGCATCAATCTACCTGATTCTACCTCCGTTTGTTTACCTGCTTCTCTTATGTTTATTTAGTACCAGTCCTTGCCCGCGGCCTCGTACACGTGGAATTTGGGAGGAGGTATCTATGTTTAAAACTTTGGGCACATAATACTAACTAACTTACAGAAACTTCTATTTTTCAGCCGCGATTAAACGAAATCCAACTTTATTGACACGCACAAGAAGTTCGTATTACTTAATACATATACGCCAAGCGGCTCGCGTCAAAAGGAACGCGCTGTCGGCGTCCGCCTTCCCCCCGCAACTCCCGGCGACATGTTAGGGTTGCGCGGCATTCGTTTTCACTTACACTGACACAGAGGGCAAGCAAACGGGCGCGCGGCAAGCCGACAACCTACTGCGATTTGCCTACTCTGTAGGCAAGGCGGCCGGGCGTACCTACAGTGGGGATTTTTTCGCTGTTTCAAAAATATGGGTATCAATCAAGCCAATTCTAACACTTTTATGCTACTTATCGTTTCGCCCAAATTAATATTTATTGTGGCTGAAATGGAGTGACTTTTTATGAATTTAATAGTATTTTATGCAACTGCTATATAATGAGAGGCCTTAAAACACGAGTGTGGTTTTATGAAACGAGCATCAGCGAGTTTCATAATAGGATCACACGAGTGTTTTAAGGCCTAATTATATACAGTTGCATACATTACTTTATCTACACACATATCATAACTGCAAAAAACCGTAACAGCAAAAAACCAACAAACAAGTATGGCGGCAATTCGATCTATCCGTCAAGACGAACGTTTTTTTAAATCATAGACAAAAGAATGAAGTCCCGATTGTCATGTCACTCGAGATCAAATGTCGTGCGTTTAAATTAAAAAATCATACTGAGTTGACGTTTCGTATCGATAACTGTTTTAATAGCTATGGATACTAGAATAGAGACCAACTTGAATTTTGACAGCTGTTCCAAATTTAAATTCATAACGTCACGAGATATCGGTAATGTGATCACCAATAAACACAGACTTCTAAGAGATACTACCCAATAAAGAACAGATTACCTACTACCACAGACAAGAAAATTCTTAAAATAACATTGGTTGTAATAATGCTGGTCATTTTCTATGGTTTTTGAACGCGTTATTAAGCATTTATGATATGTGTGTAGATAAAATAGTTTATGTTTTGTATTTTAAAGTCTTTTTTTGACTGAAACAAACGAGCATCCTAGTTCAGGCACAAATAGGCGTTTCTTCTCTTTTTCTATGTTTAGACTATAGATGTTAAAATTGTGAAGATTATTTGTAAATACAAATTTATTTATTTAATTCAAGTACTTTTCTGGTAGTGAAACATTGTTTTTTAAAGTGTCGCGTTTAGTTCTTGCTATACTTGCAGGGATGTCGCGTAAATTGAGTTGAGCAAGACTCGAGTTACAAATTGCAGCTTTCGAACCGAGGACTTGAAGGAGATTGTAGTTCAACTGACACGATAAAAGGTCGAAGCGAATTATTCTGACTCACACAAACTTAGTTTAATGTTACAATCTAACAGACAAAGACACCGCCACCGGCTTGCACCGGCTGTCTTGCTCTCCACGCCGGAACACAACAGTGCAAGCACTGCTGCTTAGCGGCAGGATTAGCGAGCAAGACCAACACCAATACCAGTACTACTAGTTAAAATAAAACTACCAGCTGGCTCACCGAGCTGCACGCGCAGCTCGTTGAACCTGCCTGCCTGCCTGCAACAGGCTGTCGGGGCTTCCCCTCAAGACTGAGGGGAAGCCCCGTAGACACGTATACGTCGACACGAAACGATTCTTTTGCGAATGACCGCAAAAAAGTCGTCTATATATGCGTCGGCGACCATGCCAAAGGCTCTGCGGTTCTACCTTTCCTTGGGAGGTAAAAGAGCTACCGTCAGTTACAAAAACATCGGTTGCTACTTCCCGTTGAGACAGCTCCGTCACGAAACCACAACAAGCAATTCCGACCGCTTTGTTGGAGATGGCAGGCCGGATGCCGCAAGGTTAGGCTGGCGCCCGTAATTGAATAGAGATTGCAATTAGCTACTTTAATCACTGAGCTGAGGGTTTTTAATTATTTCTTAGCCTTATACACTGTGTCTTAAGGTAGGCCTATAGGCAGGTGGGTTCTACTCCGCACTGTAGGTACGCTCGACCGCCTTGCCTATGACATAGGCAAACCGCAGCAGGCTGTCGGCTTGCCGCGCGCTCGCTCGCTCGCCCCCGCCGTGTCAGTGTAATTAATAACGAATGCCGCGCAACCCTAGCGTGTCGCCGGGAGTAGCGGGGGGAAGGCGAACGCGGGCGACGCGTTCCTTTTGACTCCCACCGCCTGCCGCATGGTGTATGAAGAAATACGAACTTTTGGGCGTGTGAGTAAAGTTGCAATTCGTTTAATAGAAATAGAAGTTTCTGTACGTTATTTATTCTGTCATAGTTTCAAAATTCCTGATTACCGATTCTGAGTAATCGCGTGTAGCCATACGGTCGATACCGGCATGACGTCCGGTCCGGTCTGGGCCGTGTATTACGCTCATACCGACTCATGTTCAAATGAGAGGACATGCTACTAATAGGGATGTCTCCTGGGTTAAAACAACAAGATTCTAATTAGTCCGTCAGTTAGATTATAGAAAAATACTTGATACGTATTTTTTTATTTGTCCATACGAATAATATTGACAAAGATACAGCACATTCAAATTCAGGAGTAGGGGCTCGTGACGTCACTCTTTCGTAAAAATTTTACGATATAATGACGTAGCGCGAACTTTCGCCGCTCTGTAACTTTGTTATTTTAAGTTTTAGAAGCAAAAGAAAAAATACGTATCTACTATTTTCTGGCGTTCTAAAAGATGGACTAATTATTATTTTTTAGTCAATATCCCAATTAGCACAAATTATCCTCTGGCTCTCCTTGCCTTGTTTGCCAGGGAGGTACAGTCAAGGAAATCCAAACACATACCACCGTAGAACCTAGTCGAAGAGACATACGCATGACATTTGTATGACATAGCCTGGCGTTTAACGCGTCGCGTCATTGCGATGGGGTTCTAAGGTGGTACGTGAATGTATTTCCTCTACTGTACATAATAAGTATTTATGTGCGAGACTGCTGCCGGTAACAATTTCTAAATAGATATTTATAAACAAACTAGCACAAATTACCTTGCTATTCCGCGAAACCAGCGCCGTGCACGTGCAAGATAGCTGCGCCTGTGCGACAAATATATTTTGTATGCAAAAACCCGCCCTGCTCCGCTTCCAAATGAAACAACATATATTACACAGACTCAAATATATATCCCCACTAAACACTAAAACACCATTAGGATTTAAAACAAGATCGTCTACATAAAAGATAAAAGAAAACATGTTTATTATAGCCTAGAAGTTATTAGTGAAGATTTTTTTATATACAACTTTTTTTTATACAACATAGGACGGCAAACAACTTGAGCACGCTGCAACTGTTAAATGAAACGAGCCGTTAATTTCAGGAGGTCCACATTAGCAAAGTCTTTTTTTTTTATTAAATAGGAAGACAAACAAGCAAGTGGGTCACCTGATGGTAAGTGATTAACACCGCCTATAGACACCTACAACAACAAAGAGAGTGCAGATGCGTTGCCAACCCAGAGGGCTAAGATGGAATACCTCTTGTGCCAGTAATTTCACCGGCTGTCTTGCTCTCCACGCCGGAACACAGCAGTGCAAGCACTGTTGCTTAGCGGCAGGATTAGCGAGCAAGATGGTGGTAGCGATCCGGACGGACCTTGCACAAGGTCCTACCACCCGCAACACACACACAATTGTCACAATTGTCAGGAAAGTATATGAGATAAAATGCCCCAAAAGTTTAGTCAGACCAACAATTAATACAGGAAAGGGAATGAATATCTTGAAATTCCGCTAACCCGTGTACCTCCAAACATAGCTATAAACTATGAAGCTACACGACAAAAGACGCATTGGATTATGATACGACGGCTCCAAAGCTAGAAGGCTATTCGAACTTCATAGCAAGCCTTTTTCGCTGCATCGGGGATTAAAAAAAAGGGCTCACGTCAGTTGCCAGCTATATTCTGTTTTTTACAAGTTTTTATTAAGCTCCCTTTGTTCGTGAAGTAGAAATCAATACCAGGGGGGTTCCACTCCGCACTCTAGGTGCCTACGCTCGGCCGCCTTACCTACAGAGTAGGCGATTCCCAGTAGGTTGTCGGCTTGCCAGCGCTCTCGCTGTGTCAGTGTAATTGGAATTCCAACTTCATAGACACACACAAAAACTTCGTATTATTTCATACACATTCGTCAGGCGGCTCTGGTCAAAATTAACGCGCCGCCCGCGCCCGCCTTCGCCCCGCAACTCCATGGCAAAGCGTAAGGGTTGCGCTGCATTCGTTTTCAATTACACTGACACAGCGCAGCGAGCAGGCGCGCGGCGAGCCGACAACCTACTGCAATTTGCCTACTCTGTAGGTAAGGCTGCCGTGCGTACCTACAGTGCGGAGTGAACCCCCAGCTGCTCTAAGGCAGTGAGTGCCCGTCATCTTCATAACACGAATAGTAACTAACGGCAAAATCAGCCTACTTACCGTAAACATGTTTATTGAACAAGTGAAGATACCTTTACATTGATTTTGATTGCTTTATTTACTCGAATAAGCTTTCAGCACCCTTACCATGAGTTTTTTTTTATTATCTTTATTTATTTTTGGGACTTTATGTCGCTTTGCGGCTATGTCAACCCCGTTAAGATTGCAACGTACTTATTGCCTAAGAATATTGTATACTAGGTATTGGACAAAGCGCCCGAGCTGCCTCAGACAATGTGGCAGCTAACACGCTTTGCTGTACACCCAACTCTAACACATCAATGCCATATTGACCGCTCATATGAGCTCTCATCGACTGCGTCCTAGCACACTCCACCAGCAGATGGTGCACATCCTCTATCTCTGTAAGTATCACAATTAGGGGAGTCTGCCCTCTTCATGAGTTGCTTAAATTTGTTTAGAGGAATGTGTCCAGAGCGCAGTCTATGAGCCGTCACGATTATGTGTTGCTTCAGGTTACTATTTACTATGAGTTGTCAGTGACAGTACTCGCTAGCGACGGCGTAAACGTATTGTACAGCGCCTCTAGCGCTCACTTAGAGAACTAAAAATCTCTAGTATGACTCCAACGGTAAATTACCTATCGCAATCTAAGCGCTAGTGACTAAAGTTTTGTAGCTGTTACCGTAGAACATCGGTGCCATGAGCCACAGATTCGACGCACGTCATCGAAAAATACCGTATCGACTATGGTTAACTCTTTCACTGACAAATGGGAGCGTGTTCAATCGCTATCGACTGTAGTAACGTAATATGAATTTGCGATAGAAACTCGTGGTAGTGGTCCAGATCGGCCTGTAATTGGGAATGCGTGGGAGTAATAATAATACAAGAGGTATTCCACATACGGCACTGTTTTATTCCCAGTAATGATGTATCTCTGTCATACATAAGTAACGATACACGAGCCGGGAAACTCGTGCGCATTACAGTAATGGGAATTATTGATACCTAAGGGTAAGTTTTAAACCTTTGAGTTTTTAGCCAGAGGAGATGCCAAGCCGTCTATCACCTAACAATTCTTTCTGCCAATATTAACGGAGGGAGACGGGTCTAGTGTTGCAAGATGGCCGGGAAATTGGGAATTGTCCTGGAATTACGTGTCTTGCCCCGTGTCCAGGAATTACACTTTATTAGTCCCGGAATTCGAGTATTACTATATTTTCAGAGTTCCTTAGGTACCTCAAAAGGAAAAATTCCGAAAACCGTAAACAGTATCGGAACTTTTCAGATGAGATATCCGAATTAATCACAACACGCTGTCGGCAACACTGCCACGAATGTCAAGATGTCAAATTTTGAAATGTTTACGTTATGTCTGTCAAAAAACTTATTCATTTAAAATGTTTTTGGGGTTGAAAATAATAAATACATTTTGAAGGAAATTTCTTACGTGTGATAATAAAATCCGACTTTAGTGAAATTTGAAGTTTCTGATAGCCGTTTGAAGGTAAATACGGCATTTTTGCAGAGATCGCTTTTGCGATACAGACTAAAACAAAATTACACACAATATCGCGGCGAACTGGTTTTTATAAACCAGTATGTGCATTGGCAGAGGGAGTGCGTGCGCTTGGCAGGTCCCTTGGTTAAATTGTCAAAGTTTTAAACCGAGCTCAACTTCCAGTTTGATAGTAACTCTAGCTGTGCCCGCGACTTCGGCCGCGTGGAATACTGTCTTTGGGTAGCATTTTTAATTATTTAAAGTAAAGTAAAGTAAATAATCTATCTGTGTACCAAAAAATTTACTTAGTGTAATTGTTTTACAAATAAGACAAATACGTATTAGTATTTTATGCAACTGCTATTTAATGAGAGGCCTTAAAACACGAGTGTGCATAATAGCATCACACTCGTGTTTTAAGGCCTAATTATATACAGTTGCATAATAGTATTTTATGCAACTGCTATATAATGAGGGGCCTTAAAACACGAGTGTGGTTTTATGAAACGAGCGTCAGCGAGTTTCATAATAGGATCACACGAGTGTTTTAAGGCCTAATTATATACAGTTGCATACATTACTTTATCTACCCACATATCATAACTGCAAAAAACCGTAACAGCAAAAAACCAACAAACGAGTGTCAAACAAGTATGGCGGCAATTTGATCTATCCGTCAAGACGAATGTTTTTTTAAATCATAGACAAAAGATCAGAAGTCCCTATTGTCGTGTCACTCGAGATCAAATGTCGTTCGTTTAAATTAAAAAATCATACTGAGTTGACGTTTCGTATCGATAACTGTTTTAATATCTGTGGATACTAGAATAGAGACCAACTTGAATTTTGACAGCTGTTCCAAATTTAAATTCATAACGTTACGAGATATCGGTAATGTGATCACCAATAAACACAGACTACTAAGAGATACTACCCAATAAAGAACAGATTACCTACTACCACAGACAAGAAAATTCTTATAATAACATTGGTTGTAATAATGCTGGTCATTTTCTATGGTTTTTGAACGCGTTATTAAGCATTTATGATATGTGTGTAGATAAATTACTTTATCTACACACATATCATAATTTCTCAATTTTTCTCATTTTTTTTTCTTTTTTCGCGTTATTAAGCATTTATGATATGTGTGTAGATAAATTACTTTATCTACACACATATCATAATTTCTCAATAACGCGTTCAAAAACCATAGAAAATGACCAGCATTATTACAACCAATGTTATTTTAAGAATTTTCTTGTCTGTGGTAGTAGGTAAATCAGTTCTTTATTGGGTAGTATCTCTTAGTAGTCTGTGTTTATTGGTGATTACATTACCGATATCTCGTGACGTTATGAATTTAAATTTGGAACAGCTGTCAAAATTCAAGTTGGTCTCTATTCTAGTATCCACAGATATTAAAACAGTTATCGATACGAAACGTCAATTCAGTATGATTTTTTAATTTAAACGCACGACATTTCATCTCGAGTGACATGACAATAGGGAATTCATTCTTTTGTCTATGATTTAAAAAAAACGTTCGTCTTGACGGATAGATCGAATTGCCGCCATACTTGTTTGTTGGTTTTTTGCTGTTACGGTTTTTTGCAGTTATGATATGTGTGTAGATAAAGTAATGTATGCAACTGTATATAATTAGGCCTTAAAACACTCGTGTGATCCTATTATGAAACTCGCTGACGCTCGTTTCATAAAACCACACTCGTGTTTTAAGGCCTCTCATTATATAGCAGTTGCATAAAATACTATTATCTACACACAAAACATAACTGCAAAAAACCGTAACAACAAAAAACCAACAAACGAGTGACAACAAGTAATGGCGGCGATTCGATCTATCCGTCAAGACGATAGTTTTTTTAAAAAATCATAGAAAAAGGAATGAAGTCCCTATTGTCATGTCACTGGAGATCAAATGTCATGCGTTTAAATTTAAAAATCACACTGAGTTGACGTTTCGTATCGATAATTGTCTCAATATGTATGGATACTAGAATAGAGACCAATTTGAATTTTGATAGCTGTTCCAAATTTAAATTCATAACGTCAGAGATATCGGTAATGTGATCACCAATAAACACAGACTACTAAGAGATACTAACCAATAAAGAACAGATTTACCTACTACCACAGACAAGAAAATTCTTATAATAACATTGGTTGTAATAATGCTGGTCATTTTGTATGGTTTTTGAACGCGTTATTGAACACTTATGATATGTGTGTAGATAAAAATACTTAAGTGAGCTTTTTGCAGTGTTTCACTGCAAAGAGCTTATTAAATTATTTAAGTATATTATAAGTTCAAAAGGTATAAAGTATTAATACTTGAATTTACTAGTTAAACAAGATTTCTAACGTGTATTAATATTTATTAATACAAAAACAGAAAAACAATAAGTAGCCATGTTCATTGGATTGGAGAAGGACAATCACGCCATCTAACGGCTAAACGTTGACAATGTTCTCTTTTTTAAAAACCGTAAATGACAAAGGTTATAGTTCCTTACTGCCAAGTTATATATAAAGTTTCTATGCCATTCAATATAATTCTAATGTTAATACGAGTTTATTTAAGTACATTTTTATTAACTACGTTTTTGTTACCCCATCTTCCAAGTACACTTCATTTTTTTTTCATGTCAATTAATATTTCCGAGTCTCCCGGTAGTTTTGTATTAAAACATTCATACCCCCTTTCAACCCCTTACAACCCTTTTTTCGCATTAAAAAGTAGCCTATATCCTTTCTCAGGCTCTAGACTATCTGTGTACCAAATTTCATTTAAATCGGTTCAGTAGTTTTGGCGTGGAAGCGCGACAGACAGACAGAGTTACGTTCGCATTTATTATATTAGTTAGGATTAACTGATATAAATCATTACGTAACCGTTTCGAAACTGATATTAATTATTATTAGTAACGGCGTAATATTTTTGATTTTGGCCCATAAAGGCTGCCTGCCCGCCGTAAGGCCGCTCGTCCATCACTCCTGCGTCTTATACCGCATTATCTCGGATTTAGCTGAAGGAAAATCCTTTATAATACGGAACATGGAAAGTATCGGAGCTGACTTAGGCCGTTAATATCGAACCAAACCCGTGTCGAAAGTTTAACTGATGTTCCCACTGACCTATAAGTAATGGACTTCTTTCAGCGTTTAAAATATGGCCGCATCAAAAGTCGAACAAAAGTACAACAAATCGACAATCGCATGCGCTGTCAGTCTCGGACTATTACGTGTATCTTACCCAATTTAAACAATCATGTATCTTGAGAATATTATGGTTAACTGTTCTATTTTAAACGGTCTAAATAAATTTCAAAAGCGTAGGTTAAAAAGAGGTTTTGATATTTTTGTCACTTTTAAAATCAAAATATGTTCAATAAACTTCAAAAATTTCAAGACATCTGTCATATTGACACTGGTGATTTACCAGAACCCATGCACATTTTAAAATATAGTTTTTTATGAAATAGGAAGGTAAACAAGCAAATGGGTCACCTGATGGTAAGTGATCACCACCGCCTATAGACGCTTGCAATACCAAGGAGATTGCAGATGCGTTGCCAACCCAGAGGGCTAAGATGGAATTCCTCTTGTGCCAGTCATTGCACCGGCTGTCTTGCTCTCCACGCCGGATCACAACATTGCAAGCACTGCTGCTTAGCGACAGGATTAGAGTTCAAGATGGTGGAAGCGATCCGGACGGACCTTGCGCAAGGTCCTACCACCCGCAATTAGTTCTTGTAGAAGATTCAATTTAACTTGCAATGTTCGTGTGTGACTAAGTTGATCGCGTTACGTACTTTTAAGTAAAATTTCGTCTACATCTTTTGAATTATCCCTGATTGAATTTTCTTAAAATTAATAAAAAACGACTTGTTCTTCTCCGCTATATTCCATACCCTTTGCAAACAAGTTACCAGGTTATGTCAAACCTACGCTACGTCTCGGTACACGGACTCCATTCGAACGTGAGCCGTCCTCGGTCCGCTTAAAGCCGACTTTCGCTCGCCGTCACACACCGGTACCTTATCAAATTAGATCACAAATTAATTTCGACTCTTTTCCATTTAATATATAGGTACCCATATTTTTTAGGGTTCCGTACCCACGGATGCCTGTGGGACCCTATTAGTAACCATCGGCTGTCCGTCCGTCCGTTACTAGGCTATATCTTTCGAGCCGTAATAGAGAGATACTTTTAATAACAATATGTATTACTATAGCCGCTAAAACAGATTATAAAAAAGATAAAAAGTCAATGACAGTTTTACCTTAACGAACTGGATAAAACCAAATTCCGCTTTTTGTTGTTTCGTGTTTAAGCGGAGGAGGGTGAGTTTTTGCATGAACCAAACCTAATAACAACAACAGACGACGCTAATAATAGATATTGCTTAATAGCACCTCTTTTTTTTTCTAAAGTATTTCAAAAGCTTAAATTATAATTATATGTAGTGTTGAATATTGTATGATAGTACGGAACCTTTTGTTTGCAAGCCCGACTGGCATTTAGCTGGTTTTTAGGGTTCCATACCCAAAGGGTAAAACGGGACCGTATTACTAAGACTCCGCTGTCCCCGTCCGTCCGTCTGTCACCTTGCTGTATCTTGTGAACCGTGATAGTTCGGAAGTTGATATTTACACAGGTTTTTTTTTTTATTATAGAGGAAGGCAAACAAGCAAGTGAGTCACCTGATGGTAAGTGATCACCACCACCTATAGACACCCGCAATACCAAGGAGATTGCAGATGCGTTGCCAACCTAGAGGGCTAAGATGGTGATGTATTTTTGTGGCCGCTATAAAAACAATGTAAAAACCAGAATAAAATAAATATTTATCATAGATAATGGTACGGAACCCTCTTTCGCATGTCCGACTGGCACTTGGCTGGTTTTTTAATCTGACAACGATTCATGAATAAACAGCAAAGGTGATTCAGAGCAGGATAGCGGTTAAGGAATTTCGACTCAATTCCGCGCTCGCCTAAGTCGTTTGTCGGTTGGTTCGAGCATTGAAATTGTACGGCCCGCGAGCAGATGGAAAATTGGGGGCACAAATAACTCCAAAAGCTTGTAATACTCTACAAAAGAGGTTCGTCGTTAAAATTTACATTACTTTATAAAATATACGGTATTGCCACAGTGTATAAATAAAGCAGTACCGAAACTAGGCCTATTTGTAGATACCTTCGCCAGGGGGGTTCCACTCCGCACTGTAGGTACGCTCGACCGCCTTGCCTATGGCATAGGCAAATCGCAGTGGGCTGTCGGCTTGCCGCGCGCTTGCTCGCTCGCCCCCGCCGTGTCAGTGCAATTGATAACGAATGCCGCGTAACCCTAGCGTATCGCCAGGAGTAGCGGGGGGAAGGCGGGCGCCGGCGACGCGTTCCATTTGACTCGCGCCGCCTGTCGCATGGTGTATGAAATAATACGAAATTTTTAAACGTGTTAATAAAGTTGGAATTCATTTAATCGCGGTCGTAAAAGAGAAGTTTCTGTACGTTAGTACTATTATTTATTCTGTGCCTACGCTCCGGTGGAGCGTTAGGGTTGTCCTCCTAATTTTTGTAAAATTGAAAATTATTATTTTTTTATTTATAATTACTTACGTTCATTTGGGTTCTATAAAGATCAAATAATAAAATGAATTAATGATTTTACAAATAAAATTTGAAATTAAAAAAACTTCAACGTTTTAAGAAGTAATAAAAAATTTAAGCTCCAGTTTTGAAGAACTCGGGTTCAAGCAGCCATATTACGACGCAATACTTTTGTGGCACAATTAAAAAGGTCGCGCACTGTCTCGGGGGCACGCAATAACGATAAACGCAAAGCGCGTCCACCCGTCTCCACGCGGCAGCCGCGACTGACAGACCGCGAAAACCCCTTAGCGGCCGTGTTGAGCGTGCGTCTGTGTGAGTGCGCCGGTTTCGAGCGTTTGTACGTAGATTCCTTACTGCTTATATATATACTGTGATATTGCTTCATTAGTAGGGATTTGTAAAACAGTAAATAGATCAAAATTAAAAGCGTTGTCGGTAAAATTATTATCAGTTCAGTAACACCTTAGTTTAGTAATCATAAAATTACTAAACTGATACAAATTGTCACAAAACCGTTAGATCCGTCTCGATCGCTACCACCATCTTGCTCGCTAATCCCGCTAAGCAGCAGTGCTTGCACTGTTGTGTTCCAGCGTGGAGAGCTAGACAGCTGGTGTAATTACTGGCAAAAGAGGTATTCCATCTTAGCCGTCTGGGTTGGCAACGGATCTGCAATCTATTTGGTGTTGCGGGTGTCTATAGGCGGTGGTGACCACTTACCATCAGGTGACCCACTTGCTTGTTTGCCTTCCTATTTCATTAAAAAAAATGAAAGTAACAATGTTACACCCCGGGCCTGACCTATCCCCTCTTTCCAGGTGGAGATGCTGTACCAGCGCTACTTCCTCCGCATGAACCAGACCAACATGACACACCTGCTTGGGCTGCTCCTGGCCGTGGCGCTGGCTCTGATGCTGGTGCAGATCCGGACGCTGGTCCTCGCGCAGAACCGGCTCGCCGAGGAGTACGCGTTCGATGACCCTATCAGGTACGAGAACTTACTAGGCAACATCGATATAAGAAGACAATAGATCTGCTTACTTGTTCGGATTGTTATAAGCCTAGCGTCACCACTTTGCGACGGGGTGAAGCAGGTGAAGAGGGGCTTTCAATATTTAGCCATTGGTTCAACTTTGAATCTTATCGTAAGTGAATAAAGTGCTTCTAAGTTTTCTAACTAGCAGCGACATAGGCGTCGGCTAGCATATTAAAAATAGGACGCCAATTTAAAACGTACAAAACGCAGAGCTGTTTACTTGACAATTGGCACAGACAGTTTTATTCAGGCTATCCAACATAATCTACCAAATAGACTATGGTCGGCTACTCTGCCACTGCGTTGTACACAGTTCTATAGTTTCTCATTTCGGTGCTAGGCAAGGATCTGAAGTGGATCTTGGCATCCGACACCAGATCTCGCCATGCCATTCTCTCGCGAACCATTGATCCCGAGATCCGAGAGTTCTGGACCTCCTCCCCTCAGCAGCACCTAAGGATCCATCCTAACTAATATTCAGGCGTTTTTGCGGAGAACAAACTACCCTGCTACTCCGCGAAACCAGTGCTGTGCACGTGCGGAAATATCTGCGTCTGTGCTTTTCGTGTGGGAACGGAGGAGGGTTGGGTTTTGCATGAAATATTTGTGTATCATACAGACGCAGCTGTTTTTTACAGCACTGGTTTCGCTGAGTAGCGAGATAATTTGTACCAGTTTTTAGATTTAACATATTTGAAATAACTTTATTAACAAGTTAGTAATTTGCACATTTTTTTACATAAACTTATTGAAAGGAAAGTTTATGATAAGTTTAGTCTTCACTGAGGGCATATCCAGGAGATGTGACGTCACCTCATACCGCTCGCTGACATCATCATCATCATCTCAGCCACAAGAAGTCCACTGTTGGACATAGGCCTCCTCCATGGATTTCCAAAGTGGCCGGTTGGAAGCAGAATGCAACCAGCGCCTTCCTGCCACCTGTACGAGGTCATCGGACCATCTTGTGGCTGGTCGTCCTACGCTGCGCTTGCCAATACGCGGCCGCCATTCGAGAACTTTCCGACCCCATCGGCCATCAGTTCTCCGTGCTATGTGCCCTGCCCACTGCCACTTCAACTTGCTAATCCGCTGGGCTATGTCGGTTACTTTCGTTCGTTCGCTCGCTGACAACCGTATTAATAATAAATAGGTACTAGAGTTTATAAAAAACTCTTACACTCTTTCATAAGAAGTCCACTGTTGAACATAGGCCTCCTCCATGGATTTCCAAAGTGACCGGTTGGAAGCGGCATGCAACCAGCGCCTTCCTGCCACCTGTATGAGGTCATCGGACCATTTTGTGGAGTTGTGGCTGGTCGTCCTACGCTGCGCTTGCCAATACGCGGCCGCCACTCGAGAACATCGATACAATAAAACTTTTATTTAAAAAAAATACAAAAGAAAAGGAAAGTTGTGTGGAGCACCGTCAAATGCCGCTGCTCATCATAAAGTTGCGGCTAACAACTGCAACGATGTTTTTCAGTGGGACCCATTATTAAAATATTTACTGGTAATTTTCTTGAGTTCAGGTTTTGTACGGGCCAGCGGGCGTTCTTACACTAATTACTGTACGTAGGCAGCCCTTACGCGAGCCTCTAATTGCCGGTGCTCGGCGCTCGTCAAATATTAATCGTCGCATGTTTGCAGAAGCCCTAATTTGCTCTAATGCTGTCAAAGCGAGTCGTGCGTGTACGGTTCGATAGAGCGATAAAGGGAAGATCTTCTTTATTGCTTTTTTTATTAGTATTTGTACAAGTTTCCGGGTGGTAGGACCTTGTGCAGGGTCCTTCCGGATTCCTACCACCATCTTGCTCGCTAATCCTGCCGCTAAGCAGCAGTGCTTGCACTTTTGTGTTCTGGCGTGGAGAGCAAGACAGCCAGTGAATTACTGGCACTAGAGGTATTCCATCTTAGCCCTCTGGTTTGGACACATCTGCAATCTCTTTGGTGTTGCGGGTGTCTATAGGCGGCGGTGATCACTTACCATCAGGTGACCCACTTGCTTGTTTTCCTTCCTGTTTCATAAAAAAATAGTTGCATATTAAAAACATAACTCTTGAAATCTATCGCTTGTACAGAGTCATCATACAAAATCAAATATATAGGAGCGGGCAAGATGACCAATAATATCAGAACACGACTCTATTGTCATAATATACGTTCGGTCTTATATACTGGCGTATATATATACAATATACGAGAAAAACTGCCACTCAAAAGACTTCCTTACTGTCTTTTCGATAGAGGTCTACTTACCTTTTCCTCTCAACCCCTTCTAAGATGTATAAGAAAAAGTAGCTTTTGTTAACAAAATGAGGTTATGTAAAAATGAGCTTGTAAGGTTATCATATGTGAAAACATGTGAAAATGTGTGAAAACACCCAAACTTATAATAATATGACAATATGACGAGTCTAGATATTATTAAGCACTTTACCCTCTTCTATTAATTAAATAATGAACATTTAACTCTAAGCGTTTTAAGCAACGCAACATATCCACAATCACATTTCAATTGCAAAGATTGCAAATTCTAATGCATTCCGTTCTGAACACCTACACAACAAAATTTCATTAATGTTTGCGAACTTTGACGCGGCAGCGAAAGCGCAAATCTCACTTTGTCATTATAATGCGGAAACTACAAGTTTTAGCGACGCCTCTGAGCAAGCTTACGGGGCCCGATGCCGCTCACTGTTTCTAGTGACAAGCCTAGTAGTTTATCAAGCTCAATAATATTATTACACGACAATGTTATACCTAAATTGAATTCAAAACAACTTTTTTTACTTAAAGCGCAAGTCTGAGTCGCGCATCGAGGGTTCTCTATAAATTCTTATGTAGATTGTTTGTCGGATTGAAATGCTAACTTTGTTTTTTAAAAATGTTCACCACGCCATCTATGAGTTTCGGTTAATTATTTTACTCCAGATGTATATTTGAATATTTCTGTAGTTTAACTACAAATTGAACATTTTAGGATTTTTCCCTTAATTTGAGCTGAGAGACCATGCTAAATTTCATGATTCTAGATCAACTAGAACGACCATGTTCTATAAGTCATGTCTTATTTGCGCTTGGCAGACAGATGAACAATGAAGTGGCCAGTATGAGACTTCTTTTAAAATTTAGAACCCTAAAAATAACCAGCGATTGGCCCCTGACTCACCTAGGTCAGTGAAATAAGGTCCAAAGATGAAAAAGAAAATGAAAAATTTATTTTGCAAGTAGGCCATATAGGTTCTTTTACATGTCTGAATCTACTAGCGCTTCGGAAAATTTAAGATACTACTGAGAAGAAACGCCGCAAGAAACTCAGCAGTTTTGTTTTCCTTCTCTTTTCAAAACTGTACTGATGTAGCAAGCTGGTTTGTTGACAGCACAGGTAACCTATGCACTTTTGCCTCGAAAGGGCTCAGATTATATTTGCCCAGAAATACAGACGCTGGGAGTGAATTCAATTCTTTAGCGGTCCGCAATAGAAAAGACGAGGCGAATCGCTTCTTACGGATATACAGGGATATTGATAACAAGAATGAACACGCTTCCTGCGCCTGATATTCACTGAAAATCACTGATTCGAAGCTATCTGTGTCTTCCTCCTTTGTTGTTTTATACGTCTGTTATATTGAGTAAAAGATATTCAATATCTAGGGCATAAAGTTAGATGTAGCGCCTCAAATGTCAGTTCGTTCAATATGCTTAAACCTTGCAGTGCTTGTGTGCTTATTGTTTTTTTTTATGTATGTGTGTATGTCATGTCCTATTGTGATAATTATGTATATTGCACTGTAATCTGTTTTGAAAAGAGAAGAAAAAAATTACTGCTGAGTTTCTTGCGGCGTTTCTTCCCAGCAGAATCTTCCATTTTCCGAAGCGCTAGTAGATTCAGACATGTAAAAGAGCCTATATGGCCTACTTGCTATATAAATTTTTCATTTTCAATGTAGCTTTTTCGGAGCTATACTAAGTCATTTTGAGTCCATGAAACACAACAAATATGCTGCGATGAAATATGTTTCTGCTTTAGTATTAAACGTTTGAATACGTAATAAAATAATGCGACGAAAGCGGACATAACAGAGTGGTAGGAAGCGCGAGCGCGTGCGTTCCGAGGCAGCACGTAGCAACCATTAAATAGGCCGCAGCACTGCGGCTGCTGGGAAATCTGGGATGTACTTGAGACAGTACATCCCAGAATTCCAACAACAAAACAAAAGGACAGCGCCACCCGCGCCTGCCTTCCCCCCGCTACTCCCGGCGACACGATAGGGTTGCGCGTCATTTGTTTTCAATTACACTGACACGACGGGGGCAAGCGAGCGAGCGCGCGGCAAGCCGACAGCTTACTGCGATTTGCCTATGCCATAGGCAAGGCGGTCGAGCTTACCTACAGTGCAGAGTGGAACCCCCCTGTTATGGCGAAGTGTTCTTCTTTTGTTAGCTTTTACATCGCTATTTGTAATGACAAGACGAAGATCGCCGGCTAACGAGGTGTGGGTAGGAGGGGGCGTTTGTGGCTGAGGAATTTACGGGACTAGTTTGACTGCTGTAGCTGATGTTGTCCAGCCATAATTGTCTGATAGGACAGAAATGATAATAAAGAGTAATGACAAATTTGAGTTAATTTGTCACAGATAATGTCGTTTTCCCTTTTTTTTATGAAATAGGAAGGCAAACAAACAAGTGTGTCTCCTGATGGTAAGTAATCACGACCGCCTATAGACACCCGCAACACCAAAGAGATTGCAGATGCGTTGCCAACCCAGAGGCTAAAAAACAATACCTTTTGTGCCAGTAATTACACCGGCTGTCTTGCTCTCCACGCCGGAACACAACAGTGCAAGCACAACTGCTTCGGGGCTGGATTAGCGAGCAAGATGTTGGTAGCGATCCGGACGGACCTCGCACAAGGTCTTACCACCCGTAAACCGTGACTTAGTTTTAATAAATATTCTTAATAGTACTGCTGTTTAGCGGCAGGTTTAGCAAGGAAGATCGTGGTAGCGATCCAGGCGGACCTTGCACAAGGGCGGATGGTAATCCGCTATATACCTTCTTTATCGATTTACTTTAAGTTATGGCAGTTGTTACATAAGCTAATGGTTGGTTTTGTTGCAGCTACCTTGACCCGGCGCGTGCGCACAATGCGTCGCTGGCGCTGCGCCGGCTGCACTACGAGCGCGAGCGCGCCGCGCACGCGGCCAACGTCGCCGTGCTCGGTATCGCTGCGCTCGTGTATGCTTGTGAGTCACTATTTCTTCCCCATTCGTCCCTTTCAGCATCGACAGCGTAATTCTTTATTTTCTTGTGTGACCTGTGCATCTTATAGCACGAATCTTCTCGATACGCGTTAATTCTCTACGTAACTCAGTGCGTCTCTCCCCAAACGGCTAGTTACATCGAGACGCGTTGAGTTACGTAGCGAGTTAACGCATATCGAGAAGATTAGTGCTAGTTGCAGAGAGCTGAATAAATATTTGTTTATATTAATAAAACGGATCACTCACGTATTTTTACGTCGAGAAATGCCCGACATGTTTCGACCAGTCCGCGGTCCTTACACCGAAACATTTCCGAAACATGTCGGGCATTTCTCGACGTAAAAATACGTGAGTGATCCGTTTTATTAATATGTCCGAGTCTCTTGGTAGTTTTATTTTAAAAATATTTCTTTCTTTCTAGTTGTACTCATCTAGTTTATAGCTCCCAAAGTTATTGTTCTCACAGCCCCTTATTGCCTTCTGCCCCTCCCTCCTTCCCCTAACTACAAATTATTAGGGCTTCCCCCTTTACATGTCGTCTTGCCTCCCTAAGTCCCCCACTTTAAGAGCCAATGGTCACCTTACACCTTAAAATGTTTACCCTGTTGAGTTTCTTGCCGGTGGCATCTCATCAGAGGTTTGTCCGAAACGGCGTGGTATATCTGACATTGTAAGTGCGTCTGGTAAACCTGCTTTGAAGAAAGACCTTTCGATTTTGATTTTAAATACTAGTAGCAACGTCATGTATGGACTTGACGTAAACTAGCGAAAGTAAACGTGAAAATAAGTCGATTCCCAATGTCAAATCCGTACATTCTGTGCGTTTCTTCCAGCGTTGGCGCACACAGAACATCACTATCCCTAGACACCACGTACTTGCTTGCATACTTCTATACGTCCCTTTTTTTAAATGGAATAGGAAGATAAACAAGCAAGCGGGTCAATTGGTAGGAAGTGATCCCCACCGCCTGATGTTGTATTCATTGTTCTGTTGTCTGTGTCCAGGCCTGCTGCTGTGCCTGAGCCGGCCAGCCATGAACGAGATCTACCTACTGACCATTTCCTACGTGGTGCTGGTCACATTCCTGCTGATCGAGCTCGCCGTCGCCGGCACTTCGGTGCTCAGGTAGAGTGCCTTCCTTAAATGCTAAGGCATACTCTAGTGCAAGTGCGAGTTCATACATTTAGTGTTTAGTGCACGTAGGATATGTCTGAACTCGCACTTTTTTTATGAAATAGGAACGGGCAAGTAGGTCACCTGATGGTAAGTGATCACGACCTCCTATAGACATCCGCAACACCGAGGAGATTGCAGATGCGTTACCAACCCAGAGGGCTACGATGGAATACCTTTTGTGCCAGTAATTGCACCGGCTGTCTTGCTCTCCACGCTAAAACACAACAGAGCAAGCACTGCTGCTTAGTGGCTGGATTAGCGAGCAAGACGGTGGTAGTGATCCGGATGGACCTTGCACAAGGTCCTACCACCCGCGAACTGAAATTCGCACTTGCTATAATCAAAGTGTAACTTAGCCTCAATGATCCGACTGCACTTGGATTAACATTCATAGATAGAAAGCTACACTATCCCTGACGGATATGCTATGACGTCGAATGTTTTTATTTTGTGGAATGAAGGTCAATAGAGAGATCTGTCTCCAGGCCCGTGTTATGCCTGGGGACCGAAGTCCGAAGGATTTAAGTTGGAAGTTGTATACACGCGTCCGTGTTACGAAACTTCGTTAGCGTGATGTAGCGCGTGTCAGTTGGTTGGTTGGTAAACTAGATGGCGCTACAGTCGCTATAATGTTAGCGAAATCATTAGTATACTAGTAATTTCATATTAGACATTAAGGAACTGTCAGCGAGTTGGGTTGCGAAATTATGACTCCGCCAATGTTCGGCTAAAGCAATTCGGAATGCTCTGCGATTCAAAACTTCGCTAACACCATTATGAAGAAGTTAACGGCGCTGCGGGTAACTCGTTTAGCGAATATTAACTTAGAGGCCAGCGGTTAATGCTGTTTGAAATATTAATTGAGAAAAGTAAATGTTTTGGTGAGCGTTAAGTGAAAACATGTTTTAGCTGATCGCTAATATGTGCTGGCAAACACAGACGCGGGGTCCGCGAGTTTGTTGATTTCGAATTAAAAGTTGTGGTTTAATTTAATGTTGGATTTGGCCAGCGATTATGGCCGCTAAGATAATGTACGTACTGATTTCCATCCCCCTTCGAACGCCCTCAACCCTTTCAACGCCAAGAATATGCGGGATTAAAGAAAAATGTTTTAGTTTGTCAGTACGCCATTCGTTCAAGTAGCGAACGGTCGTACTGTTCGATCTTGATGATGCCTCGTATAGAGGCGAAACGCGCGTCGATCGTGTAGTTTTAGTGTTTAGTGGTGGTGGTGTGTAGTTGAGTCTGTGTGATATATGTTGTTTCGTGTGGAAGCGGAGGAGGGTGGGTTTTTGCATGAACATATATGTGTCGCACAGACGCAGCTATTTTGCACGAGCCCGGCACTGGTTTCGCGGAGTAGCAACGTAATTTGTTCCAGTTTCTTAAACAAAACATACCACAGCATAGATGACACCGCGGGTAGTTCTACCCTAAAAAAATCAATAATGTAATGACCGTAAAAACGAAACACATTGAAAAATTCGCAGGGTTTCGTAGTTGGTAATGTGGCGAAACTGCAAGGCAAGGAATGCTGATATTGTTTCGAGTCCTGCCATTACTCCAATTTTTCTTTGTGTTGTCATTATCATTTAAAGGAGAATGGGCATTTTTGTATAGGCGCTGTCCCAACCCTTGTATACACTAGTGAGTAGTATGGACGTGTAGTACTCGGTGTAACGATCATCATAGGCCATGTTTCGAGAGTTGTAATTAATAATTGTTTTGTATGAAAAAAACGAAAAATAAAACAGCTAATTAGACCTATGCTCACATTACGTTTTTTACTCCTAGTGGTCTCAGGAATGCGTGGCTAAAATCTTTCGGCTATATCTCGAACATGATTTTACACATACGTTTCATACAACTGCTAGTACAAAGTGAGGTATAAAATGGGCTGTAACTTTTTCCCTGCAAACATTTCGGTTTTGCTGTCATATAAAAAAATTAAGCTCTTGTAGAGAGCTTTCAAATAAGATATAGCACAACTGTATACAGCACTTGGGACAATTTGCCCATTCTCCTTTATTTCAATGTTTACGTTGTTCTCCCACCGGCAGGTCGCTGAGCATCGGCGCGGGCGCGTGCGCGTTCTTCACCTATCTGACGTACGCGACGCTGCCGGTGCGGCTGCACGAGGCCACCGTGGCCGGCCTGGTGCTGGCCGCCGTCAACCTGGCCGGCCAGCTGGTGCTGACCCGCTCCACCGAGCTCCAGGTCGGTTTGTGAACAGGAGTGCGACTTTTGAATCTCACCGGGTAACTACAGCTCACCAAAATGACCGTTTTTCAAAGAGTATCAGCCATTTTGGTTAATTGTATTAATTGTATATGGCAGTAACAGATGAACCGTTTGCAATTAATTTTGTATGGACGCCATTTCTGAGCTGGTTCCAACAGTTCGTAGCCAAATAGAAATGAAATTATTGTTCTGCAAGTAGGCAGCATAGGCTTCTTTCCAAGTTTGATTCTGGACGTGCTTCGGGAATTGAAATATCCTGGCTAAGAAGAAGCCACGCAAGAAACTCTTTATCTTTTGTTCTGATGGTACTTACATTAAGTACCTATGATCGTCAGAAAATTTACCATCGGTTCGGAAACAATCACCGACGAGGTGCCGGCGTAATTTTTTCAAATAATTAAAACAAAATTACACTGAACTTTTTACATCTTTAGTGGGTACTTAACACTGTACTTGGATTCAGGGTCTGACTGTGAAAGTTGGGATCATTTTCAAACATCTCTGTCCAAGAAATAATCATAATTTTTTTAGAAATTAATGTCTTCCTGACAATACAGATGTACTGCAACCTCCTCACGCTGGTGGCGTGCAACGCTGCCGGCGTCATGACGCACCATCCGCGCGAGCTGGCGCAGCGTCGTGCGTTCCTGGAGACACGGGACTGCGTCGAGGCGCGACTTGTGACGCAGCGCGAAAACCAACAGCAGGTACTGTAGCCAATACAATTAAAGCACTTAATGAAACCAATACAGTTAAAGCACATTACTGTAGAGGCAAACGAGCAAGTGGGTCGCTTGATGGCAATCGATTACCACCGCCCATTGACACCCGGAACACCAAGCGCACCGAGTGCAGATGACATCTCAGAGGGCTGTGATGAAATACCTCTTATGCCAGTAATAGCATCGGCTGCCTTGCTCGCAAAGCTGGCACTACAGTGCAAGAA
Organism: Ditula angustiorana; assembly: GCA_963691745.1. Classification (NCBI taxonomy): domain Eukaryota; kingdom Metazoa; phylum Arthropoda; class Insecta; order Lepidoptera; family Tortricidae; genus Ditula; species Ditula angustiorana. The sequence goes on along the minus strand of OY829472.1, from coordinate 422,197 downwards.
CCGCCGCTTAGGGACTGAATTGGCGAGCAAGGTGGCAGTTTTAATCCTTATGGACCTTGCACAAGACCCTGCCATTCGAAAAATTAAATAATAAAACTGCAACTTTATACGGCGAGCGCCACAGTGTTAAGGCGAGATCAGTCGGCCGCATTTATATGAACGAAGTGTGAACAAGGAGTTTGTCGGCCTTATTGAGCACCCCATTAGGCGGTCGAACTAAAAGTAAGTAAGTAAGTAAGTAAATATTTATTAACCATAAGACGTACAGTACATATTAAAGAAATACAGTGACTCCACACTAGGCTAAGCCTGTATCGTGGATGCCAAAAACCAATGAGAAGATGTACCAAAAGATTACGGTCTGTAACTTAACAATGTAATACAGGAAAAGTATGTTGATTTATTAATTAGTTAATTAATGAGCAGCTAAAAATAGCTATCCAAAGACTAAAAAGCTATAAAATATTCGTGCATGTTGTGTAAAAGTGTGAGTGTTAATGTAAATGTGTGTGTGTGTGTGTGTGTGTGTAAAGTAGCAAGACGACGTTATTCGATACATCGGATCCGTTAGAGACTCGTGCAACTACTGCATTAGGCGGACGGACTGTAAACGCACGTTAGGCGATCGAATTAGTTTAGAACTGGTGCGGACATCGCATTAGATGGCTTAAACAATATGATTGTACACACTTCTCTCTCGTCTCTTCTTCAGCCCGAAGCCATCCAATGCTGAGTGTTGGCCTCTTGCAATGCACGCCATCTACTTCGATCTAAAGCTTTCTGCAACCACTTTTTCCCCCGATCCTCTAGAGGTCCACCGCATTGGCTGTCTGCCAACATTCCTACGACCAGTTCTGGGTCTCCATTTATACCAGCTTGCCCCATCTGTTGTACACAGTTGCTAGTACATAATCTAACTCTATAGATTCAGATCTTACCATGCCGAAGTCCATATTGACAGTTGCAAGAAATTACCTTGCTACACTACGCACATAGTGCTCGTTATATTCATGCAATGTTAATTTTTCCGTCTTCTACATTAAAATAATTAACATAAACACAACTATCACCACCAACACCGAAAATACCAGTGGACACGTCTTTTGCCTCTGTACCAGGCATCCTCAGGTGCTCTTGACAACTCGACGCACAATCGATTGACCGGCGAGAGCCACTTCGTACCCTTACAAGTCTTACAATGACACGTTAAACAGTACAGAATTCATCATCTTCAGTAACACAATTAACGGCCTGAAAGCCAACCTTGTTTTGTGTTTCACCAATCAGGTGTCATAACAGCTTGCAATGGCAAAAACTAGTAATGAAAGCGGTATTACTCGTTCGGTGTTAAACGCTCTAAATTCAATGAAACCAAAAGCTTTGGACGCCAAACGGTTTCCACTCGGACAGCGCTGCCCTTTGTACCAAAGTATACTTTACAGAGCAACAGTTATAGTTTACATTCCAATGAGCCGTTAGACGGACTTACACCCCTCGTGGAACAGACGCCCTCTACCCTTAGGCACAATGCCTGAAAAGTTGCCTTTTGTAAATAGAACTTTCCCCTCAAAACTGCGATGGAAGCTCCCAAGGCCAAAGAGCGGGCTTTGCCAACTTTCGACAAAAGCTAGCGCGTAATTTAGTTTGCAAGTTTTTTTTCATTTTCACGTTGGCTGCTATGTGGACTTATGAATGTTATAATCTATGACGCGGTTTCGTAAAATACAATTATCTTAGCGGATACCTGCGACTTCGTTCGCATAGAATCAGTAACCTATGTCCGTCAGCGGCCCTAACATGACAGCCCAGGTTTAGTTTAACCCCTCCCTGTGTCTCAGTCTAACTAGTGTCATAAGAAAGGGACGCAGATAGAGATAAACTAAACTTGGCCAGTCATGTTGGGGCCACAGGATGTGGCTTTCTATTAGAGAAATAATTTTTGAAATTTCGCGTTACATTATATCGTGTTTAGGCATCATAAAATTAGACACGTTATAATTTGAAAACACTTCAAAAGGAAAGAACCGACGTTGTATTAAAAAAACAAAATATTTTGTGTTTTTTTTTCTTAGATTTCTGAAAAATTTTCCCCATCACTGGTAAATTCCTCAAATCATAGACAATATCTATATGGCTGTTTGTTGACAATGTCTACAAGTTCTAACATCAACTGTAGAACGTTGTCGTATTTTGTCATAGCTGGCATACTATGATATTTATTGACAAGCCATTATGAAATTTATAGACAACCGGATAGCCTAGTTAGTGGCGCTGACTACAAAGCTTTAGGTTCCGGGTTCGATTCCTGGGATGGGCAAATGTTTGTGTGATGAATACGAATGTTTGTACCCGAGTCGTGGATGTTATACGTATTTAAGTATACATTTATCTATATAATTATGTATATCCGTTGTCCAGTACCCATAACACAAGCAGCTTTAGTGGCTTACTATGGGACTAGGTCAATTGGTGTTAACTGTCCCAAGATATTTATTTATTTTTACTTATTGTGAAAATGTTCTACAGTGGCCTATGAGTCAAATTGGTTGTCTGTAGACAAGCTCACCCTCTCTTAACCGCGTGCTGCTAGCTGTACCTATGCGGGGAAGTTGCCAAAGTTTCCGTTTGAATAACCTTGCTAGGTATCCTCAAATTGCGTTGAAAATATTGAAAAGTTTTCTGTCTTCGAGACTAGCCAAATGAATATTGAGAAGTTCGCCCGGATGCCGAGCGAAATGGGAGGCTTCGTTGTTGTGTTTTTAACCTCTGACGAAAAGAGGGGTTTCAGATTGAAGCTTGTGATTGTCTGAGTGCGTTCTGCGGCGTCGTGTCTGTAAAATACTATTATGCAACTGTTGCATAATGAGGGGTCTTAAAACACGAGTGTGGTTTTATGAAACGAGCGCCAGCGAGTTTCATAATAGGATCAAACGAGTGTTTTAAGACCTAATTATGTACAGTTGCATACATCACTTTATCTACACACGTAAGTACTCTATGATGGGTTCAGAAGCCATAGCGCAATGATCTGCATTGCTACTAGCTACTAGTGCTAGGTACCTATTAAATATCTATACACTGTACACATTAAAATAATGTATTAAAAAAGGAATTTGAACAAATATAGAAACAATTTAGAAAAAATCTCATAATTATATTGGTTGTTATAATGCTGGTCATTGCCTACGGTTTCTGAACGCATTATAGAGCATTTATGATATATGTGTAGATAAACGGTTTTGTAACGTTTAACATCAGTTTAGTAATGGAATTACTAAACTGATATAAATTGTTTCGAAGCCGTCACGAGACTGATATTAGTAATTTTAGTGTGAACACATTTCAAACGTACGCACACACTCATGAATGTTATTCCGTAAAAATGGTCTGCACATAATCAAATTTAAAATTTAAATTTAAATCTATTGTCAAGAAGACATTAATTTCTCGGGCGTATTATAAAATCAGTGACTATATCTTGGACAAGGATGTTTGGAAATGATCCCGATTTGTATTGGCGATCCCTGGCTCCAAAGATTGTACACCTGCTGTGTTAAATTGTTAAATTGTAATTTTTTTTATATTTGAGATGTAACATAACATATTGTAATTTTGATTTATTTAAAAAATTACACCTCGTTGAGTTTCTTGCCGGTATCTTCTCATCAGAGGTTTTTCCGAACCGGTGGTAAATTTTTTGACATTCATAAGTGCTACCTGTAAGCCTAATCTGAATAAAACATTTTTACTTTTACTTTGACTTTGACTTAGAAATTAATCGGTAACTACTTTTTACTCGTTTTGTATATGTGCTGTCATACATAAATTATGTATAAACGTATGACACGATACGGAATCCTTACTCCTTACTAATATTATAAATGCGAAAGTAACTCTGTCTGTCTGTCGCGCTTTCACGCCAAAACTACTGAACCGATTTAAATGAAATTTGATACACAGATAGTCCAGAGCCTGAGAAAGGATATAGGCTATTTTTTAATGCGAAAGATGGGTTGTAAGGGGGGATGAAAATTTGTATGGAAGTATTGTCTTTTTTAGAGCTAGAAGCTTGAAACTTAGTTTTTAGGCTGTTATTTATGTATATATGTGTATGTATGTTATTTATGTATAAATAAATACGACATTCAAAGTTTGTAAAAGTTTTACCCTCAAGGGTGTAAATAATAATAGGGAATAGGGGATGAAAGTTTGTATGGAAATATGTAAGGTCAAGTAAGGCACTATTCCACGCGGACGAAGTCGCAGGCACAGCTAGTCTATACTAATATAATAAAGAGGTAAACTTTGTTTGTTTGTATGTAGGGGGTAATCTCTGGAACTACTGAACCGATTTCAAAAATTCTTTCACAGATAGAAAGCTACACTATTCCTGACGGACATATGCTACTAATTTCACGCGAACGAAGTCGCGCGCGTCCGCTAGTTATTTATAAAATTCATCCGGCTGATAGCAAGGACCTCACTTTTTCACCGCAACATATGATCTCGACTTTATTCTTGGCAGAGTTATCCCTCAGGGGAGCAAAACTAAACCTCCTCTATCAGAGACGTGACGTCGAGCCGGCACCGGCCGAACTTTCTTAATACGTCGAGTTCCTGGGAACAAAATAAATGAATTGGAGTTGTTCTGGTACAGTCAGCGTCAAATATACCAGGGCGGGCAAGGTGGTCAAAAATATCTGAACACGCCCGAGCGTATTTGACAATAGAGTCGAGTTCAGATATTTTTGACACCTTGCCCGCTCTGGTATATTTGACGCTGACTGTACAGGTATTATTGTTTTAAACACTCCCGAAAAGCAAACAAAGCATAGAGATAAATTACCGAGAGCGTGGAATTGTATATATAGGAAGGCAAACTAGCCAGCGGGTCACCTGATGGTATGTGGTCACCATCGCCTGTAGACATCTGCAACACCAAAGAGATTGCAGGTGCGTTGCCAACCCGGAGGGCTAAGATGGAATACCTCTTGTGCCAGTAATTGCACCGGCTGCCTTGCTCTCCACGCCGGAACACAACAGTGCAAGTACTGCTGCTTAGCGGCAGGATTAGCGAGCAAGATGGTGGTAGTGATCCGGATGGACCTTGCACAAGGTCCTACCACCCGCATATGTAGTGGTGTTGGTTGTTTATAGGCATAATATATTTGAAATTGTCCTTTTCCCGTACTATCGGCATAAAAAGAGGTTTGTAGTAATTATATTGAAGAAGAAAATTCCAAAATAATGTCAGTGTCAAATCCTAAATATTATTTACGCTGTGCGTAAATTTAATGGCTGATTACTGTATTTACAATTTTCAAAATAGTTCTCTTACGACTGTAAGTTACATAGTTTTTAAAAACTATGGCAGAAAATAACTTCATTAAATTAAGAGAGATATTTTATTTTATTTTATTTTATTTTGTTTTCGGTCCTCGGGCTGTGGCAGAATACCAGTGTTGTCTTAGATTAGAGCCACGGCCCTTTTGTACTGCTGCAGCACACAGACAACAAATACTCAACAAAATTGTTAACTTTCGTTTTTATTTCTCTCTTCTAAATTGTATGTAATTTTTGATTGTGCGTGCTTGCAGTAACAAATAAATAAACGTTTTCATATCACATTAAAATTTTTTGTAACCGAAATTTCTTTCGATTTTATTTTTAAATGTTTTTACATTCAAATTGTTAAATTAAAATTGTAATGACAACACAAAGAAAAATTAGGGCAATGGCAGGGCTTGAACCTGCAACATCAGCATTCCGTGCCTTGCGTTTGCCAGTTTCGCCACACTGCCTCTGGAATGCTGATGTGGCAGGTTCAAGCCCTGCCATTGCCCTAATTTTTCTTTGTGTTGTCATTACAATTTTAATATCATATTTAAGTTATTCTCCTTTACATGCCAACCGTACAACCATTACAAATGCAATTCCAAGCCCTTGCTCATTCATCTATACAACCAACCAAAATAAAATGGTTCCGTTCTTTTTTAAGGACCCCTAAAAATTAAAAAAACTGGCCAAGTGCGAGTTGGACTAGCGCACCTAGGGTTCCGTCATCAACATCTAGTATCGCATTTTTGATTTGTAAGACATTTTTTTGTTTGTATTAACTATAAATTTACGGTTTTCAGATTTATTACTTCATTTGTGCTGTGAGACCTTGCTTCTATCAAAATTTCATAGTTTTAAGTCAACGGGAAGTACCCCATAGGTTTTTGAGTGCCTTGCGAATGTGTGAAACATGCGGCTTAAACGGCCGTATCTTTTGATTGCGTTGACTTAGAAGTTTCATTTTTTCACGGCTCTAAGGGACTGGAGACTTGAGTATTTGATATTAATTTTAACTCAATACCTCCACGCGGTCTTTAGAAAAATGGTCTTGACAGACAGACAGACAGGCAACAAAGTGATCTTATAAGGATTCCGTGTTTCCTTTTGAGGTACGGAACTCTAAAAATCTGATATATAATATAAAAAATCATTTCCTTTACATTTTCAAGACTGTGTATTCCAATTTTAGTAAAACGTGGACACGGTCAGAGTGCTAGTTAAAACGCTACGCAGGGACAAAACGATCACTCAACATGCAAGTCTGGAGTTTTCCTAAATTCAAACCTAGCAGCTTTCTACTCTGGGTAGTACAGTCGACTGCGCAAAGAGGCATCTAATTATTTATTATTTTATGAAATAGGAAGACAAGCAAGTGGGTCACCTGATGGTAAGTGAACAATGTTGAAAATCCCCAAAGACAAAACGTATTTTTTCGGCGTCTTTTGGCTGGTTATCTCGGATCTTTTTATAATAAGGTGCAAAATTGCTAAGCAGCAAATTGCACTGTTGTGTTCCGGCGTGGAGAGCAAGACATCCGGTGCAATTACTGGCACAAGAGGTATTCCATCTCAGCCCTCTGGATTGGCAACGCATCTGCGATCCCTCTGGTGTTGCTGGTGTCTATAGGCGGTGGTGATCACTTACCATCAGGCGGTCCATTGCTCGTTTGCCTTCCTTTGTTGTATAAAAAAAAGTTTAGTAACGGTACAGTTTCTTTATTACGGCTAAGATATACATATATATCTTAAGGCGACTGTACTGGTTCGTTTGAAGGTAGCGTGTCGTCGAGACGTTCCGTCGCAGTCCTCAGCCGCGGCTTGCGTCGGTCCGTGTGAAGGGGCCGTAACAAAGTCCCACCGCGAATCCCTAACCACAGAATAAATAACGTACAGAAACTTCTCTTTACGACCGCGATTAAACGAATTCCGGCTTTATTTACACGCTCAAAAAGTTCGTATTACTTCATACACCATGCGCCAGGCAGTGCGAGTCAAAAGGAACGCGCCGCCCGCGCCCGCCTTCTCCTCGCTACTCCCGGTTACACGTTAGGGTTGCGTGGCATTCGTTTTCAATTACACTGACACGGCGGGGGCGAGCGAGCGCGCGCGCGGCAAGTTGACAACCTACTGCGATTTGCCTATGCCATAGGCAAGGCGGTCGAGCGTACCTACAGTGCGGAGTGGAACCCCTCTGCTCTAACGAGGACCAATCTCGGTCAGGGATCAGGGTTCGAAGTGATAATTATCACTGATAATTTGAATTAAATTGAAATTATTTTATTTTCAGACTACTAATTGGCCCAGATTTGTTAGTAACATTGCAAATAGTTAGACTACGTTAGTTATTTACACAAAACAATCTTCCGCCTAGTCAAAGTCAAAGTCAAAATATTTTTATTCACATTAGGCTTGCAGTGGCCCGTTTCACTAAGCTACAAGTTACAATTTTACAAGGTGCCAGGCATTATTGACCAATGTGGTCGGTTTCTTAAGTTTGTAAGGAACCCTCGGCGCGCGAGTCCGACTCGCGCTTGCCCGGTTTTCTTGTTTATTTTGACGCACAATTTCGGCACATTCTTCATGTTTCTCTGTTATATGGAGTTTAAGGTACTGACATGTTTCGCTCAACGCCGAGTGCAATGTTTATACAACACTTCACTGTTATATATTAGAACATTAATAACTATCACCTATAGTTTAGCTAGTGTTTTGTTTCGCGGATTTACTTGCTATTCCCCTATATTAAGATTTTTTTTATGAAATAGAAAGGAAAACGAACAAGTGGGTCACCTTGTGGTAAGTGATCATCGCCTATAGACACCGGCAACACTAAATTGATTTGCGGGTGGTAGGACCTTGTGCAAGGTCCATCCGGATCGCTACCACCATCTTGCTCGATAATCCAGCCGCTAAGCAGCAGTGCTTGGACTGTTGTGTTCCGGCGTGGAGAGCAAGACAGCCGATGTAATTACTGGCACAAGAGGTATTCCATCTTAGCCTTCTGGGTTGGCCACGCATCTGCAATCTCTTTGGCGTTGCGGGTATCTATAGGCGGTGGTGTTCACTTACTATCAGGTGACCCACCTGCTTGTTTGCCTTCCTATTTAATAACAAAAAAAATGCGTTTCCAACCCAGAGGGCTAAGATGGAATGCCTCTTGTGCCAGTAATTACACCGGCTGTCGATTTTTGAATCTGACCGGGTGACTAAAGCTCGCCGAAATGGCCGTTTGTCATAGAGATTCGGCCATTTTGGTGAGCTTTAGTCACCTTTAGGGTAAGATTCAAAAATCGTCTATCGTCAATCATTTTTTCCTGTTTACCCAAGGATTAGCAGAAACTTGCATATGGCTGAAAATTACAAGCGTTTTCACTAAGAAACGTAAATAATTTATGATTCTGCTCTTCGATATCTTTGTCACCAACTTCTACCGAAAACTTCAAACGTATCTTAGAGTCTCTTAGGTCAATTAGTGTGAATGACCATGAATATTCATTACCTATTTATTTATTTATTTCAGTCCTTAGACCAACATCCCAGGGCGGGAGCGAACCAAATAACAAATTTCGATATAAACCGAAACTGTAAAGTAAATAGTATCTCACTCAAGGGCTTTAAACGGTTTCTCGGAAATTAACAATGATCGATTCTTTAAAACGGGATTCCAAAACAAATCATTGTTCAAAATGTTTCATTAAATAAGAGAATAATTAATCTTGACATAGTTTAAACAGTCGCTAGCCGGTGTAAAGGTTGTCTGGTTGAGAATGCCTTAAGGCGTTAAGTCCGCCTTTTGTACATTTTATTTTTAAGTTTGTGCAGTAAAGATTTAATAAATAAATTATAGCCGTTGCTCTCTGTTGCATGTAGAGTGACCAACCCTATCTGCTCATTTCACAGTTACACATACATACAGTTATTATTGCCATCTAGACATTTTATTACGTACCCCCAATGATATTATAATGCATGGATGCACAGTGTCATACTAAATGACAGCAGAAAAACGGCCCGACATGAGAATACAGGTTGACGCCAATGTCACAAATGCAAATTATTAGTTCATCATTTATAGTCATTGGATTTACAATTTTACGTCTAAGTTAATAAAATAATAATTCATTAAGTTTCGTTGCAAATTGTTTTTTTTTTTACAAAATAATAGTATTTACAGCAGCGCCGTCGGTCCGACAGACTGACAGCGCGAGTGATTGTCGATTTTTTGTACTTTTGATGCGGCCATATTTTATACGCTGACTAGAAGTCCATTATTTATAGGTCAGTGGCATTGTCATTAGAAATATGGAAAGAAAAGATAAGAAAACTTTTCTATATTTTGAACCCAATTCGAATGGGCATCATCATCATCATTTCAGCCGAAAGACGTCCACTGCTGGACATAGGCCTCTCCCGAGGATCGCCACAACGACCGGTCTTGTGCTGCTTGCATCCAGCGGGTTCCCGCAACGATCACCAGGTCATCGGTCCACCTTGTGGCGGGTCTGCCCACGCGGCGTCTTCCGGTACGCGGTCGCACTCGAGAACTCTATGGCCCCATCGGCCATGCGTTCTGCGAGCAATGTGCCCCGCCCACTGCCACTCAAGTCTAGCAATTCTTAAGGCTATGTCGGTGGCTATGGTTCTTCTGCGGATCTCTTCATTTCTGATTTGATCTCGCAGAGAAACTCCGAGCATAGCCCTCTCCATTGCCCTTTGAGTGACCTTGAGCTTTCTTATGAGGCCTTTTGTTAGCGGCCACGTCGCGGTCGAATGGGCATATTCAAATTCAATTCGAATGCGAAGCAATGAAAAAATAAGATTTTTTCTTCTTTATTTTTGTAACTTTGTAGCGCAATTACTTATAAAATAAAGTTTGTTTGACTATTCCTTTAGACATAGATATATTTTAAAGTCGATCTACAACAACTTGACAGGATTATCCCATTTGTTTCGTGATGCATATTCCCTATTAGTCGCCGATTTAGAATGCTGTCACTGTTGAAACTATAATCCATGTCAGATGATGTTTCATTTAATCAATGACGACGATTTAATTGTACTGTTGTCCTATTGTGATCGGTTAATGTTAAAAACCATTCAATGATATTTTATGGTATACAGATGTGACGACCAGCCACAAGATGGTCCGATGACCTCGTACAGGTGGCAGGAAGGCGCTGGTTGCATTCTGCTTCCAACCGGCCACTTTGGAAATCCATGGAGGAGGCCTATGTCCAACAGTGGACTTCTTGTGGCTGAGATGATGATGATGATGATGAGATGTCATTGAAGTCGAGTCGGACTGGCTTACTAAGGGTTCCGTACCATACATGTAGGATCGTGTGAAGGAAAACTTTCAATTTAAAAATTAAAAGAATTTAATAGAATAAAAACACGGGAAAATACAAAGAATACAAGTAGCAGCTATCCGATCGTCTAACGCACTCACAGTCACTCGGTCATACACGTTCGTTCACAAAAGCTCTTCCAGTCATTCGCTCGTTTCCATCAGTCGTTCATTCTGTGTTGCAAACATTCCCACATACATACATACATAAAATCACGCCCGTTTCCCAGAGGGGTAGGCAGAAACCACGGATTTCCATTTGCTACGATCCTGACATACAACTTTCGCTTCACTTACTCTCATGACATTCTTCATGCATGCTCATCGGTTTAGGGTACTCCTGACCTGGCCTTTCTCCAGAATGTCTCCGATTTGGTCGGAGTACGTTCGCCGAGGTCTTCCCCTTCCCATTGTTCCATCCATTCTCCCTTCATACAGCCTTTTTGTTAATCTTCTTTCATCCATCCTTACGTACCATTATCTTTGAAAACGGCGAAAAAAACCCGTTTATTGTATGGGAGCCCCCTTAAATATTTGTTTTATTCTGTTTTTTAGTATTTATTATTATAGCGGCAACAGAAATACATCGTCTGTGAAAATTTCAACTGTCTATCTATCACGGTTCATGAGATACAGCCTGGTGACAGACGGACGGACAGCGGAGTCTTAATATTAGGGTCCCCTTTTACCCTTTGGGTACAGAACCCTAAAAATGATGAAACGAAGAAGTGTAGTTGGGAGTGGTAGCTTCATTTCAATGTTAGTCTTACTAATATTACAGACTATATCTTGTACAAGGATGTTTGGAAATGATCCCGATCTGTATTGGCGATCCCTGGCTCCAAAGATTGTACACCTGCTGTGTTAAATTGTAAAAATTTTGAATATTTGAGATGTAAAATAACATTGTAATTTTGATTTATTTAAAAAATTACACCTCGTTGTGTTTCTTGCCGGTATCTTCTCATCAGAGGTTTTTCCGAACCGGTGGTAAATTTTTTGACATTCATAAGTGCTACCTGTAAGCCTAATCTGAATAAAATATTTTGACTTTGACTTTGACTTTGACTTTGATTATAAACGCGAAAGTTTGTAATTATGGATGGATGTTTGTTACTCTTTCACGTAAAAACTACTGAATGGATTTGGATGAAATTTGGCACACACATAGCCCATAACCTGGATTAAGAGGAAACACTTACGTCTAGAGAATTGAAAAATAGGTATTTGTAAAATCTATTGCTGCCTCCATCTATCAAGCCTCCCCCCGCAGAGTGCAATAGAGACAGCCGCAGCTTGGACTGAAAATACCTATTAAAAGTACACAAAATCAACGATTCGTAGACCCCTGATTCCTTCTCCAAAACTTATCCGATTTAACTACTTTTTTCATTAAAAATTAAAGAAAGGCTTTGGCAGTGTTCCTATGTTTTTCTTTTTTTATATAATCTAGTAAAATTTGTTTTCTGAATGTATGAACGCAGCCGAAAATCTGGCCAATTTTTTAGGTTTTTGAATGTCCATATCTCTTTTAATAATTAATTTATTAAAAAAAGGAAAACATAGGGACATGCATAATAGTGGCCATCGATTTTTTGGAAAAAAAATATTGCTCTACTGGCATTATCCAGAGAGGAAACAGGGGACGACGTTTGTATGGAAAAACGGCCCTTGTGTTTCCTCTTAATACACAGGATAATTTTTATCCCGTAAAAATGCATAGTTCCCACGGGATAGCGATAAGTGAGTTATACGCCGCCGTGACGTCATGAGCAAAGCGACTAATTCTCATTAATTTGTCCAGGAAATATTGCAGATTGCATGTTGGGTGCAGGTTTGCTTGATTCAATTAGACAAGTCTACGCGGACGAAGTCGCGGGCATAAGCTAGTGTTTGATAAATTGTAATCTCTGCTATTGTAAATACATACTCGAGTGTGCGAAGGCAGTTAAAACATTGTACAGTTAAACCGACATACAGTCTCGGTAAATACGTTTTAATACGAGTAAATACATATTGTTAGCGACGGCTTTCATCGCCATTGTCGCGGCTTGTTTACACCCGGGCGGGCATTAGCGCGTAAACACCACAATTATATTTTAATTGTCCCTAAAACAACCCGGACGAACGACGACGGACGACGGACGACGGCGAACGACGAACGACGCAACTACGGAACTGACCACGCGAGTTACGACTCCATCGGTATCTCAACTGAGTTTAGATTTGCTAAGCTCATTCGTTACTAGGGTTGCCACCCGTACTTTTTAATATAGTATTGTACGTTATTTCAGACTAATATAATAAAGAGGTAAACTTTGTTTGTTTGTTTGTATGTAGGGGGTAATCTCTGCAACTACTGAACCGATTTCATAAATTCTTTCACAGATAGAAAGCTACACTATTCGTGGGGTGCAATTTTGAAATCTCACCAGGTGTCAAGAGCTCACCAAAATGGCCCAATCTCTATGAAAAACGGCTATTTTGGTGAGCTTTAGTTACCCGGTGAGATTTAAATGCAATTTTTGAAACTCACCGGGTGACTAAAGCTCACCAAAATGGCTGCATTTCTATGAAAAACGGCCATTTTGGCGAGCTTCAGTCACTCGGTGAGATTCAAAAATCGTTCTCCTGACGGACATAGGCTACTAATTTTACGCGAACGAAGTCGCGTGCGTCCGCTAGTTTCAGATAATTGTACTTTATACTTTATGTGAATGAGAATAATACAGTAATGCAGGGAAATACTTGATTTCTTTGGGATTTTGAAAAGTTTAGTCGTAATTAATTATTGTTTCTTTAAACGAAATTTATCGATTGGTGCTGAATCGATGTCGCCACTCGCCGGCGCCACATCACTTAAGCACTCGTGCAAGTGCAATTGTTTTGAAGAGATATTAGTTTGGTACAAACTGCAAAAATCAGTAAAAAATATGTTTTTAAACATAATAAAACGATAATAAAGCAAAAAAAATGTACTTTATTAGGATACTATGTACTTTTTTTACTTACTTATAATAACTTATACTTTAACTTCTAAAAAAAACCTGACGACCTGTATGGCACAGTGGCACGTGTCTGCTTACTGTGCAAGAGGTCCCGGGTTCAAATCCTGGTATGGGGAAATATTTGCGTGACGAATACGAACGTTTGTACCTGAGTCATGGATGTTATTTGTATTTAAGTATGTATTTATCTATATAAGTATGTATATCCGTTGTCTAGTACTCATAATACAAGTTTTGCCTAGTTTGGGACGGTCAATTGGTGTAACTTGTCCCAAGATATTTATTTATTTTATTTAAAAGGTGACAACCCTATTCATTACCGACGGGCCGCCGACAGTGCATGATGTACCAGCAAGGAATTGACAAGCGAATTACCACTTAATTCGTCTCATTTTAAAGTTGAGATTTTCATTATGCTAATGGTTACTTACGGCGTTATTGTTTGGTCTTGTTGAGAATTTAATATGACACCTCGTATTATGAGCTCGGCTCGTATTCAGCGTTTGTTTAAAATTGAATCTTGATTCGAGAGAATTGAGTCTTAAATAGAACAGAGATTTGTATATTCGTTTTTAGAGGAAGTGTGGGGAAAAATGTTGCGGCTAGGAGGTATTTTTCTTCGTAAATGAAGCGTTCGTTGTTTACAAAAGTTTCGTATTCTACTGTTTTTTTAATATAAAATAGGAAGGCAAACAAGCAAGTGGGTTACATGATGGTAAGTGGCCACCACCGCCTAAAGACAACCGCAACACCAAAGAGTTTGCAGATGCGTTGTCAACCCAGAGGGCTAAGATGGAATATCTCTAGTGCCCGTAATTACACCGGCTGTCTTGCTCTCAACGCCGGAACATAACAGTGTAAGCACTGCTGCTTAGCGGCAGAATTAGCGAGCAAGATGGTGGTAGCGATCCGCACGGACCTTGCACTAGGGCCTACCACCCGCAAATATATTAGTGTAGATTAGTGTAGACAAATAAGACTTAAAGCGAATATGGTTTAAGTATGCTTTCTGTAAGTAAAAACAAACTAGAACAAATTACCTTGCTACTCCGCGAAACCAGTGGCGGGCTCGTGCAAAGTAGCTGCGTCTGCGCGACATATATATGTTCATGCAAAACCCCACACGAAACAACATATATCACACAGACTCAACTACACACCACCACCACTAAACACTAAAACCACACGATCGACGCGCGTTTTGCCTCTATACGAGGCATCATCAAGATCAAAGGTACGGTACGACCGTTCGCTACTTGAACGAATGGCGTACGTTTGTTGATATGGACCTCCGCAAAGTAACGCCTGAATCTATCAATTATTTCTGTAAGTATACTTTCGAAACAGCTCCCAATCAATAATCATTAAATTCTGTTGAACGGAAAGACTCGTTATGAATACTTTAAAATCGAGTCAATTTGTGCCTTCGCCGAGGGAAAACAATTTCAATGAAATTATTAAAACGGAAAAAACTGAATGCTTCAAATTTAATAAAAATAATTCAGCTAATGAATTCGCGCTGAAGATAAAGGTGCTTTCCTCCACTTTTATTTTTCTTCCCCTCCTTTGTATTAATGAACTTTCTCTGTATTTATATTTGAGTGAACCAAGATTGTGTTTCCGAGTTGAAAGTGCTCACTTTCTTCGCGCCGCGGTCGACAAGCGTTCGGATGTGATGTTGGGCCCCTGAGTGTTTGTGCGCGACTGACACACACTGACACGACTCAAGTTGTCGTTGTATTTGTCTGTTACAATATAAGGGTGCTAGACTAGAGCATTAAGAGGAAACACAAGGGCCGTTTTTCCATACAAACGTCGTCCCCTGTTTCCTCTCTGGATAATGCCAGTAAAGCAATTTTTTTTTCCAAAAAATCGATGGCCATTATGCATGTCCCTATGTTTTCCTTTTTTTCATAAATTCATTATTAAAAGAGATATGAACATTCAAAAACCTAAAAAATTGGCCAGATTTTCGGCTGCGTTCATACATTCAGAAAACAAATTTTACTAGATTATATAAAAAAAGAAAAACATAGGAACACTGCCAAAGCCTTTCTTTAATTTTTAATGAAAAAAGTAGTTAAATTGGTTAAGTTTTGGAGAAGGAATCAGGGGTCTACGAATCGTTGATTTTGTGTACTTTAAATAGGTATTTTCAGTCCAAGCTGCGGCTGTCTCTATTGCGCTCTGCGGGGGGAGGCTTGATAGATGGAGGCAGCAATAGATTTTACAAATACCTATTTTTCAATTCTTTAGACCTTGGTGTTTCCTCTTAAGTACGGGAGATGGCATTCAATGACTTACCCCTCTGCCACTGGTATAGGCACAATGTGCCTACGGGACATAGTAGTATTTTATGCAACTGTTGTATAATGAGGCGTCTTAAAACACGAGTGTGGTTTTATGAAACGAGCGTCAGCGAGTTTCATAATAGGATCACACGAGTGTTTTAAGACCTAATTATGTACAGTTGCATACATTACTTTATCTACACACATATCATAACTGTAAAAAACCGTAACAGCAAAAAACCAACAAACGAATCACAACAAGTAATGGCGGCATTTCAATCTATCCGTCAAGACGAACGTTTTTTAAATCATAGACAAACGAATGAAGGCCCTATTGTCATGTCACTCGAGATCAAATGTCATGCGTTTAAATAAAGAAAAACATACTGAGTTGACGTTTCGCATCGATAACTTTTTTAATATCTATGAATACTAGAATAGAGACCAAGTTGAATTTTGACAGCTGTTCCAAATTTAAATTCATAACGTGAGAGATATCGGTAATTTGATGACCAATAAAGAACAGATTTACGTACTACCACAGGCAAGAAAAATCTTATAATAACATTGGTTGTAATAATGCTGGTCATTTCCAATGGTTTTTGAACGCGTTATTGAGCACTTATGATATGTGTGTAGATAAAACTAATTTACAATGTTACTTGCTAATTCGCCACCGAAGAGATAACAGTTCACCAAAAATGCCGGCATATGCTATAAGCACCCGTATAATTTGTTTTATCTACACATCTATCATAAATGCTCTATAATGCGTTCAGAAACCGTAGGCAATGACCAGCATTGTAACAACCAATAATATTATGAGAATTTTTCTATTTTGTTTCTATATTTGTTCAAATTCATTTTTTATTACATTATTTTAATGTGTACAGTCTATAGGTATTTAATAGGTACCTAGCAATAGTAGCTAGTAGCATTGCAGATCATTGCCTTATGGCTTCTGAACCCATCATAGAGTACTTATGATATGTGTGTAGATAAAGTAATGTATGCAACTGTACATAATTATGTCTTAAAACACTCGTGTGATCCTATTATGAAACTCGCTGACGCTCGTTTTATAAAACCACACTCGTGTTTTAAGACCCCTCATTATGCAACAGTTGGATAAAATACTATTATCACATCAAGTTTTAATAAACAGGGTAGAAGATTTTATTTTTAAGTTTTTTTTCTACTTCTACCTGTCTCGTGTCGTGTCAGTCTGAACTGATCGTAACCGTGCCCATTTGTCATCATTCTGGCATCAGTCAAAACTATACGGGATGATGGACTGAACTGACGCCAGAATTAACGTGTAACCGAAGTCTTAAACCGCATCCGTTTTTGAAGTCTGTTAATGAGGTCATAGTTATTTATCTTTATTGTATTGCCTGCGCAGGAGCGCCTGCTGCTGTCGGTGCTACCGCGCCACGTTGCCATGGAGATGAAGGCGGATATCGCCAGCCAGCCCCGACAGGAGCAGTTCCACAAGATCTACATCCAGCGCTACGAGAACGTCAGGTAGGTGTAGAGCATAAGCGCTTGCGCATCACAAACCGCATCTTATCTGATCTAGACCGTATAGATCCTCGCTTTCGTCTTAAGTGTTAGGTTAACAACACTGTATCTTATAATTTCAGATTTTGCTATCAAAATGTTGTTTAAACAGAACACTCTTAAGCAACGAACTGTTACCACAGCTCTTCTATTTACAGCCGTTAGACGATGAACGATGTTTAAGTTTATTTATATATACATACTAGCAGACCCGGCAGACGTCGTCCTGCCCGAGAAAGCGGCTGCAACTGGCCCGACAGCAGCGCCATCTACGGTCCAATTGTGTTTTCAAACCATTCAGGAACCCGTTGAAATATACACTCAATTTTTTTATCCAAATCGGACCAGCCGTTTAAGAGTTAGGTGACAAAAACACTTACAGAACAATTAGTATATGTAATTGTATATATGTATACCTTTCCACCTAGTATATAGGAGAGCCCAGAATGGTTTAGTGCCCAACCCAGGAAGTTGGTCTTCGAATTCTTAGTTCTAGGCTAGACCGTTTGGCGTCCGCTGAACTTCATCCGCCATGGCCCCAAAAATATGTTTGAACTTGATTTATCCAATGCTTTTGAAAAAATACTCCAACAATGTATGAGATATTGTAACCTAGACCGCTTCATAACTACGAAACGCGACCAAAGATTTTTTCAGTTTTGGTGCATTAAGCTCGTACATACTGATACTTTAATGCCACGTCATATTCAGCCATTTCCGTTATCGTTTTTTCGTTTTGTCGTTCCAAGAAAATTGAACTAGATAAGCTAATGGTGCCGATGGCTGCAACGAATGAGTATGAGTGCAAAATCTACTCCCAATAGTTAGTAAGCTAGTACACTTACGTCTTCTCGACAATTGTCGTGGGTACAATACACCCCGACTGGCTAAGATCTGAAGCCAAAGAAGATAATGCCACACAAATGAGAGAGAACCGGATGACCTACAATTTGCAGTGGTATTCGCGATCCGCAGTCATGTGGGACGGCTTGCGACAATCGCGGTCCGGTTCACATTATCCCACGGGTCGGATGTGGCCCACGGGCACAGAATAAATGACGTACAGAAACTTCGTATTACATCATGTGCCAGGCGGTGCGAGTCAAAAGGAACGCGCCGCCCGCGCCGTCCTTCCCCCCGCTACTCCCGGCGACACGCTAGGGTTGCGCGGCATTCGTTTTCAATTACACTGACACGGCGGGGGCGAGCGAGCGAGCGCGTGGCAAGCCGACAGCCTACTGCGATTTGCCTATGCCATAGGCAACGCGGTCGAGCCCCCCTGCCACGGGACACCATTACCATGGACCATGCGATAAATATCGCCACGGCCGTCCGTTACGGTCACAATTGACGTTTTACGTATTTCTTCATCGTTGTGACTACAATTTTTCGTTCCTCGCAAATTAGAGAACTCGTCAGAAGATGAAAAACTGTGTTTTTGTTTCCGTCTACGATCGCTATTGGTTGAAATTTTGTGAATAGATGAACTGTTTAACGCAAAGTGCAAATCCCGCGAAATCGCTCTGTACAGTCAAGGAAATTGAAACACGTACCACCGTAGAACCTAGTCGAAGAGACATACGCATGACACTTGTATGACATAGCCTCGCGTTTAACGCGTCGCGTCATTGCGATGGGGTTCTAAGGTGGTACGTGAATATATTTCCCCTGCTCTACGGGACTGCGATTTTTGAATCTCACCGGGTGACTAAATGTCGCTAAAATGGCCGTTTTTCATAGAAATGCGGCCATTTTGGTGAGTTTTGGTCATCTGGTGAGATGCAAAAATTGCATTTGAATCTCACCAGACAGCTAAAGCTCACCAGAATAGCCGTTTCTCATAGAGATTCGGCTATTTTGGTGAGGTCTAGTCACCTGGTGAGATTCAAAAATTGCACCCCAGAACGTCTACATAGGTATGACATTTATTTATTATGCTAGTGAATATATGGAGTGTTAATTATAACTTTTATGTAATTACTCCTTTAGTAAATTTTTTTTTGTTTTCTGTCTCGGTTCTAATAAGTATATTTATTATTATTATCATGTATATTTGTTTGAAATCTTAGGTTAAGTTTTAACAATATTTCTATGAAAAGTAATAAAACAATATTAATACAAAATATACAAACATTATAAAAACCTAACCTTATTATTATTATTATTCATTTATTTCGACCAACAGGGATCATACAACACTATACAATAATCATATATATACATCAAACAATAAAATAAAATAAAAAACATTGTTTAATAGGTACGTAAGTCAATTGGGTAGATTTGTTAAAAAAAAATTGAAAAAATAAATACTTTTTTCATTATTTTCATACCTTCAAATTGCACTAACCCCCATAAACGCAACTTAAAGTGGTTATGTTAAAATATGTGCAACAATTTTAAACTTTCACGCCATCCATGAAGATGAAGACGTAATCTGCCCAACATCCCGTGGCCTAACCTAACCAACAGAACATAATCAAAGACGTTGTCAATTAGGGCTTCTAAATTAATACTGCTATCGTAATAACTATAGGCCTTTTGAGATGGCGCTCGCCGATTGTCGTACAACCGAAACGGCCCCGAATAAAGGTCCTCGCACACTATATCAACCCCACGCCACTGCGGCAGCAACTCTACTCACACTTCCGATGAATTTTATTTTGACATGCGGAGATTATACATCTCCAAGTAATATTGCATAATTTGACCGTGGAGGCGTTTTACACCTCTGCTAAGCATAGATTAAGTTAATAAATTGGTTTTTTGACCCTTAGAGACTATACATCTCTAAGTTATTTAGACTAAGTATTTGATTGTTATTATTTCAGGGACCACATACATCCCTATCTAATTTCTTTGATCTGGGGACCCTATACATCTCCTGATCATTCTTAACTAGTGCCAGTACGTTCAATATGCTTAAAGCTTGCTGTGCTATTTACTGTTTTTTTTTTGTTTTTTTTTATGTAACTTGTGTATGCCATGTACTATTGTGATAAATTGCACTGTAATCTGTTTTGAAAAGAGAGGAAAAATAAATAAACTGCTGAGTTTCTTGCGGCGTTTCTTCTCAGTAGTATCTTCCATTTTCCGAAGCGCTAGTAGATTCAGACATGTAAAAGAGCCTATACGGCCTACTTGCAGAATAAATTTTTCATTTTCATTTTCATTTTCATTTTCAATAGTCGACTAGTTGATCCACCCAATGATCACTAATGGACAACGCGCTGTCAACGCAAATGGTTGCCCGTCACGCGTCAGTCGCATGCGCACAGTCGCCGCGGGCAGTGATGCCAGATCTCCTGATTGTTCGGGGGATTTACTGATTGTTCCAGAATTCTACTGATCTACTGATTTTAACTAAAAATCTATTGACTTTTTCAAACACTAGCTTTCCTTAAAAAGATGATATGTTATATAAAAACCTGAGTGAAATGACACACCCAATTATCATGGTTTGGTTGGCACTATAAAATTGTCATCGTAAAATGGACTTAACGGGGTAGACACATAGTTAGTTCTTGCTCCACAGTCAGCGAAATAAACCGGTTTGACACACCACGCCAAAATGATTACATGACTAAATTAAATATCACTTAATAGGATTCATGGAGCAAGCTATACCATCTCTTTTTCACTTGTGCGTATTTGTATACGTATAATAATATAAAATTGGTTTTATTTATCAAAAATGGTTTTTTTTTTAATTTCCCCATACATCTACTAATTTTTCTAGTTGCATCTTCTGATTTTTTAAAATTGACCTGGCAACACTGGCCGCGGGGACAACGTGTGGTCCACGCGTGACATACGTGTCGGAGTTGACCTAAGTGAAGACCACACGTCGTACACTACTTTAATATATTTTTTTTAATTAAACTTATAAGTAATATGGACATCTAGTCAGTGTTTAAAAAATGGCGCATCAAAGTAGGATAAAAAGAAGACTAAATCGATAATCGCTCGCGCTGTCAGTCTGTCGGACCGACGGCGCTGCTGTTACTATTATTTTGTAAAAAAACCTATTTGCAACGAAACTCAATAAATTATTATTTTATGCAGTTAGGCGTAAAGTTGTAAATCCAATGACTATAAATGGTTAACTAATAATTTGCATTAGTAACATTGGCGTCAACCTGTATTCTCATGTCGGGCTGTTTTTCTGCTGTCATTTAGTATGAAACTGTACATCCATGCATTATAATATTGTGGCGGGTGGTGCAGCTCGACGGGGATCCTTCTACTGATTGCAGGCAGTAAAACAATAACTTTCACTTTTAAGTTTATTATTCACAACACGTGTTATCTCTAAGGCTCCTGCCTCGAGACTCTTGTTTGGAACCGTCCTTTCTACCTTCCTTAACAATTCAAATATTAAACATTCATAAAAACGGACAGTGTTCCAAACTCTTACCGTGAAGGCCCTATTACAATATCATTGCATAGGGCTTAAATTTCAATGTTTGGCATAGAATCGAGCCGCCGTTGAGTTGTTATAATGTGCGAAGACCTTTAGCATCCCTTTTGAACGCTGGCTGGGCAAATTGCGAGCTCTGTCTTTTAGATGTAATAACGGACACGGACAAAGGCGTTCCGGCGGCCATTTTTGAAAAAGGAACGCGTGACGGGTTGCTCAGTCATGGGGTCCAATTTTTAACTTCCGAGCTCCGAGTATTTTAGAGTCGCATCGATAAAAGCTAGCGTGCTAGGCCCCCAGAAACTGATAAGATTCAGCAGGTGAGAAAGAATTTGTATTCCATTTGGATACCAGATCTTACTTACTCCTAACCGGAGGAGGGTAGGTTTGCTAAAGAAGTGTAGGAGGATGTTTTTGACACTGTGCTTATTCCCCAAAAATATGTTTGAACTTGATTTATCCAATGCTTTTGAAAAAATACTCCAACAATGTATGAGATATTGTAACCTAGACCGCTTCATAACTACGAAACGCGACCAAAGATTTTTTCAGTTTTGGTGCATTAAGCTCGTACATACTGATACTTTATACCACGTCATATTCAGCCATTTCCGTTATCGTTTTTTTTTGGCAACGATCAAGGGTCTTTAAACGAGCTGAACTTCGAAACGCGACCAAATATTTGTTCAGTTTTAGCAGAATTCACATGAGTGCAACCGGTACTTCCTTTCTGTACTTTATTCAGCCATTTTACTTATCGTTTTTTTTTGGGAACAATAACTGGTTTTGCAGGCGCCATATTTCGATAACGCAACCACTTAGCGCAGGCAGACCGACATATTTGGCATCACGGAGTTGCCCTTTATCTTGTGAGCTTCCGATCAGCCATATTGGTGATCGTTGCCAAATTTGTCGTGACCTCCTAGTCTATATTGTCACAGTTGGCCAAGTTATTGCTGTCACATTTGACGTCTCTTAAGCTAGATATAACGTAAATTTAACACGATCAACTAAACTAAATTTTCTAATTTTCTAGTAAAGAAAGCCTATTTTACACGATCAACGAATTTTTACCTAATTTGTATTTTGCATGCATATGCTTGCTGCACCTCATTAACTGCATGGACTGCATCACAAAATTTGTATGCCTTGCGGCGCAACATATTGGAACATTCCTAGTTTTAAGACCTTGTAAACCTTTGTACCTAGACCTATGTTGAACAAATAAACGGTTTTGAGTTAAAAAGCAAAGAAACCGGTCAAGTGCGAGTCGGACTCACGCACGGAGGATTTCGTCCTATTATCTATAAAAACAGGAAAAAAAATCACGTTTGTTGTATGAGAGCCCCCTTCAAAATTTATTTTATTCTGTTTTTTAGTATTTATTGTTATAGCGGCAACAGAAATACGTCATCTGTGAAAATTTCAACCGTCTATCTATCACGGTTCTGGAGATACAGCCTGGTTACAGACAGACGGACGGACAGATGGACAGCGGAGTCTTAGTAATAAGGTCCCGTTCTACCCATTGAGTACGGATCCCTAAAAATAGAAGGCACTTGTGTTTCGACATTCTCAACGTTTGCCGATTATTTTCTCTAAATAATTATAGTGTCTATTTTTATCTTGCAATTTTCGAATAAAAATAGTTATCAAAAATGGCAATTTTTTTTTATACAACATAGGAAGGCAAACAAGCAAGTGGGTCACCTGATGGTAAGTGATCACCACCGCCTATAGACACCTGCTACAACAAAGAGAGTGCATATGCGTTGCCAACCCAGAGGGCTAAGATGGAATACCTCTTGTGCCAGTAATTACACCGGCTGTCTTGCTCTCCACGCCGGAACACAACAGTGCAAGCACTGCTGCTTAGCGGTAGGATTAGCGAGCAAGATGGTGGTAGCGATCCGGACGGACCTTGCACAAGGTCCTACCATCCGCAAAATAGCACCCGCAAATAAGTCAATAAAGCACTATCTAACTGTAGGTGGATTAACCGGGCGAACAGTGTATCTTAAGACAAGAAAGCTCCCTGTCGTTAAGAGGAGTGTGAACCCAGCCCCAAAAAACGCTCCCCATACAAACGGCGATAACGTTTTCCACCCTCTAAACCTTAACCTATAGCAATGATTTTTTGGTATATTGTCATTATGCCTTAGAACTAGGTTTGTATGTTTTGATTTATTCAATTTTCTGTATAGATTTGACAATATCTGCATTTTAAGAGTTTCATACAAAACAAAAAAGCGTCAATATTTACGAAACTATTAAGAATATTTAAAAAATTAAAACATACAAACCTAGTTCTAAGGCATACTGACAACATACCTAAAACTCATGCCTATAGGTTAAGGTTTAGAGGGTGGAAAACGTTATCGACGTTTGTATGGAGAGCGCTGGCTTCACACTCCTCTTAAATTTTGACAAATGTCACGATGTGTCAAAATTAACGGCTGTCAGGTAAACACCGCATGTTTGGACAAACGTTCCTGTCATCCCACCACTTGGCCAGAGACTAATTTAATAAAAAAATTACCGTAACTTAATATACAACAGGAAAGGCAAACTGTAAGTGATCCACCGCCCATAGACACCCACAACACCAAGGTGGTTTTTTTTTTACAACATAGGAAGGCAAACAAGCAAGTGGGTCACCTGATGGTAAGCGATCACCACCGCCTATAGACACATGCAACAACAAAGAGAGTGCAGATGTGTTGCCAACCCAGAGGGCTAAGATGGAATACCTCTTGTGCCAGTAATTACACCGGCTGTCTTGCTCTCCACGCCGGAACACAACAGTGCAAGCACTGCTGCACTGGTTGCAAATGCGTTGCCAATCCAAGGGGTCAATAAATACTTATTGATCGAGTTAAACGCCTGAACACAACAGTGCAAGCGCTGCTGCTAAGCGTGCAAAAAAAATCGACCTTGTACAGTCAAGGAATTTAATTCCCTACCCATTTCGTTGAAATGTCGTCTGACATTCGCAATGCATTAAGGTCGATATGTCAAACTAACGTCTTGCTCTATAGCTCTTATGGTGGCAGTTTGCTATATGCTATTGAACCTTAGGTGGGTTGGAAATTTAATTCCTTGACTGTACAAGGTCCGTCCGGTATTCCATCTTAGCCCTCCGGATTGGCAACGCATCTGCAATATCTTCGATGTTTTCGTTTATTCATTTATTTAACACACAAGTTTACAATCAAATAACCACAACACTCGTACGCATACAACATAATACATTTACAATACAAATTACATACTTAATTAATTAAAATAGACATTGACAAAACATTTTCACACATAAAATAATAAAAATAATAATAATAACAACGAGAATAATAAAAACAACAAAAACTATTTGCTCAGATACTGCATAGTGCCGTCCGTAAATGAGAAACTGTTGTTGTTGTGTGGTGTTGTCGGTGTGACCCACTTGCTCGTTTGCCTTCGTATGTTGTATAAAAAAGTACTTTCAAATTAAATTTAAAATGCTAAATAATGACCACAATAAAAAAATTAGGGTAATGGCAGGACTCGAACCTGCAACATCATCATTCCGTGCCTTGCGTTTGCTAGTTTCGTCACATTACCGCTACCATAACCTGCGAATTTTTCAAAGTGTTTCGTCTTTACGGTCATTATATTACAAAATCCAAATATAAAAACTTCGATATATAAAAAGTACTGTTTTTACCACTGACCTACAAGTAATGGACTTCTAGTCAGCGTTTAATATACGGCCGCATCAAAAGTCGAACAAAAGTACGACAGATCGACAATCGCTCGCGCTATCACTCTGCCGGACCGACGGCGCTGCTGTAAATACTATTATTTTGTAAAAAAATCTATTTGCAACGAAACTTAATAAATTACTATTTTATGCAGTTAGACGTAAAGTTGTAAATCCAACGACTATGAATGGGAAACTAATAATTTGCGTTTGTGACATTGGCGCCAACCTGTATTCTCATGTCGGTCCGTTTTTCTGCTGTCATTTAGTATGACTCTGTACCTACATCCATGTATTATAATATCATTGGTTTGTACGCTAGTATTTAAGTATTAACAAGTGATCGGACTTTTTCCTTTCGACGTTATTTTGCTTTGGCGGCCGCCGCTCGGCCACCGTAGCCACCGCGGCCGCCGTGGCCCCTGTAGCCGCGGCCCGTGTTACACACTTTGCAGTCTTCAGACTCTTTGCATTCTTCTTCGTCTATCTCAGCAAACCTTGAGCACGCTGCAACTGTTAAATGAAACGAGCCGTTAATTTCAGGAGGTCCACATTAGCAAAGTTTTTTTTTTTTTTTTTTATGAAATAGGAAGACAAACAAGCAAGTGGGTCACCTGATGGTAAGTAATCACCACCGCCTATAGACACCCGCATCACCAAAGAGATTGCGGATCCGTTGCCAACCCAGAGGGCTAAGATAGAATACCTCTTGTGCCAGTAATTGCACCGGCTTCTTCCTCTCCACGCCGGAACACAACAGTGCAAGCACTGCTGCTTAACGGCAGGATTAGCGAGCAAGATGGTGGTAGCGATCCGGACGGACCTTGCACACGGACCTTATTTATTTAAGCTTCATTGCACAGTTTACAAAAACAAATACAATTGGCGGAGTTAATGCCAAGCAGCGCGGGTCTCTAGTTAGTTGTATACGTATAATTTTTCATGTTAAACTTAACATGTTATTTTATATTAATATGTATCATATTAGCGATAATTTGAGTTTAGTCTCCTTTTTTATACTATTTCTATGGGCTGCACAATCTAAGTTTTAAAATTCTGGCATAAAAATGTCTACGAAATGCCAACTGATTGTCACCAAAGTTCAAGTGAAGTTGTAAATGTATGAAGTAATAATAAATTCATTAAATGGAATAATTTTTCGCTCCATGTTTTCCTGCGAATCACTTGGGGGATATTAATTTCGTTAGAGATTTTGTGACGGAACGTTGCTCTCGCGCATTGCTGGCGCGACCAACGCACAAAAGTAACGTTGCTGTCGCGCATTGCTGGCGCGACCAACGCATAAAGCTAACGTTGCTGTCGCGCATTGCTGGCGCGACCAACGCATAAAGGTAACGTTGCTGGCGCGCATTGCTGGCGCGACCAACGCCCAAAAGTGGCATTGCGGTCGTGTGCACGAGGAATTAGTGTATCGCTGCAAAAAATTGCAATGGCCCTAGAGTTTGTAAATAAATTATTAAGTACTGACCAAGCGTATCAATAAAGGCTTCAGCCTCCTCCGAGGTTAATTGGATCACCGCTTCATCATCACCAGGCTCGTCTGCCAGAGCTGTTTGAGCCGCTACCAGGAGAATGAACACCAGATACGCCTTCATTATGGGATGTAACGTAAAATAAATACTGGATACTGAAAACCTTTGCTTGTCTGCGACGCAATGCTCCGGTACAACAGTTATATACGCCTCAAACTGCCGTCTACCACCAGCTGATGGGTTGTGCAGCCATTGGCTCATTACCGAACACCATATATTACCAATTGACCGTGACATGAAACAGATAATCACAGTCAACGAGGCAATTATATCGTGACTAGCATTTGCCCGTGACTTCGTCTTTGTAGATGCTTATTTCCTACGATCGGAACATTTGCAACAAAACATAGGACTAATTGGCGTAATCTCGATAGTGACGTTGTATTTTTTATAAGCAGTAAGTTGGGGAGGTTTTACAAATACTGTGATCAAATATTCGTCTATCTCTATTAGTTTTTAGTTTAATATTAGTTTAGTAATAGGAATCCCAAGGGTCCCACTGAAAATCAGCGTCTCAGTTTACCGAGGCAGTATGCTGAGTGGGGCCCTTTTTGATTCTGTTCAACATAATGTTTTTTTTTTGTATTCTGTCCGTGTTGTGTGTATTCTGTTTGTTTTATGTTGAATAGTTTTAAATAAATGTTTTTTCTTTCTTTCTTTCTTCTTTCTTTCAAATACAGTGATCAAGCGAAGTTCAGAGGTAGGCGACCTCAATTGGATCCCATCGTGGTATTATCAAGCCGCAATTAGAATAGCATTGGAGAGTAACGTCAGCACACAGCTTCATTCCCATATCTATGAAATGACAATACTGACGTTGCTCTCCAATGTTATTCTAATCGCGGTTTGATATACTCGATGACGTTATATTACTTATTACAGTGTGTTTTCCGTAGTAATGGTTTAATACGAGTTCCATAACCAAGTCACATTGAAAATCTGTAACCTCATATTGTTTGAAGGCCAGTCCTTTTCAGACATAATTTTATGCGCTAAGTTTGGAATCTTACGTGTCCTAATTTACTCAATTACTCTGCACTTATTAATCTTTATTAATTAAGCTAAGTTATACTACCGTGGTTTTTTCACATGTCCAAGACAACTATTTAGCTGGCAGGGGACACTTGACTCTTAACAAAAATTAGCACGTTAAACACTGACCTACAAATAATGGACTTCGAGTCAGCGTTTGAATGGCCGCATCAAAAGTCGAACAAAAAGTACAATAAATCGACAATCGCTCGCGTTGTCAGTCTGTCGGGCGGACGGCGCTGCCGTCAATATAATATTTTGTACAAAAACCTATTTGTAACGGAACTAAGGTACTTATTGCCATCGAAATTATTTATTGTTAAATTTTTTCGATTTTTCTTTTTGTATTTTTTTTACATTCAAATTAAATTTAAAATGCTATATAATGAATGACAACACAAAGAAAAATTAGGGTAATGGCAGGGTTCGATCCTCGAACATCAGCATTCCGTGCCTTGCGTATTCCAGTTTCCGCCACATTACCGCTAATGTGGTGTAGTGTGGTTTTTTTAGCGGTAATGTGGCGGAAACTGGAATACGCAAGGCACGGAATGCTGATGTTGCAGGTTCGAACCCTACCATTACCCTAATTTTTCTTTGTGTTGTCATTCATTTTATAGCATTTTAAAACTAAGGTACTTTTCTCTTAGTATGAAGTAAAGGCGCTATTTTTTCCTGTCTGTCCGAAATGCTGATAGTGTATTGTCGGCTGCCATCTTTTAAACCACGCAACGGAATTGGATGCGGTTTTAACTGTCATTTAGAGATTTTTACAGGGAAGCCGGAAGGTTTTTACGTGCATTTCATTTTGATTGTACCCGGGGCGGGTAGTTAGTTTAGAACACTTTGCAAAAAATTTGTGGTAAAAAAAAACGTTGCTAAAGGCATAGAAAATTTTAACGTACTAAAATTCCTGCGATTTTTTTTTTATAAAATGTGTGATACTGTGACTCAAAACGCCATTGTTATCTATAAGGCTCACCATATGACAACTCCTGAAAACAGATCAGGGTCGTAGATCAAAGGGTTTAGCTACCACATTGAAATTTAGCCTGAAATCCGACCTTCCTAAAATTTTTACAAAAATGCTCATAACTTAAAAAAAAAGAAAATCGTTTAACATAAATGGGAGGGGACGTTCAGTAGCTATTGAGGTCCCTTACCTCTGACTATCGTTTGCTCCATCCTGTATATAACATGACATGATCTGTTCCAATTTATTATGGAACTCCTAATATTAATACCTCATTTGATTAATCAGATGGTGCGTGCGACAATTATGCTAGCCTGAACGCAGATGAATGCCTTAGTACACCTGAGTGCCGGGAATGTCATGCTGGACGTGGCTACAGCAACTTCAGTGACCAAGCTGTGGTGGAGGCAGAATAGGGGCGGAAAGGAAATAAGTCTTGTTGGCTTGTTAATAAAAATCATATAAAAAACGGAATGTATTGTTCAGCTCAGTGCGACGAAATGGAATCTTTATTGTAAGTTAACAGGAGTGTGAACGCAGCCCCAAAAAGCGCTCCCCATACAAACGGCGATAATGTTTTCCACATAAACCTTAACCTATGGCAATAATTTTTTGGTATGTTGTCATTATGCATTAGAACTAGGTTTGTATGTTTTGATTTTTGAAATATTCTTCTAAGATTTGACAATATTCGCATTTTAGGAGTTTCATACAAAACAAAAAAGCGTCGATATTTTTAAAACTATTAAGAATATTAAAAAAATTGAAATCGTAACATACAAACCTAGATTTAAAATATAATGACAACATACAAAAAAATCATTGCTATAGGTTAAGGTTTAGAGGGTGGAAAACGTTATCGCCATTTGTATGGAGAGCGGTGGGTTCACGCTCCTCTTAATCGAGTTAGTTAAGGCTATGGTTTGTTGTAAGAACCTGACATTTGAGGGTCATCAGCTCTTCTAGTTGATGAAGGGATCTCAGCTACTCTCAGTGGTCCGATTGATTATCATTTGCTACGACAACATTTTGACAATAAATACAGTACAATACGAGTTAACTCTGTAAAGTAAACAACATAACTATAAAAACTTTCAAAACAGACTTTCAGAGCTTTTATTATGTTAATTTTAAATAGAGATGCGCCGAGTAACACGTTTGCCGAGTAACGAGTACCGAGTATTACTCGGTTAATTTTTTTTTGAACCGAGTACTCGGCCGAGTAACTCGGTTCAATGAAATTCCCATTTCGCGCTCGTAACACATACAAACAGGTTCGCGCTGGTCGAGCGGCCGGCTCGCGTTGATACATCCCTCACCCCGCCCGCGCCTTTTAACTACCAGTCACTTGATAGTTTGCAAAAAAATACTTCACGTTGCGCGTCATAGTAGATAAATAATTGAAAAAGTTGTTAATTAACGAGTGACTGTTTGTAGTACCTAATCAGTGATGACCTGATTTTGATTAACACTGTTGTTTTAATTATATCTACCTAAATATATTGCATTTCTTGAACCGAGTATACTCGGCATTCAAATCGAGTTATTCGGCCGAGTACGAGTATCAAAAAAGCCGCCGAGTACGCCGAGTACCGAGTATAAACCGAGGACTCGGCCCATCTCTAATTTTAAATGATTATCTAAGTTTTTCATCCTCGGGCGTTTCATTTTGTTTCAATTATGTAAAAAAATTGCGATAAAATAACAAATTAGGTCGTGTCAGCTACTGTATACTAAACATAGGGTGATTTTTAAATTAGTCACTGATCGCGTGGTGGGATGTCATTAATTTTTGTTGTACGTTAAAGTTTACGATCACTGCATCTTTATTCGAAATTTTATTTTTGTTGGTCACAAAGATAAAATATAGATGTGGTGATGCTTTTACTGATATCCGCTTTAGGAACATCCTGTAGCCATTTTTGAAATTAATAATGCCGTGCCAGCAAAAAGTGTGATTTTGAGATCTTTAAAGTTGTTACCACAATTTTTTAGTCTAAACGATGTTTTAGTACGTAAACTGCTACAAAAATTAGTCGCTCATTTCTATATCGAGACAATTTTTCCGATTCTTGGAAATGTTTTGTATGTAACAGGAAAAATCGAAATATCTCGAAAACGGTGAGATTTTTTCTACTATTATTTCGTAATATTTAGTAGTAGGTCACCTGCCCACCTGCCTCCCCCTTAAGACTAGTGTGTACCCAGCGCTCTCCATACAAACGGCGATAACGTTTTCCACCCTCTAAACCTTAACCTACAGCCATGTTTTTTTTGTCTGTTCGCATTATGCCCTAGAACTAGGTTTGTATGTTTTGATTTTTGAAATATTCTTTATAGTTTCAAAAATATTGACGCTTTATTGTTTTGTATGAAACTCCTAAAATGCAAATATTGTCAAATCTTTGAAGAATTAAAAAAAAAAACAAAACATACAAACCTAGCTCTAGGGCGTAATGACAACTATAGGTTAAGGTTTAGAGGGGTGGAAACGTTACCGCCGTTTGTATGGAAAGCGCTTTTTGAGGCTGGGTTCACACTCCTCTTAAGTTTGTCGTACTACTTACTTCCTGCGTAATTAGTCTGGCCATAAACATTGTTACAGGAATAAATAGCGGCTAAATTTCCCACGAATACATTGCGTAAATCTATAAATTCGTGGCCAGAGAGATTAAAGGCCTGTATCAATGCCAAATGTATCCAGTTCGAATAGAGTTATTTTGAGTTTTTTACTGTGATTTCAATAAATATCTAAATATATAAAATTCAAAGTCCTGACTGACTGGCTGACTGATATATCAGCGCACAGCCCAAACCGCTGTACCTACAGACTTGAAATAAGATTACATCACTTCATAAAAAAATAAATGCATTTTCATCTGTAACAGAACTTATGGTTAGACTAGGTATATGGAGAAAAATATCGGCGTTGCAGGCGATTGTAGGAAGAATAAATAATGCACCTAACACATGCGGTTGTTTTCCGCATATCGATACAAATGGAAAGAATATGCGGAGGTTAGTACGGGATGTGGAGCACGTGACCCTGCGCGCGTCTGGGTGGCTGCGGCAAATGGTGGGCACGGTTTGTAGGTTTGTGCGGGTGGTAGGACCTTGTGCAAGGTCCGTCCGGATCGCTACCACCATCTTGCTCGCTAATCCTGCCGCTAAGCAGCAGTGCTTGCACTGTTGTGTTCCGGCGTGGAGAGCAAGACAGCCGGTGTAATTACTGGCACAAGAGGTATTCCATCTTAGCCCTCTGGGTTGGCAACGCATCTGCACTCTGTTTGTTGTTGCAGGTGTCTATAGGCGGTGGTGATCACTTACCATCAGGTGACCCACCTGCTTGTTTTCCTTCCTATGTTGTATAAAAAAAAAAAAGAAAGAAACGAAATACATTTATTTGCCGCATTGGACAACAACATCACATAATCTTATTAATTAATCAAGAGAAGTAAAACGGTAACCGGTCAGTGACTTGTTATTAATAGACAGGTTATACCCATACAAAAACTCCCAAGTAAATGATCCGAATGCAGTGGCTAACATTCACATGCAAAATGTTTCGTTTTTACTTTTACGCACACATAGTGAACTGTGTCAAAGGGACAACGTGATTAAAGCCATAGAAACAAAGAAGACAGCTAGTATTTAGCAACCAATCACGGCCTTGCAGGGTTTTGGAATTTGGAATTGACCGCAAACACACAGCTTCGGTAAACACCGAAGCTGTGTGTTGTGTGTGTTAAATTAGGCTTACAAGAAGCACTTATCGATGTCATCTATATTATCTTTAATGTATCTTTATTTTAACTGAATAAATTAACTGTTTCAATGTTTTTATTTATCTATTTTTTTTATATTTATTAGACAATACATTTAATGTCACTCAGACTGTTGAGGTTACCCGGTTGCCTGTACAGTAGGCTCACAAAAATGTTGACCAGTTTCGGGCGGACCATGTCGTAGTAAACCAAACAAAGCCATTACTCGGACCGACAGGCTTTCATACATTGTTGTCTACAATGATAACGTTCTAACTATGCGTAACATTTTCACGGGCGAGCTGTATGTGCCAATTAAAAAAATAAACTGACACAAGTAATGATTTTTGATTGTTGTGTTTCTAATTTAATTGAGCTAGGTGTTCCTGGAGCGGAGTTAAGTAAAAATATCATAGCGTCTACATTTCATTACAACAATATAAATTTGATAAACAAATTAACATTATTTTATTGCGAGATCGAATCAGAAACGAAGAGATCCGCAGAAGAACCAGAGCCACCGACACGACAAAGCCTTAAGAATTGCTAGACTTAAGTGGCAGTGGGCGGGGCACATTGCTCGCAGAACGGATGGCCGATGGGGCCATAGAGTTCTCGAGTGGCGACTGCGTACCGGAAGACGCAGACCCGCCACAAGGTGGACCGATGACCTGGTGATCGTTGCGGGAACCCGCTGGATGCAAGCAGCACAAGACCGGTCGTTGTGGCGATCCTTGGGAGAGGCCTATGTCCAGCAGTGGACGTCTTTCGGCTGAAATGATGATGATGATGATGATGATTTACGGCCATTTTGGCACACGGGAACCTCGAAGCATCCGTCTGTGCTTATAAACTCATATTTGTCGCACGCCGCAGCAGATTTTTATCAATCATAGCTAACAACCGTCTCGATTAATTTTCAAAGGAAAAAGAACTGAAGAAAGATTATTATGATATTTATTTTCGCACTATTTATTTACAAGCGAATGGATTTTATTTTCTATTCAGCCCACATGCTTCGCTGCAAGAGGGGATCTTCCTGCATGTCTTCATATATCCACGCCGCACCTGATTAACAAAATGAAGCGTTTTGAGGTCTATATTAACAAATTGGAACACATCACCTTGCCAATTGGCGAAACCAGTGTTATTCACGTATAAAACAACTGCGTATAGACGACATAATTATAAAATATATTCTTCATGCAAGAACCGACTCTCATCGGCTTCCACATGAAACGACGTATATACTTCACACAGGCTCAACTATTTACCACTACTAAACGCATAATCTACTATTTATACGATGAATCACCAGGAACGAACGAGTCTATTTTGCATGGGCATCTAATACGACACGGGTTTCGCGGAGTACCAAGGTAAATTTATTCCAAATAGTTCGGCATCTGAATCATCTGGTATATTTTTTAACAATAACAAAAATCTTAGCTGCAGTAACTATAATAAGATCTAACGATGATGAAATGATAAACAAGCAACCGATACGGGTTCAGGGAGCATCGCCCAACAAAGCTAGCGGTATTCATGTACATGAAGCGACTTCTAGAACACAGACCGTAAAAAATGTAATTTAGGATTGCTTTTAGACGTGACTAAGCCTTGTGATACATTGACTCTCAAAATTATATGGAATGCGAAGACGTGGCAAGGCCCTTGAGTGTTTTAAATCTTACCTGCAAAATCGTAAACAGTTAGTAAAAACTGATCATCAGGACGCCACGTGTTCGATGCCACAGGGAAGCGTTCTAGCGTGCACTCTATTTGTAGCTTTTGTAAATAAGCTGCTTAAAGCACCAGTATCAAATCTGAGCATGCTAAAGGTGAACACTGATCTTGAGACTGTGCTTCAGTCAGAAAAACTAGCCTTACTGTTGCGCGTTTAGGAAATGCGCGACCGTCTCGTTGCAAATATCTAAGCGCCGTGTGCGACGGCAGTTAAGTTTGTTAATAATCAAATAAGTACTGACTCTTCTGCCCAGTCGGGAGCCTGCTCATGATGCAACGCAAAGATTTGAGTCGCGACCAGGAGAATGAATACCAGACACGCCATCATTGTGTAATGGCACCAAAATGTTGCAATTAATCAATACTGAATACTATAAACCTTTGCTTGTCTGCGACGCAATGCTCCAGTGCACCAGTTTATATACGTCTCAAGCTGCCATTTAACACCAGTTTATGGGTTGTGCAGTCATTGGCTGATTAGTGATTACCAAACACCATATATTACCAATCAATAAAATTATTTCTGAAAGGCCTTCAAACAAAATGAGTTTTTTTTTATAATAACGAAGTTTATTAATTTACTCTAACGTCAACATACTTATAATATACTAACGACTCGCATCGCCCTTTCACGGTGCTATTTGGATATAATTACAGTGAAAATCGTATCGAAATCTATGGCTTTACGATACGATACGATACGATTTAGACAGAAAGGAACTAGACTTACTGGAACTAAACTAGAAAGAAGACTAGATATTCTGCGTGTGCAGCGGAGAAAGTGTATTAGGGCAGACGCAGGAAAGTGACAATGGACGCAATTACATTGGAACCTGTTTTGCATGATAGTGATCCCTGGAAATAACAAATCTACGCAGACGAATAATTGCCTCGTTGACTGTGTTTATCTGTTTCATGTCACGGTCAATTGGTAGTGTATGGTGTTCGGTAATGAGTTAATGACTGCACAACCCATAAGCTGGTGTTAGAGGGCAACTTGAGACGTATATAACTGGTGCACCGGAGCATTGCGTCGCAGACAAGCAAAGGTTTTCAGTATCCAGTATTTATTTTACGTTACATCCCATAATGAAGGCGTATCTGGTGTTCATTCTCCTGGTAGCGGCTCAAGCAGCTCTGGCAGACGAGCCTTGGGTCGCAGTCAAGCAAAGATTTCCAGTATTCAGTACTTTATTTATTGCAATATTTTACGTTTCATTACATAATGAAAGCGTGTCTGGTATTCATCCTCTTGGTCGCGGCTCAAATTTCAGGGTTGCTTGTTGAGCGAGCTGACGATATAGGTCAGTATTTATTTATTTATAACCCACTTTAGGGCCGTCGCACACGGTGCCTAGGTGTTTGCAACGATACAGTCGTACCGTCAGTATTTCCTGAACGCGTGACAGCCAGGCTAGTTTTGACGACAGAAGCGACAGAAGCAAAGTCTCAAGATCAGTGTTCACTTTTAGGATGCTCAGCGCTTGAACGAACTTAGATATTTCAGTTGAACACTTTTAATGTGAGATTTCCAATTTACACCGGAGTCCGCCTTCTAGGACGCCGCTTTCCCTCAATTATGTCCATCAATATAAGTTGAAGGAGCTGATATCTGTCTGTAAATTATGGTCTTAAATCCATTTATTGACTGTGTCAAAGGGACTAGTGAGCTGAGAATTAACCTCTAAACGATATTTGCAGTCGAACAGCAGTGCCACCTCGTCTGCAAACATTACACATTTGATACTAGTACTTTAGGCAGGTCATTAATTCAATAGAATGCAAGCTAAAACGCGTCCCTGTGGCAGCGAACATTTGGCGTTGTGATGATCAATTTTTACTAACTGTTCACGATTTTGCAGGTAAGATTAAAACCACTTATGGGCCTCGCCACGTGTTCGCATTCCATGTAGTTTTGAAAGCAAAATTCTATGGAGCACCTTATCACAAGGCTTAGTCACGTCTAAAAGCTTCCTATATAACATTTTTTACGGTCTGTGTTCCAGAAATCGCTTCATGTTAATGAATACCGCTGGCTTTGTTGGGCGATGTCTCCTGAACCCGTATCGGTTACTTGTTTATCATTTCGTCAACGTTAGATCTTATTATAGTTACTGCAGCTAAGATTTTAGTTACCGCAACAAAGATTTAAGTACTGGAGTTAAGATTTTTGTTATTGTTAAAAAATGTACCAGATAATTCAGATGCCGAACAATTTGAAATAAATTACCTTGGTACTCCGCGAAACCCGTGTCGTATTAGATTCCCATGCAAAATAGACTCGTTTGTTCCTGGTGATCCTTTGTATAAATAGTAGATTGTGCGTTTAGTGGCAAATAGTTGAGCCTGTTTGATGTACATTCGTAGTTTCATTTAGAAGCCAAGGAGGGTCGGTTCTTGCATGAAGAATTAATTATTATAATTATTTCGTCTATACGCAGTTGTTTTGCACGTGAGTACACAACACTGGTTTCGCAAAATGGCAAGGTGATGTGTTCCAATTCGTTAATATAGACCTCTTATACGCTTCATTTTATTCATCAGTATGGAGGTGCAAAGATTTTTGGGACCTCAATGAAGACACGTGCAGGACGGTCCCCGCTTGCAAAGATGCATGCGGGCTGGAAAGAAAATAAATCCTTTCGGTTGTTAATCATCATCATCTCAGCCACAAGAAGTCCACTGTTGAACATAGGCCTCCTCCATGGATTTCCAAAGTGACCGGGTGGAAGCGGCATGCAACCAGCGCATTCCTGCCACCTGTATGAGGTCATCGGACCATCTTGTGGCTGGTAGCCCTACTCTGCGCTTGCCAATACGCGGCCGCCATTCGAGAACTTTTCGACCGCTTGTTAAAAAAATACTTAGCGCATAAAAAACCATTGTACTTACGCCCAACTGCGAAAATAAAAGTCATAATAATCTTTATTCAGTGTTTTTTATTTGAGAATTAATCGAGATGGTTGTTAGCTATGATTGATAAAAATCTGCTGCGGCGTGCGACAAATATGAGTTTATAAGCACATGCCGTAAATCATCATCATCATCATCATCATTTCAGCCGAAAGACGTCCACTGCTGGACATAGGCCTCTCCCAAGGATCGCCACAACGACCGGTCTT
This sequence comes from Ditula angustiorana, assembly GCA_963691745.1. Lineage (NCBI taxonomy): Eukaryota > Metazoa > Arthropoda > Insecta > Lepidoptera > Tortricidae > Ditula > Ditula angustiorana. The sequence continues at coordinate 384,303 of OY829472.1, read as the reverse complement.
GTACTGCTGCTGGCATCCAGCGGGTTCCCGCAACGATCATCGGATGGATGCTTCGAGGTTCCCGTGTGCCAAAGTGCCAAAATGGCTGTAAATAAATTACTGCTCCTTGATTCATCAAATTTATAGTATTGTAATGGAATAGACGTTATGATATTTATACTTATATCCGATCTAGGAACACCCTCCAGCTAAAGTAAGTTAAAAGCAACAACTAAGCACTCGACATCGACCGATTCGAACCCTGTCGTAAGCTGAACTGAATGATAGACTTCGGTTATACGCTCATTCTGTCGTCAGTTCAGTCCATTATTCTGGTCAGAATGACGAGAGAATTATAGTGTAACCTGTCTCGTGTCGTGTCAGTCTGAACTGATCGTAACCGCGTCCATTTGTCAGCATTCTGGCTTCAGTCAAAACTATACCGGAATGATGGACTGAACTGACGCCAGAATTAGCGTGTAACCGAAGTCATAGTCAGTTGATGACGTTTTAAGTTTCGTATATACCCGCGTTTTCCAGGGATAGGAACGTTAGGGATTTGAGGGTAGATGACATGACGCTAATGGTTGACGTTTACGTAAACAATACTGAACACTATTTACGTAATTACACAATCTAGTCACAATATATCAATATTTATTACTTAATTTTTCTTTCACATCTCCGTTGAGTTTGGGATGTATATTACTTAATTAATGCCACACGATGGTCCGATGACCTCATACAGGTGGCAGGAAGGCGCTGGTTGCATGCTGCTTCCAACCGGTCACTTTGGAAATCCATGGAGGAGGCCTATGTCCAACAGTGGACTTCTTGTGGCTGAGATGATGATGATGATGATGAATGCCGACCATCCGGCGCTGTTATCCGCGCTGTCAAAGTGACAGCCATAGATGCGTTCGGAAATATATTACAAAGCTTAGACCATAGACATTATAGTTATTGCTCTGTCATCTTGTTTTGAAAAGAAGAAAAAGGCATGAGCTGCTGAGTTACTTGCGCCGTTTCTTCTCAGCAGAATCTACCGTTTTCCGAAGCGCTGGTAAATTCAGACATGTAAAAGTGTCTATACGGCTTGCACGCAAAAATAAATTTGTCCAGCTAACTTAACCCTCCTAGTAACTAATTATTCAATCGGCTAATGCAAATATTGACGTGCCCCACGCACGGTGCACGTCAATCATAATTTATTTGTCAATCACGTCAAAAAGTGATTGCGGCGGGACGGACGCGGCTGCTTGCTTCCTTCCGCACCAATCAGGGACTCTGACCAGTTATTGGCTGAGCCACTCCGGATGCCTATGTAGCAGAAAATCGTTTATTATTGACTAGTGACGCGCCCCGGCTGTACTTGGGGATAATTAGGGTGTAAAGTACTTAAAAAAACCTTCCGAAAAGAAATCTCTGAAGAGGCTGTTTTTTTTATGAAATAGGAAGGAAAACAAACAAGTGGGTCACCAGATGGTAAGTGATCACCACCGCCTATAGACACCCGCAAAACCAAAGAGATTGCAGATGCGTTGCCAACCCAGAGGGCTAAGATGGAATACCTCTTGTGCCAGTAATTGCACCTGCTGTCTTGCTCTCCACGCCGGAAGACAACAGTGCTAGCACTGCTGCTTAGCGGCAGGATGAGCGAGCAAGACGGTGGTAGCGATCCAGACGGACCTTGCACAAGGTCCTACCACCCGTGAACTGTTTCCATTTCATCAAAGTTATTAACTGGGACCCATCCCGGCTCAGGTGGTCAATATACATTGCAATAGAAATGGAAATAATGACCTCCATTTATTACTTCATCTAACCGTACAATGTGGTTGCAAAATCAACAATATGCTGTTCAACGTACGGTGTATTTTTGAATTACGCCACCCTGTTAGATACGACGTTAAGGCAGCGGGTGGATTTAACCCTTCAATGCTAATTCGTGACCCAGCCGTGGGCTTAGGAGGCCCCCAACTTAATGTGGATACATTTTAGAACTATAGATCTACAGTAGAAAACCATTCGAATATGGTATTCGAAAGCCTTTTTTACCAGACTGCGCGACGCAAAGGAGGGTAATGTGTTTATCAGCCTATATATGTATGTATGTTTGTTCCTTTGTGGCGATCTAGAGATCAAACGCGTGGGCCGATTTTAATGATTCTTACGGCAATAATGAAACCTCTCGAATACGGTATTCTACCGCCCTGACCGGACCGAACCACCTGCTGCGTTCCAGAACACCAACAACGCAGCTGAACGTGTCCCGTCTGCACTCCACGAAGGTAGCGGACATCGTGGAATATGTGCGAGTGAAGACCAAGCTCACTCTGAGGGTCGAGCGGTAAGAGTTCCGCCATTACGTGAATTTTAATTCATTTGTGGTGAGAGTTCCGGCTGACCAGCGGTCGGCCTTCACAAGAGAAGAGTTTTGGCCGAAAGATGTCACATTTCGGCGGTTCGTGGCCGGTTAACTGACACCGCGAAAGTGCTCACGTTACAGACTTGACGTGCTAGTAATTAAGTTCTTATGTATAATAAATATGTGTGTTAGTCTTTAAGGTATTTATTTATTTATCTATGGCCCTATGCAGCCTGAAATAAGCTTATTCTATTCTAATGCCTTTTTTTAGTTCCGTAATCTATATATATAAAAATGAATCCCTATTTCCCTTGGTCACGACATCACGCCTGAACGGCTGGACCGATTTCGCTAATTCTTTTTTTGTTCTGTTCGTTATTATCAGGACAAGGTTCTTATGAAAGAAAAAATCAAAAATCTGCTCATTTATGGCGTCTGAGGCGGAACAAAGTTCGCCGGGTCAGCTAGTTTATAATATTTGTTAATACAAAAAAACTGTGAAAACTTTTTAGTCTTCTTCTAAGATCATTATTTTTCGCCATTTGCGACCACTGCTACTTTCTTTATCGAAATTTTCGCTAAAAAAAATATATTTCAGCCAGTCCCTATCACCATGCTGTTCTGCCTTCGAAATTTAAAAGTAACCGGCTAGCATAAAGCGCGCCGAGCATTCAGTACGTCAAACGGGCCCCCGTGAAAGCGTTTAACACTAAACAGGTTGGAAATTGCTCGGTAATGACACCTTTGTTGTCGCACACAAAGGCCATTGTCGCTCAGTCCGCTGGTAATCGGCCCCCGCTGCCTCGAGACGTTTAGAATCCACCCTCAGCTTGTACAGCCAGCAGGAGTACAAACCATAAACTTTTTGTTAACACTCGACGCCATTGGAACTTGTGGGCATTGTGAACAAACTGCCATATTAATATTGTCTATGGATCTGATTAATTATCTAGTGATGGGAAAAGTAGTTAAGAAATTTAAAAAAAAGACACATAATATTTTGTTTTTTAATCAAACGTGGGTTAAGTATTATATTTATGTACTCGTAACACTAAGATGTTTTAAAATATGAAATTGAAAACGTATGACTATTACCGCTTGCTCTGCCATATAAAGAAAACTCTAGTTATTGTACAGCAAGTATATAAATCTTAATAAAATCTACAACAAACATGATCATGAAGACAAGTGGCCGTCGCGCGCGCAACCCCAGCGCCTCTGTGTCTTTTCTTGACAACTCTAATCAAGGGTGCGTTCTGAAGCTGCCCTAACACCAGCTGATGGGTTGTGCAGTCATTGATCATTACCGAACACCATATTACCAATTGACCGTGAAATGAAACAGATAATCACAGTCAACGAGGCAATTGTATCGTGACTAGCTTTTGCCCGCGACATCGTCCGCGTACTTTTTTATTTTCAGGGATCGGAGTATTTGTTACGAAACTCCAATTCAATTCTTAATTCAAATGGTTGTTTTTTGCCATAATTATTCCGGACACTGAAAAAAAATCTACGCGGACAAAGTCGCGAGCATAAGCTAGTCACGTTATAATTGCCTCGTTGACTGTGATTATTTGTTTCATGTCACGGTCAATTGGTAATATATGGTGTTCGGTAATGAGCCAATGGCTGCACAACCCATCAGCTGGTGTTAGAGGGCAGCTAGAGACGTATATAACTGGTGCACTGGAGCATTGGGTCGCAGACAAGCAAAGGTTTATAGTATTAAGTATTTATTTATTGCAATATTTAAAGTTATATTCCGTAATGAAGGCGTGTCTGGTATTCGTTATTCTGGTCGCGGCTCAAACCGTTAGTTCAGACGACGATTCTCCGTTAGCAGGGCTGGGAGACCTTCTACAAATGTTCCAATCAGCTGGTCAGTGCTTATTTCGCGCCTTCAGAATTGTAGCGACACAAATCTGAATATGACATTTCCCAAAATTAAACACTATGTCTTTTAATTGAGGTGATATTTTGGAACGTGTGTTATTCGGAAATGGGTCGCTTCAATTCTAAAGGTGTGATTTGTTTAGTAACAAACTTTAGGGCTGTTGCGACTTTTTACAGCGATACTATCGGACGTTTCCCGAACGCACAAACGGCAGTGCCACTTTTGGGCGTTGGTCGCGCCAGCAATGTCGCTTTTGGGCGCTTTGGGCATATATTCGTTTTTATGTTTGAACTTTACCGAGAAAGGTCAAGTGGCTATTTTGTTTTGAGTACCTAGTATAATATGTACTGATACTGGCATAACAGTATTCGTCATTCGTAAATAAACAACAACAACAACAAATACTCTTTATTGATTCACACAAGTAAACAAAATAAAAGAACACACACAGGGAAATTTTACATGGGATTCAACAGGCGGTCTTATCGCTGAGCAGCGATCTCTTCCAGACAACCTTTGGAAAGAGATACGGTGAGAAATAGTCAGAGTACAACGGGCAGTGCAAATAGAAAAAGAATCTAACACACTCACAATAAGCATACATAAGAGTTTACATAGATAATAATAAATAAATATAAAGGTATAAACATACATATAAATATAAATATATACGTTAAAATGTAAATAAATAATAAAATAAATAAATTATAGTGATTTCTATGAAGCAATTTAAACGTATTGAAATTTCGGATATTTCGAACTCTTTTCCATCACTGACCGCTGAAAAGAGTGTTATACGTATCATCGGAAAGTTTGAGGTGTTTTTAATAAAAACATAAATTGGAAAAAACTATCGACTAGTCGATGATATTGGTAAATAGCGGTGCTCTCTCCCTACAATCTGCAGTCAATAGTTGCACGCAAAAATCCGGGCCTGGAGTGTGATTTTTGAATCTCACCGAAATGGCAGTTTTTCATAGAGATTCCGCCGTTTATGAGAGCTTAGTCGTGAGTGAGATTCAAAAATTGCGCCTCTGAGCTGATCTGTTACAATTTGTTTTTTGACCTTCTCTAATTAACTCCTCGTTTTATTTATCAGCTCCCACGTGCTCCGGGTTTGCTAGGGTAAGCGAACAAGCATGCCGGAGTTCTAAAGAATGCAATAAGTGCCGCACGGGACGTGGCTGACTACGGTGACTACGGCGGCCAAACTGCAATAGAGGCTGAGTAGAGCCGGAAAGAAAATAAGTCCGTTCGTTTGTTAACACATTAGCTGCGTGCTACGCTCATAGCTTGTAGCCAGGGTTGCCAACTATACTGTTTTGCACTAAATTATATTTTTTACTGTTGAACAAAAATAAAGTGTACAAAATACTGTTTTCAACATCAAAATGCAAACACATTATTATGTGTTATACAGTCTCATATCTACTTTCTGTTCCCGCCACCTCAGCGTTTACTGAAAGAGTTTTTTCAGTAATGCATTCTAAGTGGCTGGAGGATAGAAATAGAGCATTTCATTTCATTTATTTTAATTTCAATTATAATTGTGATGAGGCGTATGAAGTTTTTAAAAAAGATTGTAAATTAGTAATAATTAATAGATTCAGGCGTTACTTTGCGGAGGTCCATATCAACAAACTGGAACAAATTACCTTGCTACTCCGCGAAATCAGCAGATTTCGCGGAGTAGCAAGGTAATTTGTTCCAGTTTGTAAATTAATAAGTTGTGCGAGGAGCTCTAAAAATATGTGTTTAAATCAATACTAAATAAATAAAATACTGTTAATTTTTCTAAAATACTGTTTAATATTCTTCATAGACCTGAATATACTTTATTTCTTGTAAAAAAAAGTTGGCAACCCTACCCGGTGTGTAACGGAAATCCTCCACAAACAGAACTCACCTTATCGAGTCCAAGGCACTGGATGTGTTAATAAATGGCGCACAGAACACTGAAACATTGTACAGCCAAGTGCGAAATATGTCCAAGTCGAAGTCAAAAAGAGTTCACTGTGGTTTTTATTTGAAAGCTTACTTCCAGTTCGTTCTTGGCTATTATTCCTAGTGAATTGAAGACTACTGGATGAACGGGACAAAACAGCTACAGTGATCTTCCAGGAAAAACATGTTTTTAATTCGTCAAGAAAAAAGGGCAAAGGTACTGAGGCCTGTCAGCCATAAAGGCACAACCGTCTCATCGAAGATGGCCGGCTTTCACCAACTCATAGATATGAAAGGAAATCGGAAGATGCCATGCCACCTCCCTGGCACGAACATGCATTTCCAACGTGCCACGAACAATATACTGTGACAACCAACTTTAACCCGAAATATGCAAAGTTGTCTATAGATTAAGCATTGATTAGTTAGTAACTAATTATGTATGTAGTTAATTATGAATTAATTGTTGTTGATTAATTTCCTTGTGTATTTTTTTTATTTGCTCACTCGTGTGAATCAATAAAGAGTTGTTATTGTTAAGAGTTTTGTTTTCTAAAGTTTTCGTTCCTACAATTTATTTTACTATTAACGTAGTCTATAACACTCAGTTTTCCGAAAATTGATTTTCCAAACGATTTGTACTCCTAATGATCACTGTTCCTAAAGTTTTGTTTTCTACAGTCTTCGTTCCTACTTTTTTTTTTACTATTTACGTAGTCCATAACACTCAGTTTCGAAAATTGATTTTCGTAATGATCACTGTTCCTAAAATTTTGTTTCCTAAAGTTTTCGTTCCCACAATTTATTTAACTATTAACGTAGTCCATAACACTCAGTTTCCGAAAATTTTAAGTAATAACTTCACTGGAACTTCACTGGAATTAATGAAAATAATCATTTTCTGTGCTGTTACAAAAAAATATTTAACACCGAAGGCTAAGACGGAAGCTACGCTACGCTTCGCTCCCGCCCTTAGCCTTCTGAACCTAACCCATCCGAGTCGCTTCTGCCCTAAAAGGTCTTGCACGCTCGCTTCGCTCGCTCGCTGCCAGCGAGGTACCGATTAGGGAATACGAAAGGGTGTAAAAAAGCTATGATGTTGATAAAAAAGATATGATGATGAATAATAGTGTAAAAGATGGTTATGTTGAGATCATATAGGAAAACAAATAGTAGTATGATAGATGTTTATTGAAACGGACATTATGAAGTTGAATGATTAGGGATTCAGAACGTTAGGAACAGAGTAGTTATGAGTAGTAATTATTAGGATGTAAATTTTTAGGAACAACATTTTCGGACTTCCGGTAATCGACATTAAAAATTTAGTTCAACTTTGGCGCACCCCTCACAACAGCATTGTCTGTTTAAAATATTAAATACTAGCGTACGCGCGCGACTTCGTTCGCGTACAATTAGTAGCCTATGTCCGTCAGGAATAGTGTAGCTTTCTATCTGTGAAAGAATTTTTGAAATCGGTTCAGTAGTTCCAGAGATTACCCCCTACATACAGACAAACTAACAAACAAACAAACAAAGTTTATCTCTTTATTATAGACTAGCGGACGCGCGCGACTTCGTTCACGTAAAATTAGTAGCCTATGTCCGTCAGGAATAGTGTAGCTTTCTATCTGTGAAAGAACTTTTGAAATCGGTTCAGTAGTTTCAAAGATTACCCCCTACATACAAACAAACTAACAAAAAAACAAACAAAGTTTTTTTCTTTATTATATTAGTGTAGAAGTGTCGATGTAGATGTAGATATAGACAACACATTCTCATTTTCACCCACACACACTCATTGAATGCCGTCTCCCGTACTTAATGCTCTAAGGCTAGGTTTGTTGCTGTCTGTACCACGTACTAACACATCACATAATCCCAACCATTGCACGTTAATCTTCTCGGTGCTAAAAATGATATTTAATACTTGTTCTGTAAGACAGTCCACTGAAACCTGTAAAGATTCAGGCGCTTACGTTGTTAAATGGCGCTTTTGCTTCGAATGAAATCCACAAAAGGCTGCAAACGCCGTTCTACCCACGGTTCTTTTCTTACTGTCCCGGGAAATATTGGCTACGTGTAAGGTAGGAATTTAACGATTATATTTTATTGCCACATTCGAGGTTACATCTTTCTGATGTGACTGTTGAGACACTCATGTTGCCTACCGTACGCGATCTATTTTTATTTTAATGAAATATCAAGGCAAACAAGCAAGTGGATCACCTGAGGGTAAGTGAACACCGCCGCCTATAGACACCCGCCACACCAAAGAGATTGCAGATGCGTTGCCAACCCAGAGGGCTAAGATGGAATACCTCTTGTGCCAGTAATTACACCGGCTTTCTTGCTCTCCACGCCGGAACACAACAGTATTAGACAAGGTTTTTTTTTAAAGGCCTTTGTCGCTGCTGCTGATGATATCGCGAAGGCCACAAACTAAATATAAGGTGATTTCTGCCAACCTGAATAACTTCCCTTCATTATCTACATGGATAAACCATAATGCTAAAAAATCTTAAAAATGTAGACCGGCTCAAATCTTCCTAGTAATGAATGGGCCCCGACTGTTGAAGTTCATGAAACTATTGCAATGGTGTAGGTATTCAACATAACTTAACAGAACTTCAGACTACTGTGTTCTTGTTTAGTCTTTTCAGTTTTGATTTACTTTTTATACCCCACTCAATATAGTTCGTCGACTTTCATTTTTTTCTTTTACACAATATGGCGTCTGATGGTCACCATATTGAATTTTGATTATTGTCATGTCTTTAGTGACACTCGCAAGATTAAGACTAATCGATTGACGTAAGCGTCATCAAAATCGGCCCACTTATTTGGTCTCTAGATCGCCACAAAGGAACAGACAGACATACATATATAGGCTGATAAACACATTACCCTCCTTTGCGTCGCGCAGTCGGGTAAAAAGTAGCGAAATAGGGAAATAGCCGGTAAGAGGTTTTTTATGGAAAAAACACTGCTTCTTAAACAGAATACTAACGATTTTGTGATTTCAACCGTCCTGTCTGAATCCAAATGGGGTTCATCCATGCACACAGCAGTAAAACCAGTTAAAACCAGTACAAACCAGTTAAAACACACTCTCTCCCGCAGACTGAGGTGAAATGTCTCCGCTGGCTCATGAAATTCATATCATTAAAATAATGATATTCGAATGCACAATTTCTCTGCGCTCTCGATAATATATTTGTCAGTTCAATGCACAACCAGACTGACAATGAATACATACATGTATATTATTTAAATACTGGCTCCGTATTCCGTGAGAGCTGTACAGTCAAAAAAATTGAAACACGTACCACCGTAGAACCTAGTCGAAGAGACATACGCGTGACATTTGTATGACATAGCCTGGCGTTTAACGCGTCGTGTCATTGCGATAGGGTTGTAAGGTGGTACGTGAATTTATTTCCCCTACTGTACCACTACCACTAGTTTCTAAGAGCGTAAGATTGTACAGCAAAATGCCAAAAAACATAACTGAACTAAATGATACAAAATTTAAATCTATTGTCAAGAATACATTAATTTCTCGGGCGTATTATAAAATCAATGACTATATCTTGGGCAAGGATGTTTGGAAACGATCCCGATCTGTATTGGCGATCCCTGGCTCGAAAGATTGTACACCTGCTGTGTTAAATTGTAAAAATTTTAAATATTTGAGATGTAAAATAACATTGTAATTTTGATTTATTTAAAAAATTACACCTCGTTGTGTTTCTTGCCGGTATCTTCTCATCATTTTTCCGAACCGGTGGTAAATTTTTTGACATTCATAAGTGCTACCTGTAAGCCTAATCTGAATAGAACATTTTGACTTTTACTTTCTGTCAAAAACTCATATTACGTTACTTCAGTCGATTGCGGTTAAATACGCTCCCATTTGTCAGTGAAAGAGTTAACCATAGTCGATACGGTATTTTTCGATGACATGTGTCAAATTTATGACTCATGGCACCGATGTTCTACGGCAAGACCTACAAAACTTTAGTCACTAGCGCTTAGATTACGATAGGTTATTTACCGTTGGAATCATACGGGCGATCTTTAGTTCTCTAAGTGAGCGTTAGAGGCGCTGTACGATTCCCCATACAAATCGTTGACGCCGTCGCTAGCGGCTAGTTACGGCTAGGTGCGCTGTACTCATGGTAAGGCTGCTTTTCCACCAGAGATGTGCGAGGATGCGTAGCGAGGGATGTGTTTGTAAGAACCAATAGAATCGCTTCATTTACCTCGCCTCGGTTAGCACAGCTCTGGTGGAAACGGCTCGTTGGTTCTTTACAAACACATCCCTCGCTACGCATCCACGCACATTTAGCCCTCTGTCAAGGAACTATTCACGAAATAATCATAGTGTGTGTTGAATTAACTTCTGTTGAGAGAATCTGCAGTGAAACCAGCATCAAAATTCTTCAGAATTTTTGATTCTCGTCTTATTTGGCGCGAGGTATAGCGTGACAGAGGGGTTGCAGTTGAATAAACAACCTATTACGGAATAAAATGTATCCTATACACTGACCTATAAGTTAGCTTTGAAAATATGGCTTGCATCAAAAGTCCAACAAAAAGAACAAAAAATCGACATTCGCTCACGCTGTTAGTCTGTCGGACCGACGACACTGCTGTCAATACTATTATTTTGCAAAAAGAAACAATTTCCAACGAAACTTAATAAATTATCTGTTCTATAACTTGCAGACGCTACTCTGCGAAACCAGTGCTGTGCACGTACAAAACAGCTGCGTCAGTACGATATATACATTTTTTGTGCCAATATCCACCCTCCTCCGCGTATACATGAAACGACATTTATCACATAGACACAACGGTACACCACCACCACTATACATTTAACCCCTTATTCATAAACGCTTCGTAAACGTTTGTTAGTTAACATGTTTTATGTCTTTATCTGCCATTGTGACATTTGTCCTTAAAATGAAAGGGACGAAACATTTGTTAGCTTAAAAAGATTGTTAATTTTTTATGAATAAGGGGGTTAAACTTCATGATCTACGCGCGATTCGCTTCTACACAAGGCGTCGACGGGATCTTAAATAGTACGATCATTCGCTACTTGAACGAACGGCATACAATGCCGTGTTGTTTCATGAGGAAACAGAGGAGGGTGGATTTTTGTATGAAACTTATATGCATCTAATAGACGCCGATGGTTTGCACGACACTGGTTTCGCGGAGTAGCAAGGTAGTTTGTGCCTGTTGTTTGGACCTCTGCATAGTGCGAGCTGGTGGGATTGCCCCTACGTATATAAACAATGATATTATAATGCATGGATGTACAGTGTCATACTAAATGACAGCAGAAAAACGGCCCGACATGAGAATACAGGTTGACGCCAATGTTACAAATGCTAATTATTAGTTTACCATTTATAGTCATTGGATTTACAACTTTACGTCTAACTGCATAAAATAATAATTTATTGAGTTTCGTTGCAAATAGGTTTTTTTACAAAATAATAGTATTGACAGCAGCGCCGTCGGTCCGACAGACTGACAGTGCGAGCGATTGTCGATTTAGTCTTCTTTTTAGCCTCCTTTGATACGCCATTTTTTAAACACTGACTAGAATTCCATATTATTTATAGGTCAGTGTATATAAAGCACTGTTGCGCCATCTCCAGTGGGATGGCTAAATAATTTAATTCAATTTCATAATGTTTATTTTACTAACATAGTTTTAAGATCCAATTGTTTTTAACTAACCAAATGAGTCCTGTTACTTGAATAAATGAATTTATCTACACATATATCATAAATGCTCTATAATGCGTTCAGAAACCGTAGGCAATGACCAGCATTATAACAACCAATATTATTATGAGAATTTTTCCAATTTGTTTCTATTTTTATTTTGTTCAAATTCATTTTTTATTACATTATTTTAATGTGTACAGTCTATAGATATTTAATAGGTACCTAGCACTAGTAGCTAGTAGCAATGCAGGTTATTGCCCTATGGCTTCTGAACCCGTCATAGAGTACTTATGATATGTGTGTAGATAAAGTAATGTATGCAACTGTACATAATTAGGTCTTAAAACACTCGTGTGATCCTATTATGAAACTTGCTAATGCTCGTTTCATAAAACCACACTCGTGTTTTAAGACCCCTCATTATGCAACAGTTGCATGAAATACTATTAATAGTTATTATTATAGTAAGGCCTGAATCTATTGACGATGTGTGTCTGTCTGTCGCAGCATCCTGTTCGCGGACATCTGCGGCTTCACCTCGCTGTCGGACCAGTGCACCGCTGAGGAGCTGGTGCGCCTGCTCAACGAACTCTTTGCCAGGTAAGCCCTCCAACATAACAACAATAAGCCTTTTTGTTTTATACAACATAGGAAGGCAAACGAGCAAGTGGGTCACCTGGTGGGAAGTTATCACCACTGTCCATACACCCGCAACACCAATGAGATTGCAGATGCGTTGCCAACCCAGAGGGCTAAGGATACCTCTTGCGCCAGTAATTACACCGGCTGTCTTGCTCTCCACGCCGGAACACAATAGTGCAAGCACTGCTCCTTAGCACTGTTGCTGCTTATTTAAAAACCTACCCTAAAAAGACACAGTTTTCTTCGTGTCGCAAGTCCTTTCAGCTTCTGAATAGAGTCCATGCGTGTTGTCGATTGGTACAATACAGCAATCCAACCGAGCGAGCATTGTGGACACAACGCATTTGAGCGTTGCAGCTACACGGCGCAGTTAAATAGGTCACCAGTAATGTGACCGCCCGTCCCAGCTGAGCCAGGACAGTCTCCGTCTCTCCAAACGTATAGCACCAGGAGAATGTGCCTCTAACCGCAATAGCGACGAGCTCTACCAGAAGGGTTTCACTCGGCACTGTAGGTACGCTCGACCGGCTTGCCTATGGCATAGGCAAATCGCAGTAGGCTGTCGGCTTGCCGCGCGCTCGCTCGCTCGCCCCCGCCGTGTCAGTGTAATTGAAAACGAATGCCGCGCAACCCTATCGTGTCGCCTGGAGTGGCGGGGGGAAGGCGGGCGCGGGCGGTGCGTTCCTTTTGACTCGCGCCGCCCGGCGCATGATGTTCTCCTCAATATCAGCTTCTTGATATAGTACTTGACATTTGTAAACTCTTAACACAGAATGAATAATAGTACAGAAACTTCACTTTTACAACCAGGTTTAAACGAATTCCAACTTTATTAACACACTCAAAAAGCTCGTATTACTTCATATGCCATGCGCCAGGCGGCAGGAGTCAAAAGGAACGCGCAGCCCGCGCCCGCCTCCCCCCCGCTACTCCCGGCGACACGCTAGGGTTGCGCGGCATTCGTTTAAGGCTTACTGTCCACGGCGGCGTCATTTGAAACTTGCATGCAACCTACAAAAGACGACAGGCGTACTTTGCGTCCTAGGTGTGTCCACGTAATCGTCATGCAATCGTCAACCAAGCTACAAAACGGTTAGTTCTTCCAAGTTTAGCATCGCAAAAGCACGTGTTTTCATTGTGAAAATGTCAAGTGATGATGAAGATGTGATTATAGCCTACAACTTTATAGAAGACGACGACGGCGTAAATTGTATTGGCTTTATCCATACATCAAAAAAATATTATTTGTTGATTATCCATTAAATCTTTTCTCGAGTATTCTTTTAACTTGTTATTATACAGACAAGGATACTGTTCAATGATGTGAACAAAATTGGCTGCTGAGTCCGCCATTTTGCAAAAAAAACACGGGTTTGCGTCTCGCAATGTAGCTTGAGTAATGACATGCCGCTGCGCGAGCTACATGACGAACGGCTGACGATACGCAAATGCGACTTTGACGCTCCGTGGACACAGTTGCGTTCCTTTCTACGCAAGATACATGCAGTCGGCACGCAAGCGTAAAATGACGAAAGCCTGCGTCTGACGTGCAGCTACGTGGACAGTAGGCCTTAAACTATACTGACACGACGGGGGCGAGCGAGCGAGCGCGCGGCGAGCCGACAGCCTACTGCGATTTGCCTATGCCATAGGCAAGGCGGTCGACCATACCTACAGTGCGGAGTGGAACCCCCGTGACTCTAATAAACATTGCTAGAAACGAATAAACAAACAAATAAATGAATTGAACGTTACCCTGCATTTAAAACAAAACGTGTCTCCCTAGTTTACGGGAGATTTCATTACCAATGAACGTACGGACACGTCAAGCCAATAACTGTATCTCTCACTGAACAAACCACTTTACAGTTCCGCAATAAAGGCCAATATAACTCAAACGTTACGAGTCCGAGGAAGCTTCTGAGAAAGTCTGTTTTAAGAGGAGTGTGAACCCAGCGCTCTCCATACAAACGGCGATAACGTTTTCCACCCTCTAAACCTTAACTTATAGCCATGTTCTTTTTGTATGTTATCATTATGCTCTGGAACTAGGTTTGTATGTTTTGATTTTTTAAATAATCTTAATACTTTCAAAAAAATTAAAATATTAAATTTTGTAACCGAAATATCTTTCGATTTTTATTTTAAATGTTTCTAACATTCAAATTATTAAATTTAAATTGTAATAACTGCCGCTAAACAGCAGCAGTGTGGCGAAACTGGAAAACGCAAGGCACGGAATGCTGATGTTGCAGGTTCAAGTCCTGCCATTGCCCTAATTTATCTTTGTGTTGTCATTACAATTTTAATTTAATAATTTGAATGCAAATATTGTCAAATCTATGAAGAAGAAAAAAACACAAACCTAGTTCTAAGGCGGAACGTTTATTTTCTTTATAGATTTGACAATATTTGAGTTTATTGTTAATTATGAAATATATACACGACAAGGACAGGTGATACAAAAGACGACAAAGCAATTTCAACTAAAAAACAAACCTCTGTATTAAAAACCATAAATGGGTATATTTTCAAAATGTATAGACCTTTGGTCAAAATTGGTGTAATTTGTATGGCGCATCTTTTGTTTACTAAATGTTGGTAGCGATGATAGAAGGTAAGCGCATCTGCGAAAGTGCGTGTTCTTTAAGCTTGCACCGGCAGGAACACTCGTAAATTATCACCGTTTCCATGTTTTTTAAACCAAAAGAGTGCCATACAAATTACATCAAAGGTCTGGTCTGGAGTTTAAAAATGTACATAAATACTACAAAAAGCAAAGAGAACATTTAGAATAGTAACTTAATTCTTCTACAGCACAAATAACATCAAAGGCTGCGACGACCGCCACTAAATCTCTGTCCATCCCGCTATACCACTCTCCTGCAGCTCATGTCGTAAATTACCGCACCTCGCAGCCTTATTGCAGTTTGCCTGCACCGAGCAGTAATAAAACATGTTCTATATCCCACAGCCACGGCGCCGGCGCACTTAGATTGAATGTCAAATTACCTTTTTTTTTCTAAATTAATGGCTTCCTATCTCTGGGTCGAAAATACGAAAAGGTTTATATCATTATTCTGTAACCACCTGATTGTTTTTGTTTCATTTTATTTTATTTTTGCTTCATTAGTGAGTTTGTATTTTTATCGTAACATTTGAATTTTTGACATTTTGACATTTTTCTAGACGTATTTCTAGATATTGTTGTTGTCGCCATATTTAATTTTGATTATTGTCATGCCTTTATTGGCAAGATTAAGACAAATCGATTGACGTTAGAATCATCAAAATCGGCCGTCGCGTTTGGTCTCTAGATCGCCACAAAGGGACAAACATACATACATATATAGACTGATAAACACATTATCCTCCTTTGCGTCGCGCAGTCGGAAAAAAAATGGCTCCTGGATACCAATTAAGTACATGTCACCCTGTATAAGCAACAATGTTTTCAACTCATTTTCTAGACTTCAAAGGACGGGATTTTCTTACTCGATATTGGCTTAATGAATACTGAGAAACAGAACAAGTTTCAATCAACAACAACAAATATTCTTTATTGTGCACCACATAAATATACGCAGCAAACAAATTAACGAATTAGAAAGGCAGACAATAGGCGGTCTTATCGCTTAAGAGTGATCTCTTCCAGACAACCGGATTAACAATAAACAATAACAGATTAAAGTAGGTGGTGCAATAAACAAACCAGGGAACAACACGTAGTCTATATATACTTACACGTAGTCTATTACAGTCGTAGTCAACTCGACTACGGACGAAAATACTATTTTTGTTTTATTTGCGAGAGTCAGCTTGTTATTTTATTAGGTACCCGCAGTGACTTGATATTTAATAGACAGGTTATACCCATATAAAAACTCCAAGAAAAATGATCCGAATGCAGTTGCGAGCACACACACGCAAAATGTTTCGTTTTTACTTTTACGCACACATAGTGAACTGTGTAAAAGGGACAAAGTCAATAAAACCATAGAAACAAAGAAGACAGCTAGTATTTAGCTGTTGCGAATATTTTTTCCAACGGACCAATCACGGCCTTGCAGGGTTTTGGAATTTAGAATTGACCGCAAACTCACAGCTTAGGTTAACATGCGCACCGTTCGCTTGTTGCTTGGCGACTGAGGACACTGCTGCTATTTAACTCCAATTTGGAGCTCGCTACCGGAGCGCTTGTAACCTATCTACCTTTTTTAATATCATTGGGTACCTGTATTATATTAAGAGGAGTGTGAACCCAGCTCTCTCCACACAAACGGCGATAACTTTTACTACCATCTAAACCTTAACCTATAGCGGTGTATAACGCAATCAATTACTAGCACAGAATAAATAATAGTACACTAACGTATAGAAACTTCTCTTTTACGACCACGATTAAACGAATTCCAACTTTATTAACACGCTCAATAAGTACGTATTACTTTATACACCATGTGCCGGGCGGCGCAAGTCAAAAGGAACGCGCCGCCCGCGCCCGCCTTCCCCCCGCTACTCCCGGCGACACGCTAGGGTTGCTCGGCATTCGTTTTCAATTGCACTGACACAGCGGGGGCAAGCGAGCGAGCGCGCGGCAAGCCGACAGCCTACTGCGATTTGCCTATGCCATAGGCAAGGCGGTAGACCGTACCAACAGTGCGGAGTGGAAGGGGTCACTAGTAATTGAAAAAAAAATTAAAATGTGACGTCAAATTGTCGGGCCGTTGTTTTCTACTCGCGATAGCTGACATAATGGAAGTGTGATATAAGCCAACATGCCGATTCTTGCATATCTCGTAACCGCCAAACCGTCGTGAAACTAAACATGATAGAATTGAATGGATTTACTGGATCCTGTATTCGGATCTCTGACGCGCTCCGATGACTTTCTGGGAAAAGGGACGAGCACGCCCGAGCACGTCCGAGCATGCCCGAGCACGCCCGAACACGCTCGCGTAACCCTCCCGCGGAGTTGGGGTTGTCATATGGAAAAATTAAATGTCCTGATAAAAATCCGAACATCACCCAAATTCGGACATTTCTTGTAACTGAGGCTTTTGAAAGATTTTTTTTAATGAAATAGGAAGGCAAGCAAGCATGTGTACGTACACCACCTCCTATAGACACCCACAACATCGCAGAGATTGCAGATGCGTTGCCAACCCAGAGGGCTAAGATGGAATACCTCTTGTGCCTGATATTACACCGGCTGTCTTGCTCTCAACGCCGGAACACAACAGTGCAAGGACTGCTGCTTGGCGGCAGGATTAGCGAGCAAGATGGTGGTAGCAATCCGGGCGGACCTTGCACAAGGTCCTACCACCCGCATATTATTGTTTTTGTTGATTACTTACTGCTTTTATGTATCCTTTCTCTCGTTAAAACTGTGTAAACTTCGTAACAAATATATCACGTAAACGTTTTCTTTTTTTTATGAGGGTATTCCTAAAAATCCTGACACTTGCCAAGTGCCGGCTGCAATCCGGACAAAGAGTCAAAGATCCGGACATTACCGGACGAATCCTGACTTATGGCAACCCTACGTGGACTACGCTTGCCGGCAAATAGCCTTTGGGATGTATTACGGCTTGGGCGCTTCCAGCCAATCGCGGCTTGACAAAAGGTTGACGGCCAATCGCGCGATTGGGCGATGCTGGCGTCACGTTTACCGTTGAAAAAATCTGAAGAAACCGGATCGTTTCAATGTCTGTAGTTTAAGTTTCATTTGATACTATGTAATGTTTCATTGTGGTAGCCCAGCCCCAAAAAGCGCTCCCCTTACAAACGGCGATAACGTTTTCCACCCTCTAAACCTTAATCTATGGCGATGATGTTTTGATACATATGTTCTCATTATGCATTAGAACTAGGTTTGTATGTTTTGATTTTTAAATATTCTTCTAAGATTTGACAATATTCGCATTTTAGGAGTTTCATACAAAACAAAAAAGCGTCAATATTTTTGAGCCTATTAAGAATAAAAAAACCAAATCATACAAACCTAGTCCTAGGGAAAAATGAGAACATACAAAAAAATCATGGTTATAGGTTAAGGTTTAGAGGGTGGAAAACGTTATCGCCGTTTGCATGGAGAGCGGTAGGTTCACACTCCTCTCTAAGATGTAAAACTAAAACAAACTGGTTTTTATTCTCAATATCCGTTGTTTTCCAATTTGTTTTCAACAAATCAGGGTTGGCAGCCGCAGCATTTTTTTCTTTGTACATAAGCAGCTAAAAATGTCGTATTCTGGCTTTCAAACCTGTAAAAGTGCCACCGACGACTATATTAGCAGCGTTGCGAGAAACAAAAGAATATCCAAGCACTTTGCCAGCGTTCATCCCTAGGGAATTAGAGGCTATACCAGGGGGGTTCCACTCCTCACTGTAGGTAGGTACGCTCGACCGCCTTGCCTATGGCATAGGCAAATCTCAGTAGGCTGTCGGCTTGCCGCGCGCGCGCTCGCTCGCCCCTGCCGTGTCAGTATAATTGAAAACGAATGCCGCGCAACCCTAGCGTGTTGCCAGGAGTAGCGGGGCAAGGCGCGTTCCTTTTGAATCACGCCGCCTGGCGCATGGTGTATGAAGTAATACGAACTTTTTGAGCGTGTTAATAAAGGTGGAATTCGTTTAATCACGGTCGTAAAAGAGAAGTTTCTGGACTATTATTTATTCTGTGGCTATAAATACATATTATGTACTGTACATTGTCCTAGCGACCAACTGTTCCCCTTTTAAAACTTATGAACTGATACTCTAAGTTTGTTAAAGTAATTCACCTTCTTCTACGGTCCACGATTTGTCAAACTGCCGCCAAATAACAGCGCTATTCTCCAAGCGCATCAGTGCCGGCCTCGACGACCAGGCATCGTCCTCTCTCTCTCACCCGAGCTAGGGCTAGAGTAAGACAGGGCGATGGCCCGTCGTCGAGCTCGTCGCTGTTACGCTCAGACAATAACTCCAAGACCGTGTCTCCCGATTCTTGGAATAGTTTCCTCACTTCCGCAGATTGCCTGCGCGGTACGGATAAACTTTCTCAATTTATTATATTAGTACGGATGAGGCAATTTGGTGTGAAATATTTTTTCCTTGACCCTCACGTTTTGATCAAATGACGCTGTCTTACTCTTTATGACGATCATTATCGGCTAAGTATAGTCGACCAAGTAATTGCTTGACCACTTTTAAACC
The DNA here is from genome assembly GCA_963691745.1 of Ditula angustiorana. Lineage (NCBI taxonomy): Eukaryota > Metazoa > Arthropoda > Insecta > Lepidoptera > Tortricidae > Ditula > Ditula angustiorana. Next base: position 364,531 of record OY829472.1, on the reverse strand, counting down.
CTACCCCTTTGTAATTACGGTCGGAAAGTGGTTAAGGAATGTCTTGGTCGAGTATACAGTCAACCAATTTGATTTATAGGCCGCTGTCGAACGTTGTAGCACAGTGTCATCGCTGAGATATTAGGATATTTACTCGAAGCCATTATGACATTTATTGTGAAGAGGTTCTACAGTGGCTTGTAGCTCAAATCGGTTGACGGTACATGTACAATGTACTGGCGACCCCATCGTATATATTCGACTCTACTCCATCTAAACCGCGCAACGGATTGTGATAGTTTTCATTGTCATTAAGATTTTTTTGCGTAAGGTTTTTTGTACAGTAGGGGAAATATATTCACGTACCACCTTAGAACCCTATCGCAATGACGCGACGCGTTAAACGCCTGGCTATGTCATACAAATGTCATGCGTATGTCTCTTCGACTATGTTCTACGGTGGTGCGTGTTTCAATTTCCTTGACTGTACATTGCATCGTTATTGTACGAAACCGGCGCGGGTCGGTAGAAAGTATGTATAAATAGTGACAATGTCGTGTCTAAAAAATAAAACGGTTTTCTTAGCGCAGTTTTTAACAAACCGGTCGTAGAATCACCCCTAATCTCCACAGGTGTTGATTGACTTTAATTTTCGCTCAGATTCGACCGGCTCGCCGCTGAGCACCACTGCCTGCGGATCAAGCTGCTCGGCGACTGCTACTACTGCGTCTCTGGGCTGCCCGAGGCGCGCGACGACCACGCCCGGTGCTGCGTCGAGATGGGCCTCGACATGATCGACGCCATCGCGTAAGTGTACTGCGTCTCTTGGCTACCCGAGACGCGCGATGACCACGCAGTGCTGCGTCGAGACGGGCCTCCACACGATCGACGCCATCGCATAAGTGTTTAACTACTGCGTCTCTTGGCTTCCCGAGGCGCACAATTACCAAGCATAGTGCTGCGTCGAGACGGGCCTCGACATGATCGATGCCATCGCGTAAGTCTACTGCTGCGTCTCTTGGCTACCCGAGACGCGCGACGATCACATCGGGTGCTGCGTTGAGACGGGCCTCGACATGATCGACGCCATCGCGTTAGTGTTTAACTACTGCGTATCCTGGCTTCCCGAGGCGCGCAATTACCACGACGGGCCTCGATATGATCAACGCAGGAAATAAGTAAGTATTTATTCATCGTAGACTGTGCTCTCTAATTATTCGTTTGTCTTATTGTTGTTACTCTTTGTAATTTTGTGTATATATTTCACCTACAACAGGCTAGTTCGAGAGGTGATGGCGGTGAACGTGAACATGCGCGTGGGCATACACACGGGCCGCGTGCACTGCGTCGTGCTCGGCCTGCGCAAGTGGCAGTTCGACGTCTGGTCCAACGACGTCACCCTCGCCAACTACATGGAGAGCGGCGGCGTTGCTGGGTGAGCACGTACAGTCAACTTTGAGTATTTAATCATTGAGATGCCAAGTCGTATTATCACCAAACAATTTCTGCCAATTTAAGCGGGGGGAGACGGGTCTAGTGTTGCCAGATAGCTGGGAAATTCGGGATTGTCCTGGAATTACGTGTCTTGTCCCGTGTCCAGGAATTACACTTTATAGTCCCGAACTTCGAGTGTTACTATATTTTCAGAGTTCCTTACCTCACAAGGAAAAATCCGAAAACTGTAAATAGTATCGGAAGTCTCCAGATGAGATATCCGAATAAAATCACAACATGCTGTCGGCAACACTGCCACGAATGCCATGATGTCAAATTTTGAAATGTTTACGTTATGTCTGTCAAAAAGCTTATTAATTAAAATGTTTTTGGTATTGTAAATAATACATTAATTGTGAAGAAAATTATTTACGTGTGATAAAAAAATCTGTCTTTAGTGAAATTTGAAGTTTTTGATAGCCGTTTGAAGGTAAATACAGCACGATTAACCATTTTTGCAGAGATCGCTTTCGCGATACGGACTAAAGCAAAATGACACACGATATCGCGGCGAACTGGTTTTTATAAACCGTTATGATTTAACTCACGGTTTTAGGTCATATGTATTGGCAGAGGGGAATGCGTGCCTTGCGAGGTCCCTTGGCTAAATTGTCTAAGACAGTCAAGGAATTTAATTTCCAACCCACCTAAGGTTCAATATCATATAGCAAACTGTCACCATAAGAGCTAACTAGAGCAAGGCGTTGGCTTGACATATCGACCTTAATGCATTGCGAATGTCAGGCGACATTTCAAAGAAATGGGTAGGGAATTAAATTCTTTGACTGTACCACACACCTCCACACCACTCAAATGCAAATGCTAATTTGCTGTCAGAATATGAGTGGTTATAAATGGTAACATTCATTGTTTTAAACTTTCGCGATTTTCACACATATTTATAAAGTTATCTGGACTTTAACGCGATAAAAGTATATTGTTAATTTACCTCGACGTTTCGGCCATGTTTAAACGGCCGTGGTCACGAGTAGACACGGCTATTGAAACATGCCCGAAACGTCGAGGAAAATCAACAATGTACTTTTATCGCGTTAAACTCCCGATAACGTTATAAATATGGGTAACATTCGTGTTGAGGTAGCCTAGCCAGATTCTAGCTGATTGTAATTGGCAGAACACATGATAGGTTCACTCATATGCAATGTGTCTATTTTTTTTATACTACTTAGAGTTGGTCACCTGATTGTAAATGGTCACCACCGCCCATAGACAACCGCAACACCAAAAGGGTTGCAGATGCGTTGCCAACCCAGAGGGCCAAGATGGAATATTAATACCTTTTGTGCCAGCAATTGCACCGGCTGTCTTGTTCTCCAAGTGAAAGCACTGCTACTTAGCGGCAGGATTAGGGAGCGTGATGGTACTTAGTAGCGATCCGGACGGACCTTACACAATGTCCTACCATCCGCAAGCCACCCCAACCCCAACCGCAAGCGCAACCCCTATTTGAACCATTGTGAACCGTGTAAAGTTGCGTACTCGTATCAAGGCAGTGTTCAACATGCGAGAGAGAGAGTGTGCGACATGCTCGATTTGGGATGACGCGACACTGTATACGAGCTCAATGATCGCCAGTCAGTTGACGACGCCGGGTGTCAGCGGTAGAATCAAATATCCAAAATAATAATTAATAGATTCAGGCGTTACTTTGCCGAGGTCCATGTCAACAAACTGGAACAAATTGCCTTGCTACTCCGCGAAACCAGTGCCGGGCTCGTGCAAAATAGCTGCGTCTGTGTGACATGTATGTATTCATGCAAAAACTAGATGAGATTAGATCCGGATGATGCCTCGTACAGAGGCGAAACGCGCGTCGATCGCGTAGTTTTAGCGTTTAGTGGTGGTGGTGTGTAGTTGAGTCTGTGTGATATATATGTTGTTTCGTGTGGAAACGGAGGAGGGATTTTTGCATGTATATACATATTTGTCGCACAGACGCAGCTATTTTGCAAGAGGCCGGCACTGGTTTCGCAGAGTAGCAAGGTAATTTGTTCCAGTTTATCCAAAATAATTCCAAAGTCTAAGCTTGCAACTGAATGGCACCTCTGCTTCCAGACGCGTCCACATTACCAAAGAGACGCTGGGCTGCCTCGGCGATGACTACAAGGTTGAGCCTGGCCACGGCGGCCAGCGGAACACCTACCTGAAGGACCACAACATCGACACCTACCTGATTGTTCCAGACGACACCAGCCGCGTGGTACGTACAGTCAGGGGGGTTCCACTCCGCACTGTAGGTTCGCTCGACCGCCTTGCCTATAGGTAAATCGCAGTAGGTAGGTAGGACAACGGACTGGTCCGAAACATGTCGGGCATTTTCCGACTCAAAAATACGTGAGAAATCCGTTTTATTAATATGCCCGAGTCTCACGGTAGTTTTAAGTTTAAAATTTAACATGTCCTTGTGTCGAGCGCGCTGCTGCTGAGTTTTTTGCAGCTCATCTTTCCATTCTATTTTTTTCGAAGCGCTTGTAGAATCATACACGTTAGAGCGTCCGCTACGGCGCGCGGGCGCACGGAGCGGGTGCACGCCTATCAAACAAATAGGTTGAGCCCGCACCCACACCCGCGCGAGATAGCGGACGCTCTCATACTATTTTTCTATAGGCATGCACCCGCTGCGTGCACCCGCTCCGTGCGACCGCGCGACTTAGCGGAAGCCCTAAAAGAGCCTATGCGGCAAACTCGCAAAATAAAATGTTCATTTTCATATTACTAATCTGGGGACTCTGGTCACTCTGGTAATCGAATCAGAAATGAGGAGATCCGCAGACGAACGACAGTAACCGACGTAGCCCAGCGGATTAGCAAGTTGAAGTGGCAGTGGGCAGGGCACATAGCACGGAGAACTTGTGGCCGATGGGGTCGAAAAGTTCTCGACTGGCGGTCGCGTATTGGCAAGCGCAGCGTAGGACGACCAGCCGCAAGATGGTCCGATGACCTCATACAGGCAGGAAGGCGCTGGTTGCATGCCGCTTCCAACCGGTCACTTTGAAAATTCATGCAGAAGGCTTATGTTCAACAGTGGACTTCTTGTGGCTGTGATGATGATGATTCTGGGAACTGAGCGCAAATTGCAGATGTTTAATGTGTAGTGCCATTTTTATTAGTTCTTTAAGTTAAATATTGTCACTTTATGCTTGTATTTCAAACACAATACCTGTATTGTTTTATGAATACTATGACTATGATGCCGTCGTATTTGAGGAATGTCTTGAATGTACATTGTTTTTTGCAGGACAAGAAACCTCAGCACACCTTCTCGCTGAATGGAAACGTGTCCAAGGAGATGAGGGTCATGGGCCACGGGTCCCAGCACGGAAAGCATTCTGCCAAGTAAGTATTGTGAAGATATAATTTACGTTACGGTGCTTAAAAATCCGGATAAATAATTACGAAGCTTTTACTTATTTAGCATTGGAATAGTATAGCATAGAAAGAGTATTAAAGTTCACAGCGATATTTTATTAGCTGATCTCTTTATTTTAAATGGCAATACAATGTGCCAAAAAGAGATGACCACGTACTCTGAACTCCTCTTCAATTGACACAACCAATAGACAAAATGGTCGCCTCTGGTTATGGTAATGTTTACATTAAGGTAGTATAATCTACGTTTTTTTATTAACACGTTCATGTGCGCTACGTGATAAGACGTAAAACAATGGTATATACGGCGCAACAGAACGTAAATAGCCGTCGAAAAAAAAAATTAAAATCTCATACAACGTCACTGCACGCCGAGCGTCCGTACTAAATTCAGTCAGCTACGTCATCGTGCTACATTATGTCAGAAATTGGAACCACTAGTGCCACGCTATATCCAACTTTACCCTCACTAAAGATGACTAGAGTGCACATACATGCAAGGAACTGTACTAATACTAACAACGTCCTATGACGTCGCTGCTAGTTCCGCGAGTTGACGTTAAGAAACGTTCCTGTCAGATTTCGCGTTATTTTTACCTACGTTGTATCACAAAGTCTATAGACGTCGTTGTATTTTGTATTTACTACCTTGTCGCACCCAAAGGTAACCATTGTGACAGTTTGGGCTATGTACACTTGACAGGTACTGAGGCTATATCCATGCTTTAGTCCTTCATCCAAGTTATTTAGATTTTGTGTAGACAAGAAAACCTTTTAATGACGGCTGTCAGTCACAACACGAATAGTACGATTCAAAGAGTGTGTCGTATTTAAATCGTGCATGATAAAATAGCTCACATTATTTTTCTGCCAAGTTCTTTCTCACGCTAAAAAAAACAAGTTCATCCAAATTGTGCCGTTTTTGATGCTTATAAAATTACTTGTTTATCTACACTTATAATAAAAAGGGAAACTTTGCTTTTTGTTTGTTTGTTTCTATGTACTTAATCTCTGGAACTCCTAAACAGATTCTAAAAAATCTTTCACTAATAGAAAGCCACATGCCTGACGGACATATGTAGGCTGCTAATTCCACGCGGACGAAGTCACGGGCGTCCGCTAGTTTAGAAACAAGATTTTATCAAACCGCGATTAGAATTCGGAGAGTAACGTCAGCACACTGTCATTTCATACATATAGAAAAGAAAAAGAAAAGAAAAGAAAAACATTTATTTAAGACTATTCAACACAAAACTCACACACACACATCACACAGAGTACAATTATTACAGAAACGTTTGTGTCGAATAGAAACAAAAAGGGCCCCACTCAGCATACTGCCTCGGTAAACCGAGACGCTGGTTTTCAGTGGGACCCTTGAGATTCCTAATACTAAACTAACCTAAATCGGTGACAACACGAACGAAAGTGAAATTAATACAAAATAATAATAATAATACAATTACAGCAACTTACATACATTACATTACAATAACAAACATAGACATTACAAGAGTTATAGACAAAGTTACAACATAACTTTTGTATGGCAACACTTGGCAGTTTAACAGTTTCAATACTACTAAACCGCATCAGCCAGGCCAAAAATGTAATATGGTTAGCAGTGATTGATCAACATTTTTTATGTTTTTAAGAAAAACCGTAAAAAACCACACAACCAAACCTAAATAACAATTAAAATTAAATTAGGCACTGAAATGACGGAGCTCAGCGGAAGCAGCTTGAATTGTCACCTGACGTGCACCTGACCAACCATGCCAGCCGGCCGCCGTGCAAAACAGCGCCATTTAAATAATGGCCGCCGCGAGGCAAGGCACGCATATAGGAATGAAGCTTGACGCAAGTCTTTGAAATGGCAGTGTGCTGATGTGACTTTCCAATTATATTCTAATCTCGGCTTGAGAATACTCTTAGACGAAACCTGGGGGGTTCCACTCCGCATTGTAGGTACGCTCGACCGCGCCTATGGCATAGGCAAATCGCAGTAGGCTGTCGGCTTGCTGCGCACTCGCTCGCTCGCCCCCGCCTTGTCAGTGTCATTGATAACTTATGCCGCGCAACCCTAACGCGTAGCCGGAAGCTGCGGGGGGAAGGCAGACGCTGGCGGCGCGTTCCTTTTGACTCGCGCCGCCTGGCGCATAATGTATGAAGTAATACCAACTTTTTGAGAGTGTTAAATAAAGTTGGAATTCGTATAATCGCGGTCGTAAAAGAGAAGTTTCTGTAGGTACAGTCAAAGAATTTAATTCCCTACCCATTTCGTTGAAATGTCGTCTGACATTCGCAATGCATTAAGGTCGATATGTCAAACTAATGTATTGCTCTAGTTAGCTCTTATGGTGACAGTTTGCTATACGATATTGAACCTTAGGTGGGTTGGAAATTTAATTCCTTGACTGTACGTTAGTTAGTACTATTATTTATTCTGTGCTTGTAGTCTAAGTCCCTGATGTGAAAGTCCCCCGCAGCTAAATCAGGATTATAACATAAATGTACAACCAGTTAAAACGTGTTTTCTCTCAGCGAATCTCAAAGGTACCGCGGGCGGAGTGAGATCGCCGGCGGCCTATCTGCCCCTATTATTTCGGAAATCACAAACGGGTCTTATTCCTACATCAGCCAATGCCCAGTAACAGAACGGAATAACTGCCGTACACCGGTGATGAATTAACATTTCAATTTGCGAGCTCTTGAATTGCTTTTGCGTCGATGAAACTATTGCTAATTTCATGGCCATAGTCCAGAGAAGCGAGTGTCTGAGTAGATAATATAGCAAATAGAAAGCTTTAGTTTTCTGCGGTTGAAAGTGAAATACTATGAATGTCCTAAATATTGTGGATATTTGAAGCTAAAATATCTTCATTCTGTCTGACGATCCCAGTGCTTATTTGAGGCTCGTCTGTCAAGTTTATTGGCTTCTCTCTGGTACTGGTAATATAAATCTAACTACAGATTAGAAAAAAGAGCTAGATTTGTAAAAGTTTCCACATTTGCACCCTATTGTGCAAGGTCGGTCCGGATCGCTACCACCATCTTGCTCGCTAATCCTGCCGCTAAGCAGCAGTGCCTGCACTGTTGTGTTCCGGTGTGGAGAGCAAGACAGCCGGTGTAATTACTGGCACAAGAGGTATTCCGTCTTAGCCCTCTGGGTTGGCAACGCATCTGCACACTCTTTGTTGTTGCAGGTGTCTATAGGCGGTGGTGATCACTTACCATCAGGTGACCCACTTGCTTGTTTGCCTTCCTATGTTGAATAAAAAAAAACTACGCCTTACGTATATCCGTTGATGATTTTACAAAGTGAACAGTCAAATCAAAATAGTTAGGATCGGATCGAACGCGATGCGAAAGCACTCAAACATTAGCAATTTTTAGGGTTCCGTACCCCAAAAGAAAAAACGGAACCTTTATAGGATCACTTTGTTGTCCGTCTGTCTGTCTGTCAAGACCATTTTTCTCAAAAACGCGTGGAGGTATCCAAATCCGCAGTTCCTTAGATCCATCAAAAAAATCTAACTTTGAATCAAAAGATACGACCGTTTATTCCGCATGTTTCATACATTCGCAAGGCACTCAAAAACCTATGGGGTACTCCCCGTTGACCTAGAACTATGAAATTCTGCAAGAAGCAAGATCTCACAGGACATATAAAAATAAATCCGAAAACCGTAAATTTGTAGTTAATACAAACAAAAAATATTTTTTAGTCTTACAAAGAAAAAATGCGAAACTAGATGTTGTTGATGACGGAACCCTCGGTGCGCGAGTCCGGCTCGCACTTGACCGGTTTTTGGTTAATGCGTTTCTTTTGCCGTTAGGATCGAGCAAGGCAACGAATACAAGAAACCAGAGGACGAGGTGAATGAATACCTCATGAAGGCAATTGACGCGCGCTCCATCGACCGCTTGCGCGCCGAACACTGCCGGCCATTCACGCTGACCTTCCGCGATCAGAAGCTGGAGACCAAGGTTTGTAATCTTCTCCTTTCCAAGTTTCCAGCATTACTTTACCAACCTTATCCCACATACTGTCTGTCTTTTTTTTTATACAACGTAGGAAGGCAAACGAGCAATTGGGTTACCTGATGGTAAGTGATCACGACACCCGCAGCAAGAGATTGCAGATGCGTTGCCAACCCAGAGGGCTAAGATGGAATACCTCTAGTGCCAGTAATTACACCGGCTGTCTTGCTCTCCACGCCGGAACGCAACAGTGCAAGCTCTGCTTCTTAGCGGCAGGATTAGCGAGCAAGATGGTGGTTGCGATCCGGACGGACCTTGCACAAGGTCCTACCACCCGCTGAAGTACTTAGTACATACTTAGCGTATATCGGAAAGGCTCAGGGTTGACCTTTGACAGCCGTCGAACCCACAAAGGCGAGGTTTTATGTACACTATCTATTCTACACCAATAGTTCCCAAACTTATTTTTCTCGTGGACCACTTTCAAAATTTTACTGGTTTCGGTGGACCCCCTGCTGCTACATTTCTACCACATTCTTCTCTCCTGTGGACCCCTGGGGGTCCACCTGGACCACTTTGGGAATCAGTGATCTACACTAATATAACAAAGATGTAAACTTTGTTTGTTTGTATGTAGGGGATAATCTCTGAAACTACTGAACCGATTTCAAAAATTCTTTCACTAATAGAAAGCTACACATCCCTGACGGACATAGGCTACTAATTCTACCGAAAGAAGACGCGGGGGTCATAGTATTCAATATTTTGTACATATAAAATCTATTTAGAATGTAGGTACTTCTAATGATGCAAGCTTCAAAGTCAAAGTCAAGATCAAAATAGGATATTCAGATTAGGCTTACAGCGGCCCTAACATGCCAGCCCAGGTTTAGTTTAACCCCTCCTTGTGTCTCTGTCTAACTAGTGTCATAAGAAAGGGACGCAGATAGATATAAATTAAACTTGGCCAGTCACGTTAGGACCACTGGAAGTACTTAATGTCATAAAATTTACCACTGGTCCGGAAAAAACATCTGATGAGAAGATACCAGCAAGAAACTCGACGAGGTGAGATTCAACTCGAGAAACCTTGAAAATTATCCTAATGGCACTGTAAACCCTGGATATTTATTTTATTTTATTAAATTCAAACAAAATTTTACAGCATTACAGTCACATTCAACCAATGCACTATAAAATTCAACTATATTAAATACACATCGGATAATATTATGAATAAAGAATCTAGGTTAACCTGCATCCATCCTCTCACAGAACCTTAAACATTCCTGGCACACAGTCAACCATCGGGTAGCACACACGTCACATTCATCTGGTACTGATCACAGGAACGAATTAAGGAGCCTTAAAGCCCTAACGTTCGGAGAGTTTTTAGATATGTTCTAGCTAGGGTCTCTGCCTCTTCGGGAATTCCAGGAGTCTCTCGGAATTGAGCTCTAAAAATTAAAATCTCCCGGCAAACAATTCTAAGATAAACAAAGTTCTCCCGGAATTCCAAGTTGCTCAAAATAAACTTAGCTCCCGAATTTTCGTTTCTCGGCTGTTTCATTTTGTCTGCAATCAAATCACCTAGCTAGCCAAGGTCAGAGAGAAGAATTACGCAATTTGATAGTCTTGTGATGAAACTAGTTTAACGCAGAATGTGAATCATGACGGAAGATTCAAAATTATTTAACAAGTCGCTTTTTTTTCTCCCTTATTTGGACAGCCTCTAGGCAACCCTAGCTCTAACTGTTATAATATTGATAAGAACGCTAATCCCCGACGTTCCGATTTGATTTCAATCCCATTGTTTGAAACAACGACCGTTGGAAGGGTCCCTGGAGTATACCATCCTGTATAATATAGTATTGCGTGAATAAAACAACTCAAACAAAGAACACTCGGCTCGGGCTCTTGGCAGAAGCATAAGGGATGGGCGTATCCAAGTTCTAGCTCAGCGTATAGCCAGGGTCATATATTTATGACCTTGAGTCTCCGCTGCTCTCAAATGTGAAAATATTTATACACTTTTATGGTACCTACTGACAATATAGTTCTCTTGGCAGAAGAACAAGGGATGGGTGTATCCAAGTTCTAGCTCAGCGTATAGCGGGGGTCATATATTTATGACTTTGAGTCTCCGCTGCTCTCAAATGCGAAAATATTTACACAATTTCATGACGCTGACAATAAAGTTCTCTTGGCAGAAACACAAGGGATGGGTGTATCCAAGTTCTAGCTCAGCGTATAGCCAGGGTCACATATTTATGACCCTGACTCTCCCCTGCTTTCAAATGCGAAAATATTTACACACTTTTATGACACTGACAATAAAGTTCTCTTAGCAGAAGCATAAGGGATGAGTGTATGCAAGTTCTATCTCAGCGTATAGCCGGGGTCCTATATTTATGACCTTGAGGCTCCGCTGCTCTCAAATGCGAAAATATTTACATACCTTTATAGCTTTATGAAACTGTCAATAAGGTTAGTGCTAACATATTTTTGGCCAAGTGGCTGTGTAGATATTTATGACCTTGACTTTATACGTTACTTGGCATTACAGCGTAGTACAGCGGGTGTTATTGGAACGTCCTTTAAAGTACAAGAAAGTTGGACATCCTACCAGGTGACCAGCTCCTTGTTCCGGGAAAAAACTTAAACGGTCATTTAGCGTTGATATGTTGAGTAAAAAAAACAAAATTAAGGGAAAAAAAATGGTGATAAAAAACTAAACAAATAATTTTCCACTACATTTCGACATCGGTCTAACAGAACGTCCCACTTTCTCTCAACATTTAACCCAACCTCAACCCCAATTCTAAACGGCGTACGGCGGTTTCAGACTGCCTTGAAAACAGACATGGGCCTTTGAAATATTGAATTTTCAAGTTAAAGTTGAAACCAATCACGACTTTTCGGCGAATTCAATCGGAAAGTTGTCGAGCAATTTAAGTTATCTCGGGCGACGGTCAAGTCTATTTTTCAGCTGACGTGAAAAAATGGGGGGTGAAAATTGTCTGAGATAAGTTCAGGCATCAGTCATTAGTGCGATACGGCGGCGGCGAGCGATGTACAGTCAACGAAACTGATTTATAAGCCACTGTAGAACGTCATCGCAATATGCCATCGCTGGGATATAATTATGACATTTATTCAAAAATCCTTATGACTTTATTGTGCCAAGGTTGTATAGTGACCAATGATATTATAATGCATTATTAATTAATTATTTATTGTTCAGTGATAGTGACCCAGAATTCAGCTTGGTGACTGTACTAGGTGGCGAAAGGGAGGCATATAGAATGCACTATGAAGTTGATATATCCCTTTCGAGCATAGACAATTTCTCTCAGTGCCCCCTTTAATGGTCAACTAGGTTTGTTACTGTTTGTACCACTCGAGAACTCGCTTACTAGAGGCAGGGGGGTTCCACTCCGCACTGTAGGCGCGCTCGCCGCATTACCTATGGCATAGGTTAATCGCAGTAGGTTGCCGGCTTGCCGCGCGCGCGCCCGCTCACTCTGTGTCGCATGAGATAGTATTACAGTAAGCAGCCCAACCCTAGCGGTGCGCCAGGGCATTGCGGGTGGAAGGCGGGCGCGGGCGGCGCCTTCCTTTTGACGCATGCCGCCTGGCGAATGTTTATGAAGTGATACGAACTTTTTGTACCTGATCATAAAGTTGGAATTCGTTTAATGGTGGTCGAAAAAGAGAAGTTACTGTACGTTAGTACTATTCTTTATTCTGTGCGCGTATTTATTGTGTGTGAGGTCGCGTATTCAAAAAGATCGAAAACAATCGCTAGTGAGTTCCCAGCCTAAGCGACGCTGGTACGCAGGGCTACCGCGCCTCTAATTTGTTTAATGAGCAGAGTCATCTGACACCCCTAGCCTTTGTGGAACCAAAATTGCGCTAATTAATAATTATGTTTACTTAACTCAAATAATTAACTGGAACCTGGACTGAAGTCAAAGTTCAAAAAGTTTTCTGTAACAGTGATAGCTCGGTAGTTGCTCTTCCTGTGCCTTCAGCCTTTTGTCCATGGCAGTCTCTTTTACACACTATTGTGGTTGAAAGGTTCTACTGTAGTGGTTTACCATCGAAATGAGAAAACTATAGAACTGTGTACAACGCAGTGTCAGAGTAGCCAACCATAGTCTATTTGGTAGACTATGTTGGATAGCCTGAATAAAACTGTCTGTGCCAATTGTCAAGTAAACAGCTCTGCGTTTGGTACGTTTTAAATTGGCGTCATATTTTTAGTTCTGCTATCCGACGCCTGTGTCGCTGCTAGTTATAAAGCTTAGCACTTTATTCACTTACGATAAGATTCAAAGTTGAACCAATGGCTAAATATTGAAAGCCCCTCTTCACCTGCTTCACCCCGTCGCAAAGTGGTGACGCTAGGCTTGCAATCCGAACAAGTAAGCAGATCTATTGTCTTCTTATATCGATGTGGTTTACGCTGACATCGTCACCTTAGATCACTATGCCAGTCTCTTTCACCCCTATATTGGTTGAAAGAGTCCACCATAGCTATTTACGTCAGCATTTAACCGGAGACTAACACTTATTTTTTTTGTGTCTTGCGTTACCTTCGGAACGGATAAAATTGCGTTTCATTTATTTCTCAATCTCAAATTATTAGACTTCTAGCCGGGTTCTAACAAGAGAACTAGCATTTGCTTGCGCTAAAGATAAATTTTAGCTATTTAATCACTTTCATTATCTTCATCATACCAGCCGAAGGACACCTAATACTGAGCATTGGCATTCCCCACGTACGTTAAGTGTGGAGTCAATCACTACTATTGGTTACCCACGACACAAAATAAATATTAGTACTAACGTACAAAAACTTCTCTTTTTGGACCACCATTAAACGAATTCCAACTTTATGATCAGGCGCAAAAAGTTCGTATTACTTCATAAACATTCGCCAGGCGGCATGCGTCAAAAGGAAGGCGCCGACCGCGCCCGCCTTCCACTAGCAATGCCCTGGCGCACCGCTAGGGTTGGGCTGCTTACTATAATACTTACTATCTCTTGCGACACAGAGTGAGCGGGCGCGCGCGCGGCAAGCCGGCAACCTACTGCGATTAACCTATGCCATAGGTAGTGCGGCGAGCGCGCCTACAGTGCGGAGTGGAACCCCCCTGCCCACGATCCACACCAAACAACTACTTACCACCAACAACGCAAACCAAAGTTGTCACTGACAGGTCGCCTTAATGCCAACCGCGAATTTGAACTTTAAACATGTTCGTAGGTCGCTATATAGCACTATGTCAACTAAGTACAGTCAAGGAATTACATTTCCAACCCACCTAAGGTTCAATAGCATATAGCAAACTGTCACCATAAGAGCTATAGAGCAAGACGTTAGTTTGACATATCGACCTTAATGCATTGCGAATGTCAGACGACATTTCAACGAAATGGGTAGGGAATTAAGTTCCTTGACTATATATGCGACGGCGGCGTGCTGAGCAAGACAACTCGGGACACCTTTAAGCATTCATGACGTTTAAAGGAATAATAAATCCTGGTTAAATTAACTCAATTCCAATAAGTAACAGTATTTTATATTCATCGGTACTAAAGAAGCTTTCTCTATCCCCTAGTATACGACAGAGCGGGACAGGATGCTGAAGGTATACTTCATCTGCTCGCTGGTGGTCTACGCAGCCGTGGTCGCCGTGCAGGTGCTCGCCTTCAACATGTAAGTTGTCATCAGCTATCCGTCTCTCATCTTCGTCAAATATGATGCTCTTAATCGAAATACTCATGAAAATGTTAATACAAACGGATCACTCACGTATTTAAAGTCGAGAATTGCCCGACATGTTTCGGACCAGTCCGTGGTTCTTAATCATGGGCCCCCGCGTCGGTGGCGCAACGACGACTGCGTACCGAAACCCGGACAGCTCGGCTGCTCGGTGTAGGCGGTGCGGGCGGTTGGCGAGCGGGAGGAATGATCCGTTTGTATTATGTCCGAGTCTCACGGAATTTTATGTTAAAAAGTCACGAAAATGTTGAGCAGTTTGATAAGATAAGCACTTCTGCTTTTAATTCGGAATTCGCAAGTTTGCTTTTAATTTGAAGCAATAGTGGTGACAGTCTAAGGGTCGTAGTTTTAAACCAGAGTGAAGTTCAAATTATTAAATTAAAATTGTAATGACGGAAATTGGACAGTATTATTCGGTTTGCCAAACAAAGCTGTTCTTGTGTATCCCCCCAGTACGGGCGCCGGCGCGGCAGTAATGGCGGGCTGCGGGCTGATGGTGCTGCTTGCCTCCTTCCTCGTCATCTGCATCGACTTCCAGGTTAGAAGCAGGGACTGTGTAAACCAACAATCACTCATGACGGACCTTCGTCCTTAGGTCCTACCACCCGCATAATTTTAATGACGTTGATAAACATTGACGTTAAACGTTTGTGTGGCTCGAGCATAACAGATCATGCCCATTCCATTCAGCACATCAGCGCCACGTTGAGGATGCTCTCGCTGCGCGTGCACTCCAACCGCACCCTTGCGCAGGCGCTGTCCTGTGCGCAGCTCGGCGCCCTGCTGTTGCAGATCCAAGTCGTCATGGTAAGATGTTGGGGCCTTAAGAGGAGTGTGAAACCGCTCCCCACACAAACGGCGATAACGTTCTCCACCCTCTAAACCTTAACCTGTTGCCATGACTTTTTTGTATGTTGTCATTATGATCTAGAACTAGGTTTGTATGTTTTGATTTTTTTAATATTCTTAATAGTTTAAAAAATATTTTGTAGCTTTTATGTTTTGTATGAAACTCCTAAAATGCAAATATTGTCAAATCTATGAAGAATAATAAAAAAATCAAAACATACAAACCTAGTTCCAAGCCATAATTACCACCAAAAGTCATTGCTATAGGTTAAGGTTTACAGGGTGGAAAACGTTATCGCCGTTTGTATGGGGAGCGCTTTTTCGCGCTGGGTTCACACTCCTCTTAAAAAACATACTGGTAACTGTTTTAATATCTATGTATACTAGAATAGAGACCCACTTTAATTTTGAGAGCTGTTCCAAATTTAAACTCATAACGTTACAGAAATCGGTACTATAATGACTATTATAGTACAGATTTACCTACTACCGCAGACAAGGAAGTTCTCGTAATAACATTGGTTGTAATAATGCTGATCATTTCCTACGGTTTCTGAACGCGTTATTGAGCACTTATGATATGTGTGTAGATAAATGATATTATGTGTTCGCAGGCGTTGCACACGGCAGACGCATGGTCCGCTCCACTCGCTGAGGGCACCAGCTTCTGTGCCTACTCCATCAACGAGGTAAGCCCATCATCTCAGAGATACGACCGGCAGCGATTCCAAGTACCTAGCAACATATCACCAAATAGCTCGCACCCTCACTCGCGCGAGTCAGCGGACGCTCTCATGCTATTTTTCTATAGGCGCGCACCCGCTCCATGCACCCGCTCTGTGCGCCCGCGCGACTTAGCGGAGGTCCTCAGACAGATCTCTCACCAGGCGGGTGTTATGCCTGGGGACCGAAGTCCGAAGGATGGAAGTTGGATGTTGTGTTTATGCGTCCGTGTTGCTACTACGACACTTCGCAAACGTGATGTAGTGCATGTTAGTTTACCCATTTCGAACTAGGTGGCGCTAGGGTCGCTTAAAACGCAATATACGATAAATATTCGCTATAAAGATGCCTCATTGGCTTATATCTTAGAGCTTTAAAAACGGGAGAAGCCTTGTGTGATTATTTGTATACACAAAATTCTACCGTTTTTCGCGGGGGGGGGTAACATGTCAAACCTATCACACTAAAGCAATTTAGCGTTATTATGCATTCACACCTTTAGAAAATACAACATACACATGCAAAGATTACGTTGCGACACAATGTAAGTGAATGAAAATGCAAATGTAGTAGTGACACTGCACAGATAATAAATATCGCCTACATTCGATAGCAAACGATTTATTTTTGACTCGATTTGTCAAGTCATTAAAAACATTACACAGGAATAATGTTTTAGCTAGATATTAGTAGAAAAATAACTTTCAAATATAATCCTCTACCCTCCTTTTCTAAACTTGATGTATTAGAAGAAATTATATAGGTGCTTATAGCAAATGAAGGCATTTTTGGTGAGCTGTTCTCTTCAGTGGCGATTTAGCAACTGAAAAAATAATCGATTGTAAATTAAATAAATACATATTTCTGGACAATTCACACAAATTGACCTAGTCCCAAACTAAGCAAAGCTTGTGCTATAGGTACTAGACAACGGAAATACATACTTATATAGATAAATACATAGTTAAATACATATAACATCCAAGACTCGGGTACAAACATTCATATTCATCATACAAACATTTGCCCCTCCCGGAAATCGAACCCTGTACCTCAAGCTTCATAGTCAGGGTCACTAACCACTAGGCTATCCGGTCGTCATTAGTTTTTATGTCGCGTAGGCACATTGTGCCTATACCTTTGGCAGAGGGGAAGTCATTGAATGTCTTCTCCCGTACTTAATGCTCTAAAGTTTATATACAGTTGCTATACAGCTAGTATCAGTATAGCTGGGGTACTCCCAAAGATCCTCACTGACTCTCACGGCCGATTTCACAAAGGCCACTTAAATTGATCTCTGGTTGAAGTGACATTTATTGTACGGGTTGACAGCAGGTGCTGTTGAGCTTTGATCCGGGATCAAACGAAGTGGGGTCCCTGAAAACGGCCATTAGCAACTCTGTGAACTGTGACAGTCACAGGTCAAGAAAATATTCTTGTCACCTACTCGTGAGAGATGCGACAATTTATGACACAATGAAAGAGGTGAACCGTCGATCATTACACAAGACTACTACACACAATGATATTATAATACATGGATGTACAGTGTCATACTAAATGACAGCAGAAAAACGGCCCGACATGAGAATACAGGTTGACGCCAATGTTACAAATGCAAACTATTAGTTTACCATTTATAGTCATTGGATTTACAACTTTATGCCTAACTGCATAAAATAATAATTTTGTAAGTTTCGTTGTAAATAGGTTTTTTTGTAAATAGTATTGACAGCAGCGCCGTCGGTCCGACAGACTGACAGCGCGAGCGATTGTCAACTAACAAATCGACATTTGTTGTACTCTTGTTCGATTTTTGATGCGGCCTTATTTTAAACGCTGACTAAAAGTCCATTACTTATAGGTCAGTGTTGTCTGGGAATAAAGTGTAAAATTCAACTCACTTACACTCTCGCATTTCTCTATACTTAGGTTTGAAATATGACAGTGTTATGTCTTATTTTAGTGTCAGTTTCACAAAAATTAAAATAACACAAGGCAAGTTCTAAATAGCGAGCAAAATCCTACACCTATATTTAAGGTACCTAACCTTAAAGAAAAAGTAACCATAGTGATAAGAAACTTTTACTCTCTTCAACGGGACGTCTAAAAGAGCTTGAAAATTTGCGATTTTGAATCTAAACTAAATCAATCTATAGTTTAATTCTCTACGTACTTAATATAAGGTAAACAAAATAAGTCACGTGACTCGGCAAATCAACCAATCAAATCAATCTTTTGGGTCTCCACAGATCCAAAAGATTGACTTGATTGGTTGATTTGCCGAGTCACGTGACTATTTTGTTTATCTTATTTTAAGTAACTAAAGGAATAAAGTATAGATGGTACCTACCACGGAAAAAAAAACTGTTTTTTTTTTCGTGGTACCTACCCTTTTGTGAGAACCCGAGCACTGGGAAACATATTTTTTTTTATTGTAATACTTACTGTGAATATTGCAACTACGTGAGTCCACAAATTTTGTGAATGCACAGACTTACAGAAAGACAATATTTTTTACTCTTAATGATTACAATTGTACATATTTACGCTTGCACACAAGCGCAGAGCACAGAATAAATAATAGTAATATACGTACAGAAACTTCTCTTTTACGACCGCGATTAAACAATTTCAACTTTACAAACACGCGCAAAAAGATCATATTACTTCATACACATTAAGCCAGGCGGCGCGAGTCAAAAGAAACGCGCCTCCCGCGCCCGCCTTCCTCCCGCAACTCCCGGCGACACGCAAGGGTTGCGCGGCATTCGTTTTCAATTACACTGACACGGCGGGGGCAAGCGAGCGAGCGCACGGCAAGCCGACACCCTGCTGCGATTTGCCTATGCCATAGGCAAGGCGGTCGAGCGTTCCTACAGTGCGGAGTGGAATCCCTGCCGGTAGCATACCGCAGTGTGACAGTATTTTTGTTCCGTCACGTCAAGTGGTGACATAGATGTCGTTGGATTAATGTTATAAATAATCACGCATAGAACCTTCAGTTGGATTCCGACTCGCTCTTTCCTGATGTTTATTTTTGCACAAACGCTCTAAAGTAATGAAGTTTATACGGAATCCGGGTAGACGGCGCGGAGTTTGAAACATTTTTTTTTTATTAACTTTCTATAACTTCTCGGCGTTTTCCGTCCGTAGCGAGATCGATCGTTCAAGAGGTCCATTGTATGAGTTCTAAGAAATAAATACTACGTTTGAAAGTTCTATAATGCTTCGAATAGTATTAAGCTTGTTTATGCTCTTGTTGGCCATCTGAGCCCTGTCGCACTAAACTGACACATGTCAGGTGACAACGACAATTCTTGGCACATACGTAGCCCACTATTTAACCCTGGCAATACAGAAACTCTTCTAGTTAGTCATGTTTGCCGAATTTTTGGTGTCACATGCCACCTATCTGCTAGCAAAATAGGGGCTGACATTAGCTTATTTTTATATATAATAGGAAGGCAATCAAGCAAGTGGGTCACCTGAAGGAAAGTGATCACCATCGCCTATAGACACCCGAAACACCACCGATTTGCATATGCGTTGGCACCAGAGGGCTAAGATGGAAAACTTCTTGTGCCAGTAATTGCACCGGCTGTCTTGCTCTACGCGCCGGAACACAGCAGTGCAAGCACTACTGCTTTGCGGCAGGATTAGCGAGGAATATGGTGGTAGCGATCCGGACCGACCTTGTACAAGGTCATAACCCGCAAAACCCGTTTGGTATTGAGGTGTGTTTTGGTAATCTGTGCACTAGCATGAACCTTCTCGACACATATTAATTAACTCAGTACGTCTCGCTCTAACTGGCCCAGGAGGAGTGAGACGCACTGAGTTACGTAGCGAGTTAACAGTAAGTGTAAACCCAGGGCTCTCCATACAATAGGCGATAACGTTTTCCACCCTCTAAACCTTAACCTATAGCCATGTTTTTTTTAATGTTATCATTATGCCCTAGAACTAGGTTTATTGTTTTAATTTTTAAAATATTCTAAATAGTTTCAAAAATATTGACGCTTTTTTGTTTTGTATGAAACTCCTAAAATGCAAATATTGTCAAATCTATGAAGAATATCAAAAAAATCAAAACATACAAACCAAGTTCTAAATGACAACATACCAAAACGTAATTGCCATAGATTAAGGTTTAGAGGGTGGAAAACGTTATCGCCATTTGTATGGGGAGCGCTTTTTGAGGCTGGGTTCACACTACTCTTAAACTTGGACGATCATCCCACGGCCTATGTCCACAGACGTCATAAAATCATCAAGAATATTTTTGATATGTTCAATATTACCATGGAGTTAATCAATTCTCCCTCCTCTACCCTTTGCAGCACTACCTGCAGCTGACAATGCTGGCCATGTTCCTGTGCGCCTGCCACCAGATCCTCATCACCGCGGTGAAGACCGCCCTGCTGGTGCTAGCGTGCGGCGCCTTCATCACCTTTACGCTCCTACAGCAGTTCAACCAGCAGATTGACTCTGACAAGTAAGTGAACTTGATCGTCTGTCATATATTTTATTATCCTTATCGTCTTCTTCAGTCCATATCTACCCAATGCTAAGTGTAGACATCTGGCATCCAGTTCACACCATCCTTCCGGTATTGAGCTTTCCTCATCTATATTTGACCGGCTACCCCAAACAGATCGTCTGACCATCTCATTAGTTGTCTGCTCACATTCCTCCGACCAGGCCTGGGTCTCCACTCGAGTTCCTGAACCCCCTGCCAGTGGCCTGCCCACTTCCCCATAACCATATTTTGTTCATCCTTTTCAAAATAACAGCCAAACACCAAACACCAAGCCGAACTGGTCTAAATATTTCGAAACTCTTTACAACAGCGATTTCGACTCTGATATTTGGAAAGAACTACGCCAGCTGACTGGAACTACCATCCATTCCTCATTGTCACCGTATAGAATTATGTTAGAATATTAAATTAGAATTTGATCCTGAAACAACTGGCACGTTGGACAGTGTGACTTGCTATAGATAGATAGTTTTGGCGGCGGCCAGAGAAGACCTTTATCCAGCAGTAGATTTGCAATTACTGAGAGAGAAAGATTCCTCGTCTATTATTGTTCCTCAAACCCTTGGCCTAAGTCTAGTTCTTTTGAAGGTGGCAGTGTGACGAGCTCAACCAGCAGTGGACGAACGTGGTGCTGGCTTGCGGCGCGGCGGTGGCACTGCTCCTGCACGCGCAGCAGACGGAGAGCACCTATCGGCTAGACTTCATCTGGAAACTGCAGGCCACCGGTAAGTCTTCCGTAATCGAAGTAACCTTGTAGACACAGATTTATATCACGAGCCAAAGTCGGACCTTATTAGGGTGAACTTAGCAATGAAGTCCTGCTGCTGAGCGGCGGAGTTTATTAAAATAAATTACAGTGATCCTTCAAATGGTGATACTGAACTTTTCGTTAAAGTTTAATAAGATACATATTGGTCGCAAAACCAGCCGCTAAGCAACAATGCTTACACTGTTGTGTCTCGTCGTGCAGAGCATGATTACTGGTGAAATTTCTGGCCCAAGAGCTGTTCCATCATAGCCCTCTGAGTTGGGAACACATCTGCACTCTCCATGGTACACCGGGCTGGGTGTCTATGAGCGATTGTGATTACATACCATCAAGTGCCCCAGGTGCCTTCCCATTAAATAAGAAAAAGAGGTAATGCGTCGACCGCGAAGCGTTACTTATTTTTCACAAGCGCGTCTGCCTCCTGGAGAGTAAACATAATCCTATCAGATCATTGTCAAGAATTGTGCTAAGTTTTTGTACCTTGTTTTATCAAACAGATGAGAAGGAAGACATGGAACACCTGGAGGCCTACAACCGGAAGTTGCTCGCCAACATCCTACCGGAACACGTCGCCGCCCACTTCCTGTGCAGCGATAAGAACATCGATGTGAGTGGCACTTGCCAAATAGCCAACTTGCGAATTCCTAATTCCCTTTATCTGATCAATAAGCAACCGAGCTGTGATAATTGTTGGAACGGGAGGCATATAAAAAAAAAAAATTATTTCAGACCGCGATCCATAGTGAGTTAGTTACAAAAAGACTTATAAGTTATGTTAGTAATAATAAAATAAAATAATTAGTACTACGGATAGGTCACACATTAAAAACTGTCGTAGTTTATTCGGCCCTTCCATTGGCCACATTAACCCAGTACCCAGAGAGCGGGCAGGCGAGGCGCTCTGCCAAAACTCTGAGGATAATACGCACTATGAAGTTGAAATGTCTCTTTCCACTGTAGACAATTTCCCTCAGTACGCTCTTTGATCGTCAGTTAATTTTATAGCTGTTTCTACGTTAGTTTTTAATTGAATTTACCGCGGGCAGTCGAGGCGCTCAGCCAACACTCTGAGGAATATAATATGCACTATGAAGTTGATATGTCTCTTTCTACCGTAGACAATTACCATTGCTGTTTCTACTTTATCTTTTAATTGAATGTACCCGTTCACCATCAGGAGCTGTACCACGAGCAGTGCGAGTCTGTCTGCGTGATGTTCGCATCGATCCCCAACTTCTCCGAGTTCTACGTCGAGCTGGAGGGCAACAACGAGGGCGTGGAGTGCCTGCGGCTCCTCAACGAGATCATCGCCGACTTCGACGAGATACTCGCCGAGGACCAGTTCAAGTACATCGAGAAGATAAAGAGCACCGGCGCCACGTACATGGCCGCGTCTGGTGAGTTCGTTGAATAGTCCAAACGCTTCGAGCATTAATGGAATCTAACCTTTGATGGAATAATAAAAACTCGAGGACCCTTTGCGAAACCTCTGAATGTCTCTGAAGTTACCCAAGTTGTCTCTGGCGTTACCGTAAAATCGTGTTTCCAAAATGATATTTAACTGTTTAATAGGTTGAACTCGTGTAAGATACTCGTAGCTTGAATAAATGTAGACCATACATTTAAAATTTGAAATTGTTGCGGAGAAATAGTGTGAAAAAGTTGTTCGTTCAAGTAGCGAACGGTCGTACTGTTTGATCTTGATGATGCCTCTTACGTGTAGTTTTTATTAGAATTATATCGAATGGCATAGAAACTTTATATACCTATAACTTGGCAGTAAGGAACTATAACCCTTGTCATTTATGGTTTTTAAAAAAGAGAACGTTGTCAACGTTTAGCCGTTAGATGGCGTGTTTGTCCTTCTCCAATCCAATGAACATGGCTACTTATTGTTTTTCTGTTTTTGTATCAATAAATATTAATACACGTTAGAAATCTTGTTTAATTAGTAAATTCAAGTGTTTAGTGGTGGTGGTGTGTAGTTGAGTCTGTGTGATATATGTTGTTTCGTGTGGAAGCGGAGGAGGGTGGGTTTTTACATGAATATTTATATATATATATATATATGTCGCACAGACGCAGCTATTTTGCGCGAGCCCGGCACTGGTTTCGCGGAGTACCAAGTTAATGTGTTCCAGTTTGTTGATGTGGATCTCCGCAAAGTAACGCCTCGTAACGAATCTATTAATTACTTGAAAAAGTTGTATAAATTTCTCAAGCATTTTCAAGGTATTAGGTTAGTTTTGATTCCATACATATGCATACCCCAATTTAAAGTCCATCTGTCAACTTGAAGTGACTCAGAACTAGCTTGCAAGATTTCATTCGAACAGACAACTACTCAAACAGGATTGGAAACAATCGTTAGCCTTGATTGCGAAATTTGCGACTACTAACGACCCTCGGTTCTCGTGTTCCAGGCCTGACAGCGGCCACCCGAGACCTCCGCGGCTTCCGCCACGTGACAGCGATGGCCGACTATGCGCTGCGCCTGCGCGAACAACTGCAGTACGTCAACGAGCACAGCTTCAACAGCTTCCGTATCAGGATCGGTGAGCAAGAGTTGCGCATCCAACGCCGCAGCACCAAGGCCTGATCTTGACCAGTATCAGCTCCTCTTGGATCGTCAGTAGAAGTAGACCGAAGAAGTCAAAAAGATCCGTACCCTACCTTATTGTCTTCTAGATCTGTTTGACAGTTTCGATTGCGCTATTATATCCTGTTGCTTTATGCAGGAGCACTCTTGATGTCGAGTGGTGTCACAACCTCTCAAACAATTTTGATTTTTGAAGTAAAAGTCGATCCATACTAGATTACTATGATGGGAATTAATAGGCTAATAGTCGAATGGGTGTGATACCATAAAATATTTAGAACAGGTCAATGAAGGGCCTAAAAACTCCAGTTTGAATGATTTCAATGCCAACAATGGGCTACAATTGTGATGGCAAACGGTGCTGAAGCGTCAGATGACGGGATTTATCCTCAAGATGGATGCTATGACTGTCGCTACATGCGTCTCTTTCTCACAAGTCGATGATACAAGAGACTCACTTAGCGCCAGAAAGAGCTAGCAAGTTGCATAGTTTTTAAGAGCTCCTTCTTCAGTCAGTCTGTAATTAAATAGTTTTGTTATCTGCTAGCGAATTCAATGACAAGCGCAGTCTGCGAAGCGATTTCACTAACCCCTTAATTCTTAGTTCCCATCGGCAACTCTTAGCACTTATGTGCAGGCATCAACATCGGACCTGTCGTCGCCGGTGTCATCGGCGCTCGCAAGCCTCAATACGACATCTGGGGCAACGCGGTCAACGTGGCGTCCCGCATGGACTCGACTGGACTCCTCGACCACATCCAGGTTCGCAAATTACAAGAGCGTACCCAGAGGATGATGGGTTCTCAAAGGCTTGGTTACTTCCGTAGTCCAGCCTCACTCGTTATACTTTGTGAGGCGGACAGTTGTACACTAGTCTAGCAGGTGTGATCAAGCTATGAGAGTAAAATCTAAGATTTTTATGGTTTGGTCGCAAGTTGTTTATCACTTTGCATGCTGAGAATCATACTTATGATGATTCTAATTCCTTGCAATGGAGCACAATTACATCATGGTTTTCTTTTTAGTCTAACAAAATTTAAGACTTATCAATTTCCTGATCTAAGGCAAGCCTGTTGGGCTAAATAAACGCTACGATGTTACATATTGTTGCAACCAAAAATCATAAGAGCTAAAAGGGAACGTCTTAAATTTTGATCGATTTATTAATTATCATTCCAACGAAAAGCTTCCCTAAGAAGTCTTAAATCACCTCGTGTCTTCCCGAAGAACTTCAGCAGGATTGCCTGAAAGCCGATACAGGAAATAGGCAAGTTGATCCAAGCTCTTGCGACCTCCAGGTTCACTTTTGTATTAGGTAAGAGCAAATTGCGCCGCAACTAAAACTAGCTTCCTATGGGTACGTTCTATAGAAACTTCAGCGCAGCGATTGGCATCCACTTAAATAGTTCAAAATTATTGTTTTAAGGCTGTGCGATTGTGGTACCACAATAACTTAGAATAGTTTATGGATAGAACTGCTAGCGAGTTGCTGGTGACTTTATTGTTCTGAGGCATCAGCGAACGTTGATCCGTAGGTCACTGAGGAGGTGTATGACATCCTGGCGGCGCGCGGGTACCGGCTGCGCTGCCGGGGCACCGTCGACGTGAAGGGCAAGGGGAACATGGTGACTTTCTTCCTGGACGGGGTCGGAGACACAGCCGCCCCCGGCGCCGCTGACATTTACAACGTGAGTCAAATTTCCAAAGAGTTTCCACTCAAATCCAGAATTATCAATATTTGACAAATGGGTTGTTGACCATTTTACCCCGAATTTGTTTTGTGAAGTGTAAATAACTTTCAGCGACATTATAAACAGCAAGTGGTCTATCGTATCCTTCATTTGGTTCCTTCCTTCTTTGAAAACATACAATTATCTTTTAACAGATCCTGATGTTTGCCAAATGTCAGTCAGTTACTTCGGAATAGTGTCTTTAGAATACTCGAAATTGGTTCAATGTTATCTGAATATATTAAAAAAATAGTATAATAGAAAAAAGAAAGAATGAAAATATTTATTCAGCAAACAGATAAGAAATAAAATGAAGGTACAAAATTACACTATTGATGCTGAAAGGGACCCCACTCAGCATATGCATCTACAAACAGCAACGCTGATTTTCAGTGGGGCCCTGAACTTAAAAACTAAATCTACAACTAAAACTAAAACGAAGAAACCTTAAACCTAAACCTATGGGGTAACGCCACGCTCACTAAGACCGTATGGACATAAATTCCTTTGCCTTACAATGGGGATAAATTAAGAAAAGGAATTTAGAGGTGGTTACCTGACTATCCGCCTAATACACTTGATCAACTGACAGGCAGTTTGCTAAGGGCCAGCGAACTGCCTGGCAACTCGTTCCAAGTAATTATAACTGTTTGCACTACACGTCTCTTGACGAATAACGAAAAGCGTCAATTGCACTTTGCGAACAGTTCTCGTAATTATAGAACGTCGGTTTTTTGGAATAAGCAGCCAAGCAGCTCGCTAAAGGCCGCTCGCGAACCACAGAGAAAATCGAACGTTGACCTTTGCATCTACAATCAGTGGTCAACAACATTTTTATAGTGTTCAATGAATTATGGCATATTAACCAAATAAAATGCAGTTTTTTTCGATATTATTGTAGAAATATTAATGTATATAATAAAGAAATCTAAATAATATCAATTACGTTTAAAAAAGGTATTTTACTTGTTTCCATTGCATTTTATTTTTCTCATTGCCATTATAACTAATTAAGGTACCTATATATAGGGTGAAGAACCAAACGCCATATGATCATGGGACCAATAACATTGCAAGCAAAATAACGTGCGTAAGATCCCGCCCGTAAATTCCCGTACGTAAGGTTTACAATCTCTGCCGCTGGCGATCAAGGTAACTGTGCGAGCGTGAGAGCACTATTACTGTGCGCGTTCGACAGAGACAAATAGAATTTTCTCTGTGGTTCGCGACCGGCCTTTAGGCCTTTAGCATGCCAATGCCAACGCCTTTTGCGGGTGGTAGGACCTCATGCAAGGTCCGTCCGGATCGCTACCACCATCTTGCTCGCTAATCCTGCCGCTAAGCAGCAATGCTTGCATTGTTGTGTTCCGGCGTGGAGAGTAAGACAGCCGGTGTAATTACTGGCACAAGAGGTGTTCCATCTTAGCCCTCTGGGTTGGCAACGCATCTGCACTCTCTTTGTTGTTGCAGGTGTCTATAGGCGGTGGTGATCACTTACCATCAGGTGACCCACTTGCTTGTTTTCCTTCCTATGTTGTATAAAAAAACTAACTGCCTGACTGACTTTGACTTTGATTATCCCCAGAACCCGACGCCGTCGACTTCGAACGAGGGCTGTGACGCGGAACCGGGAGGCTCGCGGCCGGACCACCGCCCGCTCGAGACCCTCTCGGAGGACCACAGGGGGGAGGAGGGGTCTTCGCCACGCGCCTCAATCCCCACAGGTACTGCTTTTTAGCAAGCAACTCAAGGCCGGACCGTGAGTTCATATACTACTTATCTTTTCGCATTATCGTCAATTTTTGACCTTGACTTGACTTAGCTGGGGGCCCCTTGAATCCTCGGGGCCCTGGGCTGAAGCCCAAAAAGCCATATAATAGATCCGGCCCTGAATCAACTCATTCATATGAGAGTAGTAGGTATAGTCGACCAAGTAATTGCTTGACCACTTTTGAACCTTACCTCTTTGTAATACTGTCGAAAAGTGGTCAAGCAATTTCTTGGTCGACTATACGTATGAGGTAGGTCGCATAAGAGAAAGATCTCTCCAGGCGGGTGTTATGCCTGGGGACCGAACGGGAAGTCCAAAGGATGAAAGTTGGAAGTGGATATATGCGTCCGTGTTACGAAACTTCGATAGCGTGAAGTAGCGCATGCCAGTTGGTTTCCTATACTCAACACTAGATGGCGCTAGAGTCGCTACAAGAGAACGAATGATTGTGCTAAATGCCAAAGTGACCACAGGTACTTATTAAAGCTTCGGAACTCCGGTGTTTTATAAACATCAAAAAAAAGGCAATGGTACTGAGGCCTGCCAACCACAAAGGTCTCAATAAAGGTGGTTCGACATCCATTAACTCCGCTTTGGTTGGTTACATACGACGTCTAATCTAATCTTATGGTTATGAAAGAAAATCGGTTGACTACAATGTGGAAGGATGATGATTTAAGAGGAGTGTAAACCCAACGCACTCCATACAAACGGCGATAACGTTTTCCACCCTCTAAACCTTTAACCTATAGCCATAATTTTTTTGCATGTTGTCAGTATGCCCTAAAACTAGGTTTGTATGTTATGATTTTTTGAATATTCTTAATAGTTTCGTAAATATTGACGCTTTTTTGTTTTGTATGAAACTAGTAAAATGCAGATATTGTCAAATCTATGCAGAATATTGAAAAAATAATGTCAACATACCAAAAAATCATTGCCATAGGTTAAGGTTCAGAGGGAGGAAGCCGTTATCGCCCTTTGTATGGGGAGCGTTTTTTGGGGCTGTGGTTCACATGCACTATTCCGTCAAACGTAATAATTTTGTGTGAAAATCGCGAAAGTTTAAAACAATTGATGCTTCGTGTGACAGACAAGACGGTTGGGTCCCCGACGCGGCCTGTTTCAGGCGAGCTAGCGGGCGCGGTGCGCGCGCGCGTGCTGCGCAAGCTGGAGCGCCCGGCCTCGCTCGCCGAGTGCCCGCTGCCCGCCGTCCTGTACGCACTGCATGCCAGGTGAAAAGTGAACTCGCATTTTGTGCCAATAAATACTGCCTGCCAATAATGTGTCACAAAAAAAACAGACTGTCAATGTTTTTTTTGTGAATGCATAGCAAAAGTTCTTTTCTATTTTTTCCATTTCTGATACCCTCATTTAACTTGGTCTCTTAGAACTTTTTGATCCTTATCGAGAGCGGGGTCGATTAAGCTAATAAAAATATTTTTCTAAAATCACCGTTCCTCGCTGATTGTACGTTTTTTTCCAAACCTTTAAATTCAGATAGCAATACCTCAAAAATAAGGGATAGTCTCCTAAGACCATATTTCCGTGGCTTCAACCCTTAAGGTAGCTGCCCTTACGGACCCATCTCAAATTTCCATCCTGTATTTTTAGAATATTCTAGTAACTGAAGAAATACTCATAAATTCCACAGGGCAATGTCAACGGACTTCGCGCTGTCGGGTCGCACCGCCGCGCTCACCGCCACGCGGAGCAGTGACGACATCGAGGCGCTGCTGCGCCCGCGCCGCTCGCACAGCTCAGCAGGCTCGCTGCGGGGCAAACCCGTCCACATCATCGCGAACCCGATGACGCAGGAGAACGTCGTGCTCACAGTGGCTGAGACCCACAACTAAAGAAAAGTGACCGACGAATCGCATGGAAGATTGGTACTCGAATAAAGAGACCTTGACGGGTTCAAGAAAGAGGTTGCACTGACATGTGTTCGAGAAGTTGCAGTGACTTTATCGGGACAGGGATCGGATCTGAAGATGACACTAGAAACTGAAGAAGGAAATTGACACTGACACGAAGTAGACATTCATCCGGGTTTTGCCACGTTGCCGCGCTTTGTTGCTATGTACATTCTTTCAGCCAGTCCATTTGGAATGGGATATACTGGGCTAACGACGCGGCATACTGTGCTGAATCTCCCGGTGTAAAGACAAACGCATGCGTCCTGTTTTAACGCATAGCCACGTCTCTCATGTATTGATGTATATCACCACTGGATTTGACTTTGCCTGGAAACGCTGCTCTTTGTAAATGAAACGTTGAAGCAACATTCAAGATTTTAATCCTTCTTTAGCTGTGAACTTGGTTTGACGAAGATTGTATTGATACCACCATCTTGCTTGATACTGCTAAAGTTAACTACATTTTACACTAAACACAAATCAGAAATTCGATATAAAAATGCAAACGATGACAGAGCGAGAAGTGTGTTTAACAATGCTTTCTTTCTATCTTATTCTAGGGTCGGTGGTTCCATTTTTATATCAGATTTTGAAGTCTTAGCTTTGAAGTTAGTCATAGACTGTATTCAATGCAATCTTTTCAAGATTTTAAGTTGCAGATAAGGGGTTTTACCTTTGAGGAATTTATTACTTAGCTGTCCAAGATAAGCTTCCAGAAATAACGCTAATATGTCGGCTTTTGATGACATTGGTTCGAGATTCAAAGTGTTCTCGCTGAATAATGAACATAATTTTTTTGCCATCAACAGTGGCCCTTACGGAACCGCCTAAGTCTATTTTATCCCTCCGTTTGACCATAAGTATCATAAGAAAACGAAGAGAGAGATAAACTTGAGCGGACGTATTAGTGTATGATCAATAAAATCCCACAGCGAGAACTAATGAACTTGTTTCCAAATCATCAAACTTTGGCAATAAATCTTGGATCTTGGCTATGTAATAGATTCTAAAATTCTAACTCACCGAAATGCAACATTTATGCATCTACATTTTACCTTTTCTTGAGCAGTGTAGAATTGGCTAATTACTTACCCTAGAGAAATCGACTCTCAAGTAGGTACTGCCCCAATAAAAACTCACTTGAGAGCGTACTAACATGAGAGCGGATATCCCAGATTTGATTCGTTGAAAACGAGGTGATTTTATGCGGGCGCGCAATGCGACGTCGCTGTAGACTAGCTTTTCTAATTCTGATATTACGTGAAGACTGCCATCCTATAGGAATGCTGAATCTAAAACATAGAACGCACTGTTACCAGTTAGGGAATGGGCAGACGGATCCTAAAATCCAAGTTATTGTGCAGCAAAAAGGCAATGAGAGGACCTTCTGCTCATTTTACACCTGTACCCGGGTTTTCTAGTCACTAAAAAACAGAAAAGGTTCTCTTTTTGCGTCTCTTTCGGATCGGGTTACTTCGAAAGAGACGCACACTGAGACTTACGTCGTCGAGAGCGCGAGCGCCATTTTAAAAAGTGACTCAGTGTCCACTTTGGCGGATACATATTGTGGCGGTTTTGGAGATGGTTTAACTTGGAGATGTAAGCAGCTTGCGCTACTGATGTGTTCAATTTTGCGTCAGCAGTGATGTCTGGACTATTCTTGGTGCGAGGATGGCAGTCGGTTTGATAGTGAAGATGATGAAGATTGGTTGTGAACGAGAGTGAATGCGCAGGTCTATTTTACTGGAGGCGAAATAGTTTTTAGACAAGTATAGACTTGGAGGCTCTGAGATGGGATCGGCATGGGCGTCGCACGGAGACGTACTGTGTCCTAATTATCAGTTTACTTTCATCATTTGTACCAGGAAGTATGAAGGCCCTTTTCCACTGAAGGTTTGAATGTTTCTTGTGAGGTAGACTTGCGCCGCGCCATTTCTGTCAATTTGAAATATGATGGAGCTCTAGGTTAAAACGTAGCTTTAAGGTTGGTTGTACATATTTAAGTACCTGTGAGGCGGCGTTTGTTTTGGTAACAGTGGGCCACAAGCTACTTTACATATTAAATGTAGGTTACGATTCAAGAAGTTTGGACTGTGTTACTGGATTCCTATCGGATCGTCACCTTTTTCATTTGTTTCAAACTGTTTTGATTTGCTTTCGGTTTGTGAATGAACCGTCAAAGACTTAAATAGGTAGGCACCTATTAAGATTCTCGAATACATAATCGCCTTATCGCCGAATAAATTCTTAGTGCCATTTCTTACGTAGTCCAAAGTGTTTAGTTTTAACTTGGCCGCATGATACTTTCACTTTTTAGATGGCTAAGGACCCTTAGGCCATCCATCGAAGTGTAATGTTCCAAGTTGCTTTAGAGTACAGTCAACCAGTTTGATACATAGGCTACCGTAGAACCTTTTCACATTGAATGTCATAACGACTTCTCAATAAATGTCACGATATCCCACCGATGACACGCAGCGACAACGTTCGACATTGGCCTTTGAATTGGAATTGGTTGACTTACAATGTTTGCATGGCAATGTTGATAAAGGTGACGATTTCATACTCCAAGGGAACTGAATTAGATAGTCGCGATGTCTCAACCATTTTCATTGATGTGATAGATGTAGCCATTTCTATATAATCGCTATATACAAGAACGGTGTCTGTTTAGCCCAACAGTTTCTAGTTCGGCGCGACAAGCAAATAACTCCTTACTGTGAGATTAATTGGGGCAAAATACTTTTTGATGCCCATAAAAACGTCCGTTGTACATTTTAACGCATATTTTTTACTTATTCTGATATTCTTAAAAGAACATTTTATCTTTAAATTAAGAATGGCATACGCATACCCGAATGATGACTGTTATAGAAATATTTGGGGTCAGAATAGGTCCCAGATGAGACTTTTCTGTAATAAAAAACCCAGGATGGTGGGAAAATTCATAATAAAAATTGAGTAGGTTGAGAACTAACGTAATAAACTAGGAAAATATTTCGAGACATCTACAATTTTATAAAAGTGTTTATACATTTTCATCTTTATTTTTAGGCACTAGAAAGAATTTTGGCCCATTTTGAATTTCGAGTGTTTGACAGTAGCCAGCCGCGCCAATCAGTGTCGGCTGAAATAACACTCGCTTATTTGATTGGCCCGCGGCTGGGAATGTCAAGCGGTCGAAAGTCAAAAATAGAACCGCTGTGGCCCTAACATGACTGGCCAAGTTTAGTTTATCTCTATCTGCGTCCCTTTCTTATGACACTAGTTCTTAGACAATTTAGCCTAGGGACCTCGCAAGCGACCGCATTCCCCTCTGCCAATGCATATGACCAAATCCTTGAGTAAAATCATATCTGTGTATAAAAACCAGCTCGCCGCGATATCGTGTGTCATTTTGCTTTAGTCCGTATCGCAAAAGCGATCTCTGCATAAATGGTTAATCGTGCTGTATTTACCTTCAAACGGCTATCAAAAACTTCAAATTTCACTAAAGACGGATTTTTTTATCACACGTAAGTAATTTTCTTCACAATTTATTTATAATTTTCAACACCAAAAGCATTTTAAATGAATAAGCTTTTTAACAGACAACGTAAACATTTCAAAATTTGACATCATGGCATTCGTGGCAGTGTTGCCGACAGCATGTTGTGATTTTATTCGGATATCTCATCTGAAGACTTCCGATACTGTTTACAGTTTTCGGATTTTTCCTTTTGAGGTAAGGAACTCTGAAAATATAGTAATACTCGAAGTCCAGGACTATAAAGTGTAATTCCTGGACACGGGACAAGACACGTAATTCTAGGACAATCCCGAATTTCCCAGCCATCTGGCAACACTAGACCCGTCTCCCCCCGCTAAAATTGGCAGAAAAAATTGTTAGGTGATAATACGGCTTGGCATCTCAATTGGTTAAATACTCAAAGCACTAGTTAGACAGAGACACAGGGAGGGGTTAAACTAAACCTGGGCTGTCATGTTATAGGGCCGCTGGGCTGGGTTGCTTTTGTTTTGTAAAGACATCATTGTTGAAAAAGTCAAGACGTCGACCGCCTTATAAGAAGTTTAGATCGAAACTATAGGCTAGATCCAATGATATTATAGTGCATGGATGTACAGTGTCGTACCAAATGACAGCAGAAAAACGGCCCGACATGAGAATACAGGTAGACGCCAATGTTACAAACGCAAATTATTACTTTACCATTTATAGTCATTGGATTTACAATTTTACGTCTAACTGCATAAAATAATAATTTATTAAGTTTCGTTGCAAATAGGTTTTTTTTACAAAATAGTAGTATTGACCTAAGCCTAGTCAAACTAAGGACCCATATAATTCAGACTGCGGAGTACCTGCAATCCACAACATGAAGATTGCTAGAATATGTAGCAAATTAGCGTGGATCGAATTCTATATGCATGCGTTACTGCTGAAGCTACCAACTTTTTGGGAGAAACCATAGTTGTTTAAACTTGGCAATAGATGGAGACGCAATCTGAGCTTGGAATCATTGTGTGGAGATTCATTCTAAGTTACCTAATTTGTTTTTTCTGAGGTGGGGTTTTGATTTAAAACATCAAATAATCGCAGATGCCCGTTAATACGCGCTGCGGGTGGTAGGGCCTTGTGCAAGGTCCGTTCGGATCGCTACCACCACCTTGCTCGCTAATCCTGCCGCGAAGCAGCAATGCTTGCACTGTTGTGTTCCGGCGTGGAGAGCAAGACAGCCGGTGTAATTACTGGCACAAGAGGTCATCCATCTTAGCCCTCTGGGTTAGCAACGCATCTGCAATCTTTTTGGTGTTGCGGGTGTCTATAGGCGGTGGTAATCACTTACCATCAGGTGACCCACTTGCTTGTTTGCCTTCCTATTTCATTTTTAAAAAAAACGCTCCGAAACTTAAACAATGGTATTGAAAAACTGTTGGAAAGGTGGACTTTGCATCAAGACGCAGCCTAAACGCTTCGGGTATAGAGCTTATTACAGAGATGTCGCCACTGTCGTATTATACACTGTCACTGTTTTACTTTCATACCTACGGCACTTAAAATAGAAGCCCGATTGGCTATATTCGAATTCTCACATAAAATATTTCAAAACTCTATTTTTACACATTTATTCAGTGTT
Organism: Ditula angustiorana; assembly: GCA_963691745.1. NCBI lineage: Eukaryota > Metazoa > Arthropoda > Insecta > Lepidoptera > Tortricidae > Ditula > Ditula angustiorana. Next base: position 329,855 of record OY829472.1, on the reverse strand, counting down.
AACTTATTTATTTTTCTCACTCAGCTGTTTCTTGCATTGCCTCAGTGCCGCCATCTCTCGGCAAAATGTCGCGACCGAACTGGAAACTTAATCAAACATTATATTTAAAATATCGAGCTTACTTAATTAAGTTAATGAAAGAAAATAAATATATAAAATTTGGCTACACTTTGATTCAACGTTTTCATTAACGATTATAAAATTGTTCTGAGACGGTAAGTAATTGCAACAATCTCAATTTTAGTGTAAGAATCTAAATACTTAATTGTTGTTATTTTAAGCTGTTTAGTACATGATATTACTTGATGAGTACAAGGTTTACTGAGTTGATGTTTTTATAAACGGCCAGCGCGTGCAATCCTATACGAATTGTAATAATGGGGGGCACAACACTGAGGTTAGCGGTTAGAGCAACTAGATGGCGCTACCAGTGCACAAAGAAACTGTTCTGTTTTACCGACAGCAACGTTTCTTAATAGAAAAAGTGCCGTTTTTTGTTCCTCATAATTACGTTGTTATCATCGAATAGCTTGTTTTTCATGATGTTAATACTAATAAATGTTATAAATTATTTAATGTGTTAAATTGGGTTCGTATGAAACAAAATGTTAGCGTTAAGTATTTATAATTTTAACGCTTAAGTTAGTTAAGTTAAGCGCTGTGAAGGTTTAATTTCAGTTTTAAATTTGTTCCGTTACAATTTAACATAAAAAAAATTAACCACGGACAATGAGTTTGAGTTAACCTTTTCTTACGGGTATTTTTTTAAACCAAAATGTAGCCAAATAGATTAGTCATTAAGGCAAGATAGCTATTCAGAAAACGTATACGACGTATTATTTTAATGTTAACTGTGCATATGTGTTCGCACCAATAGTTACAAAAAGCACAAATTTAGTAATGTTTAGAGTTTTATAAAACAGTTCTTTTCATAACTCTGTTTTTTTCGCACCCAAAACTTTCGTTAGGCTGGCAACACTAATTTGAGTTTGCGTTATAATGCTGGGTGGACACCTGCGATTAATTCTGCTGTTAATTTAAAAAAAAAGTTTGTTTATGTTCGATTCTTAAATTGAGCATTGGTGCGTTGCAATTCGGTAAATTAAAAAAAAACATTCCGATTGACTTTTTGGTGCTATTCTACAGTACCCTAAGCTATTTATAAATATTAGACTTTTACTAGTGAAGTGATTGTTTGTAATGTAAAATGATCGGAACTGTTTATTTCTTATTCCCTCTATAATTAAGCATCATACGCAATGAGTGTAACGAAGCAGGGGGCCTAGCACGCTAGCTTTTATCGATGACAAATCATTTAACCCGTTCTAACCAGTGGGCGTACTGGGCGTGTGCGAGAGGGGCCAAAGCGTTTATGTGCGCGGTAAACGCTAGCGTGCTACTATAGCAGGTGACAGCTAGATAGTACATGCCAGTGCAGAGGCAATTATAAATTTTCCATAGTTTAAAAAAAATGTGAAGTCGTACCAATGCTCCTTTTTAACACATCCAGCTACATTTCTGCCGTTTGTTTCGCCAAAACCTTCAAATAAAACAAATCACGACCAAATTATCTGGGTCCAAAGGTTTTTGAAATTTACGATCAAAATCCAAGCTTTTTCTCGCTTTGAATTAAACTTTAGGAAGGCAGCTGTTCGGCTCGATACATTTTCTACCTAAATAGGTTAATGTAAATAATTTTCATGCGATATTTATTATAAACGAATCATAATTGTTAGGTAACTAAACAGTTAATCATATAGGTGCATGCAGGAGATTGTTGTCAAGTAGTTTGTTTAAGGCACTTACAGAATTGTAATGGACGCTTCTTGTTCGGGCTGAGGTGCAGAATGACGATAACCGATATCTTTTATAATCGAATACTTTATTTATATTTAAATGCCACACTTATTTGCCGTAAATATTTGCACTGTATTCGACTTAGAAGTATTGTGATTGAAACTTACGTATTATGAAATACTTAAGCTAAAATTTGTGTAAACTAAACCGAATTCGAAAGTCAGCGGCCTTATTCTGAGGACACGTCGTTATTCCTGGTGCAACTACGGTTTGATAGTACTGAAAACATAATCTTTCTGTACTGTCAAATCGTAGTTCCAACTGCGATAATGACGTATGATATGAATATGACTCCACGTTTAATGTGTCCGTTTGTTTAACTAATATCGTAAGAAAGGGACTCATAGAGACAAAGAAAGCTAGCGCACGTCATGGCCACAGGTGGGTCCTTTAAAAAATGGAAATAATTCACAATATGCATTAATGGATGTTAATTCTTTATTGCACAAAAACATAAATTACAAAAAGTGATTCAGTTATGTACAAAGGCGCAGTTGTTAGTAAACCTTTGGGTGTGTGAAAGGAGTGTCATAATAGGGACAGTATCATTATGATGCTACGTTTTTATCCAAATATCCTTCATTATCAAGACTCAATCATTATAGAATTGTGCCAACAAACGTGTCACCGTCATCGGTCGTCGTCGGGATGCACTCAGCCCTCAAGTTATCATTTAACTGTGATGTTGTATTAAAACGAAATTATTTTAAGTCATTTAAGGTTTAGCCAGTATTTGGATTTGTAATTGTTGCTGTTGTTAGTGATATGATTGATTTTAGCAGCATAAGTATTCATTTTGTCTATTAGTAGTTGCACGAGTCTATCATGAGAAATAAATGCTGACAAAGTGTTACATCATACTCTTTTTAATCGACCACCATAGGCAAGTACACAGGGACCCGTGGTCCGTAGAGCCCCCCTAGTTCCTGTCAGATCACCAACCTACTCATTTTGTCATGAGTAGATTGATGCCCTATGACTAGGGTCCCGGTAGGTCCTATTATGGTAAGGTTGGCCCCCTTTTCGCCAAGTGCCCCAGTTTATCCTAAAGTGCCTAGGGCCTCTATTAGGTTGAACAGCCCTTACGATACTGAAAACATCACAGAAGCCCGGTGCTGCGAAAATAGTTTAAACTGATACTTTTAACCGTTTACCGTCCTCTTAACGCTTTTTCCTGTTTCTACGCCAAGAACAAAATTAGGGGTAAGCTTTCAAGCATGATGCATGATTAGGCAGGTCAAATGCCGTACGCACAGAAACTTCTCTTTACGACCGCAATTATACGAATGCCAACTTTATTTACACGCTTAAAAAGTTCGTATTACTCTGTACACCACACGCCAGGCGGCGCGAGTCAAAAGGAACGCGCCGCCCGCGCCTCCTTCCCCCCGCTACTCCCGGCGACACGCTAGGGTTGCGGGGCATTCGTTTTCAATTACACTGACACGGAGGGGGCGAGCTGCTTGCTTGCTGCTACTGCTATTTGGTTTTTTTTAGAAAAAATAACCGGGTTTCCATTCACTACTACCTTCTTAATCTTTCCTTAACTTCTGTCTCTCTAGCAGTGGCCCTAACATGTCCGGCCAAGTTTAGTTTATCTGTTACTTTCCAGCAATTATTTCTTAAGGTTGACTCGTGTCCCGTACATTTCTATTTACATTCAAGAATCCTATTTACAAAAAAAATGTGATTAAAGATATTTCGGTCCATTCTAGGCCAGGTCCTGTTTATTTCTTAAAATATATAATAAAAAGTATTTTTCGACCTGTATATGAATAATTATAGACATGTCTTGTGCCAATCCTACAGTATTCAACAGTATTATTATGCAATTTTGTTTGAAGCGGTAATTAATATTTGTGGCGAGGTATCGGATTTTAAATTTTGTCTTAAAAATAACCAAAAACCAACTTTATAAAAATTAAGTGTTAGAGCCGTCAAGTGACATGTAGCAAAGGCTAGTGTAAAATCAATTCGCTATCTTAATAAGAGTCTTTTAAAAAAGAAAGGAAGACAACCCGCGCGAAATTTCAACGGCTACGGTGCGAAATGATTAGAACGCTATGCATTATAGCAAAATGGCCGCTGCACGCGCTATTAACACTAGTTTTATAAAAACTGCAACTCGCCACAAGTATGAAGCATGCTCACTCGTTATTCCACACGTTTAACGTGTCAGGCTATAAAGCGATTATATTTATGGTTTAAAATTAACCAATTTAAATATGGCTCAGTCAGTTGCAAAATGTTCAGTCAAAATAACGCTCTGTTCGCCATCTAGAGTACGTGCGAGCGTTACATAGAAGATGCTGTTAAGAATGATAAATATTAGTTCATTATGATTATGGACTGTTAGTACAATTTCACTGTAACAATGCCCATAACGCACAGTCAGTACCCGAAATGATGTATAACGTTTGACAGCGGCGCCACTGTCTATGCGGAAGTGACAGGCAAGCGTAGAAGTAAAATCCAAAATTAGTGTAAGGTCTTGTTTAATCGCTTTATGCTGGGGCCACACTTGCGCCTGTAAGTTAATGCGTGGCATGCATTTGTTGTCGATTACGAATTCATTCGTAACCAACTAACTAAATATTTTTTTACGAACATGGTGTTAATGGGTTCAGGATGTATAAAAATAGAGATTCGGATCATGCATAGAAGACAATTTTTAAAGCAATTAATGCCGTGGTTATGTATCTTCAGTATTAATAAGAAATTAGAGTAAGGCAGCTCCACAAGTGCGATAGTTAACTGCTTTAGAATTGCTGAATTTACCTATGGATGTCATCACCAGTACAAAATGGCTACTAAGGAAGCTGGAGCAATTTTTTTATTAAAATGCATTAGAAATACGTTTCAGACGGTGTCATACATAAAAAAAAGTATGCAGGTCGACTTGAGAACCTCTTCCGTTTTTTTAATGTTTGGCGACAGTCGCTCTAGGGCAATGATATTGTAATACATGAATGTACAGTGTCATACTAAATGACAGCAGAAAAAACGGACCGACATGAGAATACAGGTTGACGCCAATGTTACAAATGCAAATTATTAGTTCATCATTTATAGTCAATAACTTCATAAAATAATAATTTATTAAGTTTCGTTGCAAATAGGTTTTTTAGATGGTTTTTTTACAAAATAATAGTATTGACAGCAGTGCCGTCGGTCCGACAGACTGACAGCGCGAGTGATTGTCGATTTTTTGTACTTTTGATGCGGCCATATTTTATACGCTGACTAGAAGTTCATTACTTATAGGTGCTGCGGGGCCCCAGTATAAACTTGACCAAACGAACGCTTGTGCAATGATGTGATGGTCTGTGGCCCGTTTCACTAAGCTACAAGTTACAATTTTACAAGTCTAAACCGGCAACATTGATCAATAATGACCAATGGCAATGGGCATAATGACCAATGTTGCTGGTTTAGACTTGTAAAGTTGTAAGTTGTAGCTTCGTGAAACCGGCCACTATAGTGTAATTATGTAATTGACTGAACTTTCCCTAACTAATATAATTTACGATTGATATTTAAGGATATTTCAAGGGAATTGATTAAAATATTATTATGGCCTAACGTGCAATTATTTTGATAATGTTTATCTGATCTTGGTGTAGACTTGTATCAAGTAGCTCGCTTTGCGCTCCGGTGTTGTTCATCGTTGGTTTATCTGTATATACTGAGCTATTTTCAGTCTTTTTTGTTGGATTTGAAATAACAGGTTAAAAACATCTCTAAAAGCACTTACCAGAGGTGCGATTTTTGAATCTCACCGGGTGACTAAAGCTCGCCAAAATGGCCGTTTTTCACAGAGATTCGGCCATTTTGCTGAGCTTTAGTCACCTGGTGAGATTCAAAAATTGCATTTGAATCTCACCGGGTAGCTAAAGCTCACCAAAATAGCCTTTTTCATAGAGATTCGGCCATTTTGGTGAGCTCTAGTCAACTGGTGAGATTCAAAAATTGCACCCCAGTAGAAATGAATAGCACAATTTACTTAGTCTCAAAATTATTCACGCACAAACTGTACAAAAATACGCTTATGGTTTATAAAAGGCAAGAGAAAAACATTGCAGGTTTGTTTGTTTATGTAAATTATAAATAAAACTCTGTGCCTTTAGCTTTCAGGGAACAATATTAATTTAAAGGGATCCTTGTACAGCCAGCAACAGGTATACCGACACAGTTAAAGTCTAAAAAAATTATACGCAACCCTATTGTCAAGAGTTTAACCCCCTTATTCATAAAAAAAATAACGATCTTTTTAAGCTAACAAATGTTTTGTCCCTTTCATTTGAGGGTAAACGTCACAATGACAGATAAAGACATAAAATATAATTAACAGATGCAGGCGTACGCCATTCGTTCAAGTAGCGAACGATCATACTATTAGATCCGGATGATGCCTCGTACAGAGGCGAAACGCGCGTCGATCGTGTAGTTTTAGTGTTTAATGGTGGTGGTGTGTAGTTGAGTCTGTGTGACATATGTTGTTTCGTGTGGAAGCGGAGGAGGGTGGATTTTTGCATACACGTGCGTCGCACAGACGCAGCTATTTTGGCACGAGCACTGGTTTCGCGGAGTAGCAAGGTGATTTGTTCCAGTTTGTTTACATAAAATATGTTAAGTAACAAACGGTGACGCAGCGCTTATGAATAAGGGAGTTGGAGTTTAAGATCTTGATTGACTATTTCGTGTCTTTAGTTACTTTTGCTGACTGTACCAGTGAGACAAGCTCAACCCTGAACCACGGGACTGGTCAGCGAGTTCACTTGATACTTGAAGTACTTAAAACAACTTTGATCTTTTCTAATTAACAGTGCACTATTGAATTAGCCTGTAATTATTTCTTAAGCTATTTTCACATTCCAAAGGGCACTAAACCGAGAAGCGGGAAGATGATTGAGAATATTTTATTTTATTTTATTTATTTAATATGGAGAACCAACTTTATACAAAACTTACAAATCAACGGTAAATACAATAAGCTAATTACAGGAACTCGCCGATAGCAGCATTCCAAAACCATTTTAAAATGCATTTTCATGCAGTATTTTTAATTTTTAACTAAATTCACCGAGAATCTTTTACAGAAATAAATAAATTGCTGATATTTTAATGTAAATGTGCCATTTACGAGTAAGCCAGACAAAACAACCTATTTGATTATAAAAAAAACTGGTATCTGCCTCAAACCCTTGTATTCAGAAATCATTGCTCAAACTAAAACAAAAACAGACGGACACACTTTGGGCACGGAACCCTAAAAATTTAATAGGTATTAAAGAGATACAACACTAATATTCGACCAATCCTTATGGCCTAGTAAAAGTTTTTTTTGAACAAATCTGCTTAATTTTATAGTTTTCTAAAAAGGGGTGCAGGGGTGCAATTTTGGAATCTCACCAGGTGACTAGAGCTCACCAAAATGGCCGAATCTCTATGAAAAATGGCTATTTTGGTGAGCTTTAGTTTCCCGGTGAGATTCAAATGCAATATTTGAATCTCACCGGGTGACTAAATCTCACCAAAATGGCCGCATCTCTGTGAAAAACGGCCATTTTGGCGAGCTTTAGTCACCCGGTGAGATTCAAAAATCGCTCTCCAGAATGAAAAAGATGGACAGTTATTAGATTTGAGGATATAAAACAAAGGAAGAACCAACTGAAAAGTTTTTTTTTAATAACATATTTACAAGAAGCGATATCATCACTACAAGTATTGAACTGAAAATTCGATCCTTTTTTCAATCACACGTCCCGATTCTCGGAAGTTTGTTTTAGAAACGTTACTTTAAATGCACAATAAATTGAAGAATTTAAATGGCATTCCTACGACAATGGAATAAAATTTCATTGAGCTTGTATTATTAATTATATTATTAACAATTATTAATGTTATACGATTTGATAGTTAGTTGTGGCACGACAAACTTATATTTTGCGGGTGACGGAGTCGCGGTCTTCACCGATTATCTATATAATATAATAAAGCTTATTTATAGTTTATATAAGTTGAATTTGTTTCGACTTCGGTCACCCGTATAGATAAGTTTAGTGCCAAATGTACCACGCCTTCGTCTATTATATAAACCTCTGTCTGAATAATAAATGGTGTTACGTGTAATACTTCATTATTTTATTCCATTTCAATTGGTTCATCCTTCCCCCTTCCCCCTTCCTATTTTGACTCTTTTCATTTTAGGTTGAAGAATATTCTGGGAAAGTAAAACTGATCGCCTCAAATTTTGTCAACGAACTGTGCATTCAAATACTTGTTTAAACCATACAATCATCAATATTGGTTCAGTAGTTTTTTTTTATAAAATAGAAAGGTAAACGAGCACGTGGGTCACTTGATGGTAAGTGAACACCACCGCCTATAGTCGCCCGCAACACTAAGAGATTGCAAAAGCGTTGCCAACGCAGAGGGCTAAGATGGAAAACCTCTGTGCCGGTTATTGCACCAGCTGTCTTGCTCTCCACGCCGGAAGACAACAGTGCAACCAATGCTGCTTCAAGGCAGGATTAGTGAGTAAGATAGTGGTAGCGATCCGGACGGATCCTTGCACAATGTCCTACCACCCGCAAAATTCAAGCTTCAAAAAACAAAAGTAGCGTTTGTAATTATTTACTAATACTGATGGCATTGAAACTAATTATATATAAACAGTTGCATTACAAACACAATCGGTTTTAGTTCAGCCATAATTCTGTAAAAAAAATATGTAAAAATAGCCGATTTGGACCGATTATTTTCACATGTGTGGCGCCATCTTAAGTCAATACTGACCTTGCATTATAATATCGTTGTATATCCCTAACCAGCTTGACAATGCTATATAATTTTAACAAAAACAAATAACATCTATCAATTTTTCCAGCATTTTTCAATAATAACATTTCTAAATGCTATCCAAGTCTGTATCAAAATGCATAATTATTAACCTGCCACACTAAGATCAGTCACCTTCAAACCGCCTACACAACAACAACCAATTCTAAAGAAGCACAGCAACACTGATTGCTCCTTGCGTGCAGTTCAAGTCAGTCAGTTCACTCACTTCCACCGAGATTTTTACAATTCAGTCGTCTTAGATTTTTCTAATTTATTTAAACATCCAATAATTAAGTCTAAATTGTAATTTAGTGCGTTAAATTAATAATAATGGAGTGGATGATACCGGTAAACGATATGCTCAAAGACGACATTACCAAACTAAATTATACCCTAATACCTCCGGGATGCCACGGGGATGTTAGGAGCGTGAGGTGAGTTGATTTTTGACTTAAATTTATCTCTACTTGGTTCCAAATACGGATTAAATCGACCTTCGTAGTACGTAGGCCGTGATTACTAAGGCACGCCTTTCGGCTGTCAAGGTCCACTGCTTGCAGAGGCGTCCTCGATTTAATCAAATTCTCGTTCTTTTCTCCTTTATTTGGAATAGAATGATTGTGACATCCTTTGCCTGGCGTTCTACGACTAGCAACACACATTTAAAGACGTTTTATGGAGTTTTTCATTAATGATTAGTCATGTTTTACTCTCAGAAATGTCTAGGTCATTTCATCAGCTAAACTCATGTACTTTGTTGGCCCTTGAAATAATGTTTCGAAAACGTTCGATTAGAAGTCAAGATGTTTTTAACAATTGACATTCAAAGCCTTTAATTAAATTAGATATAGATAGTACAGATTGGCTGAAACAAATGAATAATTAGTTGGATTTAAGGGTTAATTGTTTAAAAAAAACCTTCACATAGAAGTCCCTTAAAGTACTATAGCAAGTCTGTAGAAACAGTTAAATCTATTGTCTATCTTATTGATTTAATTCATTACCTTTTTTTTTGTTTTTTGTGTATGCTGCATGATAAAGAATATTTATTGTTGTTTTTGTAGTTGTCTGTTGTTTATCTAGACTAAATTGACATTTCATCTCATACATTTTTAGACATCTCGCATATGCATTATGTGTCAAACTCAAACTCATTATACGCTCAAACAGTTGAATTTATGTCATAATATCCTAGTGATGACACACTGTAACGACATTCTACAGTCAAGTGGAATTTAGATATATTTTTTTATACAACATAGAAGGCAAACGAGCAAGTAGGTCACCTGATGGTAAGTGATCACCACCACACATAAACACCTGCTACAGCAAGGAGATGGCAGGTGCGTTGCCAACCCAGAGGGCTAAGATGGAATAACTCTTGTGCCAGTAATTGCACTAGCTATTTTGCTCTCCACACCGGCACACAACAGCACAAGCACTGCTGCTTAGCGGCAGGATTAGCGTGCAAAATGGTGGGAGCGATCCGGACGAATCTTACACAAGGTGCTACCCCCCACAAAATTAGTTGACTGTACTCACTATTATATAATATTTGAATGCTCGGGGCAGATGCGGCACTTGGAGCTTTACTTGCGCTTGACTTTCGACTCGCGTGGCAGGCTCCAGCCTGACAAAAAGCCTAATAAAAGCTGGACAGGCCAGCCAAAAGAACATTTGGCTGGACACATCCGTAGAAATCAAAGCATGTCCAATAAAGCAGGACACCTGGCGACCCTGTCTACGATCAGTCACTCTGACTATGATTAAGGACTGTGTAGTTGTGTATATAAGGCGCGGAGAGTGTGTCTGCAATTCTACATTGATACTCGCTCTATAATAAGTACAGTAAAACATAAGATGTTATTTGAACACTAACGCGTATTCAATTTTCTCAACTTGTACACCAGGATTGTGCAAGAAAGTCTTGGCAAGCTGATTGATTCCCTCGGCGAGCAGTCTGCTGCTGCCCAGGGCTTGTCTAAAGCCATCACGACTGCCGAGAAGCTCCGGAACGCCCCAACCCACGTCCTGTACCTGCTCAAAGATGCCACCGGGAAGAAGTAAGTATCACTGTTTGTTACTATAAGTGCGAAATAAAATAAATCATGTGGTGACATCCTAAAGACAGGCAAAATGTGTGTCTGTATGTTTAGTTTCATTCATCATCATCATCATCATCATCTTAGTGACCGGTTGAAAGCGGCATGCAACCAGCGCCTTCCTGCCACCTGTATGAGGTCATCGGACCATCTTGTGGCTGGTCGTCCTACGCTGCGCTTGCCAATACGCAGCCGCCATTCGAGAACTTTTCGACCCCATCGGCCATCAGTTCTCCGTGCTATGTGCCCTGCCCACTGCCACTTCAACTGGCTAAACCGCCATTAGTTTAAATATTTTTTGTGAGATAAGTGGAGGTTGCATCAAATTGAATTTGAATTGTTATAGCTCCCGTTTCGATCACTTTCCTACTCTTTCTAGGCAGACTAGTTGTACTTAAACAAGTCATTTGTCTTTTACATTGACTATTTGAGTAAAAGGTTCTTTTTGGGTTCCGTACGCAAAGGGTAAAACGGGACCCTATTACTTAGTCTCCACTGTCCGTCCGTCCGTCTGTCACCGGGCTGTATCCCAAGAACCGTGATAGATAGACAGCTAAAATTTTCACACATGATATATTTCTGTTGCCGCTATAACAACAAATACTAAAAAACAGAATAAAACAAATATTTAAGGAGGTTCCCATACAACAAACGTAATTTTTTTGCCGTTTTTATAGATAACAGTACGGAACCCTTCGTGCGCGAGTCCGACTCGCACTTGACCGGTATTTTCGTATTGTTCGGTATCGGTAGATTTGATGGAGTTTCCCATAAAAAATTAATGAAGCAAAACCATCAATATTAAAGTATTAAAAAAGTATGGATTTATCGATCGCAGGCAGCATGACACGCCTTTGGGAAAACCCTCACTGTATAATTCAACATAGCAAATGCATTTAAAATGTATCTAGGGCTAAAATGACGTTCTTTGAGATAGCTTTTGAAGCAAGTCGGCCAATAGATTTTCCGAAGGGGTCATCCATAAATTACGTCACGCTTATGGAGGAGGGGGGGGGGGGTCTAGTCAACAGAATAAATAATAGTACTAACGTACAGAAACTTCTCTTTTACGACCGCGATTAAACGAATTCCAACTTTATTCACACGCTTCAAAAGCACTACTTCATACATCATGCGCCAGGCGGCGCGACTCAAAAGGAACGCGCCGCCCGCGCCCGCCTTACCCCCGCTACTCCCGGCGACACGCTAGGTTGCGCGGCGTTAGTTTTCAATTACACTGACACGGCGGGGGCGAGCGAGCGAGCGCGCGCCAAGCCGACAGCCTACTGCGATTTGCCTATGCCATAGGCAAGGCGGTCGAGCGTGCCTACAGTGCGGAGTGATACCCCCCGTGTTAAAGAGATAGGAAAAAGCGTGACGAAGGGGGAGGTCTTGAAATATCTTGTGACAATAAAAAACGTAATTTACGGACGACCCCATATAGGCAATTTTTTGTACACTGTTTCGTCGCCGGGCTATAAATTTCATAGATAACTCTACAATATTTATTTAGAAGTACTATATGATAAAAAACACGCGAAAGCAGAGTCGCGGCCGGCCGGGTTTGGCGGGCAAATTCAAATGTCAAATTTTCAAAAAATGATGTTTTGCGGGTGGTAGGCCCTCGTGCAAGGTCCGTCCGGATCGCTACCACTATCTTGCTCGCTAATCCTGCCGCTAAGCACCATCAGTGACCCACTTGTTTGGTTGCCTTCCTATCTTACGTGGTATAAAAAAAAATCGGTAACGGTACAGTGTTTTTAATATGTTTATCTACACATATATCATAAGTGCTCTATAACGCGTTCAAAAACCGTAGGAAATGACCAGCATTATTACAACCAATGTTATTATAAGAATATATATATTATGAGAACTTTCTTGTCTGTGGTAGTAGGTAAAATTTGTACTTTAATTTTCATTACAGTATCTAGTACCAGTATTTCAGTAACGTTATGAGTTTAAATTTGGAACAGCTGTCAAAACTCAAGTTGGTCTCTATTCTAGTATCCATCGATATTAAAACAGTTCTCGAACAGAAACGTCAATTCAGTATATTGTTTTTAATATGAATCGCAAGACATTTGATCTCGAGTGACATCAGAATAGGGACTTCATTCGATTATCTATGATTTAAAAAAAAAACGTTCGTTTTGACAGAGGATCGAATTGCCGCCATTACTGTTTTTATTCGTTTGTTGGTGTTTTCTGTTACGGTTTTTTGCAGTTATGATATGGTGTGTAGATAAAATAGTGTATGCCACTGTATATAATTAGGCCTTAAAACACTCTTGTGATCCTATTATGAAACTCGCTCACGCTCGTTTCATAAAAGCACACTCTTGTTTTAAGGCCTCTCATTATATATAGCAGTTGCATAAATTACTATTGTGATGATTGTTCCTGCCCGTGTTTACATTAAGTTACGTTCGTTTGTTGTCAATCCTAAATGAATGTTTGTCCTTTACACCGCCACAACCCCAAGGCTCCACCGAAGGCTCCCTCATTGTGCTCTGTAATCAATATTAGATTTCTTTATGTAACATTTATTTATGTTTGTGTTTATTCGGTTTAGTTACGGCCTAATTGAATTGACAAGGTCGCTACCGGCCAGCGAGGTTGGAACGGGAAGGGTTTGTATTAGCTAACGTTTTTCTTTTGAAAACGTTATAGAATTAGACGGCCATCGCTTGATAACAAAAAACCGCGATCGAACAAGTAGTGCCATTGAAATACCTTTATGTTTTCACTAGCGATCAGCTCTGGCTTGGCACCGGTAGGTACAATCAGGATACTATAAAACCTTTAGCTAACAATTGTTAATCTGACCGCGAAAACCGTGTAAAAACCCTTTGCGTGGTTTAGAAGGAATAGGCCCCCGAAGATATAAGGGCAGACAGGAATGGATAGTGAATTTGTTTTATCTACACTAGACTTATGGCACTGAAACGTGGCCGCTTACTATGGGCCTTATAAGAAAGCTCAAAGTCACGCAACGAGCTATAGCTCTCCACGCCGGAACACAACAGTGCAAGCACTGCTGCTTAGCGGATTAACGAGCAAGATGGTGGTAGCTATCCGGACGGACCTTGCACAAGGTCGTACCACCCGCGGAATGTAATCAATAGCAAAATTTACAATACGCAATATGCTACTGATCACATTTTGCTTGTAGTGTATAGTCGACCATGTAATTGCATGATTACTTTCGAACCTTGTCGAATGTATGTCTTATGAAGTGTACAGTCAAGGAAAGGTGAATGGGCATTTTTGTATGGGCGCTGTCCCAACCCTTGTATACAATAGTGAGTAGTATGGACGTGTAGTACTCGGTGTAAGGATCATCATAGGCTATGTTTCGAAGACCAGGTGTCTGCAGCATTAATCATTGTTTTGTATGAAAAAAAAAAAAAAAAACAGCAAATTAGACCTATGCTCCCATTACGTTTTTTACTTCTAGTGGCCTCAGTAATGCGTGGTTAAAATCTTTCGGCTATATCTCGAAAATGATTTTACAGATACTTTTCATACAACTGCTAGTACAAAGTGAGGTATAAAATGGGCTGTAGCTTTTTCCCTGCAAACATCTCGGTTTTGCTGTCATATAAAAAAATTAAGCTCTTATTGAGAGCTTTCTAATAAGATATAGCACAACTGTATACAGCACTTGGGACAATTTGCCCATTCTCCTTTGAAACACGTACCACCGTAGAACCTAGTCGAAGAGACATACGCGTGACATTTGTGTGACATAGCCTGGCGGTTAACACTTCGCGTCATCGCGATAGGGTTCTAAGGTGGCACGTGAATATATTTCCCTACTGTACATTTTGCTCCGAGCGGCTACTTTTTCTTAATACGGCGGACGCTGTCGTTTGGCGTCGGCATTGTCAACCGCGATTTGTAGGAAATTGTACCGTTGGTCGTTTTGTACGAAATCTGTCTTCGACGCTCCACGGCGCATTAGGGTCGCCGCGGAAACCATTCCACGGGGCTTTGTAGTCATAATGTGAATATTTCTCTTTAAGAGTCATTGAACTGAGGTGGCTAGTTGACCTGCTTGACTTTATGTTGTAAGACATGGTAACATAATAGTACATTACGTGTCAAGGGCGGTAAATGAGGAATAACGCACGAGGGTTTATTAGGAGTTAGAAAACGGAGCATGAAGGCTTATTTGAAATAATAATTCGTTAGGAAAAACATATACAATTTTTCTTCCAAATTTGGTTTGTGTTGTACTCATTATATTAAAATGTGACGAGACATTTGGTCGCCGACTGAAGAACCTTTTGTCGGATCACCCATTATTCAGACATTTTTATTTAGTTTCTATAAGTATAAATGGATATTTTTTATTTTATTTCTTTCTTTTTTATTTGTTTTTATTTTGACCATCACTGTTGGAGTTCTCATGTTGACATTCCAATATTATTTTGACTTAGTTTTAGTGTATAATGCTTATTATTTTTATTATGTTGACATACCAATATAAATTTTTGTTAAGTTATAGTAGGTATTTAATAGTTTTTATTTTTATTATGCTGACATTAAAATATTAATTCAGAAACCGTAGGCAATCACCAGCATTATAACAACCAATAATATTATGAGAATTTTTCTAATTTGTTTTAATATTTGATCAATTTTTTTTTACATTATTTTAAAGTGTACAGTCTATAGATATTTAATAATCACTAGTAGCTAGTAGCAATGCAGGTCATTGCCCTATGGCTCCTGAACCCATCATAGAGTACTTATGATATGTGTGTAGATAAAGTAATGTATGCAACTGTACATAATTAGGTCTTAAAACACTCGTGTGATCCTATTATGAAATAATAAAACATAAAACCACTCTCGTGTTTTAAGACCCATTATGCAACAGTTGCATAAAATACTATTATGTAATTTTGACGATGTCAATTTAAAAATGTATAATTTGACATTTCTATGCAATTTATAATGTAATAAATTAATATTGACTGAATAAATAAACTAAACTATTTTGTGATAGTTATGAGTTGAAACGACATAAAATATTATATTCTGTTCTATGCTATAATTTAAATTGAATGCTATTAATATTATTATTGGTATGAAGTATGTTATGAGAGTAAGTGCAGCTAAGGTTGTATGCCAGGATCGTAGCAAGTGGCAATCCGTGGTTTCTGCCTACCCCTCCGGGAAACAGGTGCTACGTGCTATGTACAGTATTACCAAAAATATATTGTGCCACGATGTACCTGCGCAGTACACCAATTTTAGTAGCGCGAGAAATTTCAAACTACCAATGATAGAGTAGAATTTTACGCGCGCTAAACTCTTGCGCTTTTATTGGCCTATCGATTTTGCAGCAACAAGGCGGCAGACCGTGCGCCACAGTGTACGAATTGTGTAAGCGGGACAAAGCTAAGAATGCATAGCAAGCAATACTCTGCCAGTTGCGCTTGCAAATAAAGTACAATATGGATTATTCACACGTTCGGCTACTGTCGGAAACCGGTCTGCGCTTCTCTGCGCAAATGAATACTGCCGATGTACAATATATTTTTGGTAAAACTGTATGTATGTGTCAATATTCTTAATTAAAAACTAAGTGTTAGTAATCGATATTTACTCCCGTTTTTTTTAAAGGAAAGGAAGTAAATTTCAATTGCTAAAATTTAACAACAAATGGCGTCATCTCTCGTCAGCTAATCTTCTCAGCTCAGTCAGCTTTCTCATAGATGACACCGAGGGTAGTTATACCCTAAAATATATCAATAATGTAATGACCGTAAAAACGAAACACATTGAAAAATTCGCAGAGTATAGTAGTTGGTAATGTGGCGAAACTGGCAAACGCAAGGCACGGAATGCTGATGTTGCAGGTTCGAGTCCTGCCATTACCCTAATTTTTCTTTGTGTTTATAATAACTAAGTTATTTAATTCCCATTTAAGCCCCCTCCCTGAACTCTTCATCAGGTTAATTAGCGTGAGTTATTAAAATTTGCTGCCAAGCGATTGTTTTTTTTTACTATATCGGCGAGCGCTTTGCAGTTTTGCTGTTGCGAATGAGTAATAAATACATTTTGTGCTTTTGCGGGTGGTAGGACCTTGTGCGAGTTCCTTTCGGATCGCTACCACCGTCTTGCTCGCTAATCCTGCCGCTAAGCAGCAGTGCTTGCACTGTTGTGTTCCGGCGTGGAGAGCAAGACAGCCGGTGTAATTACTGGCACTAGAGCTATTCTATCTTAGCCCTCTGGGTTGGCAACGGATCTGCAATCTCTTTGGTGTTGCGGGTGTCTATAGGCGGTGATGATCACTTACCATCAGTGGCCCGTTTCACTAAGCTACAAGTTACAATTTTACAAGTCTTAACCGACAACATTTGTCAATAATGACCAATGGCAATGGGCCACAGGTGACCCACTGTTTGCCTTCCTATTTCATAAAAAAAAACTTTTTTTTTAGTGGCGACGGCGAGATTATCGGCTACCTGAAGGTGGCGTTCAAGCATCTATACCTGTTCGACGAGCGCGACAAGGTCTGCCAGGTGGAGCCGCTCTGCGTGCTGGACTTCTTCGTGTCCGGCGCGCGGCAGCGGCGCGGCAACGGCAAGCGGCTGTTCGACTACATGCTGCAGGTGGGGCTTGGTAATAGTACATTGCGTGCCGAGGGCGGTAAGCATGGGTGTACCCAGCTTCTGGCCTAGGGAGGGGGCAAGTCAGATGCTAAATTCGGTAATCTTCGTCGGCCATTGTCGCGCGCGGTTTTTTGGCAATTGCACCGTGCATTTTGCCAGTGTCTACTGCGCGGTTTATTTAAAATTTAGAGCATAAGGCCCCGTTTACCCTTTGATTAGTAATTAGGCGAGTTCATACATGTTCTGCGAGATTTCCAGGGGGGGCAGCTGCCCCTCCCTGCCCCCCCCTGGGTACACCCATGGCGGTAAGTGAGGGGTACCTGATGAGGTCGCCGAACTTCGAACTCGGCCGGTTGCCTTGTTCTTTGCACTGTTTCCGTCGCCGCATGTTGCATACGGCGTTTGACTTAGCTTGTGGTAAGACCTTGTGCAAGTTCCGCCCGGACCGCTACCACCATCTTGCTCGCTAATCCAGCGCTAAGCAGCAGTGCTTGCGCTGTTGTGTTCCGGCGTGGAGAGCAAGACAGCCGATGCAATTACTGGCACAAGAGGTATTCCATCTTAGCACTCTGAGTTGGCAACACATCTGCAATCCCTTTGGTGCTGCGGGCGGTGATCACTTACAGTACCCGGCAGTAAATATTGCACATCGGCTAGTTTCGGATTTGTATTTACTCGCCCGCGTGCGACAGAGACGATGCTATACGAAGCCGAACTAGCCGATGTGCAATATTTACTGCCGGGTACTGTACCATCAGGTGACCCACTTGCTCATTTTCCTTCCTATCTACACTAATATAATAAAGAGGTAAACTTTGTTTGTATGTAGGGGGTAATCTCTAGAACTGCTGAACCAATTCCAAAAATTCTTTCACTAATAGAAAGCTACACTATCCCTGACGGACGTAGGCTACTAATTCATGCGAACGAAGTCGCGGGCATCCGCTATGTTGTATATAAAAAAAAGATTTGCAAGTTGGTGTCGTGTGCTCCAGGACACCGGCAGCCGGCCCCAGGACCTGGCAATCGACGGGCCCTCCTCTAAGATGGAGACGTTCCTGGCCAAGAACTACGGCGTGGACCGCCTGATGCGGCAGAGCAACAACTTCGCGGTTTCGCCAGCCTTCTTTGTCGCATCGCCCGACAACAGGTATCCCCAGACGCCGGGGTCTGCTCAAAGGTTTGGGAAAAGAAAATGCTTTCTATTTTTACTAAAAAAAAAAAGACGTTTATCGCCACAACATAGACATCAGCAGGTAGTTGGGAAGACAAATAATGAAAATTACAATAAAAGAAAGTGAGAAAGAAACAATACAGCTGCTTGGCTTCTGAACCTAACCTATCCGAGTCACTTTTGCCCTAAGAGGTCTTGCTCGCTCGCTTCGCTCGCTCGCTGCCAGCGAGGTACCGATTAGGGAATACGAAAGGGTGTAAAAAAGATATGATGATGAATAATAGTGTAAAAGATGGTTATGTTGAGAACATATAGGAAAACAAATAGTATTATGATAGATGTTTATTGCAACGGACATTATGAAGTTGAATGATTAGGGATTCCGAACGTTAGGAACAGAGTAGTTATGAGTAGTGATTATTAGGATGTACATTTTTAGGGACAACATTTTCGGACTTCCGATAATCGACGTTAAAAATTTAGTTCAACTTTGGCGCACCAATAATGCACATAAAAAGCTTCCTTAAAAAAAACTGGCCATGTACGAACGAAGGATTCCGTACCATTATCTATAAAAACGGCAAAATAATCGTGTCTGTTGTATGGGAACCCTCTTAAACATTTATTTTATTCTGTTTTTAAGTATTTGCTGTTATAGCGGCAACAGAAATACATCATCTGTGAAAATTTCGACTGTCTAACTATCACGGTTCATGAGATACAGCCTGGTGACAGACGGACGGACGGACAGCGGAGTCTAAGTAATAGGGTCCCGTTTTATCCTTTGGGTACTGAACCTTTAAAAGACTCGGAAAAAGGTGTCACTGTGTCTTCCATGGCCTATAACGGCTACGTCCTTCTTACATATATTATAAGAAGACAATAGATCTGCTTACTTGTTCGGATTGTTACAAGCCTAGCGTCAACACTTTGCGACGGGCTGAAGCAGGTGAAGAGGGGCTTTCAATATTTAGCCATTGTTTCAACTTTGAATCTTATCGTGAGTGAATAAAGCATCTAAGTTTTCTAACTAGCAGCGACACAGGCGTCGGACAGCAGAACTAAAAATATGACGCCAATTTAAAACGTACAAAACGCAGAGCTGTTTACTTGACAATTGGCACAGACAGTTTTATTCAGGCTATCCAACATAGTCTACCAAATATACTATGGTCGGCTACTCTGCCACTGCGTTGTACAGTTCTATAGTTTATTCATTTCTCTGGACACGCGTCAGCTACCAGTCACTTTCTCCCCACGGTGTGTAATGTGTTGTTGTGTTGCAGCAAGTCTGGGCGCACTACGCCGGTGATACCGACGGCGGCCGTTGGCCGGTTTGCCGCGCGCAAGCCTCCCTCTTCCATCTCGGACGTGAGTCTCCCATTATGACATCAAAGTCGTACGCTATAGACGGACGAACTGCAATCCGACTGCCGAACTGCAGTTCCGATGCAGTTTGAATGCAGTTGGCACGACTACTGTTTAATTTAGATGTTTTAGGTCCGAAAATGTTTGTAAAAGCAAAAAGAAGCCGAAGCCGGTTTATTTGACACTGAAAAGACAATTGTTTAACAAAAACACAAATTCAAATAAAACATGTTCCTCTTCTGTAAAACAAGTCATTTAAAACCAAAGAGTCCCTGACAACTGCAATGAAACTGCGAGCCACCTGCTTGCCAATGTGCCGTTTGATAGCAGTCGGTTTGACTGCACGACGACTTCACACAAACTGCACGTTGACTGCAGTTTGATTGCAGTTGTGCCAACTGCATTCAAACTGCAATTCGGCAGTCGGATTGCAGTCCGTCTGTCTACAGCCATATACTTTATCCAGAACGTTATTTCAACTTGGAGAATACTGACAAAAGGGATTTTTGAAATCCAATTCAAATTATTTTTATTGCATAGTTGTGGGTATTTTTTTTCCTAAGGGCTGGCACTGAAAATGGTTGAAACTGTAATGAATTTGTCAAACATTCGGTGCCATGCCAGCTCTTATGAATCGACTCGTACATTTATCCAAAAGTAGCTTCTGCCCGCGGCTTCGCCCGCGTGGCCCACAGGAAACAAATGACATCTACATTTGAAGCGCAAAAAATGTGTTTATTTTCGACTTCACATTAGAAATCTTGAAATTATCAATAGTTCTCTTATATATTAAGCATGTTATTTTATTATACATATAAACCTTCCTCTTAAATCACTTTATGTATTAAAAAAACGCATCAAAATCCGTTGTGTAGTTCTAAAGATCTAAGCAAACATACATACAGACAGACGCGGGAAGCGACTTTGCTTCATACTATGTAGTGATGACAGATTATAAAAAAAAACCGGCCATTTGCGAGTCGGACTTATTATCTATAAAAACGGGTTTTCCATCACGTTTACTAATACGAAAAAAATAATTTATCTACACATATCATAAACGCTCTATAATGCGTTCAGAAACCGTAGGCAATTACCAGCATTATAACAACCAATATTATTATGAGAATTTTTCTAATTTGTTTCTATATTTGTTCAAATTAATTTTTTTATTACATTATTTTAATGTGTACAGTCTATAGATATTTAATAGGTACCTAGCACTAGTAGCCAGTAGCAATGCAGGTCATTGCCCTATGGCTTCTGAACCCATCATAGAGTACTTATGATATGTGTGTAGATAAAGTAATGTATGCAACTGTACATAATAACACTCGTGTGATCCTATTATGAAACTCGCTCACGCTCGTTTCATAAAACCACACTCGTGTTTTAAGACCCCTCATTATGCAACAGTTGCATAAAATACTATTAAAATCAAAAATATATCAAATTTTGTGTTTAACAACCATTTCGAGTTACTCGTTACTCGGAGACTCATAGACACTACTTCCGCAGCTGACAGAAACTGCTTAACTTTCAGTTACTGCGTTGGGACTGAACTAGAAACCTACAGTTAGTTAAGAACTCAGTCACTCATGGTCGTCATGATGACTTAAAATTTTCTCTTATTACTACTGGCATCAATTACTCACTCATTCTTGTACTCAGAAATGAATTTCGAGATCGAAATGTGAGGGTCTACAGTTGTCATTTTTGCGGGTGGTAGGATCTTGTGCAAGGTCCGCCCGGATCGCTACCACCATCTTGCTCGCTAATCCTGCCGCTAAGCAGCAGTGCTTGCACTGTTCCGGCGTGGAGAGCAAGACAGCCGGTGCAATTACTGGCACAAGAGGCATTCCGTCTTAGCCCTCTGGGTTGGCGACGCATCTGCAATCGCTTTGGTATTGCGGGTGTCTTTAGGCGGTGGCGATCACTTACCATCAGGTGACCCACTTGCTTGTTTGCCATCCTATTTTATAAAAGAATAAATATCTAGGACAAGACAGATCAAGGTCCGACCACATCAGGCGTCATCTTCAAACTCCAAGTTTGGAGCTTGGATTTCATTCCTGAGTATAATGGATAACGTTTATTTTGGGCCAAAATTATGATCATTTTACCGTTACTATAATACTTAATATCAATTTAATTACCAAACTGATATAAATAGTTACAAAACCGTTACGAAGATATTGTTTATTTTAGTAACGGTACAGTCAGCGTCAAATATACCAGAGCGGCCAAGGTGGTTAAAAAATATCTGAACACCCCTGAGCGTATTTGACAATAGAGTCGAGTTCAGATATTTTTGACACCTTACCCGCTCTGGTATATTTGACGCTGACTGTACAATGGTTTTGATTTTGACACTTATGAGTATTATGATAATAAGTATGTTACTAATATGGAACTAATTGTTCTGGATTAAATAATTTTCATTTAATTTCATTTCATAACTAGTTATGTAGGTATTGTTTGTGTATAATTATATTATTATTATTAAACTAGCTTTGGCCTTTGTATTTCATCTAGTGATCCTAATTAAACTTAGTCTTGACTGTATGTTTTAGATAAGATAGAGATCGATTTAGTGATCTACCAACTTTGACTTACAGACACCATTTTACTTTATTTAAGTATTTATACTTTTTTTCCTACTTCAGGTGATCCACGGAGCCACAGACAGGGTATACGTCGAAACTAACAACGGGTATGTATTCATTTAAAAAGTTCTAACTAATGTATGACTGTGCTGTTTGAACTAACTATTTTTGCTAACTAGCATTATTAATTATGCCGATGTCTGTGAAAGAAAACACTTCCAAATTGTCATATCGCTGAAAATATAGATCTGCGAGGCAATTCTCGCGTCAGTAGAGATGAAGTTACACTCGAGATAAGCCAAAAAGAGCTGTCAAATCCCTTCAAAATCTGTCATATTTTGACACATCTCGAACGTCAGATGAATCTCGATGAGCGCCAGAATTGGGGGCCTGAAATGTTCATCGTGCGTAAACATCGTTGCTTACAAACGGGACTAATGATAAAACTGGGTACCTACTATAATTACGGTTTAAAGTAACATTGCTTTCTGCAAAACGATACGACGATAAAATGATTTTCGTTAAAATGACATCCATAGGTCAAAATTAAAAACATTGTACGGTTACTAAAATAATTAATATCAGTTTCTTAACGGGTTTGTAACTATTTGTATCAGTTTCGTAACGATTTGTAACCATTTAGTAACGATCCCGTTACCCGTTAAAAAATTGTTACGAAACTGATATTAATTGATTTAGTAACGGAACAATATCAAATGAGACTGTTTAAAATCCAGAATACGCCATAAGCGTTCTCTGTGACACGTTGGCTCTTTCCATTGACCTGGAAATACCGACCAATGAGATCACTGAAGAGGGGAGAATTATGCTATCTCATTGGTTGGTTTTCATTTGCTATTGTTAGTTTTTCTTTCACAGACCGCTTGGACGCTTGTATCAGTGTGTATATTAATATTGTATGTACAGTCAAGGAATTTAATTCCCTACCCATTTCGTTGAAATGTCGTCTGACATTCGCAATGCATTAAGGTCGATATGTCAAACTAACGTCTTGCTCTATAGCTCTTATGGTGACAGTTTGCTATATGATATTGAACCTTAGCTGGGTTGGAAATTTAATTCCTTGACTGTACATGTTTCGTCTTCACACACTAATATGTATGTATTCTATATTGTGATAGAATGTCATCTCTCTTTCATTTTATGAACCTATCTTAATTAGAGTCGGTTTAGTGAGTGTTTTTGAAGATCTGGGTTACGGTCGAATTCACAAACACGACTAGTTTTTGATCTCAAATTATATTACACTGTAGTAGAGGCGAGAAAGTAAGCAATATATGAACGAGTGAGTTTGAGGCCCGAGCCGAAGGTGAGCCACTTTTAGATATGAGTTCATTTATTGCACTTTCGGCCGAAACATTACATAGTGCTTTTCATGGCTACTGCGAGGAAATAGAAAAAAACAATGTCTTCGGGAGACTTCGGCAAAAACTACCCATCATCAGTGGAATAGTTAGCATCCCTTAAAGTTTAAAATTGTCGTTTATACTTTTTTTAAAGTTTATGACGTCCTCCGTAACATACATTTAAAATGGTATTGATTTTTATGAACTGGTACTAAACCAGCCTTCTCTTATTTTAGAGATGCTATGCGGTATTTTAAAAGACCTTTTGCTTTAGAAAACTAAATGACGCATTCTGATTGGTCCTTTCTCGTATCATATGAAACAACAGGCTTATTCTGTATTTTGATTGGTCGAAAACATTATTGTGCCTAAAAAAGCCTTATAATTGTGCCGCAATCTAAGCCGTCTATGTCGACATTTCCGAGCAGTGTCGCGAAAAATAATCTAATGTCCGTCAACCACAGTGGCAATTCGCTGTACATTACTGTGTCGACAAGTAACGTAACTTACAGACTTAACAAGCAAGCAATGTATACTGAATTATCACATGGCGCCTGGCGCGTTTATGAAATTGGGCTCAGCTGTCATTCCGTATGCCGTACGTAATGTCACTTTAATCAATGATCAATTCTAGTGACCTTTGTGAATTCGACTATTAAGAGGAGTGTGATCCCAGCCCCAAAGAGCGCTCCCCATACAAACGGTGATAACGTTTTCCACCCTCTAAACCTCGATCTATGGCAATGATTTGTTGGTATGTTGTCATTATGCCTTAGAACTAGGTTTGTATGTTTTGATTTTTTTAACATTATTCATATATTTGACAATATTTGTATTTTAGGAGTTTCATACAAAACAAAAAAGCGTCAATATTTACGAAACTATTAAGAATATTTAAAAATCAAAACATACAAACCTAGTTTTAGGGCATACTGACAACATACAAAAAAATCATGCCTATAGGTTAAGGTTTAGAGGGTATAAAACGTTATCGCCGTTTGTAAGGAGAGCGCTGGGTTCACAGTCCTCTTAAATTAGTTTTTTTTTGTATTCTTTTTTAGAATCGTACTTCTGCTCAAGTGCTGTCGCTTTTTTTGCTTTGTGTAAACACAGTGCACAATTTGAATTGATTCGTAGTGAAATTAATATTTTGTATTTGTATACGCTGATAAATAGAGTATGATGGTATTTGATAGTTGTGAGGTCTTTTTTGTTGGTTTTGGTGAGCGTTATATTTAAGTCCATAAAATATGCTAGAGAAAGCAGGTTACAAATACGGTATTCTTGTGTTTTTGTAAACGTGAAAGAATTCGGTAAAAGAGGAACTGTGTTAGTTAGGTAATTATTTGTAATATCACGAGTAGTAAGAAGATGGTGATAGGCCTCACGAAAACGATCAAACGCTCTCCATACAGTCACGTCACTAATGTAATAATGTCGGTTTTCATTTGCTATCGTAATAGTACTTTTTTATATTTTCTAACTTTGTATCGCTATGGTTTCAATTTTTTTCTTTTTCTTCGATATAGAAATCGAAATTAAAAAAGATGTTACCATTACTAAAATGATTAATTAATATCAGTTTCGTAACGATTTTGTGACGATTAATATCAGTTTAGATTTATTTAGTTAACTAATAAATCGTTACAAAACCGTTACGAAACTGATAATAATTATTTAAGTAACGATACAACTTTTTTTATTTGGACCCTTTTATGTTTTATGGTCAACATTTTACGCTTTTAAGCCATTTGGTTTGTTTGTGGAATACCGTATTTAGCTGTCACTAGATGCTTCATGAGTCCCCGGCGTTCTGTATGTACAGCCTTGGCCAAAAATTTTGAGCACTCCTGTATTTTTCATACAAATATCGAATTTTGAATTGAAATGGCCTATCTTTGTAACAAAAAAATTTAATTGGCTTTCATTTCGCTTACATAAAATATTACTTTGAATACTAATTAAATTCTAGTTTTCTACATTTATTAATACTTATTTATATTTTACGTCGGACTAATGTACCTATAACTAGCTAATATGTTCTTGATTGTAATATATATGATGTGGATGTACTTAATAATAAAATAAAATAAAAATAATTTTACGTCATCTGACAAAATAATTTATATACACATACAGAAAATATTTACATTGGGAAAATTAATACTAACACAAAAAATATATCTGTAAATATGTCGTCATCTGATATTTTTGTAATTCGGAAAAAAGATTTTATTTAGAAGTTATATAAAAATGATGTCGTGCTGTGCTCAATACTTTTGGCCAAGGCTGTATGTATGTATGAAAAGTCTTTATTGTACAAAAGAACATAAATGACAAGAAGAAATACAGCGATGTTCAAAGGCGAACTTGTCCCTTTAAGGGATCTCTTCCAGTTAACCTTTTAATGGGTGCAAGGAGTGTCACATTAGGGACAAACAAAGAGCAAGATAGCAATAATAATGAAAATTATAGGTCGGATATTGTTGATATTTGTTTATTTTGAGCATTGTTTTTTAATAACCCGCTTTAATTAAAAACTGTAATTGTAGATGAGTTTTGTAACTAGTCCTTTGCATGTAGTTATTAGTTTGTTGGCTTAGTTACTTTTATTTTTTTGTTAAAAATTGTACTGAATTGGTCCCAAGGGGTATGTACCGACACGAGTGAGCCTGCGTCCACTGGCCTCGCCGCCAGCACTCGCTCTGTGGACGAGAATCCTTATTTTTATTTGTAAGTTTTATTATATTTTAATTTCGTTTAAAAAAAATCGATTAGCTTTTTTTTATTTTTTTATCGTTTCTTTTCTTTATCTTCCATTTGTCATTTTCGTTTACTTTTCCTTTCAGCACGAACTATTTTTTCTAAGGACCGCGGCGGCGACAGAAATCTACAAATTTAAGTAGAAAATGGGGCGTCCTCTCGAATGTTTCAAAATCTATACTTACTATTTACAATTTTACTAATTTATTTTAAATTGATTTAGTAGCTTTTAATGTTTTATTATCGCTCGGCATCTAGGGTGTAGAACGGATATTTGGTTTATTTATATTTTTTTATTTGCCGAATTTGAGTGAACTTTATAGGCCCTTGCACTAGGCCAAAGAAAAGTAACCAAGTATTATGACAGAGCCAGAAGGTTATTAATAGAACGGATCACTCACGTATTTTTAAGTCGAGAATCCCCGATGCAATCGTCGCGCCACCGCCGCGGGTCGCATGATTAAGGACCACGGACTGGTCCGAAACATGTCGGGCATTCTCGACTTAAAAATACGTGAGTGATCCGTTTTATTAACATCTCCGGGTCTCACGGTAGTTTTAAGCCAGAAGCTTGATAATGCTTGTAGATTTCAAGGGGCTTGTAAGTTGCGAATTAGTTCGCGTACTTATAAATCGACGACCGTAATCGCCCGCGTGTCCCCTGAGTACGCGTTTAATAGAAGCTTGTATGTCGATTGTTGTATTTACAAGCCCTTTGACCAACGTATGCTTGAAGTGGCACGCATAGCGGCTAGCGTTTCGATGACTGCTTCGATTGTATATCGTACGAGAACGTGATATGCGCTGTTTCGCGACGACACCTCGCGCTTAATGGCACGCCTCGAGCCTCGATAGTCGGGAGAAGCGTCGTCTTAGCTCTGGATCAAATCAGAATTAGATTTAATTTATCCTTTCTATGGACGACTGTTAAGGGATTGTAATCCAATATATTGTGTCGCCAGGCTCAGAATTGGCCTGTTCGAGGAAAACAAATTGTATGCATCGATGTCTCTGACTTTTGACCACAGGAGAGACATTTTTAGGGTTCCGTACCTAAAAAGGAAAAAACGGAACCCTTATAAGATCACTTCGTTGTCCGTCTGTCTGTCTGTCTGTCAAGACCCTTTTTCTCAGGAACGCGTGAAGCTATAGAGTTGAAATTTATACCAAATACTAAAATCTGTAGCCCCTTGAAGCCGTGAAAAAATCAAACTTCTAAGTCAACGCAATCGAAAGATACGGCCGTTTTTGCCACATATATTTCATTTGCACTTTGAAAACCTATCGGGTACTTCCCCTTGACCTAAAAACATGAGGTAAGAAGCAAAGTCTTACAGCACAAGTAAATAAAAAAGCCGAAACTCGTAAATATGTAGTTAGATCACAAAAAAAATGTGTTCCGTGAGTTCGTACGGAACCCTCGGTGCGCGAGTCCGACTCGCACTTGGCCGGTTTTTTCTTTAATTTCTGATTTTGACCGCTTCAAGCATGCCAGCTTCGGCATAGACCTGAGCTTCAGGTTTGCTAGACACATTTAGAGAATTGTCTAACGAGCAGAGAAGGCACATATTGAGATATGTTTTCACGATGTCGTTATAGGTTTTATTTATTGGACTTGAGGGATCGATGTTTTTCCATGTTTCACTCGACACTTATTTATTTTTTCCCTGAACTAGAAACTAACTTTTAAGGAATGCTGGAAAATTAACTTAAACTCGCTTACTTGAGTTACGACATGGGTTTCTAAAAAACCCTAAAAATACATGTGAAACTATGGAATTAGATACGGTCCCTCATTTTGCTATTGATAAAAAAACTGCATGCCAAATCCGTGTCTTGTCGGCATCACTGTAAATAGGTTTTGAAAATTATGAAATTCTATTTAAGAGTTAAAATCAAAAACATTGTACCGTTACTAAAATAATAAATATCAGTTTCGTAACGGTTCGTAACGATTTGTATCAGTAAAACGGTACGACACTGGTAACGGTACAGCTTTGTAAGTTACAAAACCGTAACAAAACTTACATTAATTAGTTTAGTAACACTATAATGTTCTCAAATTGACTTTTAAGGTACCTTTGGGTATGTATTGTATTATTATTATTAAGCTTTTTTTGTATGTTTGTTAATTTCTGCTAAATCGAAATGATCTCTTGGGAAAAAGACAGACCGACACGGTTTATACTAAAACGGTTTTTACAGTAAAATGCGATAATCAAATAAACGAAACATTAATTGATTACGAACTAACATTTCACCAAATCTCACTATATAAAAACATAGAACAGGAGTGCAATTTTTGAATCTCACCAGGTGACTAGAGCTCACTAAAATGGCCGAATCTCTATGAAAAATGGCTATTTTGGTGAGCTTTAGTTACCCGGTGAGATTCAAATGCAATTTTTGAATCACACCGGGCGACTAAAACTCACCAAAATGGCCGTATTTCTAAGCATGACGGCATTTTGGCGAGCTTAAGGTGTGTTTCAAAAATCGCACTCTAGTTCAATGATCATATCTAATAATTATTATTTTATTGTGAAACCGTTAAATTTTTAGGAATACTATACAAGCTTATCTTTTAAACATTGAGTTAAGTAAGGCGGTCCTCTCGTCCAGCACTCATCTCACGTAAATTAGAAATGAACTATATCAGCGCTTTTAAGAACTACGAATGCATTTTTTACTATACGATTTGTTTGCTTTTACTAGGTATTTTATTCTTTAAACTTGCAAGAATGCACTGTGATAGGGTAGAAAATATAACATTAAGTCACGTGAACGTTTCTTGGGGTTTAGGCTCGTAAAACATGCTTCCCGAAACGTGCACTTTCTCTAAAGGTGCACTTCTTTAGAAAAATCATTTTTTCGGAAGGTACACTGTCTCTAAAAGTGCACTGCCCTGTGTCCCTAAGGGTTTCTATGAAACAGTGCAAACATTTAAAAGTTACATTGAAAAAGTGCACATTTCGGGAAAGCGTGCTTTTTGGAAAAGTGCACTGTTTGAAAAAGTGCACATTTCGGGAAAGTTTCCAAATTGGGAAAGTGCACATTTCGGGAAAGTGTTTTTTACGAACCTAACCCTTCTTGGGGAGCCTTTTTAGAAGTCTCTAATGACAATTATGTTAAAAAACTTAATTGTCATTAGAGTTCGATGCTATTCTACTGTGACTAACTTGAGGTAAACTCTTTAAAGTACTTAGTAGTAAGGCATTTTTGTCTGTCATGCCATTTCTCCTCATTGTCGCGCCACACATTGGTACTAAAATCATTGTAATAAAACTAATTGTAGCTATCTTGTCTTGAGGTGCGTGTGCTCGTCCATATTCGTATCATAATGAGCTAATCAACTTTTTCACCCACGCTAATCTGTCTGTCGCCATGTTTTCAAACACTTTCTGATTTTTGGGTATATTTTCAAAATGTAGATCTTTGGTCAACATTGGTGTAATTTGTATGGCGCGTCTTTTGTTTACTAAATGTTGGTAGCGATGATAGAGGGTAAGCGCATCTGCGAAAATGTGTGTTCTTTAAGCGTGCACCGGCAGGAACACTCGTAAATTATCACCGTGTCCATGTTTTTTTTTAACCAAAAGAGTGCCATACAAATTACATCAAAGGTCTGGAGTTTGAAAATGTACCCTTTTATTAGTTTAATGTTTTTTTTTCTAATTTATTTTTGTAGCGTACATTTGTTCAATACATGCTCTGATGTTCTACATCAGTTAAAATTGTTAAATAGTAAAATGCAATTTTAGGAATATTTTGTGTACCGTCAGAGTTGTCCAAAGTGTGGGTATAATACTTGATTGGCCCATTTACTGCTGCACTATGTATGTAAGTTATTCAAATTCTATGAAATTAATGTTTTGAAATTTATTTATGATTTAAATTGTAGAAGTCGTACACCATCAATGAATAATTTTGACTTAATAAAAAAAAATGTTAGAATGATCTATAAATCCATTATAATATTTGTATCGACAAACGTATAATTTCGTAGAATTTTCATTTTATCGACCCAGTTTCCTGCTGAAGTCGTGTAATTTTGAGATTATCTCATAAATACATCGTGTAGGTTTGTGTTTTGTTTTATCCAGTACAAAAAAATGCAGAAGATACCTTTTGCCAAAATAAAATTCGGTGAAATGATACCAACGATGATCCGTTTGTCGATATTTGAAGAGTGAATCGCGAATGAAATTATTTATGGCTTAAATATAGTCGTACGATTTTGAAAAGAACAGACGCATGGAAAAATCACGATGCTCGATGCTACAGTACGAGTGTTGTTAAAACTGTATGTTCATTATAACCAAGCAACGTGTGGCCACGCACAGAACGCCCGAGGACGCTCCGGGGTCGAAGGCTTACTCGCCGGAGCCCGCGGCCGAGCCGGCTCCCGCGCAGCCGGCGCCCGCCGAGCCGGCTGCGGTCGAGCCGACCGCGCCGTCGCCGCCGCCGGCCTCGCCCAGCCCGGAGCGGCCGACGACGCTGCCGGTGGCGCCGGCCGTGCCGGCCGCGCCGTCACCCGCCGGTTCGGCCGCGCCGCGCCGCGACTCGCAGCTAACCGACCAAGGGTACTTCGACGTCAAATTCTACCACAACAAACTGTGGTAGATTCGGCTTCGAACCAATCGAAAGCTTATCCTCCGAGCCGGATAGCACTAGTTTCAAAACGGCGGTAATTTACAACCCACGTTCCGCTTCTACGAAAAGCTCTTCTAGTCTTAGTCGTGTCAAAGGAAGTCATCCACGCTTGCTTCTTTCTAATCTTTAAATTGACTCAGCACCCCACATTTGGCCATCGTTATGTAATCTAAGCTTATTCAACTCGATTGCACCAAGTTATGTTATAACTTATAATTGTGTTTGTCATAAACCTGACATGGTAGCACGTTTATTTCCATAAGCTATGTTTGAATAAAATCAGTTCTCTGTTTTTATTGTCTTCAAACTAACTTCGAAAAACAACAATGGCGGATAAAACCCGACACGTGTGATTTTTATTAAGGAATTTTAAACATTTTCTGCTTACATATACGTGTCGTGTCACGTGCCACTTTGTAGATAAACCTTAACCAATGAGTTTCTAATTGTCCATCTGACATGGTCTTGATTAAATTCTATGATCTACATAAGGATGTTCGTTTGTAATTCTTCATTTGTTGACTGGTGTGTGTATAGGCGGAAGGAGGAAGGCTTAACGTTGCCTTGACTAACTACGACTGCTATGAACAGTTACATGTATGGCTCAAAATCAAAAGCATTATATCGTTTCGTTACTTTAATAATTAATATCAGTTTCGTAACGATTCTGTAACAATTTATATTAGCGATTTTATTAAACTGATAACTGATATAAACTGTTGTAAAACCGTTACGAAAGCGATATTAGTTATTTAAGTAACAGTACTATGTTGGTGATTTTGACCAATGCATGACTCCTCAAAGTTAATAGCGTTTTATTAAAAAAAAATACCTAAAGTTAATATCATAAGTTGCAACGTTTCGTCCCGCGACAGCTAACAACACTAGGCAGAGTTTTCGTTTCTCTGAAATTTAACTTTTCGCTGCGGTTAGAAATCATTCCTAATCTCAATGGAAATTGGGTTTCGGATAAATGAAAATTCGACCTAATCGGATTTTGACTGCCTATCATACTCTAGTGAATAATACTAGAAATTAACTGATTATAACCAGCTGTAACCGGTATGGACGGGTTTGAATTCAAATTACCGCGACGGTTTATTTGTGTCCAGTTGTGTTTTTAGACTAGGCCAAATGTTCGCCAAAAGTCTTAAGTTTCCAAATTATGGAATCTGGTTTGAAAATCTCGCCGAATAGTCCAGTGTTTAAATGGCACTTAGTATGCATATTGAGTTCAATGTAACGTGTTCGCCGAATATTTTCGGTTAAAATGACAGCCGGCTTTCGGTCGGACGGTAGTTGTCATACATATCTTGTGCGCTTGAGTCGAGCCGGATGGGTTGAGAGCTTGCGTTGTATTCGTAGTTTTAATGCACAAATCGGTACCATTTGAGCAAAAGTAATTTAAGGGACCTTGATGCGTTTATCCGACACGTGCTATTAATCTTAGTGGGAAATAAATTAAGAAAACTGGTATTGGTACAATTTTGACACGAAAAAACCTGTTAATTGCCTCTTAAAGTATAGGTTATAGGCATCAGAGTTGAAGTTTCGCACACTGCAGCATGTGGTCCGAATTTTATCTCAATTTTTATCTCAATTAGTGCTTTGTTTTGTATAGTGCCATGTTGTTATGTATAATTTACCTCAGCTCAGTACAGCTCAATTTATATCAGCTCTCGAGGTTCTGGCACATAACGTTCACCTTTTGCGTTTTAGGGAATTTAGGGTCAAAACCAAAAACATTGTGCCGTTACCGTTACTAAATTGTAAACTATTGGTATCAGTTTCGTAACGGTTTTTTAACGATTGGTATCAGTTTAGAAACGGTTTTTTAACGATTAGTATCAGTTTCGTGACGGTTTTTTAACGATTGGTATCAGTTTCGTAACGGTTTTTTAACGATTAGTATCAGTTTCGTGACGGTTTTTTAACGATTAGTATCAGTTTCGTAACGGTTTTTTAACGATTAGTATCAGTTTCGTGACGGTTTTTTAACGATTGGTATCAGTTTCGTAACGGTTTTTTAACGATTGGTATCAGTTTAGAAACGGTTTTTTAACGATTGGTATCAGTTTCGTAACGGTTTTTTAACGATTGGTATCAGTTTCGTAACGGTTTTTTAACGATTAGTATCAGTTTCGTGACGGTTTTTTAACGATTAGTATCAGTTTCGTGACGGTTTTTTAACGATTGGTATCAGTTTAGTAACGGTTTTTTAACGATTGGTATCAGTTTAGAAACGGTTTCATCATCGTAACAGAACCGTTACGAAACTGATACTCCTGTTTATTATTTTCGTAACGGTACAATGTTTTTGATTTTGACCCTTGGAAGTGTAACATACATTAAAATAAAAATAAAACTTACTTAAACTAGTTACTAACTGATGTTGAACAGCGCCAATGAAGACCACGTGTCGGATGAACGCGTATTGAATGTTGTTTATTGATTGTTTTATCGATCTAAAATGCTTAAATAACTCGATATCGTGCACTGATTATGAAACATTCCTTTATATATAACCTTCATATTTTATAATAGGTATCGAAGTTATAATTATGACATCCGAAAAGTGCTTTCTTTTCGTGCTTGCATGGTCACAGTCACAGCCAAGTTTTTTAATAATGCGTTGTGTTTTTTTTTCTGTTGTGTTAATCGCGTAATGCTGCTACTTTTCTGGATTATTGTCCTAGGGCGTTTTTTCTGTTGTCAGTTTATGCGGTTTATTAAAATATGTGTGTATTATTTGAAGTGAATATTTCTGAGATAATTGTAAAGTACAATCTTACAAAATTGTTGAGTATGTCCTCAAATCGGCTAGGTCAGCAGATCAAATAAGGTTTTGGATTCTTAAATTGAGTACACTTTTTTGATAACGCAATGAGTCACCAAAACTTAAGTGTTATGGGGATATTGAATGTAAAATCCACGACTTGCGGGTGGAATCCGGATCGCTACCACCATCTTGCTCGCTAATCTTGTCGCTAAGGAGCAGTGCTTGCACTGTTGTGTCCGGCGTGGAGAGCAAGATAGCCGGTGTAATTACTGGCACAATAGGTATTCCATCCTAGCCCTCTGGGTTGGCAACGCATCTGCCATCTCCTTGGTGTAGCAGGTGTTTATGGGCGGTGGTGATCACTTACCATCAGGCGACCCACTGGCTCGTTTGCCTACTATGTTGTCTAAAAAAAAAATCATCTCATGGAATAGTTATTTAGCAGTTGCTTAAATGGATTTCTCTTACAAGTGTTACCAGTGCAGAGGTTCATGATTTTACGACGCATCAAAATCAGAGTCAACCGCAAGTGCTTTACCCTGAACAGTACACAAAAGCTCATTGTTTCGTGTTGATGTCATTTTGTATTGTTTAGGAAGAGAGTTCCAAAACTATTATTTGTGCACGGCAGCGTTTTCTGCCTTTGCTGTGCTTGCAATGCCTTACATATTTATTTGGCTATTTTATATTATATTATATTCTAATTGCTTAATTAATGAATTTATAATCATTTAATATTTGAAAATGTTCGATACCTTAGATTTATTTTATGACAGTTTATACGAATATTTTATACATTGACATTTGGCTTGGCGTGATTCAAATATTCCAATCTCTTGTGGCTTTATTTTTTAGTTAGTTGTATGCTGTTCAGCGGCTATAACGAGATTGGTACTCATTAAGTTATCCCTCAGTATAAGGAATGCCTTATGACACAAGTTAGATGCAACCGCGTTGAGGGATTAGTTACCTTTCTGTCATTTATGTAAGAGTCGCTGTACTTTATTATGTATCTTGTCTGATAAAGATTTGTTTTATTATTTTTGCTCATAGCTCTAAATATTCCTAAGTTGTTTCTATGTAAACAAAATAACGGTTATTTTTTATTTTTCCAATTCGAGGCAAATCTCGGGTCGGTGGTAATCAAAATGTTAATCTAATATAGCGTAAGACGCAAGCCGGTGTAGACGCGAATATTAATAAATTAAAGAAATTTTGGAATATTTTTTGTAAAAACTTTACATTTGCGCCCATTTAAAGTATTATGCTATTCCAACGCTAAGCGATTCTATAAAAATGGAGATTTTCACCAAATTGCTTCAAGTGCATATAAAATCACACTGCATGTATTTAAAGGGGTTTTTAATGTTTTACAATACAATGACAAAAAAAAACTTTTTTTAATGAATCTGATACCTCTTTATGCAAAATAAACATTTGTTTTAATCACCCTGTTCCGTCTATGCTGGCAAAGTATGCACCAATTACTCATAAACCAAATATTAACTAAATTATTGCGTTAATTATTTTTATTTTTTATTATTAACAGTATTTTAGTAGGCAGCGGGCCTTCGGCTCTTGACTTAAAACTTATAAATTATTAATAATTAAATTTAAATCATTCACATAATTATAAGTGCGTCAATAATTATTAAATAGTGCGTTGTTTATTAATTTTTAATAATGGCCAGGCTAGCAGGTGATAGGCGTGCATTTTAAGCTATTTTAATGTTGTATGACTGTTGGTTTTTATACAAATTGTTTGCTTGGACTTTGTAATAGTGAGATCGATCGATTATTGTCTATTATACACGTTAATTATGTGTCCTGTGCTTTGTCCAACCTGTTGACATCGAATCTGTTATCTGTGAGCTTATTCCACCAGAGCAGCCGTCAGACCGTTTGAAAACATTTTCATTATAAAGAACAGGAACCAACAAGTCAAAATCAAAAACATTGTAACATTACCGTTACTCAGATAATTAATATCAGTTTCGTAACGGTTGGTAACGGTTTACATCAGTTTAGTAATGAAATCGTTATTAACATGTCATAAATCGTTACAAAACCGTTACCAAACTGATTTTAATTATTTTAGTAACAGTACAACGTTCTTAACTTATCAAATTCATTTGGTACAACTAATTGGAAAAAATACGGTTCTGATGAATGAGAGATATTGAGATAAACGTCGCCATCTTGGGACGGCAGCTGGTGGAATAACACAGAAGCTATATTCAAAGTTTGGTTGTTTTAATGAGTTCACTGTAAAGGAGTTGGTCAAACACCGCTAGATGTCGCTTTTTACTGCCCTGTAACCCGTCCACACATCTACATGTACACTAATCTACACTAATATAATAAAGAGGTAAAATTTGTTTGTTTGTATGTAGGGGGTAATCTCTGGAACTACCGAACCGATTCCAAAAATTCTTTCACTAATAGAAAGCTACACTATCCCTGACGGACATTCCACGCGAACGAAGTCGCCGGCGTCCGCTAGTATAGAGGTAGTAAAATAGATCAACTATACTACCATATTTTTGTCTATGATTCGCGTAAAATTTGACATTATAACTTAGAAAAATATATGCCAAAACTCGCGTCACAATCTCTACACCGTGGAAAATTAGAGCCAAGTTTAGCATAAATCCTTTAAGGTCAAAGTCAAGATACTTTTATTCAGATTAGGCTTACAGGTAGCACTTATGAATGTCAGAAAAATTTACCACCGGTTCGGAAAACCTCTGATGAAAAGATACCGGGAAGAAACTCGACGAGGTGTAATTTTTTTAATTAATCAAAATTACAATGTTATTTTACATCTTAAATATTTAAAAATGTTACAATTTAACGCAGTACTAACTACTAACTGTAATAGTGACTAAAGAACTACATTCTGTTACTTGGCAATCGCAACATGTTGCAGCAACTGTTACAGGTAAAAGAACTTGTGAAGCCCCTCTGCATGTGGTGTACAGACAGCAACAAACTTAGCCGATCATTAAAGAAAGAACTGAGAGAAATTGTTTGTATGAATGTACGTAAATTCTTTATTGTACAATAAACATAAATTACAAAAAGAAATTGTCTATGCTCGAAAGGGATATATCAACTTCATAGTGCATACTATATGCCTCTCTTTCGGAAAATTAGTTTCTCGAAGTTCCGTCTTTAATGGTGACTTATATGTCTTCGATTGTATAGTCGACCAAGTAATTGCTTGACCACGTTGGAACCTTACCACTTTGTAATACGGTCGAAAAGTGGTCAAGCCATTTCTTTGTCGTCTGTATATACAACGCGACCTTTATATAGCGGCATAGCGACCTCTAGAAGTGTTTGGCTCGGACGTGGCCCGGTTGGCGGCGCCGTGGCCCGCTCCCGGTACACGATCAGTCTAGTTGGTTATTTAAATAATAAACGGCTCTGTAATCAAACCTTTGTTTTATTTCACCTCTTCGCCAGACTAATAACCCCTTTGTTCGTTAAAGTTTGATGATGATCAAATTAATAAGTTTACATTCACGTTACTCGCCCATTAACGTTGTATCGGGAAGTATCAACACGTTTTACCTAATTTTTGGGATTAGAAATGCATTTTTTTAAAGTATAGTCTGTTTAAAAATTGCTATTTATATATACCTACTACTCAAAATAAAATAGGGCCACACGACTTTTCTTAGTAAAACAAAAGTAAAAATAAATTTATGTTCCAAAACATATTTTTATAGTAGGGTTATAGGAAATTGTTTATACATGAAATTAGTAAAACAAAACCCTACCTTCAAGATGTATATTAGTAGAAATTCATATTTATTTTTGTTTGAATTTTACCGAGAAACATGGCTATTTTGTTTTGAGTTGTATGTTTTACTGGTTTTACTGTAGAAATGTCAATTACTTAAAACGTTTATTCCACTTACGTCAGCTGCCATTTAGGTCATTATCTTCATACATCAAAATTTAAGAAATTCCATATAGGTCAGAAGATTGAAACGGCTGACGTAAGTGAAATGTGTTAATGCCAATTTCGTTAGATCCAGTCAGGACAAAACTTTTTATTCCCCTTATGTCTGTTTCCAATTAGGAGAGATATTTTTTATTTCAGTTACGTCTGATTACAGTTAGAGAATCACATTTGTTAAGTCAAAGTAAAAAAAAATAGTAACTTTGTTAAGTCAAAGTAAAAAAAAATAGTAACTCGTTACTGTTCGTAAAATACTACCCAAGAAACGGTAATATAGGGTAACATTGAAATTTTGAGTCCGGTTAGTGTTAGTTACCTTACACAACGCGCGAGCCGAGCGAGCAAAGCGAGCGTGCCGCGGCAGCGGCCGGCGAAGCGCCAGTGGCCCGTTTCACTAAGCTACAAGTTACCTTACACAACGCGCGAGCCGAGCGAGCAAAGCGAGCGTGCCGCGGTAGCGGCCGGCGAAGCGCCAGTGGCCCGTTTCACTAAGCTACAAGTCTAAACCTACAACATTGATCAATAATGACCAATGGCAATGGGCATTATTGACCAATGTTGCCGGGTTAGACTTGTAAAGTTGTAACTTGTAGCTTCGTGAAACAGGCCACTGATCGAAATTCAAATAAAACGTCAATGTTATAAACTTACATGCTGTCATTACTGGAGTCCAGTTAAGTCAGCATGCTGTCAATACTGGATTCCAGGTAAGTAGGTCAGTTTTTCTGTCGACATTGGAATCCAACTAGGTCATAGATGACCCAACTGGAACAATTTTTTTTCATACCTAAGTGGCAGCTGACGTAAGTGGAATAAATCAATCTAACGGTATCAAATAAAATACAGCAATCATTAAGAAAACATTTTATTTCCATTACACTGACATCTGTATGTACGGTTTCTTTGGGATTCTACTACTTATCGTAAACAGTTGAAACGTGAAGCTAGAGTCGGGCGCCGGCTGCGAAGAAAGCTGCAGACGAACAGACATACACATTTATGCGTTCAGTTACTAACACGGACAGACCGACAAACGAGCACGAAGCAGCTATAAGCAATCGCTGTTTATAGTATAGATGGTGGCATTAGGCACGAAATTTGTCCCATATTGTGACATGTATAAGTTTTTATCTTGATTGAGACAAGTCTCGCTGACGACTACCCCAGTGATTTAGTCTGTAAATTAACTACAGTATGTCTGAACGCGGTACGTACGCTGTAACATGACGTTTAGAGATGTTGTTTTGGAAAGTTACTAGGAATCGAGTTACGCTGACGCCACGCCACTGCTACCTACGTACAGTATGATACACACCTACCAGTATATAAAACCTAAGCACGTAAAAATTAATAATTCGTTATGTCATTGAGTCTAAAATAAATAAAAACTAGATACACTTTCAACACAAGAATTATTTTATAATATACCTAAAGCGAACGGCATGAATTCCTCAAAATCCGACGCTACGCCACGCATCACTCACGCCTATCCATCGCGACCCACGTTTTAGCTACACTCGCTATCTTGGCGCGAGTGAAAATTTATCTACACATTCGTTGGCGTTGAGGTTTAACAAAAAAACAGTCAACCGAGTATCTTACACCATTTCGTTCGTGCAGCTTTCCTCGCATCGGACGCATATAAAGCCCGTCGTTCATTACACGTCTAGCACTACAGTCCCCGGCAAACTTCTTGAGCACTGCCCTTGACTGCGCAGTAGCCGTTTCTAGTACAAACATGTATACGCAAACAAACCCCTTCCATCGCGAGCATCGAGATTTATGCTCAAGAGGTTTGCCTGCAACTATACCAATAAGGACGTACACGCAACAGTGCGTCGGTGTAATCAACGATCGGGACTTGGCCACGGTTTAAGGTGGCTCGATCCACATGAGGCGAGAATTTCAAAATTTCGCAGTGATAATTTATTTTGGCTTAATGGTGTGTCTATTTATCAATTCAAATCGTTTTCTGGTAGTAAAACACTGTTTTTTACACGATGGTGTACTGATTTTGGAAGTTCGAGTTACTATTGTTAAATAATGATGCGACGTTTCAACGGTTAACGCATTTAATGTAGAATTCGAATCAGCAGTTTTGAACTTCTAAAAACAAAACACAATGCTTTAAGAAAGAGAGTTTTACTACAGGAAAACTATTAGAATTAATAAAAGTCATACCATTTAGCGACAATAAGTAAAAACAGCGAAAAATTTTAAATTTACGCCTCATACGAAGCTCACCGTAAGGACTAAGATTTGATAGTATATAGAACTAACAAATCCTTAAGCCATCCTTTCTTCACTGGGGAACTTGCCACGCGACATTGCAGACTTCGGAGTACGCGGAATGCGTCGCGATACATCTCGACTGTCCCGCAGTGAACGCGGCTCTGACGGTCGACATACTGTGGCGATTGAAGCGGCGTACATAGAAACTTATTCTGCCCGTCGCCTCCAAAGATATAGTCACCAGGAACAGGTTAATCATAGACATACAGTATTGACGCCCACTCTGAACGCAGATCGACCTAATTTGAGCTCATTTTTGAGGCAGCCAACTCACAATTGCTATTCCCGCGTTTAGTTCTACTATCCTATATTCAAATACCCACAGTTAAACTTTGACAGATGCCAGGAAGTGTCAAAATTTGACAGTCGGTAGCTTTGATCAACTACACCAGTGGACAATGCATACACGACATTCGTGGCACATCTAGAACTCCGCCAAAACGTAGCCATGGCCGACTTCGTGACGTTAGAGGCGTGAGCCATGTTCGAGTTTTGATATTGTATAGTGCATAGTCCATAGAAGATCGTTGGTTGATAGGCAAAACTATCCTTCGTTATATAAGAACCGGTCATTAGTGGACGCGTACAGCTTTGTCGATAGTATGCCTTTAAAGAACCAAGCGGGAAAGAGGGACTGAGCGACCCGTGGAACAATAACAAGCATGATCCCTCGTTTTTTTCGGACTGGTTAGAAAAGGACAGTACGAGAGGAATGAAAAACATGACAACGCCGCAACTGTCCATACATAAATTGGTATCATTTTTAGCTATGCGTGTCTCACTTAGGGGCAGTCCATTAATCACGGGAGGCTCCAAAGACGAAGAGGGCGGGGCGGGGCGGGGGGGGGGGGGGGGGGTGCAGTAATATATCATGTGTATTTATTTTTTTCGGCAAACGCGTACAAAATCGAAAGCGGCTTGTTGTGTGACCTTTATAAATATTAAAAACAAAATAAGTTTCTTTGTTGGCATTAAAAATACGTGTTAGACTTAAACCTCACCATGTATCACCAAGTGGGAGGGGGGTTAGAAAATGCCAAAAAAATATCACGTGATTAATGGCCCCTTAGGTACTCTAGCGACAAAGTTGGACGCGGAATCTTGCATTAAAAGTAGACAGTTTCCACTGACATCGATTAGGCAAATAAACGCAGGAATTCGCTATCGTGAGCTGGCAATGTGACACTTTTTACAATTTGAAAATAAAATACATATCGAGAACAAACGCAATTTTAAGGTGCTTCAGCAGAAGTACATGACGGTTTCTAATACTTATCGCCCACGGGCCTTCCACTGTGATTTGTAAAGCCGTTGAATACGAGCAGACGCTCACATGTCTGAATTTCCCGGCTATCACTGCGCGTGCGTCAGCAATCGCGGTACAAATCACGGCGGAACACATGTTCTTGACGCATCAAGTTTTAAAGTTAAACCTTTAACGGTTGAACATTGGGTCGTTATTACAAAACATAAGCAATTAGAAGAAATTAGATTTTTTTAAATTAACAAAACATTGACATTTCTTTTTGCCATAAGCTAAGGTTATCCTTTGTCAAAGTGTCACACCCTCCCCTGTAGGTAAATGTTATAAATTCGTTCGCTCGTGTTGAGCAGTTCCCGCGCCTTCTGAGCTGTCTTCAGAGTGCGCTTAACGAACTGACGGGGACGCCACGGGGCCTCGGGGCCGGCGGTCTCGCTCGCTTTCGCTGCAGCATAAGGAACGCGAATAGCGACACTGACCAACCAGCTAGTCGACTTTTGACTTGCGAACGCGACGTTCGCTAGCCGCGAGCCAATCAAATACGCGAGCGCATCTCAGCTAGCTTTGATTGGTGCTCGGCGAGCGTCGAGCGCTTGAAACCCAAAAATCACCCCAAAGCACTGACGCCATACCATCGTTCCTGTCATACCCGATTGTCTGGCGTCAGTCCTTAGTGAAGCTAATTATTACTAGTATGAAATTTGAATTTAAAGCGAAATCACTGGATTTGTTGTTGCAATCGTATGACGAATTATGCCGCGTTCGTATATTTTAAAATAACGTATCGTTTCACCTACTTACACTTTTTAAACTGGACATTTGTCAAATTTTAACAGCTGTTTTTGATTATAGGAGCGCGGCATTAATTATTGTAAAGTAACAAATGAGACAGCAGTTACAATTGGCGTTACAGGTCATTTGAGGTTACATATAAATAATTAACAATCGTGTAATAATTGGCTAAAATATCTGTTAGAAATATATTGACAATAAAATCGATCGATGCATTCGTATTACATTGGCGAAGCATTTTGTTTCTATTAACAATTTTGTAGAGAACTTTCAACAAAACATAATTATAGCTAATAAAATAAATTTTAAGTAAAAATTACTCGGATAAGCTAAAAGTATAAAAACTGGAATTCATAAATACCCTACTCCGCCATTCGTAAAATGTTGTCCATTTGTTATAATCTTTACAGCGTCATTTTAAAAAAAACGTGACGCCTTATAGCGTCACTGCCTCAGTAGCGCCCCCTGCTGCCGGCGCGCCGCTATAAAGGCTACGGCCGCCCTACCGGTACATATAAAACCTTAAGATAAGTTACTAAAATATTTCGAAATTACTCTATATAAGGGAACTTACGTATATATTTATTCTTATAACCAAATTTAGGTATTTATATTAAAGACTAGCATACATCAGTTTTACTTAAATAACATTTCATACATAAATGGTTCGTATAGTCAGCAGTATAGCATCTAAACCTAGTTTTAGATTAACACGCGCGTGGAAAACCGAACAAGGGTCACCATCAGACACATCGTATCGTTACTAAAGTAATTCATATCAGTTTCGTAACGGTTTATATCAGTTTCGTAACGGTTTATATCAGTTTAGTAATGACTTCGCTACTAACTGATATATATCGTTACGAACCGTTACGAAACTGATATTAATTATTTTAGTAACGGTAAGTACGATGTTTTTGTTTGTGACCCACAAATCATATTGAGCACGACCGATACAGGTGCCTTATCACAGTATTTAAATGTAAATAAAAAAGAAAATTACAAAAGCGTAGGCCTCAAATTAACAGTCTTAAAATGCAGGACAGTTCAAAGAGCAGTCGCAATAAAACACATCCGAGTCGACGAGGTGCTCAAAACCGTGTGAACTCGGCCCTCTAACTTTAGAGGGCGTTCAAATGTTTTTGTGCACCTCCGTTCGGTACGTTGGATGTTGATATCTAATCGCTTTAACTTCAATACTATCATTAGATTAAATATTATATGTATAGCGTTCACTGTCAATATTACCGACCTAACTTTTGACTAAACTAGTCACGTAGGTACTTTAGTTAGGTATAGTTGAGTTTTCAAAATCAACGACGAAAAGATCCGTCAGGTTAAAATATTCACTGCCAGCAAAGCACATTACGGGTCAAAATTAGGTAACGGTTTTGTAACAATTAATATCAGTCTAGTAATTCAACCGTTACGAAACCGTTACGAAACTGATCTTTATTATTTTAGTAACGGGTACAGTATTTCTGATTTTGACCCATAAATGTTCGGTACTTTCCCCCAGTACCGTTGTCCCAATTTTTTTGTAAATTGAACGCATCGTATGCGACATCTCGCGAAATTTCTAAATACAATGCCGACAGTGAAAGCTTTAAGAGGCAAACACCATGAACTCGCACAAACGTCGGTTCAGAATTTAGCTATGCAACGTGTTAAAAAAGATATTTAATCTTCATTTCGAAAGTCATAGTCACTTTATTCTTACAATTGATTACATGATTGAGTTTAATTTTGCTTAAATGTCTGCAACGTGTTCAAAATCGGGATGTT
The DNA here is from genome assembly GCA_963691745.1 of Ditula angustiorana. NCBI lineage: Eukaryota > Metazoa > Arthropoda > Insecta > Lepidoptera > Tortricidae > Ditula > Ditula angustiorana. The sequence continues at coordinate 285,614 of OY829472.1, read as the reverse complement.
AGAACACTATGTCAAGGTTTAAATTTCCGATGTCTACCATCTATTGTTGTCCATTGGCGGTTATGGTTAATGACGGTACAGACAGAAACAACTTAGCCGACCATTAAAGAGGAAACTGGGACAAATTGTCTATTCTCGAAAGGTATATATCAACTTCATAGTGCATACTAGTGATGTAACAAATATTCGCATTCGCATTCGCATTCGCGAATATTCGCATATTCATTGCATTATTCGCATTCGCCTAAATTCATGCGAATGTTTTTCGAATATGAATAGCAGAAAAAAACCAATTTGAAGACAATAGTAGATACATTAAATCAAAATCCATTCATTTCTTATGTTTTTTAATGCAAGAAAAAGTAACTAACCTCGTTATCACAACATCAGTTTTTACTTTATCATTTGGTATTATTTATTTACTTACTTGATTTTTTTTGCAATGAAGCTTTACAATTACATTTTCATTGGAACTTATAAATACAAGTGGAACGCATCTCCTTCGAACGAGACTGCCTCCAAGCCATAGACAATTGGAGCCAAATTTGAACAAAAACTGAATATTCGCATTCGCATTCGCGAATGTCGGTAGCAGATACTTGCATTCGCATTCGCATCCGCGAATGTTCAAAAAATGTCATTCGTTACATCACTAGTGCATACTATGTGCCTCCCTTTCGGAAAATGACACTTGTTCGCAGTTCAGTCTTTAATGGCGATTTAGACGTGTCTTCAATTGTACTATAGAGTACAATAAACATTTCAAATATCGCATAGCAATTATAATGTATGTGAACAGCTCGTCAAATTTGAACAAATTAATTTCAAATTCTACCGGTAGTTGACGAAATAAAACGGTATTGTTAAAGCGACTAGGTACAATCATTTTGACATCGTCTGAACATCGTGGAAAAAAAATTAAGAGGTTATTGGTCCATAACGTATAAATACACAACCTACCATTTAGGGCATCACTAAATCACGAATATAATTCACAAGCCATACCTCTGTTATAGCGTTACTGTAGAGTGAATTCACGCTTACGCGGGAGTCGGTATCGTGGATGTAAATTATTAAGCATTAACTGTTCAAAATATATTTTGAAAAGTGACTATGATTAGTATCTCCAATTACAGTCTTAGCTTAAAAAAAAATGTAAAAAAGCCCATTTTGGTCATCTCGCTTTTACATTTGTTTTTTTTTTGTTTGACAATTAGGTCTGCTACTCCTAAATGAAACGCGTGACATAAAAATGAATCCTATTAAAGTACTGGGCCCCAATTCTTTTTGGACCTTTAACTTTATTGCCTGCGTGGAACATTTTGTTTAAGCAGTGACGCTTGGCAAAGTATTAATTTTTGTGTGCCAACTTTTAACTTAATACATTTTTTTTCCATCAACCTTGTGTGTATTATTGGAACTATATAATTCGGTAGAACAGAGGTTAAAGCAAGTTTATAATAACGGATGATTTACGACGACTATTGCAAACGGGTTAATATTAGTTTGGTGGTGGAAGCTACGCTGAGATGTGTTTAAATTTAGAAGCAGTAAAGCGAATCGACCTTAATCGGAATGTGTCAGTTGCTTCTGATAATCCAACTTTTGTCAAAGTTTTTTTAATAAAAATTGCGCTCAGACTGTTAAATAACATCTCCGACCAATCTAAAATACAGTAAGGGAGTACAATTTTTGGAAATAGGGAAAGAAATTCAAGAACAGTGACTTAGGCATGAAGTAGTTTAGGGGTTGGAAGTATACAGGAAGACCGGCACACGTAAAAACAGCGCCAACGCGGTCAAACGGTCGCGTACTACAAACCAACCATGCCCGTTGTTCAATTATAAAAAAAAACAGTTAATTGTATCCCAAACATTATATACAATATATTTTAGCGAAGTCTAGAAACTCGGGCATGGCGCAATTCCGATTTGTATATGACATAAAACTAAGATATCTACAACTATTAATATTTATATATACGTGCCGAGTATTGGAAATAACCGCTAAACAACACTTTTAATACATAATGTAAAGAAAATGGTGTCATTGTTTAGCGATTCGCGTTGCAGTCGTGTGAAGGACTACCAAAGGCTACTAGTAGTAATCACTAGAGATATCCCTGGGTATAATTATTAGTAGGAATATTTCTAGTTAACTAGCGACACCTTCAGAACAGTGAGCAACTCCGCTAACCACTCAACTGTCTTTAAACATACTATTTGGCACTGAAAAACAAACTATACACTACGCATTACGGTCGGAAAACATATAGTAACTTAACGTTCAAAATGTCACTTAAGTATTATATGATTTTCTTTGAGTTTTGATCTATAGGGCGTCCTGCCCGCGTTACGATTAGAATTGTATATTATATGAGGAGTCACTAGCTCTATCAAAATCAAGACCAGGCGTTCCATTAACATCTTGTCTCTTACTATTCCTTCTAGTTAAACGGGAGTGTGATACAACGATTAAAAGTGACCTGTATCCCCTTTTTGGATTGAACCGTTTCTATGGATCTAATATCGGACCGAGGCCTGTTGATGGACGCGTCGTCAGTCTTATACATACAACTTACAAAAGCCTTATTTTGTACATTTATATCGATCCTGAACACTCCGGAAAGACTATTTCAATTATGTTAATGCGATTGACGTCAAAGCTCAATTTTTCTGCAGGAATGTTAGTTTTTGTTAATTTCCGCAATGATTTGGAGTTGATCAGCAATATCAGAAGGTATACATTTATTATAGACAGTATTTTTTAGACAGAAATGTAATAAAACCGATATTTATCATTATCACAGATGGGATAAAAAGCTACATCTAATATTCTTTTTATGGGACAATATTATATTTAATGTACCGTAACTAAAATAATTAATATCATTTTAGTAACCAATTCAATACTTAACTGACAAAACCGTTACGAAACTGATATTACTTTAGTAACGGTACAGTGATTTTGATTTTGAGCCTTCTACCGTGAATCAGTATTCTTAGGCAGTTTTGTGAAATAGTCTTTCCAAATAACAGTCTTTTGATGAATATTTTAGTTTGGTTTCAAAATCGATATGTTCAGGGTAAATTATTTCCTCGTGGTGGTTTAAACATTGCTCGTCAACTCAGCCCAGCCGTTGGTACGAGGCGCAGGGAGGCGTACTTTGTCCAAACTCTTTAGTCAGTAGGTACTGTTGTTGTCAGTCATTATATTTAATATGCGACTAGCAGTACTAATTTTAAGCTATTTCGTTTTGTAATTTTAATAAGATTGAATATATTTTTAATTAAGGAAAAGAGTAATGCGTGTTTTTCTACTAATTCCGTGTCTGTCAAATGAAATATGGCACTTCGATTTTGGCAGACCATACAGAAATATGTTTTATTATTTTAAAACTGAAGCAACACATTTCTGTAGAATCAGGCAACTTTGTACATATTCAGACCTTTTCTTTGACGCCATAAACAATTTTTAAAAGCTTAACTTTTTAAATCGTACCTATTTGTGCCGCGATACCTCTACATCAAACTGGTTTATTGCCGTCCTGTGGAAACATTGCATTCTCATGGGACATAGAGCATGAATGTTTCTATTCACAACTTGTTCTATCTTTTTAATTTCATCGATATCAGTGTAACTACACGTCATTGAGGTACAAACATCCATTCACATTCATAATATCAGTAGGAATGTATACCAAAATCGCTTTTCCTACTATGGGGATAACGGTAGTACTAATAGTCAGGTAGTAAACACAAAAGCTAGTAAAGAAACGCTCGCCCTGCGCCCCTCAGTCAACCTGGGTGGAACGCAGCAATAGTATTAATACTTAATTATATCACTCGCCACTAGTGAGATTTCAATGGGCGAATCAACTATTTTACCCACAACTTTAGCTATCGCTGGCTTTACCGCGAAATCATGTATCCATAAAGATATTCTACTGTGTCATAAATTTAACTCTTGGATAAAATTTATAAGAGAAAATACGTCGTTAGTTTTAAGGTTGTGGACAGTAAAAAAGTCGATTGGTCCCGATACGCTCACCGTAACGTCCACGGCGAGCGTTCGACTCACGCTTGGCGTCGTGTGTTTATGAACACTCGTACGGTGAACACAGCGTGTGATGACAGCAGAGTAAAGGGATGGTTTACGTGAGCTACACACCCCAAAGAACTATAAGGTAAAGTTTATTCTTGGGTCCAATTTCATAAACGCGACAAGGCGACAGGTGACAGTGACAACTCGGTATGCATTGCCCACTATGATGTTAAGTCTGTAAGCCTGTAGCGTTGCTTGTCGACACAGTAATGTACGGCGATTGCCACTGTCACCTGTCGCCTGTCGCGTTTATGAAATTGGGGCCTGATAGAATATCGAACAGACGCCATTACTGTCGTTTCGTGCTAGGGCATACGCGTGGTGACTGGTCGACTGCCATCCTCTTTCTTATTACATTCATGTGAAAGGGACAGCATGAAACCACCACAGCCATTGGCACTTCAATACTGACACAGTCTATTCAATTAGATATCTTTTAAATAAAATAATTAAAAGTACAAGCATAAATGGACGACCATTAAGTTAATGAAAAATAAATAAAAATAAAAAATGATCGAAAACATATCGCATGTCTATTTTCGTGGCGTTCGGAATTTCGAAGCAAGTTTATTAATGTTTTTTAAAGTATTATAGATAAAAATGTAATCCAAAGAATGACTGCAAATAAGTACACAAGATTATGGTTAAAACGTTTTCAATTAATTTTATAAATTAAAAATAAATAAAATACCTTGATTATTCCATTAAATAAAAATTGAGCATAAAATAATAATAAATAAATAGACTGGATCAATATTTCACAAATTTTACGTCCGTTTTGGAAACAAATGTACCAGTATGCTGAATTGATAATCAAATTTAAAAAAATGATATTCACCTAAGTTTATGTCACACTAATATTTCATTTTATTGCAAACTGGTTGACTATGACACAGTCTCATGTCAAATAGTCCGCGTATCCAACATTCAACCTTACACTCAACGACAAAATGTTCAATTTAGAAGGCACCGAAAATATTACATACAACTTAGTAATACAACGGACATCAAATACCGCTTATAGTCAAAATCAAAAATGTCGCACCGTTACTAAAACAGTAACTATCCATCTCGTAACGGTTATGTAACGACTTTTTTTAATTTTTTTTTATACAACATAGGAAGGCAAACAAGCAAGTGGGTCACCTGATGGTAAGTGATCACCACCGCCTATAGACACCTGCAACAACAAAGAGAGTGCAGATGCGTTGCCAACCCAGAGGGTTAAGATGGAATACCTCTCGTGCCAATAATTACACCGGCTGTCTTGCTCTCCGCGCCGGAACACAACAGTGCAAGCACTGCTGCTTAGCGGCAGGATTAGCGAGCAAGATGGTGGTAGCGATCCGGACGGACCTTGCACAAGGTCCTACCACCCGCTTATATTAGTTAAGTAAATAAATCGTTACTTAACAGAATTTATTTTTATTCCGCGGGTGGTAGGACCTTGTGCAAGGTCTCTTCAGATAGCTACTACCATCTTACTCGCTTTTTCCGCCGCTAAGTAGCAGTGCTTGCACTGTTGTGTTCCGGCGTGGAGAGCAAGACAGCCGCTGCAATTACTGGCATGAGGTATTCCACCTTAGCCCTCTGGGTTGACAACGCATCGGCAAACTCTTTGGTGTTGGGGGTGTCTATAGGCCGTGGTGATCACTTACTTGGTAGCCCACTTGCTTGTTTGCCTTCCTATTTTATATATAAAAAAATATAACCTGTTACAAAACTGTCATTTATTGATTTAGTACCGGTACAATGTTTTTGATTTTGACTCTCATCCTTTGCAAAGATCTATGGTAGATCATAACGCCATTATACAAGCCGTCTTAGTAATATGACATTTTGTACTATATCGTAAGTGCATACTAGTGATGGGTAATTTTCCGAAATTTTTCAAATCATGGAAAATTTTCCAGTTTATTTTTCGGGAAAATAAATAAATGGAAAAATATTGTTTAGTGTAAAATAAGAAAAAAAAAAACGTTGTGTCAAAACAAAAGCATTCATAAAGACCAGAGTAGTATTTTCATCTGATGTTATCATTTCCAATTAGTTAGAGGGTCTGATTGAGGGATCGATCGTCAATAAACGTGTAACCATATCGATCATAGACCATACCGGTCTGGTTTCCCTGTAACAGACAGAGTTCAGTTGGTAGTCGCTCCAATTTATAACCTGATCTCCCATAGACTTAATTATTTTTAATCGTTAAAGTATAAATGTAGATTTTATTTCGGTATAATTATCTTTATTTGTAAGCAAATAAATTTTTAGACCAGGAAAAATATTAGAAACTTATTTGAAATATTGCAAAAATATTTTTTATTTATTTTCTTTTCCGAACGAAATTTTTCCATTACCCATCAGTAGCATTATAGCAAAAAGTTAGTAAATGACAGATGTCAAATTGGCTCATGATTCTACATCTCAACTTGGCGCGCGGCGTTGCGCGTGAGCTGGTGACTAGCAGCTTTGAATTGTGTGTTGCACGGACGACGGCTGCCACGTCATTGTCACACAAATCAGAGCTCACAAACACAACGCTGCCCGCCGAAGTTGAAGTAGTTTTATAACAATAGCGCGCGTCAGGGTAGCGTAGCCGTCGAAATATTAAGAGTGTGAACCCAGGCCCAAAAAGCTCCCCATACAAACGGTGATAACGTTGTCCACCCTCTAAACCTTAACCTACGGCAATTATTTTTTTCGTTTGTTGTTTTTTTCTCCGAACTAGGTTTGTATGTTTTTTTTTTAATATTGTTCATAAATTTCACAATATTTGCATTTTATGAGTTTCATACAAAACAAAAAAGCGTCAGTATTTCTAAAACTATTACGAATATTTTTAAAATCAAAACATACAAACCTAGTTCTATGGCATATTGACAACATACAAAAAAATCATGGCTATAGGTTAAGGTTTAGACGGTGGCAAATGTTTTCGCCGTTTGTATGGAGAGCGCTGGGTTCACACTCCTCTTAAGCATTTCGCACCCTTAAAATTAAAGCGACTCAATTCTGAATATGATATTTCCCAAAATTAAACCCTATGTCTTTTAATTAAGGTGATATTTTGGAACGTGTATTATTCAGAAATGGGTCACTTTAATTCTAAGCGTGCGATTTGATGATTATAAATAGTATGCCAAGGCAGGAGAGCCAGGTAATTTTGTTGATAAAATACCGTTTTTTCTATCCTTCCTCTTTAAAAGTCTCTGTATCTTACAATGGGGTCTGTTACTTTGAAGGTAACAGGATACTTCTATTGTCCATTTGTATTATTTTCCAAGATCGAATTGAACGAAACATTGTCACGGCCAATTCGCAAGTATGGGAAATGGTCAATTACGTGAAGTCTGTCTCCCCAGGAATGTGTCCTAAGAAATATTTTGTATTACACATAATCTTTCAACTATACTTTAAAATTCGCACTGATTTAATACTTTTTTGAATAAAAATACTGCTTCTGAAATAATACATCTAGTCTTAATCAGTTGAACGTGCAGAAAAGGTCATTGACCGCCTTTGAACAGTACGGCTAGCATGACTTGCCGCGACTTGAAGCTAGTCGCGGCAATTCGTGCTAGCCGTACTGTCGAAAACATTGTGCCGTAACAAAAAATAATTAATGTCAACAACATGACAAACGACGGACTGACATTAATTCATTTTATTTTTATAACAGTTTAGTAATTAATTCGTTACCTAAAACACTTGCTAGTAATGAAATCGCTACTAAACTGTTTGTAACAACAAACAGTTACGAAACTGTTACAAAACTGTTATTAAATATTTTAGTAACAGTACAATGTTTTTGATTTTGACCAGATTTTGGAATTTAATGTCAATGTACGGCCAAAACTAGAACTTAACTCAATACAAATAGAGAATGATTTCTTTAATTAGTGTCATATGGGTGAAAATGGCGTGTACGCCGAATGATAATTGATTGCAAGCTCCTCAGCTGTCATTGCAAAACTTAAATACGTTAGGTGTAAGATCTTGGTCTTCGACCAGCCACAAGATGGTCCGATGACCTCATACAGGTGGCAGGAAGGCGCTGGTTGCATGCCGCTTCCAACCGGTCGCTTTGGAAATCCATGGAGGAGGCCTATGTTCAACAGTGGCCTCGTGGCTGAGATGATGATGATGATGATGATGATGATGATAAGGTCTTAGAGCTTGCAATGGGCAGTTGTTTGAGATCAAAACTTAAGGGAAGCGTCCATTCTAACTCCGTCAAGAATAATAATTCCTTCTAGAAGCGAAACTCGAGACAGTAGGGTTGTCATATAAAATCGTGGTTAAGATTAGTAAATAAGTTTATTTGTTAATTATGTATTTCATTTTTATTAATATAGGCTTGTTGCTGACAGTGCTTCATTATTGCATTGTCATCGGGACTAGAACAATTCGACAACAGTGCCCAATTTCATAAACGCGACAGGCGACAAGTGACAGTGACAATTCGGCGTACGTTACTGCGTCAATAAGTAACGCTACAGACTTACAGAATTCAGAACACAGTAACAAAAACAGAATAGGTAGATTTTCTATCTACAAGTTTTGTCATATAAGATGCAACTCAACTGGTATAAATAGTTGAAAAATTGTTAATAATTTTTTGTTAGGAGTTTAACATCATGTGTTTCCTTTCTCACTACAACCCGTCGGTAAAGAAATCGATATTAACTATTTTAGTAATGGTAAAATGTTATTGATTTCAACCCTTACATGTTTGTCGAGGCACGCCATTTTGTCGGCGAAATAGTTTTATTTGTATTACGACTAATAAGTTAATCTTTAAGGCATTTATTAATCCATTATTATATATCAAGTGCGATGGTTGAAGCGTAATTTTAAATCGCCAAATCACATGTTTTTTTCTAGTCAGTGATTGCGAGAGAGACAGAGATGCTTTAAGCGCCCCAGTCACAGCTGACAACCCTAAGTTCATAAGTTTCGCTCCTATCAGTTTGCCATTGTTATAAGCTTAAAAATAAAATTCCGTTACGTACATATATAACACAAAACACTCCTGTATAAAAACGGTACGCTGTGTTACCAATAAAACGAATTCAAAATTACCTTCAGGTAGTAAGTCGTCAATATATACCGCCTTCCTATATTCAAGCAACGAATCAAGTCAAATGTTGACAGAGTGTGTATAATTTAAATTTTAACGTTGGTTGATTAAAGGAGCCGGCTATTAGATAGCAGTTGGCGTAAGACACTATTGCTTGCTTCTGATTGGTCGTTCGAACCGCCATCTTGTGTTCAGCCGCCCCTGATTGGCTGTCGCTTGTGTCCCACTGTGCATTGTTTACAAATATACGGATGTTTCTATACACGTTACTAGTAAATCGATTGAGTCTCATACAGTTCGCTCGTCCGTACAGCGAAGTGTGGCGCGACGGTCCTTCCTGTTTACCTGTGAAACAAACAGATGTTATCTATTTATAAATATAAAATACAAGCGAGATCTGCGGGTGGTAGGACCTTGTGCAAGGTCCGTCCGGATCGCTACCACCATCTTGCTCGCTAATCCTGCCGCTAAGCAGCAGTGCTTATACTGCTGTGTTCCGGCGTGGAGAGCAAGACAGCCGGTGTAATAACTGGCACAAGAGGTATTCCATCTTAGCCCTCTGGGTTGGCAACGCATCTGCAATCTCTGGTGTTGCGGATGTCTATAAGCGGTGGCTATCATTTACCAACAGGGAACCCACTTGCTTGTTTGCCTTCCTATTTCATAAAAAAAAGAGATGCAACGAAGCATTTGTGTTAAAACAGGGTACGCTATCTCCGTTCCAAATGACATCCAACCATCCATCCGTCCAGCTGTTTTAGAGTGGAGTATTAAAAAAAAGGTAAAAACAGCATTTTTTCGAATTTATAATGTCAGTGTCATATAAACAGTGGAATTCGCCAGAATGAGAATCAAACTCCTTGGTAACGGCTGGGAGGTTCCACACCGCATTGTACGTAGGCTCAGCCGCCTTGTCTACAGAGTAAGAAAATTTAAGTAGGTTGTCGGCTCGCTCGCCCTCGCTGTGTCAGTGTAATTGAACACGAACGCCGCGCAACCCTATCGTGTCGCCGGGAGTCGGGGGGGAGCCGCCTGGCGCATGGTGTATGAAGTAATACGAACATTCTGTGCGTGTCAATAAAGTTGGAATGCGTTTAATCGCGGTCGTAAAAGAGAAGCTTTGTATATAATAGGAAGGCAAACGAGCAAGTGGCTCACCTGATGGTAAGTGATCACCACCGTCCATAGCCACCCGCAACACCAAAGGGATTGCAGATGCGTTGCCAACCCAGAGGGCTAACATGGAATCTTGTGCCAGTAATTGCACCGGCTGCCTTGCTCTCCGAGTGCAAGCGCTGCTTAGCGGCAGGATTAGCGAGCAAGATGATGGTAGCGATATCACCGGCAGTGAATCCATTTTCTGCAGTTTCCAATGAAGCACTAGTCCAAGTCTACTATGCTCATTTTCACTCACTCTTGTCGTACGGCGCTATATTGTGGGGAAACTCGACGGATTCCGACAGAGTGTTCAAAGTCCAAAAGAGGGCTCTGCGAACATTAGCAGGTGTAAAACCTAGGGACTCCTATAGGGAGCTATTTAAAATGTTTGGGATATTGACGCATTATTCGCAATATATTTACGATGTGTTAATGTACACACGACGTAACATTCATTTGTTTAAACGCGTCAATATCCCAGGCAGAATAACCCGCCAGACGGGGCGTCTGCAAGCGGTGCCGCGGCGGCTGAAGCTGCTTGACAAGAACCCGCGTGTCATAGGCCCTAGGTTTTACGAGCGCCTACCCGCCGACCTAAAGAATGAATGTTCGGACGAATCATTTGGTCCCCGACTAAAAAACTTTTTGTTAAATAAATCATTGTACTCTGTAAAAGAGTACAATGAAAACAGTTGTGACATTTAATTTAATTTAATTTGACTTATTATTATGCTATCTCATTAATTGTTTTAGATTATTATTTTGTACCTGATTATTTTTGTTTCATTTTATTTCATTTTTGCTTGTATTGACATCTTCCCCGTTTGAGAGTTTATATTTTTATTTTTATTGTGACATTTGAATTTTTTATTTTTGACATTTTGACATTTTTCTAGACGTATTTCTAGATATTTTTATTTTATTATTTTTGTTTACCTTTTTGACGATCTTATTGTGAATTTGTTATGTTTGACATTCAAAATTTAATGTAATTTCCAATAAGTAATAAATTAATCTAATCTAATCTAATCAGTGTCAGTTGTTGCCGGCGGCCGTACCTAGTGACGATGTCGTGCAGTTCTCGCAGCGCTTTCTCCACGCCCTCGGCCAGGTGGTGCGCGGGCGGCGCGGGGGACGCCAGCGCGCGCGCCTCGCTCTCCAGCCTGCGGACAATACGGTAAATAATTTTAATCGAAATTATTTATTTTTAAATTTAAAACACATTGAAAAATTCGCAGGGTATGGCAGCGGTAATGTGGCGGAAACTGGAATACGCAAGGCACGGAATGCTGATGTTGCAGGTTCGAACCCTGCCATTACCCTAATTTCTCTTTGTGTTAAATTGTTTTAAACTTTCGCGACTTTCACACATATTAATAACATTATCGGGACTTACTCGTGACCACGGCCATTGAAACATGGCCGAAACGTCGAGATATATCAACAATATTTTTCTTTGTGTTGTTTTTCATTATACAGCATTTTAGACAATACGGTATTCCACTCAAAAATCTAATAGCATAATTTTGCAAAATTGCTGTAGACGACCACTTAAAACATGTTCAAAGAAGTGGTTAAAAAAACTGATATTTTAGAAGTTACAGTGATACAAAGTTACAAAGATGACGAAGAGAAAAAGTTCTTTTTTTTGTTTCGAAACATGTCATTTGAATCCAAATAAAAACGGCAGAAAATTTTAGTATGTGAGCAATAAGTTAAAAGCTTGCAGTATTAAAATAAACACGATTTAGTGTTGGCTCCATACAAAATCACTATAGTGACGTCACTGGCCCTGTATGCAGCGCGATAGAGCGTTTCCGCGACGCACGCCCGTTGTCATTTTATTACTCGTGATATTTAGAAAAATACAGTTTTTCTTATTTTTTATTAACTCTATCAATTTTGGAAATAAAAAAAGTCATTAGAATACCGTATTAGCTACTTAGCTGTGTTGTTGCTTATCTATACATATAACATTCAAAGTCCTGACTGATTGATATATCAACGCACAGCCCAAACCGCTGGACCCAGATACCTGAAATTTGGCACATAGGGTAGGCATACACTAAGGAAGGATTTTTAGAAAGTCCACCCCTGTTATTTGTTTTCTGTAGGCTTCGCTCGCCGTGAGCAGAAGAAGCTAGTTCTTTCATAAACCAGTGTTTTTTATACAATAGGAAAGCTCACAAGCAAGTGGGTCACCTGATGCTAAGACACCCGCAACACCAAGGAAATTGCAAATACGTTGCCTACCTAGAGGGCTACGTGTAATACCTCTTGTGCCAGTAATTGCACCGGCTGTCTTGCGCTCTACGCCGGAACACAATAATGCAAGCACTGTTGTTTAGCGGTGGGATTAGCGAGCAAGATGGTGGTAGCTATTGCACAAGATAGCACTCCCCGCAGAGAATAATGCCATCCGGGAGTTTCAGCCCTAGTTAGATCTTGGGAAGGTTTGTCGAAAGGCGTGGCGTCTGTAGTTTAGGTTTTTTTAGCTTCGTTAGTCTTCGATGGTGGTAATTAGAAACGATTTTTCAAAAGTTCATAAATGCAGTATTACAATTTGTTATTTCCAATAATTAAAGTAGTTGCGGTGCGTTTCTCGTGACGGGTGAAAACAAAAATAAAGAGGCAACTGTTAGTTTTCATGGTTTTCTGTTATTTTGATTGTTTGTTATTTAGAGAAAAATTGACCTTATCAGTAATCTTTTCGATTTGCATCATAAAATACGGTATGTTATCTTTTGTCGCATTTCATTGGTTCGAGCGATGCAGAATTGATTGTTTTTTTAAATAAAGGAAAGTGTTATTTTCAGTATTTAAGGTTGTCGCCATTCATGTGGCATACAAACTTTGTATCTTGTATATCCGTTGATACTTACAAGTGATTTATGGTTGTAATAAGTATATTTTGAAAACCAAAAATTTAATTTTTTTGTAAGTTTTGTATTTTTGAATTGTTGTAGCTCTCATAATATACGTATTTTTTTTTTATTGTGGATATTATTTAAAAATGATTGGTGGATTGATGATATATAATAATTGAATATCATTATATCATTTTGTTTTATGGGTTGTCATGTTTGACTAGACTTTCCTCCCCCTCCATGAGCGTGACGTAATTTATGGATGATTGCTTAGGTGTCATTAATTTAATTGCGGCTTCAGTTGCTGGGCTGGAGGCTGCATGCCGGCGCGGGGGCCCGCGCGGCCTCCGCACAGGATGCGGACGGCGACGCGGGGGCGGCGGGGGCGGCGGGAGCCGCCGCAGGAGGGCGCGCGGGAGGCGCGGCGGCGGGGGTCGCGGGGCGCGACCGCGGGGCGGGGCGCACCTCTCCGGCGAGGCCGCGCGGGACGGTCGGCCGAGGCGACTCCCGAAGGTGCACGGCCAGTGGACCTTGTGCAAGGTCCATCCGGATCGCTACCACCATCTCGCTCGCTAATCCTGCCGCTAAACAGTGCTTGCACTGTTGTGTTCCGGCGTGAAGAGCAAGACAGCCGGTGTAATTACTGGCACAAGAGGTATTCCATCTTAGCCCTCTGGGTTGGCAACGCATCTGCACTCTCTTTGTTGTTGCAGGTGTCTATAGGCGATGGTGATCACTTACCATCAGATAACCCACTTGCTTGCTTGTTTGCCTTCCTATGTTGTATAAAAAAAAACCACCAGGGACAAAAGTCACCAAGAAATTATGAAAAAGAAGAAGAGAACCAAAAGTTAACTGGAAGAGATCCCTTAAAGGGATAAGTTCGCCTTTGTACATCACTGTATTTCTTCTTGTCATTTACTTTATTTTGTACAATAAAGAATTTACATACATACATACAAAAGACATTGCCAGAAGTCCTTATATACAAACTACCTATTTTTTAAGCTAAATCCACCAAAATCGCATTTTCATACATTTTAACCATGTAAAAATGCTAATAACACCAAATAAACAACGAATGTAAATGAGCTAAACAAATGACTGAAAAAAATTATTATGAACGAACAAGTATAACTAAGCGACTGAGAATGCATTACGCGATTGATTGGCTACTAATTGTGTTTTTATTATTTCCAAGTTATTATTTTAAATATACTTTTTAAATTTGTATTACGAAAATTGTTTCCTCCATACAATCCCATACTCAATCGCCAAATAAACATTTTAAAATCATCCAAATAACGATTATTTACAAATATTATAAAAAAACCTTCATCATAATACTTCGAAAAACTATCAATTTTTGTAAACATATAATTTCAAATTGACCAAAACAAAGGACAACAATATTCTCAACATTAGTATCGAAAGAAAAGCCTAAAAAACAACACATATTTAATCGTGAAATAAAAATAAAAACTATAAAATAAATCTTAAATCAATTATCAGCTAACGGAAATAAGACCACCCACACAGCTTTAGCCCATCACGATACTTTGATATTTCAAAACGCCCGAAGATATCTAAAGAGGTGAAAAAGGCGAAAAAGCACCAAACCTAACAACACTGCTACTACCAACAATAGCAATGCAGCGAAGTTATATTGAGGCAACTTCGGCCCTGACCAGCCAGGGCCGCGTCAAGACGAGTGGGTCACTCGTAGCAAAGGTATACAAACCACCCAATTTTTAAACTCAATTCACCCAAGTCATGAATTTTCGTACATTCTCACCATATTAAATCAATTAAGTTACTAATAACAATTATCCAAGTCAAAATCATAACATCTTTATTCAGATTAGATCGCAGAAAACACTAATTAATCTAATTAATGTCAGAAAAACCTCTGATAAGATTAACGACGATTTCTCATGAAAATCGTGATTTTTCAAATCACCCAAAAATATATCTTAGCAACATCAGAAATAAAAAATCATCTTACCTGACAACACTACTGCCGCTAGAAAAAACGACACATCGCTGAAAAGCAAGCCTACGGCTTGATAACGGTGACAATCTACGACGTCAACGAAAACTCCGACCATCGAGAAATGACTATCAAATTTCAACCTAATCAGGCAAGCTACATCAAAACGCAAACCATAACAGCGTATCAAAGGTCAGTAGGAAACTAACTCACAAACAAACACAAACAAGAAACTTCAACGTTTAGTACGTGAATCAAAGTAAAAAAAAAAACACACTCAACTCAACTTCCTACCACGGCTAACAATCCGCAGCTAACAATATAATCAAGCAGTTCAGCTATCAGCTGCCGCCAAGTCGCTCGATTATTTATTTCTTATTAGTTCACACTTATGAACTGATAAGAATATTATATTAAGAGAAGTGTGAACCCAACCCGAAAAAGCGCTTCCTATACAAACGGCGATAACGTTTTCCACCCTCTAAACCTAAATCTATGGCAATGATTTTTTGGTATGTTGTCATTATGCCTTGAAACTAGGTTTGTATGATTTGATTTTTTAAATATTTTTCATAAATTTGACAATATTTAATTTTAGGAGTTTCTTACAAAACAAAAACGCATCAATATTTTTAAAACTATTAAGAATATAAAAAAAACAAACATACAAACCTAGCTCTAGGACATAATTACAACATACAAAAAAACCACAGCTATAGGTTAAGGTTTAGAGGGTGGAAAACGTTATCGCCGTTTGTATGGAGAGCGCTGGGTTCACACTCCTCTTCAAGAGAGCGGTAAAAGACGAAATGAAAGAAGACGTACTCGTACGACTGACTGAGGCAAAAACGAATCTCTAAAAGAACTGACAACTCCGGTTGTTCCAAGGTCACTTAACAACACTTGACTACCACAGCTGACGATCAAGCAGTCCAGCTGTCAGCTGCCGCCGAGCCGCTCCACTGACCTGGCGGCGGCGGCGCGCAGCTGCACGCGCAGCGGCGCCGGCGCGGCCACCGCGGCCGCCGTACACGCGGCGCCCAGGCTCGCCAGCCGCTCCGACGTCGTCAGCCGCCACAGCGAGCCGCGCCCGCCGCCCGTGCAGCCGCGCCGGACCTGCCGCGCAACGCTCCACATTAGTGCACAACAATTACTAAAGTAATAGTACTTTATCTACACACATATCATAAAGGCTAAATAACGCGTTCAAAAACCCTAGGTTATGACCAGCATTATTACAACCAATGTTATTATAAGACTTTTCTTGTCTGTGGTAGTAGGTAAATCTGTTCTTTATTGGTCATCACATTACCGATATCTCGTGACTGCTCGTGACGTTATGAATTTAAATTTGGAACAGCTGTCAAAATTCAAGTTGGTCTCTATTCTAGTATCCACAGATATTAAAACAGTTATCGATACGAAACGTCAAATCAGTGTGATTTTTTAATTTAAACGCACGACATTTGATCTCGAGTGATATGACAATAAGGACTTCATTCATTTGTCTATGATTTAAAAAAAACGTTCGTCTTGACGGATAGATCGAATTGCCGCCATACTTGTTTGTTGGTTTTTTGCTGTTACGGTTTTTTGCAGTTATGATATGTGTGTAGATAAAGTAATGTA
This sequence comes from Ditula angustiorana, assembly GCA_963691745.1. Lineage (NCBI taxonomy): Eukaryota > Metazoa > Arthropoda > Insecta > Lepidoptera > Tortricidae > Ditula > Ditula angustiorana. The sequence continues at coordinate 268,786 of OY829472.1, read as the reverse complement.
TGCAACTGTATATAATTAGACCTTAAAACACTCGTGTGATCCTATTATGAAACTCGCTGACGCTCGTTTCATAAAACCACACTCGTGTTTTAAGGCCTCTCATTATATAGCAGTTGCATAAAATACTATTATGCAACTGCTATATAATGAGAAAAGTTGCTGTGCCCGACAGGGTCCACGATGAACACATAGCTTAAGTTGTCTGTAACATACATTGTGAAAAAGCAATAAAGTATTGAGTATTGAGAGGCCTTAAAACACGAGTGTGGTTTTATACGACACACGAGTGTCTTAAGGCCTAATTATATACAGTTGCAAACATTACTTTATCTACACACATATCATAACTGCAAAAAACCGTAACAGCAAAAAACCAACAAACGAGTGTCAACAAGTATGGCGGCAATTGTGCTCCAAAATGCGTTCAAAAACCGTAGGAAATGACAAGCATTATTACAACCAATGATATTATGAGAACTTTCTTGTGTGTGGTAGTAAGTAAATCTGAACTTTAATGGTCATTACAGTATCGATTTCTGTAACGTTATGAGTTTAAATTTGGAACAGCTGTCAAAATTCAAGTGGGTTTCTATTTTAGTATCCTGTTTTAATATCTATTAAAACAGTTATCGATACGAAACGTGAATCCAGTATATTTTTGTAATATAAACGCACGACATTTGATCTCGAGTGACATGACAATAGCAACTTCATTCGTTTGTGTATGATTTAAAAAAAACGCTCGTCTTGACGGAAGGATCGAATTGCCGCCATTACTGTTGTCATTCGTTTGTTGGCTTGCTCTTATAGGCATGCAAAGTAAGTTTGAATTAAATAGAAGCCGACCAACATAGTTCGGCAAGCAACAATTGTAACTAACATATTATGGGACTAGATCCTGAAATAAATTGAATTTAAATTTGAAAAAAACCTGATATTATTTCGTTTCACTTAGGAAGCTAACTAACTATGTAACGATGAAATATCCAAAGAATTGTCTGATGTACAGTAGGGGAAATATATTCACGTCCAGTCAGCGTCAAATATACCAGAGCGGCAGGGGCGTAACTAGGGTGGGGCAGGCAGGGCATGTGCCCTGGGCGCCAAATAAGGAGGGGCGCAAATATCGAAATTTACTAATTACCTATTTAAAAAAAATACAATCCAAATTCGCATACATGGCCGAATAAGTCTTTTGAGGATCATTTAATCCTTATTGTAGATACATTTATTATCCAGAACAAACTGCGAATGTTATTTATATAGGTATACATTACATTACAAAATTAGTAAAATAATAAAAAAAATGTGTAGGTATCTGTTTTTAAAATAATTTACAAAGGGAAAGGGGCGCAGTTTGGATGCGAGCCCTGGGCGCCATTTCACGTCGCTATGCCCCTGCAGAGCGGGCAAGGTGGTCAAAAATATCTGAACACGCCCGAGCGTATTTGACAATAAAGACGAGAACAGACATTTTTGACGCCTTGCCCGCTCTGGTATATTTGACGTTGACTGTACCGCCTTAGAACCCTATTGCAATGACGCGACGCGTTAAACGCCAGGCTATGTCATACAAATGTCACGCGTTTGTCTCTTCGACTAGGTTCTACGGTGGTACGTGTTTCAATTTCCTTGATTGTACATTCAAGAAATTAAATTTCCAACCCACCTAAGGTTCAATAGCATATAGCAAACTGTCACCATAAGAGCTATAGAGCGAGACGTTAGTTTGACATATCGACCTTAACGCATTGCGAATGTCAGACGACATTCCAACGAAATGGGTAGGGAATTAAATTCCTTGGCTGTACGTCCCTAGGGAATTGCTAGAATCGCCAATTCTCGGACTCACGTCGTTCGTGCAGGTTTCGAGCGAGCTCCGCAGCCGCGCGAGCGCATCTTCCTCCGCGTCGTCAGTGCCTACCGGCGTGGCGTAGATGGCGCCCTTGAGCGGCCGGCACTTCACCGCCGGCTTGCTGGGCACGACGGGCTTCTCGTCCCGCTTGCACACACTGCCGCTGCGGCCTGGGCGATAGGGACAGAAGGATAAAGCCACGGGGTTTACCACTCACTCGCCAATGCAGTGGTAGGTGAGTGCACCTATAAATAATGGACTTCTAGTCAGCGTTTAAAAAAGAAAGTATAATAAATCGGCAGTCTGTCGGACCGACGGCGCTGCTGTCAATACTATAATTTTGTAAAAAAAACCGATTTGAAAAGAAACTTAATAAATTATTATTTTATGCAGTTAGACGTAAAGTTGTAAATCCAATGACTATAAGTGGTAAACTAATAATTTGCATTTGTCTCTAACTGTCAGTAAAAACCGAATCACAATCCGTTGCGTGGTTTAGACGGTGTAAGCGGCCGATGACGTGAAGACAAACAAGGATAGCGACTTCACTTTATACTATGCAAAGATATGTTAATTAGCTACTTCGTCCGGATCGCTACCACCATCTTGCTCGCTAATCCTGCCGCTAAGCAGCAGTGCTTGCACTGTCGTGTTCCGGCGTGGAAAGCAAGACAGCCGGTGACATAACTGGCACAAGAGGTATTCCATCTTAGCCCTCAAGGTTGGCGACGCATCTGCAATCTCTTTGGTGTTGCGGATGTCTATAGGCGGTGGTGATCACTTACCATCAGGTGACCCAGTTGCTTGTTTTCCTTCCTATTTCATGTGGATTCAGTAAGAGTTTATGAATAAGACAGTTGTAATTCATCTAAAACCTGTGACATACCTATGTGCGAGGAGCGCTCCTCCGGCGAGGTCTCCTCGCTGTCGTCTCCCCGCGGCTTCAGCTTGGGGCTGAGCCGCTCGTCGCACTCCTTGTTCTCCCACAGCTTCTTGAGGCTGCTGATGCTGCCGGTGCTCCTTCTCTTGTCCTCCTCCTCGGTTTCTAAAGAGCCGGAGTCGGAGCGTCGCTCGTCGCTCTTCTTGTCCTTTTCGTCGGGGGAATTCTTCGTGCCGTTCGTCGCCGGCGCTGAACTGTCCACCTTCCGTAGACGCGATTTGAAATCGATGATCGATCGGGATTCCTCCTCTCTGGCGGCCACTTTCTTGTCCACCTTCTTGAGCTGCGATTTGAAATCGGTCGTCTTCTCCGAGTCGGGTTTCTGTATGTTGTTGTGGGGTGTTTTCCTGAGGCCCGCTTTCAGGTCTATCGGGGAGACGGTCTCCTTGGCGCTGTCGGGTTTGGGAGGTTCCTTCTTCTCCGCTTTCCTCAAGGCCTCCATATTCAGGCTCTCGGAGAGCTCCGACACCAGTCTCGTGACTGGATCCCCGAAGGATGTCTGCATCACCAGGTCATTGGGCGGCGGGGAGTCTTTGAGCTTGTGTTTTTTCTTGTCGGCTCTCTCTTTGATTTCGGCGACTAGTTTCAGCTCTAGCATCTCCTTCATGGTCTGTTTGTGTGTTTTCTCTTCTTCTTGGGGTTCCTCTTCTGCAGGGTCGGGTGGCGGGGGCGGGGGTAGTTGCGTTTCTTCGGGGGGCGGGGGCAGGTCGGGCGGCGGTGGTGGGAACTCTAGTTCAGCTAGCCGGGGTCGGGGCTTGGCCGGGCTGTTGGTGAAGGAGCGGAGCGGAGGGGCGCGGGCGGCGCGGGGCGAGGCGGGCGCGGGCGCGGTGACGCCGCCGGACGAGTTGGAGCGGATCATGTGCGGCGCGGCGCGCGTGCGCGGCGACAGCGAGCGAGCCTCTTCGGGCTCGCGCGTCGCCACCGAAGCGGCGCCGCCGGACTGGAAACGAGAAACACAGCTTAGGGGTATTCGTGTGGGTGCTTCATTTAAGGCATACTTCCAGTATAACTCCATTTATTTCACTTTACGTCACCCCGGGCCGTAAGTAACAATTTATCGCCCCCTACGCGAGCGGAAATTTCCACTTCCTGGTCAGGGGAAGACGTAAAATTATGTATACAATTCGGGCGGTGCTAAAGAAAGCATCAGGTCGCATGTTTATCGCCCTCGCCTTTGCTACAAATTCCTACGATCTGAGCAATCTTTATTTTACCACCCTCGGGGTGTAACGTACTATTGTATACATGTTGCTAGTATGAGCGGCGTGAGACTACTGACGTGCCGGATTGCATAGCGGGCGCATGTTCCTCATATCGCAAGCTAAGCAATCCTGTGCACCTACAACTGCATTCAGACCAGGTGGTGTTACTTCCTTATACTACGCTGTGAAATCTACCCCTAAATGGGCTAGACTTAATAACAAATCAAGAAGAAAATTAACTATAGGACAGTCCATATGCCGTTTAAACTTTAAAGCTATTACTGCACTGGGCCAGGGACCAATTTCATAAACGCGACAGGCGACAAGTGACAGAGACTATTCACCGTACGTTACCGTGTCGACAAGTAACGCTTCAGACTTATAGACTTAACATCATAGTGGACAAGCAATGTATACCGAATTATCACTGTCACCTGTCGCCTGTCGCGTTTAACTAAAGAACCCAACACATAAAAAACGTAGAAGCTACAACAGAAACACAAGAACAAAATAAACCCACAGTTGAACCAAGTTATCAATAAACAAGTGAATGCCAGTAGTTCTTAGAGGCCCCATAAACGGTAGAATTCGTGAAGGAAATCGCGACAATCGATCGCTTCAAAAATGACGCTCAGAAAGGAAGCGATAGGTCGTTACGATACCGCATTAAGACACTCGTTCGAAACTGAACTTTTAAGACGTGCCATCGCAGAGAGATACCCAAATAATTCAATACGTGCCCTGTTTTTAAAATGGAAAATGAACGTCTTTTCAAACTAATTTTAATGGAGGCTGAGCCGCAGCCAGTCGCCACTGGTTCTTAGTGGCCCACTGGGGGTCCGGTATGTTGGCGACTGACTGCCACACGGCCTCCCTTAGATCAATATTCTTAAGAAACTGTTAATACATTTCAATTTAGTTTTGTTTTCCGCTCCGCCTGGCAGTTGCAATGTCAGGTTCGCACAAGGCGGAGAATAAGGCGAAGAAGTGATTAAAAGCCTTTAACTGTGTTTTTTTTTATACAACAAGGACGGCAAACAAGCAAGTGGGTCACCTGATGGTCAGTGATCACCACCGCCTATAGACACCCGCAACAACAAAGAGAGTGCAGATGCGTTGCCAACCCAGAGGGCTAAGATGGAATACCTCTTGTGCCAGTAATTACACCGGCTGTCTTGCTCTCCACGCCGGAACACAACAGTGCAAGCACTGTTGCTTAGCGGCAGGATTAGCGAGCAAGATGGTGGTAGCGATCCGGACGGACCTTGCACAAGGTCCTACCACCCGCAAAACTACCACCTGTGGCCCGTTTCACGAAGCTACAAGTTATAATTTTACAAGTCTAAACCGGCAACATTGGTCAATAATGACCAATGGCAATGGGCATAATGACCAATGTTGCCGGTTGAGACTTGTAAGATTGTAACTTGTAGCTTCGTGAAACGGGCCACTGTAAACTAGTGTTTCCATCATAGCGTAGCACCAAGCAAACATTTTACAGTCCACTCGCTAACATTTTGTGGCGGTAAGATTATTCCGGCTACTGAAGGAAAGGAACCTAGAAAAGTGTCGGCTAAGAAACGGCTATTCACGGCGATAACGAGTGTTTTAAAAGAATTACGGTTTCACCCAAAAGATTGGCACAACTGTACCCTTACCATGAGTACAGTGCACCTAGCCGTAACCATACTCGCTAGCGACGGCATAAAACGATTCGTATGGGAAATTGCACAGCGCCTCTGGCGCTCACTTAGATAACTAAACATCGCTAGTATGAGTCCAACGGTAAATTACCTATCGAAATCTGAATGTCAGTGTCTAACGTTTTGTAGCTGTTGCCGTAGAATATTGGTACCATGAGTCACAAATTTGATACATGTCATCAAAAAATACCGTATCGACTATGGTTAAATCTTTCACTGACAAATGGGAGCGTATTTAACCGCTATCGACTGTAGTAACGTAATACGAATTTTCGATAGAAACTCATGGTAATGGTACTGTACGTAGATGACGGAATCGACGTATAATCGACCAAGAAATTGCTTGTACACTTTTGGACTATATTACAAACGAATAAGGTCCAAAGAAGGGCAAGTAATTACTTGGTCGGCTATGCCTAAAATTATTGGCGCGTGTGAATAACATATAATACTTAGTCATAAGACTAAAGTGTTACGATAATTATACCGCATTTTTTTGTTGATTTTTACTGCTTGGACATGCAATATCGATTCGTCGTTTCGATCGCAACGAGTCGTACCGTCCGCGGGCCCCTTTACAACTAGATATGAGCGCCGATGGCAAGTTCCGCGGCGGCGGCGTGGTCTCAAATTTTTTCCGGCGGCGGCTTGTAATTTAGATTTTTTATCAGGGGTCGATTTCTTGTATTTTTTGTTTAAGAAAACCATATTGTTGTTGCCGAGGAAAGTTTTATAATCTTTTATAAAGAAATGGAAGACATAAACGATCGTAACTTTTAGCCCCTTGTCAAAATTGACTTTTGTAATCGACTCCTTAAGAGGAGGAGGTTCTCAATTGAGCGTGTATGATACGCAATGTCTCCGCCAATTGTTAACAGATTTGAATGATTCTTTGAATTTTGAATGATGAATCGCTGTCTGCATATAAATTCGAGGAGGAAAGCACATTGCGACGGCGCCGCGTGCCCCGCTCAGGGTAGGTGCGCTCGCCGCATCACCTATGGCATAGGTTAATCGCAGTAGGTTGCCGGCTTGCCGCGCACGCGCCCGCTCACTCTGTGTCGTGCGAGATAGTATTACAGTAAGCAGCCCAACCCTAGCGGTGCGCCAGGCCATTGCGGGTGGAAGGCGGGCGCGGGCGGCGCCTCCCTTTGGACGCATACCGCCTGGCGAATGTTTATGAAGTAATACGAACTTTTTGTGCCTGATTATAAAGTTGGGATTCGTTTAATGGTGGTCGAAAAAGAGAAGTTTCTGTACGTTAGTACTATTATTTATTCTGTGCCCCTGGGCCCCGGGTTACCTGGCGCAGCGATTCGAGGTAGGCGCCGATGCGGGCCCCCTTGGGCAGGGTCCCGTACCGGTTGATAGCCCGCTTCACGTTCTGAACCTCCAGCGCCGCCACCTGCACGCCTTGCTGGAATACATACGGCACGAGTACAGACAGACAGACAGACACACACACAGAAGAGCTAGGGAGTTCAGTGGAAGGAAGTACCTTGAGCACACCATTCACATTCACAAATGACCAAGTTGAATGAGATTAACTTGATTAAGTTTCTCATAGATGACACCGAGTGTAGTCATAGTACAGTCAAAGAATTTATTTCTCTACTAATTTCGCTGAAATGACGTCAGACATTCGCAAAGCATTAAGGTCGATATGTCAAACTAACGTCTTGCTCTAGTTAGCTCTTATGGTGACAGTTTGCTATATGCTATTGAACCTTAGGTGGGTCGGAAATTAAATTCCTTGACTGTCCATAAAAAACCAATAATTTACTGACCGTAAAAACGAAACACATTGAAAAGTGGCGATGTGGCGAAACTGGCAAAACCCAAGGCACGGTATGCGGGTTGCGAGTCCTGCCATTATACAATTTTTTTATTATTCTCTGGTGTCGGTGCTCACCTTTTGGTCCGGAGCGTGCCTGCGCTTGGGCCGGTGGCGGTGTTCGCCGGGCGCGCCGCCGCTCTCGTCCGTGTCCGGGGTGGCCTCCGCAAGCGAGCCCTCCGACGAGGCCTCCCGCGCCCGCGCGCCCCCTGCATCCACGAGATCACCGATGTTACTCACACTAAGACAGTTTCGTCGTGGAGTTGTCACGCGATAACTCAAGATCGTGTACCCAGCCTCTTAAGTAGCTTTGCAACCTTCTAAACCTTAATTGCCGTTCTTTTACTACGCTGTTATAATGCCTCGGAACTTAAAATTAATAAATATCTTGGGACAAATCACACCAATTGACCTATAGTAGTCCCAAACTAAGCAAAGCTTGTACTATGAGTACTAGACAACGGCTATACATACTTATATAGATAAAAACATACTTAAATACAAATAACATCCATGAATCAGGTACAAACATTTGTATTCGTCACACAAATATTTGCCCATATCAGGAATTGAACCCGGGACCTCTTGCACAGTAAGCAGACACATGACATGTGCCACTGTGCCATACAGGTCGTCACTTGGTTTTTAAGTATCGATTTTTTTTTGAATTTTTATCGTTTTTAAAATATTTGCATTTTACTACTTTCATAGAAAACAAAATGCGTTTATAATTTCTAAACCATAAGAAACATTTAAAAAAATCAAAACATACTAGTTCGGAGGCATAAAAACAGCACTTTAAAAATTCACCGAAAGTTTAGAGGGTGGAAAACGTTATCGCCGTTTGTATGGAGAGTGCTGGGTAGACAACAGTCTTAAGACGGTAAAGAAATGTAAACTTCAACATGCATTTAACATCTGCATACGTTTTCGCCTCGCAGGCCAATCTGGGCCCAATTTCATAAACGCGACAGGCGACAGGTAACGGCGACAATTCGCCGGACATTACTGTGTCGACCAGTAAAGCTACAGGCTTACCTAACAACATAGTGGGCAAGCAATGTAAACCGAATTGTCACCTGTCGCGCTTTAGAAATTGGGCCCTGAATGGACTAGCGCTGGCAGCCTCGAACGGTTTTCACAGCATACCGAAAAGAGGGCGAGCAACCAGAAGGCCGCTCAGCAAGGGGATATCACTTAGCATGCCATAGGGTGCTAATATTTCAGCCAAACTCGGATATTGGACGCAAACGAAATTTACTACATAAGCTAGATAAACTCGTTGGTATATGGCGATCTTTGGATCGAGCTAGGTACCTCACGATCGCGAGTCGAACCTCCTAACCAGCCACCACTCTCTGACACTGCATCACATATAATAAAAGTGCGCACTGACAAAAAAAATTGCTAGTAAAGTCGTTCCTATGTGCTTGTATTTGAATGTAAACAAAATTCTAACTTAAAACGTCACTTTTTGACACCTAATACTAGTTTATCTGCACACATATTGCCATTTTGAATTTTTCTGACAGCGGTGACATTTCCCCCGACTCCCATTCATAAACCTTTGACCCAAATGGATTGCGAGCTGTTAACAGCATAAGCGGTCCGAGAGAGAAACACGAATTATACTCCTCTATCTCTTTCTAGTGTTGGCATCGTCGGAAGCGAAGTAGAATTAATAAATGTATGCATTCTTATGGTTAGCGAGTGTTTTCTGTTAAATTTAATAAAAAAAATGTACATCAACATTTAAAAAAATCATGAAACGGACCACTCAAAAAAATAATAAATTTACGGTCACGATATACTTCCTACAGTGGCAACACCACACAGACTGTTAAAAACAAAAAAAAAGATTTGGCTTAAACTACTAGGATTCCAGACCATAAAAAAATTACATTTGTTAATGTAATTTGTTGTGTTAAGGTAGAAAGAGACATGGGACAAAACTTCGTGCCTCTCGCTCTGACCGTTTTTCTTGTTAGCAGCACGCAGTCGATTCGGGCAGTAGGTCTATGCTTCCATATTGCTAAGTTCACTCGTATTTACATAATAAAAGGGGACATTATCGCTTAAATGCATATACATATCATTTATTTATCTCGACGTCTGTGTATACAGACCGTTGTGGTTACAAAACGATCGAAACGTCGACGTAAATAAACTATGTAGATTTTTACTATTTACATATGGTCACACTAAAAAAACTTATTGAATCTACATCTACAGAAAAGGTATAGTCAACAAATAAATTGCTTGACCACTTTTCGACCGTATTACAGAGGGGTAAGGTTCAAAAGTGGTCAAGCAATTACGTTGTCGACTACACATGAAAAGTTCTATTTGGCCCCCTCTTTCTAAATGGGGTTAAAAAAGAAAGGGTTTCCGATATTACTTTAGAGAGAACGATAACATAAATAATTAATTAATAACATAGTCAAACACTTTTAGTTCAGGTTAATTTAGACTTAATTATTTAACTTAAATTTTGTTACACTAATTATCATTTCATTTTTAATAATAAAGAAGTTTCATTTTACGTTATGCAAGATTCAAGTACCTCTAAGGATCTCACTGACAGCCTGCATTTGAACTGCAATCCAGCTGCAAAATTGCAGTTTGAGTGCAGTTGTTCTGCAGTTAACATCACTGCATCACAACTGCTGAGCGACTGCACAGTTCTAATGACCTCACACTGACTGCATGGTATGACTGCAAGAGGACTATCTGCAGTCGGTCAGCAGTTTTGATTCTGTTATGTTATCTGCGGAACAACTGAATTCAAACTGCAATTTTTCCACCGGCTTTCAATTGAAATATAGACCGTTTGCGTAGATGCAAACACAAAACAAATATTGGAAATGACAATGATATAATTATTATTATAAGCTCACGCCTGTTTCCCTTTGGGGTATAAGTACGTATAATCAGCTCGATAACCCCAAAATGAATCTCTTTCAGCCAACCTTTGAACATTGTTAGTTGACTTTAGTGACCAAGAGTATGAAGTTACAGGTTACGGGCAGAATTTGTATGATGAATGATTTTTGTATGTATGATTTGATGTCTGGCCACGACTGGATGTCGTAACATTTTATTTGCACTTGTATAGCTTTGAGTAAAATCCAGGTTTTACTTACTCGAATACGACTAAACCCTCAAATAACTTTTGAACTATTAATAACAAGGAACATTGGTACAGTCAACTGCAGAGATAAGTACTCTTAGTACTGATGTTTAAGAGAGGCTACTTTTCTATACTGCTGACTGGATAGTCGACCAAGAAACTGCTTGACCACTATTCGACCGTATTACAAAGGGATAAGGTTCAAAAGTGGTCAAGCAATTACTTGGTCGACTATACATAGGGAATAATTGGTAGCTAAATACAGCTAGGTAATTTGTGTAGGGTTAGATTTTTAAATTATAAATTATTTTTCAATTGCCTAGTTAATGATGGCACAATAAAATTGATAGAACTATCTAGAAAAGAAACGCATAAGGAATAGAAACAACGGAGATTAAAAATCGCAAAGCGCTATTATCACACGTCTAGAGATCGCAGAACAAACCGCAGGCACATACATACTGCATATATCAGAAATCATTCTATATTAGCTACATCGCTTTTGCTTTAGCCGGTAAATTGCGCGGCAGGATCGCTTTTGTGCTGCAACCTTACTGCAGCTGCAGCACAGCAGCACTGTTGAGCTGCAACATTACTGCGAATGCAGCGCCACTTAGTCGCTCAGAAGACGCGATACCCACGCGCTTTCGCGCTGCAGTCGTGCTGCTAATGTTTATACGGTCGACTTAGCAGTAAGACTGTCGCGCGACTAAACGGCGAAAGCGCTCTCAATATCTATAGAAGACAGAAACAATAGCAATTCATGGTGTAAACTGATATAGACTCTACAACTCGATTATTGATATCAAGCTGTTAATACGAGTAGTATAGTCGACCAAGAAATTGCTAGACCACCATCTTGCTCGCTAATACTGCCGCTAAGCAACAGTGCTTGCACTGTTGTGTTCCGGCGTGGAGAGCAAGACAGCCGGAGTAATTACTGGCACAAGAGGTATTCCACCTTAGCCCTTTGGGTTGGCAACGCATTTGCACTCTCTTCGTTGTTGCAGGTGTCTATAGGCGGTGGTGATCACTTACCATCAGGTGACCCACTTGCTTGTTTGCTGTCCTATGTTGTATTAAAAAAAGCACTTTTGAACCTTACTCCTTTGTAATACGCTCGAAAAGTGTTTCTTGAACATATGAAATTCAAATATGAAAGACTGTGTTAAAATGGGTGGCTGAAAAATCTAAGCCTAAGTAAAAAAAAACTTTCTTTATCAAGTCCTTCACTAATAAAAACTTTTTTAAATTACTCTTAACAAACGAAGGCAAACGAGCAAGTGGGTCACATGATGGTAAGTGATCGCCACCGCCTATAGCCACCCGCAACTCCAGGGAGATTGCAGATGCGTTGCCAAACTAGAGGGCTAAGATGGAATACTTCTTGTGCCAGTAATTTCACCGGCTGTCTTGCTCTCTACGCCGGAACACAATAGTGCGAGCGTGCTTAGCGGGTGGACTAGCGAGCAAAATGGTGGTAGCTATCCGGACGGACCTTGCACAAGGCCCTACCACCCGCAAATAGTTAATATCAGTTTAGTTTACCAAATTGCCATAGTTTTTTTTTTAATAACCATCACAATGATTTCTGATATCTGCAAACTAATACAACAACGACATCGATTTAGAATTGCGTACGCGCTTGTCGGAATTCAACTCAAAAAAATTGCCGTCAGTTTCCTAACAAACGCGTACGCAGCAATTTATTCGTTCCAATTTAAAATAAAAAACAACAGTTTTATTCATGTTTTTATGATTTTATGTCAGTTAATCAGGGGCTTCATATATATAGTTACATATAGATATAATGTACGCGTATGGTGTGTACTTACGAAGTCGAACCTATTGCTATACACCTGAGCGAGCCGGCAAACAGACAAACAATGCTTTTAAACAGGGAACATTAAACACAGATAGTAACCAGACTGCCGGAAATGCCACCATCTGTCATCCAGGGACCAATTTCATAAATGCGACATGCGACAGGTGATAGTGACAATTCGCCGTACACATTCTGGAAAAGTGCACCTATTGACAAAGTGTACATATCGGGAAGTGCACTTTTAGGGACAGTGTACCTTCCGAGAAAATGACCCTTCTAAAGAAGTGCACCTTTAGAGAAAGTGCACATTCTGGAAAAGTGCACCTATTGACAAAGTGTACATATCGGGAAGTGCACTTTTAGGGACAGTGTACCTTCCGAGAAAATGACCCTTCTAAAGAAGTGCACCTTTAGAGAAAGTGCACATTCTGGAAAAGTGCACCTATTGACAAAGTGTACATATCGGGAAGTGCACTTTTAGGGACAGTGTACCTTCCGAGAAAATGACCCTTCTAAAGAAGTGCACCTTTAGAGAAAGTGCACATTCTGGAAAAGTGCACCTATTGACAAAGTGTACATATCGGGAAGTGCACTTTTAGGGACAGTGTACCTTCCGAGAAAATGACCCTTCTAAAGATGTGCACATTTCGGGAAAGTGTTTTTTACGAGCCTAACCCACTAAATTCACCCAATGTTATTTTTTTGCACCGTTTATTTTTTTTAAAGCTGTGCTTTTGTGATGTCATAATCACAAATTACCCATCCCCTCTTCCCAAATGGTATTCATTTTTAAGTCTAACCTAATCATAATTATAATTTGTGAACAATAGGTATACATACACATTTCATTAATTAATTATGTTGAGTATATAATTCGAATTAATTACGTCATGTCTTAGAACGTACAAAAGAATTCGTTTGTAGAAGTAAACTGTTTGTATGTTATTTTTATACGGTCATTACTTTTTGAAAAATCACTCCATTGCGCGCCATAAAGCACTAGTGACGTCATATTTTATTAAGTCGGTTCTAAAATCTGTACTGTCAATGGCCGGTTTCTATTCTGACAACGAATCATACCTACCGTCCGTCAAATTTTAACAGATTTTTTCAATGTGTCAAAATTTCACCAACGCCTATATGTCGGCTCTTCCTCGCAGTCGGGTTACAGCGAATGCATCTCATTAATATTACTTAAAATTATGTTTTAAATACATTTATAACAGAAATTTACTTCAAATAACACCGTCAGTCCGTCTGTCGCGTATATGAAAGTCAGTACAAAGGCGTTAAACAAATAAGGAACACAGCACGATCGTATAAGGTACAGGCGTAACGTCCAAGCTCGTGGCTCGCGCGGTTCTGTCTGCAACTGCCTTCGGAAGCGTTCGGCTTCACGAAAGTCAACGAACGTCGTGTACCTAATTTTTCAACCTCGTATCTAGCCGAAAATAGTATTTTAATGTTTTTTTTTACTTATTTCCAATATTAAGAGGAGTGTGAACCCAGCGCTCCCCATACAAACGGCGATAACGTTTTCCACCCTCTAAACTTGAACCTATAGCCATGGTTTTTTTGTATGTTGTCATTATGTCCTGGAACTAGGTTTGTACGTTTTGATTTTTTTAATATTCTTTATAGTTTTAAAAATATTGATGCTTTTTTGTCTTGTCCTAAATGCAAATATTGTCAAATCTATGAAGAATATTTAAAAAAATCAAAACATACAAACCTAGTTCCAAGGCATAATGACGACATACCAAAAAATCATTGCCATAAGTTAAGGTTTAGAGGGTGGAAAACGTTATCGCCGTTTGTATGGGGAGCGCTTTTTCGGCCTGGGTTCACACTCCTCTTAAAGGAATACAATAATATAGGAAAAACCGTGTTTTTAGCTATTTTCTGATATCACCATTTTGGGAAATATCACGAGTAACATGCCATTGGGCAAACGTCGCGATAACATTCCATTGCGCTCCATACGAAACCAGTGACGCCACCATCGCAATAATAAATGGGAGCCAACACTAAATCGCGTTTAATTTAATTTTGTCAGCATTTCACTAATTACTCTCATAATAACATTTTCTAAATTTTCACTTGGATCCGAATGAGTATATTTCTAAAGAAAAGAAAGAACTTTTTTTCGTAATTTTTGTAACTTTGTATCGCTATAACTTCTAAAATGTCGATTTTTTTTACTTCTTTCGACATAAACATGTGTTCAATAATGATCTATGACAATTGACACTTTTATACTATTACATAGCTATGCAGTTGAATTATATCAAAACTTAGTTTAACAAAAGCTATTTTTGCAACTAAATATGCGTATGTTAGGGTAGGTATGAGGTTGATAAAGTAGATGGAGGGTTTTCTAGTCGGATATATTCTACACTCTTGCGACTACGGCGAACACCAAACTCGGCCAAAAATGGCAAATAGGCGACCAGCTACTCACAAATGAAAACCGAGATCAAAAGGGTTTCACAGCTGACATTACCTGATGCCTGATGTGGTCGGGCCTTGATATGTCTTGTCCAAGAGAAGTATCAGGTGACAGCCTTCACACCACAAGATAGTGTTCCTGACCTGACCACGACATTCACCAGATCATGACATCAGTAGACCCTAAGTTTTGATCTCGATATTTCCTAATTCAGCAATAACTATATATTATACAGCGTCGCCATTAAATCGTCAACATATCCAAAATACATTCTCCGAAACAGTGTCAAGTCCCTCGTTCGTTTACTTCAGCAAGCCGCAACAATTAAAGTATACAGACAGCTCCGCAACACGTAACACGCAACACGCAACACAGTCATGACAGAGTAACAAAAATCTAAAGTAACGATACATAGAAGCCAATCGCGGAAGCGGAGAGAATTTTGACAAAACAAAACGGAAGGTAACAAACGCATCGTATGAAACAGTTATTTTTATGAAGGGCACAGAATTGTAAACGGTATTTTGCAAAGGGGTCATTAACATGGAGCTAGGTCTCGTATGCTAGTTGCATTACATTGCGCGGCTCGATCAATCGACCAATTACACTGTACCACAGAATAAATAATAGTACTACACGTACAGAAACTCCTCTTTTACGACCGCGATTAAACGAATCCCAACTTTATTAACACGCGCCAAAAGTTCGTATTACTTCATACACCATGCGCCAAGCGGCGCGAGTCAAAAGGAACGCGCCACCCGCGTCCGCCTTCCCCCTGCTACTCCGAGCGACACGTTAGGGTTGCGCGGCATTCGGTTTCAATTACACTGACACAGAAGCAGCGAGCGTGCGGGCGCGCGGCGAGTAGACAACCTACTGCGATTTGCCTATGGCATAGGTAAGGCGGTCGAGCGTACTTACAGTGCGGAGTGGAACCCCCCTGACTGTACCTCGGTAGCCCGCAATGTAATGCGAGACCTCTTACCATGTATATGCCTTTACCGCTGTCTTTGCTCTGAGCGGGAGAGGAGTGGTGACGTACTGAGTTTCCATACATTTAAAACACCGCTCGACTCCTCTTAGAGTGTGAACTGTATAGAAACTCCGCACATCTCCGCCTCAGCGGAAACCCAGCCTATGAACGGTCTGCAACATTCCTTTAGGAATGAATTAAACATAGACAAAAGAGCAACTACTTCTCAAGTTTGTCATTCAAAATGGTTCGTATAACGACGATCACAACTGTTGCTTTTAATGCCTCATTAATTGTTCAAAATACGCTGTTTTCAATTCTGTGGTACTATCAATGCAATATCGAGCAATTATTCATTGTTTCTGTCTTTCAAAATGGCCATAAATATTTCACCACTATAGCCAATTATAGTCGTTAAGCATGACTATCCGAAAGGGACATAGTTAATGCTCATGAAGTAAAGAGAGAACTTTCCACTAGGCCACTACTTCACCAAGCTGATAGCTGACAACGACAATTCGCTATACACGGCTAGCTCGAAGCGTTTTGTAATGCCGGGCTTGAATACCGGACACGTAATGTACTCTGAATTATCATTGTCACCTGACATATGTTAGTTTGGTTATATAGGGGCCTGAATGGCCAGCACGACAGACCAAAACTCACTTTGTCGCACGTCACAAGAGACGGCCTGAACGATAAGCGAGAAATGTTCCAAGCTGGCGAATGAGTGGGTAAAAGACCAATGATATTGCTTCCATCTCATCCCCTCTCTCAGCGATTTCATTGTTCCCTTATTTCCTCTCTCTCCTACTCATAGGCGCGTCCCACTCGGATATAGGTATAGTCAACAAAGGAATTGCCTGACCACTTTTCGACCGTATTACAAAGAGATATGGTTCAAAAGTGGTCAAGCAATTACTTGGTCGACTATACCATGATACCAATCGCAAACATTAGACGAAACCAAAGTTGAACAAGCGAAGAGTTACTCGATAATGAAACTTATAACTAACTCGGTAAAGTCCACGGAGGTCCGTCGAAATCGTGGACGACGTTATGCCGTTTGAACAATCTACATTTCTAAAAAAAAACTATAAGGTGTATTACCCGACCGCCATCAGAATAGGAATGGTAAGCACCGTTAGTACTAGAATATTATTTAACGACGTTTTTTTTAAATATAAAATATCAAAGGAAAACGAGCAAGTGGGTCATCTGATGGTAAGTGATCACCACCGCCTATAGACACCCGCAACACCAAGGTGATTGAGCGTCGCCAACCCAGAGGGCTAAGATGGAAAACCTCTTGTGCCAGTAATTACAATGGCTGTCTTGCTCTCCACGCAGAAGGCAACAGTGCTGCTACTTAGCGACAGGATTAGCGAACAAGATGGTGCATTTAGGATAGTGTACTTGTGAAAAATTGACGTTTGAACTCATTCCCATTCTGATAACGGTTTGACAATACTTCCAATTTATAACTGTAGTATTGGTCTTTCGCGTTCTTTAGAATTTGAACGGAGCTCTGTGTTATTACGATTGGAATCTTAACTGTAGTGCAATAAGATTAATAGTCAAGGCGACACACGGCGACTTCTTGCAATGACGGCAGCGCGATACAGTCGTGGCTAACGACTGTATCGTGACCCCGCGATTCAGTATTAGCGTTGAAAGAGACCAGAAACAAATCGGTTTTTTCAATTTTATAGTTTTTCCCATGTTTTAATTGTCAAATGCACAAAGCAACTGCATTGCACACCATTATGGTATCACGACATACTCGTACATAAGAAATGAGAAAAACCTAGCAGAATAAACCGATTTAGAAAGGAAAATTCGAACTTTTTCAACGCTAGATGCGGATGCTGCCGTCGAAACTATTGCCGTGTGTTGAAACCCTCAGTGAAGTTTGGTATCCTTTAGGTTTTGTTACTGGGAGACCACCGAGCAATGGATGTGAGATGAATGACCCTGGATGTTGATTGACAGCTTCTGAGTGGATCGATTTTTCTTCAAACTTACTCCATCGACAAGAGCTAAGCTCTTTTTAAATAGTACAAATTATAGCCGTTATTTTTTTTTACAACATAGGAAGGAAAACAAGCAAGTGGGTCACCTGATGGTAAGTGATCACCACAGCCTATAGACACCTGCAACAACAAAGAGAGTGCAGATGCGTTGCCAACCCAGAGGGCTAAGATGGAATACCTCTTGTGCCAGTAATTACACCGGCTGTCTTGCTCTCCACGCCGGAACACAACAGTGCAAGCACTGCTGCTTAGCGGCAGGATTAGCGAGCAAGATAGCGATCCGGACGGACCTTGCACAAGGTCCTACCACCCGCCGTTATTATTTCCTGTCTGTCCGAAATTCTTATAGTATCTTCGGTCGCCTTCTCCTTCTAAACCACGCAACGAATTTTCATACAGTTTTCACTGTCATTTAGAGATTTTTATAGGGAAGTTTTTTATGTGCATTTTATCCTGATCGTACTCGTACAAAGCCAGAGACCGTCGCTAGCAAATAATCTGATGATGATTATATCTAAGTACCCAAGGATGAAAGGCAAAATGCAATTGATTTCATGAATTCACGTGCTTATTGCGTCAAGAATGAACAACTAAAGAATGAATGAAATGATTAAATTCGACTCCAAAGTTCAGTGAAACATGAGGATGGACTTAAAGTATCCAAGTTCCCAGACTAGGCAAGTATTATACCAGACACAAACAGACATGCAGACTCACTGGGGCCAGTAGCTTCTAAGGCAAATATAACCAAAGGAAAATCAAAAAACTATTCCACCCAAAATTAGGGGTTTACATAGTATAAACAAGGTAGGCCTTTTAGTTTCGCCATGTCCGTCCGTCCGTCTATCCGCAGCATAGCTCAGAGACTCTTAGTACTGGAAAGCTAATTTGGCATGGATATACATTTGTCACTACGTCAATCATTAGAATTTTTTGTTGCATTTTCCTTCGAGTAACATACAAAATGCCTCAATAAACGGTACCAAATAGTTAGGAAAGTACTCGGAACTTATTTATAAAGGACAAGACTAGGTACCTACGTTGATTTAAAATTCTCAGCTATCATAAGGTTGTCTAGAAGAGATCGCTATTTGGCGCTAAGCCCGCGTTGTTTATCTCTAGCGTGTTCCGTATTATATTTTATTGATATTGTGTATCGAATGTCGATAAATGAGAAGTCACAAGTGACATTCAAAAGTGCTACGAAATTTAAGGTCTCTGATCACCTCTTTCGTCACTACGGCGTCCATGTGTGTGTGTAAACTGAAAATAACGTTTCGTGTGCTTGTGTACATTCGAAACCACTTATATCTAACAAGGTCGTTGCATTTCCAACCCTATTTGTTCTCATCAGAGGTCACTAAACAAAATAGTGACCATTCGAACCGGATATCTGTCATTGTTGTCACTTGATCGCTCATCCCACATCCAAGGCCGTAGCACTTTGAGCTCTAATGCCATACAGTAAGGGTGCATACCGTTGAGCGACGCCAGCCCGTCCTCGTGCTGGTCCTCGACCGCGTACTGCGACTCGCGGAACGAACTGCACGACGACAACAAGCTAGGGACAGACAGACATACATTTTTTACAAAATCAATTGAAATATTGAACCAGGGCGGCTATGGGTCGTTCGTAAATTACGTCAATCGATTTGCAAGATGTCAAAACCCCCTCCCCCTTCGACACTCTTTCTCACAACTCTTTAACACGGGCTGTCACATGTGTCTTATGAGTGTGACGCCCCCTTATGGGCGCGAAGTAATTTACGAATGACCCCCAAAAAGATCTAAGTCATGAAGTAAAAATTTAAAATGTCCACCCGCTTGTCTCAACACCGCCCTATCTCACCGCAGCACTGTCACTCAATACAACCCTATCTCACCGCAGCAGTATCCCGCCCGCTTGTCTCAACACACCCTATCTCACCGCAAAACTATCCCACCCGCTTGTCTCAACACCGCCCATCTCACCGCAGCACTGTCGCCCTCACTGTCTTACAATACCATAGCTCACCGCAAAACTATCCCACCCGCTTGTCTCAATACCGCCCTATCTCACCGCAGCACTATCCCGCCCGCTTGTCTCAACGCCGCCCTATCTTACCGCAGCACTATCCCACCCGCTTGTCTTAACACCGCCCATCTCACCGCAGCACTATCCCGCCCGCTTGTCTCAACACCACCCTATCTTACCGCAGCAATATCCCGCCCGCTTGTCTCAACACCGCCCTATCTCAGCGCAGCACTGTCGCCCTCACTGTCTTACAATACCATGGCTCACCGCAGCACTATCCGCCCGTTTGTCTTAGCACCGCCCTATCTCAGCGCAGCACTGTCGCCCTCACTGTCTTACAATACCATAGCTCACCGCAGCACAATCCGCCCGTTTGTCTTAACACCGCCCTATCTCAGCGCAGCACTGTCGCCCTCACTGTCTTACAATACCATAGCTCACCGCAGCACTATCCGCCCGTTTGTCTAAACACCGCCCTATCACACCGCAGCACTGTCATCCCGGCTGTCTCACCTGGTCCGCTTGGGCGGCGTGGGCGCCTGTTTGCCGCGCCGGTTGGTGGGCCGGCGCATCTGCACGCGCGCCGCTTCGCCGCCCGCCTTTTTCAGGGACATCTGAGGAGTCCCCGCGGCGGAGGCCACTCCCTCCTGTAGCTGTTTTTCCACCTCTGTAGCAAAGCAACGACGAATATACATAATATTCTCTAGACTATGCATAACCCACTAAATCCGGGAGCTGGACTCAGAGTGAAAGACACAAGGTCCATGCCTCGAATACAAACTTTGCTCCGCACACGACTACAGCTGAACGCATCAATCACAGCACACTTAGTTTCCCCGCACTCCGCCATTGTGTCAGCTTTGGCCAACGACAAAGACTCGTTTAAGGATAAATATTCAGACACTGTCGGCAACAACTGTTACCAGAAATTTGAAGAAAGGGGCGCCGAAACTTTGACGGTAGCAGTACCCGGTTTGGTCCCTTCAAAATTCTGTCGAACAGGTAATGCTGCCAATTAAACCGCCCGATATACGCTCTTGCGCGAAGTCATGAGTATGCCTTCGCAGGCTGGGGCACTCACCCTCGGTGATGCTGTTGTCCTGGAACATGTGCTCGAGCGCGTGGTGGATCTCGCGGAAGGTGGGCCGGTCGGCCGCGTTCCACTGCCAGCAGCCGCGCATCAGCTCGTACACCGCGGGCGGGCAGCCCGGCGGACACTCCATGCGGTAGCCCTGGAGAACAGTTTCGTATTCACTTTCCACCACCGTGTCATTATTTACAGACATACTTTATTGCATAGTAGCGACCCGTTCCGGCTGCGCAATTAGGATGTCATCCGTAAAAAAAACTCTAAACGACAGTGAAAACCGTATCAAAATCGGTTGCCTATATTAGAAGGAGTAGCCGAAGATGTCAGTGCACCTAGCACGAATCTTCTCGATACGCGCTAACTCGCTACGTACCTCAGTGCGGCACTTTCTAACTAGCCTAGGAAGAAGGAGACGCACTGAGTTACGTAGCGAGTTAACGCGTATCGAGAAGATTCGTGCTAGGACATGACAGACGATAGCGACTTTGTTTTTTATGCTATCTATATCTACACTAATATACATACTAAAGAGGTAAACTTTGTTTGTTTGTATGTAGGGGGTAATCTCTGGAACTACTGAACTGATTCTAAAAAAAATTGTCACAAATAGAAAGCTACACTATCCCTGAAGGACATAGGCTGCTAATTCTATGGGAACGAAGTTGCGGCCGTCCGCTAGTGTAAGATAAAAATAAAGACAAGATAAAGATGGAAATGAAAAATCCTATGGATTTGGTGTTTTTATGCCACACCATTATAAATGTGAAAATATGATGATTTTACCGAAAGCGAGAGAAAATTTAGCGAGAACAACATTCCCATCCAAATGACAATTCGCAAGTCAATTTTAACCTTGTCGACACTCGTTCATTCACTACATAACTCAGTGCGTCTCGTTTAACTAGCCCAGTAGGACAGAGACGCACTGAGTTACGTGGCGAGTTAACGCGTATCGAGAAGATTCATGCAAAGTTCATAGGTCGTATTGAAGCCTAGAGTCGTTGTAACGCCCTCATACAACCCAGAGACTACGCCGAGGTACGAGTAACGTACAGCAAAATAACTATACGCACTACGCACTATACTAACAATAAACAATAACATTGGCTACGTTTGTTTGCATTGCCGCGACCACTGCGCACGCGCTGTAAACAATCTTATACAACAAAATACAATCCATCTAAGATGTACATGTTGATGTTTGTCTGAATAACAAGTTTACTGAAGTAGCTTTACTTTTGTAGCTTTTGCTTGCACTTGCATGTTTCTTTTTTTTACCCGACTGGCGACGCTTTTGACGACCTATGGCACAGTGGCACATGTCTGCTTACTGTGCAAGAGGTCCCGGGTTCACATCCTGGTATAGGGAAATATTTGTGTGACGAATACGAATGTTTGTACCTGAGTCATGGATGTTATTTGTATTTAAGTATGTATTTATCTATATAAGTATGTTTATCCGTTATCTAGTATCCATAATACAAGCTTTGCTTAGTTTGGGGTTAGGTCAATTGGTGTAAATTGTCCCATGATATTTATTTATTTTTAATTATTTTCTAAGTATATATATGTGTGTTTATACATTATTCTACGTAGGGATACCAAATATTCTATTTTACATCAAACTTATTTGCTAGATGCTTTGTGTGAAACTTTACTATGATCCTTTACGCGAGAAAGGTGTATATCGATATTACAGATACCCAGAGCAAAGTGTTACATTTTGTCTAAGTATAACAATTTTGTACCCGTTGGAAAATGGTGCAGTTGAGCGTCTGAACAGAGCGCCAAAAGTGAAAGCACAGCGAAATCCGAGAAAAAGAGAGAGAAGAAAGTTTATCAATTTTTAACCGTGTTCAAAAAAAGAGGAGGTTCTCAATTCGTCGGCACCTTTCTTATCGTTAAAAAACTCTGCCTTTTGGCAGCAGTCAGTTAAAAACAGAGTCCGGTCATCACACAGAGTAAACTAGCACGTATGTTGTAATACCTTACATACGTTACGAAGTAGACTGCAGTCATAACTAACCGATTAGGCAGTTATGTAACTGGTTAAGAGAGGACAAGAGTAAGTAGAGTTACTATTGTTTTTCAGTATAACCATTAGGGTCCTCGCATATGGCGACTTCTGCGGCGATACGGACGCGCGACTGCGCGACTAGAACACTACACTTGGTGGACCAGTTGACCAACTTGAATTCTGTGCGTAGAACCTTGTCTTAAAATGTTATTTGTACCAACCTCTTTGTCTGTATTGACTTGTAAAATTATTGTTTAACCAATAAAGAACTGAACTGAACTGAAAGCGCAAAGCTTTTACAATCCCCTCTCGACGTGATAGTATGAAACTCGAACTTGAGTTCTGTTAAAAACTCTGACCCTTTATATTTAAGATTGTTAAGTATAGTTTAGCCATTATTAAACACTAACTCACTAAAATTGTATTAAGTACGAGTAAACGGACGCATCTTTATTGGTTAACGTTACGGTCGTTATCGGTTAACGTTAATTGAAGAGCTATTGTACCGTTTGGTCTCAAATAAGCATGAAAACTTTCCGGCGGCTGCTAAAAATAATACAATCACGAATTTTCGTTTCAAATCACCCTATAGCACTCGAATGAGTAATGAAAACAACGCGCACAATAGCCGTATATACGTTTGCGCCCGCGCCGTACGTGGCCAGTGGCCTGCGAGCGAGCGAGCAAGCGACGGCGTGCGAACCGCGCGAACCAAGCGAGACAATGTTCGTGAGCAAGTCGCTGGTTTACGTACTGCTTATTGCTGTCACCGTTTTAGGTAAGTGTAGTTACAATAATTATTTAGGCGGATGATCCAACATATTTCGAGAAAGTACAATAAACCATCATTATTTGATTTTTTTTCTTTTTTGTCAGTCTGCCTGAAAAGGGCTCGAAACGTTTTTAATTGTTTTATTTGAATGTCTAAAAGTCGCGATAATAAGAAATTATTAAGCAGAATTAACTATTTCGTATTTACCGCATCTGAAATTTAGATGATTGACTTATTTCTTCTGGGCTCATATATTCGATGGAAAGTGATTTGGCTCGTATTTGAAACCTGTAAACCATTCACAACATACAACTCAAATAAATATTTTTGGAAGTTTATTAGGTGATAAATATTTGTTCAATTTTGTGTTACCTTTGTATCTTTGAATTATGACATGACATAAGAATAAAATTGTCATCTTATTTTTAGTAATTGGAAATTAAAAATGAACTTGATTTTTTTTTTAATTGGTTACGTAGCTTTTTAAGCTGTCTTACGTAGAGAGTTGACATGATATTAAAAAAATGTTACTCAATCAATCAGAAGCCTAAATTTAAGATTAGACTTTCATTGATTGATTTTAAATTAACGGGCAAGGCTAACAATTACTCTATTTTAAGAAATGCATTGATTTTCACGAAACCGCACCTGAATTAAGGCGAGTTGTACTAAGAAAAACTGTGAAATAGTGATGCGTTTTTAGCATAATTCATCATACAAAAATATTAATTTGTACAGGGTGACATGTAATTGGTATCCAGAAGACATTTTTTCTCACTCAGTATTCGTTGGCAATAACATTTAAATTGCAGTTACATAAATCAAACTTTATTTTAACAGCCCGTGTTATAAACATTTAGAATTTAAGTTTCAGAAAGAAAGAAAGAAACAATATTTATTGCATTGATCTGTACAACTTCTTAAAAACTTGACAAATTGAACATTAATAAATTGCGGCAAGAGGAAAAATAAACTCAGCATTACGCTGTTATGCGTTATGTTATGTGTTAACTTTTATTCTGTATAGCTACTTAGAAAAAGGGGTTTCTGTAAATTAATACCATACCACCATGTATACATTGACTTATTTAATAGTTAGATCTTTTCTAAATAATTACTTCTTTCTTTTCATACAAACATAGTATGGAACTGGAGCTTTGTTTAAAACCTTTCGTCTAGCAAGGCTAGACTATAAGCACCCTCCCTAATATGGTCTACTTTTTATAGCATTTATTTTTTAGTTTAAGATATGTATGCTTTAGGATACTAAACTTGTAGTTTTAGTTTAGTTTTTATTTCATCACAAAGTTTTTTATTTTAATTAATTGTGGTTAATGTTTGTCTGAATAAATAGCCAAGTTGGTTTCTTTCAACTTCTACAAAGGAATAATTATAGTAATAAACATACTTATTTCTCTGGTCGAGAAAGCTGCCAGCTCTATGGTAATGGGAGTATTATGGATAGCTGTTTATTCAGGCTCCACATAGTTGAACGTGTGGAAGTATATCGTCGACATGGGCAGTACCGCTTAATTCCTTGCGTCAACTCAGTAAATCTTGCGCAGATCACTGCGCCGGCTCATTGAGATAACTCAAAACTGCGCCGTGGCTGAACAAAATGGTACCCGCCGAATGAGCTGCATAGCGAGCTATCGCACATGCTCTTGGCATGCACAAACAGTGTACAGCGCGTAAACGGTGTTGACTCAGTGAGTGAATAAGATACTGATTGAGAGAGATCAGGTGTTGACACTTGATTGTATTTATCCCGGTATTGCGCTATGCGCCAACACATTTTGAAGAAGTGAGTCAACACATCCTGCGCGATGAACTGAGTTGGCGCTGGCGCAATTGAGTCTAGTAGTTTTCAGTGAAAGATCTAGCCTAAGACGGTACACCTACAATCTGTCGCAGGCAAACACAAGAAGGTGAAACCGAAGAAGTTCGTCTCTCCGAGCACGAAGGGCATCCAGTGCTACAACTGCCTCTCCTTCGACCACCCCGGCTGCTGGGACCCTGACCATCCCGACTTCGCAAACATAACCGTTAGTTACCAATATCTACTTGTTTATTCTTATAAAACACATGAACTAAATCTCATCACCAGCTATCGTGAAAAGGCAGCAGTTATCGTTTACTTACAAAAATTGGGATTTACAAAAAAAGTCTACAATTCCTAACTAACTTTAGCCTGATGAAAATCCCCACTTTGAGTCGTGCCTGGTTCAAAAGTTGCCATTATACTGGCAGCATGCCGTCGCTGGATGGCAATAGACACTTGTTGAACTTTCATGTACAGTCAGAACTCGACTCTATTTGTCAAATACGCTCGGGCGTGTTCAGATATTTTTGACCACCTTGCCCGCTCTGGTATATTTGACGCTGACTGTACAAATAGAACTTGTTCAAAATTTTATCAACAAGTTGTTACTGAGGAAGCGTCCAACAACTTGGTGGCTGAGTGCCTAGCTGTTATTTCCACCGGCCAAATATTTGCCGATCTCAGCGGTTATATAAACATCGGTTGTTCCCAGGTGCCAAACATCGATTGTTACATACCCGGAATGGCCTTCTTGTGCATCGTTATAACATCCGAATCGGCGAAGCTGGGTAAGTCCGTCACAACTATATTTATATGACACTAACACTTACATAGCAAAATATTACAATAAATTAAAATTATTATAAAATTATTGAGTCAAGGACTTTGGGAGTCATAAAAATTCAACACCGGTTCGGAAATAGCCGAGAAACTTCGAGTTTTATTTTTTCAAAAGAAAACTACAATATTTTAGAACACATCTTAAGTATGTGAAGAGGGGCGAATTGTTACTAGAAAACGCCAGTCTAGGTCGGATTGTAACAATTAAGATTTTTACCTGAACAATGTTTTATTTTATAATTATATGTTTAGATTAGCATAACGACATATCAGGAACGGCAAACTTAAAAGGCGTAACCTACTATCACGTAATTTTGAATTAAGTAAGTTGTTAAAAAATATGCCATCGATCTGCATTGCACGACCGGAAGATTTTACATCAAACATTGTTTCAAATCGAGACCGATCACGCGTAACCTATAACAAGTTAAGTAAGTACCTAAGAGCCGATCGATCCGCGTTATACCACCGAAATATTCTGCATCAAACTGGATTAATCCGGATTCCACGACCGGAAGATTGACACCAACCATTGTTTCTAGTTGAGACCGGCCAGGAGATCGGCCCGGTCCGCGCCAGGACCTGCGTGCCTGCCAAAGATTTCTCCAAGAAGACCGTCTCCTACACCATGTGCAGTAAACTGAGCAAGGAGCTGTCAGCGTCCGAGATATTCTCGCGCATAGCGGTCAGCCGCCCGCAGTGCACGCTCTGCAAAAAGCATCTGTGCACGGACGCGTCCCACTGCTAGATTTAATACTGTAGTTTGCGAGGTTACGTTTACGCGTCGTCATGCGCGTGTGCATTTTAAACATGGCGTCAGCGTTTAGAAAGAGACCGGCGAAGGCTCATATTTCGATACAGAGCTCTTTTTTTTGGATTTTATCGAAATGTGCGTAAGTCGACATGTCGCCGTCACACCTAAAGCCCGTGAATACATTTATTGTGCCTTTAAAATGCTGAGGTATCGCAGCTGTTAAAAAGCCTTAGTGTGCCATCGTGCACAAACGACTGCTATAGGATAATTCCACGAAGAGACCCTCACGTAACGCTTTTAATTTCGACTCAGTTGCTTCAAAGCAGATTTTTATTCCAAAAGGATTCATAAACTAAGAGTGTAGTTGTAACAGAAAAAAAAAACGTCTAAGGGATACGGGTGTCACGTGAAAGACACGTCGTGAAATACTCCTCTATATAAGTCTGCTTTTCCACCAGAGATGTGCGAGGATGCGTAGCGAGGGATGTGTTTGTAAGAACCAATTCGCTTCATTTACCTCGCCTCGGTCAGCACAGCTCTGGTGGTAACAGCTCATTGGTTCTTTACAAACACATCCCTCGCTACGCATCCTCGCACATCTCTGGTGGAAACGCAGCCTTAGTCAGGCTGACAGTTCCTTAAAAGCAATCAATTCACCGCACTATTGCAACGTCACGCAAACTGTATTATACACGAGTTCAATAAATATATTTTATCTACACACATATCATAAAGGCTAAATAACGCGTTCAAAAACCCTAGGAAATGACCAGCATTATTACAACCAATGTTATTATAAGAATTTTCTTGTCTGTGGTAGTAGGTAAATCTGTTCTTTATTGGTCATCACATTACCGATATCTCGTGACTGCTCGTGACGTTATGAATTTAAATTTGGAACAGCTGTCAAAATTCAAGTTGGTCTCTATTCTAGTATCCACAGATATTAAAACAGTTATCGATACGAAACGTCAACTCAGTATGTTTTTTTAATTTAAACGCACGACATTTGATCTCGAGTGATATGACAATAGGGACTATATTCGTTCGTCTATGGTTTAAAAAAAACGTTCGTCTTGACGGATAGATCGAATCACAGAGTAACTTTTTAATATACATGGCGGCCATTAGTTGTCATTCGTTTTTGGTTTTTTGCTGTTACGGTTTTTTGCAGTTATGATATGTGTGTAGATAAAGTAATGTATGCAACTGTATATAATTAGGCCTTAAAACACTCGTGTGATCCTATTATGAAACTCGCTGACGCTCGTTTCATAAAACCACACTCGTGTTTTAAGGCCTCTCATTATATAGCAGTTGCATAAACTACTATTATTTATGCACTTAAATGGTGTTTTAAGAGTCAAAATCAAAAACATTAGACCGTTACTAAAATGATTAATATCAGTTTTGTAATGAAATCGTTATTAAACTGATATAAAACGTTACAGAACCGTTACGAAACTGATATTAATTATTTATGTAACGGCATAATTCGTTTAATTTTGACTCACGGAAGTTTTACGCTTCAGGAACTGTCATCCAGTTTTTATTTTCGAAACCCTCTGTCAATTGGTTTTATCGCAATTTCGAGTCTTGTCAAACTCAAATGATATTGCAAAAGTTTACTGTCGAATTTTGACAGACGCCGTCTGGCGGGAGATTGATATAGGGATATTTAGGGTGGTATTCGAGTTATCCTAAAGTTAGGTTATACAATGAAGCTGTTTAACGCTTGCACTACCGGCCAATTTATATACAACTGTTTCGTGCCTTCTTCAAGTCCCGCTGACAAAATTGTTCCAACGCACTGTGCGTTGGTGGCGTTTGGCGAAAGTTCGACATACAACGCCGGCAGTGACCGCGTTAAAGCAAGACGAGTAGTATCGGATTGTACTATACTAGACTAGTTTATATAGTTTTTGAATTATATTTGCATTCTCGAGCATAACTTTCGAGTGCTGGCCCCGGCTAGAATTTATCATGATTTCTTGCTACTTTCGGAATCTAATAAATCTAATAATTTTAACTTGTGCGCCAAAAGAGCTTTTTTTTTCATTGTCATCGTACAATTAGTGTCGTAAGATTAAAAATTGTAACTATAACTGTTTCGGATTAACAATGGCCGCTCACCCATTCACAACTAGCGCAAAAGAAATGCCAAAGCGTCCTTGTTTCAAGCGAGTATTCCACGACCGGTTCCTCTCACTACGAAATCAAAAACATAGTGCCGTTACTAAAATAAACATCAGTTTCGTAACGGTTTCGTAACGCTTCACATCAGTTTGGTAACGATTTTACTTTACAAAAACCGTCACGGAACTGAAGAAAATTATTTTACTAACGTTACTATGTTCCCGATTTTGAGCCACAAAACAATCACATTGAAAGGTAAAACCGAAGAAATGACTTAACGAAAATTCGTTCAGTGCTCTAATTCCATAATTTTAGTTTAACCCTAAACCCATACATACAGATCTATACATCATACTGTACATACAGATATAAATAGATTCAGGCGTTTTGCGAAACTCCACATCGCCAAATTGGAACAAAGAATAAGAGCAACAAGTTAGTTTTTATAATTTGTCCAGAATTACATATTCACACGGACCAGTCCGTGGTCCTTAATCATGAGCTCATAATTAAGGACCACAGACTGGTCCGAAACATGTCGGGCATTTCTCGACTTTAAAATACGTGAGTGATCCGTTTTATTAATATGTCCGAGTCTCACGGTAGTTTTATGTTAAAAATTGTCCAGAATCATTTTAAAGTTAGCTGTTTCTCTTTTAAATACGATCAAATGCGTATCATACTACGATTTAACGTTTCTATACACATGAAGGCGATAAATCGTCTGCTTGGTTGCGAGTTAAAGTCATTTCAATGTTATGTCAAACACAAAAGCCAAACATGGCTGAATAACAAAGCTAATTTGAATCATATCTATAACGTTAGTACACTCGTGACTACGGCCATTAAAACATGGCCGAAACGTCGAGGTAAATCAATAATATACTTTTATCGCGTTGAAGTCCCGATAACGTTATAAATATGTGTGAAAATCGCGAAAGTTTAAAACAATTCTAATTTGAATCGTACGCAGGCTTACATAAGTCTCTTTTGCACTGTACGCACTGACGGACATTTTTGTCATTGGCGTTAACGTTTAGTACGGATCCATCATTGGTGTTGAACAGATTAAATATGTGTATGTATGGAGAGGTAACCGTTGGTTCGAGATAATGTAACGTAGTTCAACTAACTGTCGTCTATTGGCTGAAAAGCTTTGTATGGGCGAGCTGCCAACTTAACGAACTCGGCTTTCAAAGGTTGGCTATTTTGATAATGCAATGTTATGTTTCGCTTATTTTTTAATTATTAAAATACGATATAGTTTGGGGAGTTTGTATTTTCATTTTACTGCCTAGTTTAAGTACCCAATTTGTTTTTTTTTTATACAACATAGGTGATCACCACCACCCATAGACACCCGCAATACCAAATGGATTGCAGATGCGTTGCCAACCCAGAGGGCTAAGATGGAATACCTGTTGTGCTAGTAATGTCACCGGCTGTCTTGCTCTCCACACCGGAACACAACAGTGCAAGCATTCATCGATCCAGACGGACCTTGCAAACGGTCCTACTATCTGATATTGCATTATTTCACAACTGGGTATATTTTAGCGTGGAATAAACTCAGGATATTTCTAGTCTTAATCTAGCATTTTTGGTTTCTTTGAAGTTATGTACAGTCAAGGAATTTAATTCCCTACCCATTTCGTTGAAATGTCGTCTGACATTCGCAATGCATTAAGGTCGATATGTCAACGTCTTGCTCTATAGCTCTTATGGTGGCAGTTTGCTATATGCTATTGAACCTTAGGTGGGTTGGAAATTTAATTCCTTGACTGTAAGTTCGGCGTTTAGACAATATTCAACACTCAGATGTAAGTATTACTTACATAGTATATAATAAAGTCGCTATTAGTTCCTGTCTGTCCTAAATCCTTATAACGTATGTTCGGCCGCCTTCTAAACCACGCAACGGATTTTAATACGGTTTTCACTGTCATTTAGAGAATTTTTTTACGTAAGTTTTTTATGTTCAGTTTAGTTTAGATTACTTATCTACACATATATCATAAATGCTCTATAATGCGTTCAGAAAGCGTAGGCAATGACCAGCATTGAAACAACCAATATTATTATGAGAATTTTTCTAATTGGTTTCTATATTTGTTCAAATTCATTTTTTATTACATTAGTTTAATGTGTACAGTCTATAAATATTTAATAGGTACCTAGCACTAGTAACCAGTAGCAATGCAGGTCATTGCCCTATGGCATCTGAACCCATCATAGAGTACTTATGATATGTGTGTTGATAAAGTAATGTATGCAACTGTACATAATTAGGTCTTAAAACACTCGTGTGATCCTATTATGAAACTCGCTAACGCTCGTTTCATAAAATCACACTCGTGTTTTAAGACCCCTCATTATGCAACAGTTGCATAAAATACTATTATTCAGTCAATATAAAATCACATTATAAAATGCATAGAATGTCAAATTACACGTTTTTATACTGAGATCGTCTAAATTACACAACAATTAAACTAAAACAAAATTAAGATGGGAATGTCAGCATAACGAAAAAATAAAAACTATTAAACACTAAAACTTAACTAAATTTAAGATTGGTATGTTAGGATAATAAAGAAATATAAGTTAAAATTGGAACATCAACATGAATTTGTCTCCAACAGGGATCGTTGTCACAAAAAAAAATAAAAAAAATGACTAATTATACTTATAAAAACTAAATAAAAATGTCTTAATACTCTTTAACTGAATATAATGGGGTGATCCAACAAAAGGTTCTATGTACAGTCGACCAAGTAATTGCTTGACCACTTTTCAACCCTATTCCTTTGCAATACGGTCGAAAAGTGGTCAAGCAATTACTTGGTCGACTATACATCACATCCCGGTTGTACCCGCGCGAAGCCAGGGCAAGTCGCTAGTTAATACATACGAGACGACAACTCATACTATTAATCTCAAAGGTTAACTGGAAGAGATCCTTTAATGGCATAAGTTCGCATTTGTACATCACTGTATCTTTTTGTCATTTATGTATTATTTTTACTGTTTTTTTTATTATATTTTTTATGTAACTTGTGTATGCCATGTACTATTGTGATAAATTGCACTGTAATCTGTTTTGAAAAGAGAGGAAAAAAAAACTGCTGAGTTTCTTGCATTGTATGTATCTTCCATTTTCCGAAGTGCTAGTAGATTCAGACATGTAAAAGAGCCTATACGGCCTACTTGCAAAATAAATTTTTCATTTTCATTTTCATTATGTACAATAAAGAATTTATTTATATACATACATTCATACTATTGTATGAGCGTGCTTCCGTTCTCGAATGTGTGTAAGCCACATTTGATTGTTGCCGATCGCGTTATCAATGTTTTGGGCCGGCGAGCGACCCGAGTTTATAAACACCTGCCAGTATTTAGCGTTTGTTTTGAGACTAACACCTTGTAAGCAGGCCTCAAGTTCATGTTAAATAGGCTAATATTAAACCACTTCCGTCTGTTAGTTTGTAACGTACGGTCCAAACACGATGTGTTATCTAACCGCGATTGGAATATAATTTGAGAGTAACGTCAGCATAAATAAATATCTTGGGACAATTTACACCAATTGTTCGAGTCCCAAGCTAAGAAAACCTTGTTTTATGGGTACTAGACAACGGATAAACATACTTATATATAGATAAATACATACTTAAATACAAATAACATCCATGACTCAGGTACAAATATTCGTGTTCGTCACACAAATATTTGCCCATACCAGGATTTGAACCCGGGACCTCTTGCACAGGAAGCACACTGTGCCGCAGTGCCATACAGGTCGTTCAAGCAAATTGTCATTTCATAGACTTGCGTCAAGCTTCAGTCCTATATGTATGAAATGGGAGTGGGCTGACGTTACTCTCCAATGCTATTTTAATCACGGTTTGATAATACATGTACATTAACTAAATATATTTTAAACGTGGTAATACATGTATAAATAAAAAAACAAAACAAACACATACCTTCGGGTGGACACCAGAACCTGTTTTTTTTTTTCGTTATCATGAAAACGTAACTTTTCTGGTCTATAAATATTAACAGTTTATGCAAAAAAAAACTGAATGTCTCATGAAATAAACCCCGGGATTCGTAGTATGGCCAATCCCGGGATCCCGGGATTGGGCCATACAAAGAATCCCGGGATCGATTTCCCTGAATCTAACCAAATATTTTTACATGCTATGATGCCGAGGCGGTAAAAAATGAACAATACCAAATTAAAGAATTTATCTGCAATTTTGTCCGATTTTAATTTTAAAAAATTATACTAAACTAACATTGCACGAAACGTAAAAAAAATAGCCAATTAATTGTAGTTTTCAAAATGGTAGAACAATTTATAATTCACGAGGCAGTTTACGCGATGAAGTTATTTTGTTCCAAAAGGAGCTCATACTGCAACGGACGGCTTAGACAACGCGTCTATTATTTTTTATAGTAGATGGGGCAAACGAGCAGACGGGTCACGTATGGTAAGCAATCACCGCCGCCCATAGACACTTGCAATGTCGAGAGAATCGCAAGCGCGTTGCCGGCATCGAAGAAAGGAGGATTTTTGTATGCACTAATATTTAAAAACTTAAGTAACATGGTCCGAACTGTCATTATCATTGATAGTTATCAAGATAAATATAGGTCGATTATTATCTTTGACTAGCGGACGCACGCGACTTTTTTCGCGTGGAATTAGTAGCCTATGTCCGTCAGGGATATTGTAGCTTCCTGTTAGTGAAAGAATTTTTGGAATCGGTTCAGTAGATCTAGAGATTACCTCTTACATACAAACAAACAAAGTCTACCTCTTTATTATATTAGTGTAGAAATGTAGATAAGTATAATGAGTGAGATTGGTAAGGATGATATTCCATTCATCAATTTAATTAAGTAGTTTTAGTTGAATAACTTCTCGTATTTTGGTTTACAAATTATAAACAAAAAATTAATAAAATAGGTATAATTTATCAACTAAACTACTTGCTTCTAACGTAAATGTTGATATGTAATATCAGTTAAAAAAGGATGACTAAGCCTGTCTGTTTTTTTTTTATGAAATAGGAAGGCAAACAAGCAAGTAGGTCACCTGATGGTAAGTGATCACCACCGTCTATAGACACCCGCAACACCAAAGAGATTGCAGATGCGTTGCCAACCCAGAGGGCTTAGATGGGATACTTCTTCTGCCAGTAATTACACCGGCTGTCTTGCTCTCCACGCCGGAACACAACAGTGCAAGCTGATAAGTTGGATTAGCGAGCAAGATGGTGGTAGCGATCCGGACGGACCTTGCACAAGGTCTTACCACCCGCAAAAATTATCGAAGGGCACATTTATCTTGATAATGAATGGTGTCACTGACCTTCTCGAGCATGTGGTAGACATCGGCGAGATCGACGCCCGGGTACGGCGACATGCCGTAGGTGGCGATCTCCCAGAGCAGGATCCCGAACGCCCACACGTCCGACTTGGTGCTGAAAGTGTTGTACGCGAGCCCCTCGGGCGCGGTCCACTTGATGGGGAACTTGGCGCCAGCGTGCGCCGTGTACGTGTCGTCGCGCATCAGCCGCGCCAGTCCGAAGTCGGCTACCTTCACCAGGTGGCTCTCGCCGACGAGGCAGTTGCGCGCCGCCAGGTCCCTGTTGGTGCGAAGGTTTTTTTTAGGGTTCCGTATCTCGTCATCAGGCCCCTGGGCCATGTGCTTGGGCACGACGGATGTTGGCTTATCCCCGGTGTCGAGGTTTTAAAACTGGGACCCATCTGTGAACTCACCTGTGTGTGAACGACCTGCTCTCCAAGTAGGTCATCCCTGAGGCTATCAGCGTAGCCATGTACATGAGCACTACAGCGTCTATGTTGGCCTGTTCCTATTAGTGGTTTGCACCAAAGCAGACAGTCCGGAGAAACACCGGTGATTCTCCGGTAAAACTAACCGGTGAAATAACCGAATAAAAACCGATTATTCTCCGGTGAAACTGCGATAAGGTGGATCGCTTCGTATGAAGTTGGAATTTTGAAATTATCACAGTTTTTAATTTATTGTGGCTATATGGTGTGACTTTTTATCAATTCAAGTGGTTTTCCGGTAGTATAATACTGTTTATTAAGGCACTGTGTTTCGTTTTTGAAAATTCAAGCTGCTGATTTTAAATAATTGTCCCTAAAAGTCCGTTAATGGGTAAAGGGTACAATTGTTAAAATTAGTAGATTGAATTTCCATAATCATATCACAATCGCATATAAAAGTGTTTTGCTACTGGAAAACTACTTGAATTGATAAAAAATCACATCATTTGGCTACAATAAATTAAAAACTAAGACAATTTTGAAATTCCCGCCACATACGAAACGATCCACCATAAAGGCTCGCTTAATTAGTGACAAATATGACGGTCACCCAAAACAATTGAATTTAGCAGGATTACGTTAATAAAAGGAAGATTTATTGATCAGCAATAATATTTATTACACATTAATTATTATTTCTTATAAGATCAATTATTTTAGTCATTAAATCGAAGCGTTCTGTTTCATTTAAGTGATCCATAATGGATTTATTGTTATGAGACAGTCAATCTGGATCGCGTTCTTTGATTTAACTACGTATCGCTATCGAGACTGACTGTGTACTGGCCGCCTTACATTAATCTCCGGAGATCACCGGTGAATCACCGGAGATCGGCCTATAACCGGTTATTTTCACCGGTTCCTAAAATTCCGCTCCGGTGCAAACCACTAGTTCCTAGTGTCGAGGTTTTACAACTGGCACCCATCCGTGAGCTCACCTGTGTATGAACGACCTGCTCTCCAAGTAGCTCATCCCTGAGGCTATCTGCGTAGCCATGTACATGAGGACTACAGCGTCTATGTTCGCCCTGTTCCCAGTGCGCAGGTAGTCGAGCAGGTTGCCGCGGGACATGAACTCCGTGATGATGTAGAACGGCGGCTCGCGCGTGCACACGCCCAGCAGCTTGACCAGGTTCCGGTGGCGCATCTCCTTCATGATGGCAGCCTCCTCGAGGAAGTCCTTTAGCGCCATCGTGTCGTCCTTCAGGGTTTTCACGGCGACCTGTTTGGACAGGGTTTAGCTAGTAAACCTAATTCATAGACGCTATACTTCGTTTGGGCAGATCTTAAACAATAATACTAATTTATGGACAACCCCTGATTAGGGATGAAAGGACAGCATCATTATCACCCACTGACCTATAAATAATGGACTTCTAGTCAGCGTTTTAAAAATAGCCGCATCAAAATTGAACTAAAAGTACAACAAATCGACAATCGCTCGCGCTGTCAGTCTGTCGGACCGACGGCGCTGCAGTCAATACTATTATTTTGTAAAAAAATCTATTTGCAACGAAACTTAATAAATTATTATTTTATGCAGTTAGACGTAAAGTTGTAAATCCAATGACTATAAATGGTAAACTAATAATTTGCATTTGTAACATTGGCGTCAACCTGTATTCTCATGTCGGGCCGTTTTTCTGCTGTCATTTAGTATGACACTGTACATCCATGCAATGTGATATCCTTGTTATCACCGAACTGGTTTCGTCTCTAATCTTACTCGTCTTTGGAATGCTGTTCCTCTTAGCACTAAACAAGCCCCTTACAAACTCTCTTTCAAAAAGTTAGTTCGTCATCATCTCTCGAAGCAGATTTCCTCTTAGCTTTCTTCTGGACAGATTGTACGTATGTTTATTTATGTATTTTATGTATAGTATAAGTATACTATACAATTTATAATGTATGTATAATTTAAGTAAATGTGTGTATCTTTATATCTATATATTGTATGTTTTGTCTGGATGTAGTAGCATTTGTCATTGTGGTTCTATTACTTGTCTATCCGCACCGCCCACAAATTATCTGATTTGGCCCAAAGGTTGACTGGCGGACAATGCCTTAAGGCATTAAGTCCGCCTTTTCTACATTTTGTATTTCTTTGTGCTATAAAGTCAAAATAAATAAATAAATTATCATCATCACGAGTAGATTCTCACAGTAATGTTGAACCGCTTCCAGCCCGCCTCGTAAACGTCCCCGTACTGCCCGCCACCTGGAAAAGAAACGGTTAGATCATCTTCATCTTTACATAGTGGCGGGTGGTAGGACCGTCCGTATCGCTACCACCATCTAGCTCTCTAATACTGACGCTAAGCAGCAGTGCTTGCGCTGTTGTGTTCCGGCGTGGAGAGCAAGACAGCCGGTGTAATTACTGGCACAAGAGGTATTCCATCTTAGCCCTCTGGGTTGGCAACGCATCTGCAATCTCTTTGGTGTTGCGGGTTTCTATAGGCGGTGGTGACCACTTACCATCAGGTGACCCATTTGCTCGTTTGCCTCCTTATGTTGTAAAAAAAATCCTTCGCTTACTAGAGATCCAAATTCAACACTCGCAGCAATTACCAGCTTTGCTCCCTTGCTGCAAAATAATTATTATCCAGTTGTACGGTTACTCCGCTGTTCTATTCCCTCCAAAGTTCCGTTGCATATCGACAGCGGAAATCTCAAATGTCGTAAGCGACATTGAAGGACACGCCCCTTACGACATTTGAGATTTCCACTGTCGATATGGCCCAGAGTGCCGCTCACCCACACTGACCTATAAGTAATATGGACTTCTAGTCAGTGTTTAAAAAATGGCGTATCAAAGTAGGATAAAAAGAAGACTAAATCGACAATCGCTCGCGCTGTCAGTCTGTCGGACCGACGGCGCTGCTGTCAATACTATTATTTTGTACAAAAAAACCTATTTGCAACGAAACTTAATAAATTATTGTTTTATGCAGTTAGACGTAAAATTGTAAATCCAATGACTATAAATGGTAAACTAATAATTTGCGTTTGTAATATTGGCGTCAACCTGTATTCTCATGTCGGGCCGTTTTTCTGCTGTTATTTAGTATGACACTGGACATCCATGCATTATAATATCATTGTATTCCCCCCAAAGTTCCGATGCATATCGACAGCGGAAATCTCAAATGTCGTAAGGGACATTGAAGGATATGCCCCTTACGACATTTGGGATTTCCACTGTCGATATGGCCCAGAGTGCCCTTGGATGTAGGACTAAAGCATGGATATAGCCTCAGTACTTGTCCAGTGTACATAGCCAAGACTGTCAAAATGGTTACCTTTGTGTGCGTCAAGGTAGTAAAACCTGCAAATTAATAAGAAAAACGTAGATTATACTACCTTAATGTAAACATTACCATAACCAAAGGCGACCATTTTGTCTATTGGTTGTGTACAGGGTGTCAATTGAAGAGGAGTTTAGAGTATGTAGTCATCTCTTTTTGGCACATTGTATTGCCATTTACAGTAAAGAGATCAGCTAATAAAATATCGCTTTCAATTTTAATACTCTTTATATGCTTGCGCCGCTCACCCAGCTTGTGCTTCATGACGATGTCGGTGCGGTCGATCTCCCACTGGTCGGGCGGCGCGAGCGGGAACACGGTGGGCTTGTTCCGCTTCGGCGCCGGGTACAGCAGCTGCGTGATCAGCCCGTCGCCCAGCACCGAGTGGTGGTGCACCAGCTCGGCCAGCGTCCCGAACTTGGACTCCGACGTCACGTAAACCTGGTGGCGGCGTTGGCTCATTACGCTGCGTTTCCACCAGAGATGTGCGAGGATGCGTAGTAAGGGATGTGTTTGTAAAAAGCAATGAGCCGTTTCCACCAGAGCCGTGCTGACCGTGGCGAGGTATCGCGGCCGGTATCGGCGGCCGACATATCAGCGATTCCCATCAGGCGATCCGCTTAACAGGCTCCTTCCTTTCATTAAAACCGGGTACAATATTAGCTAGTTCGATGATTTTAGTACAATGTCCGCTCCGTTACCTTTCCGTCGGAGTCCTCGTTGATCCTGTAGTGGAACACTCGGCCCTCGTACCGCAGGGAGATGCTTCTTTGGCCAGGACTCGACTCAGACTCACGGACCTGAGAAATGTGAAAAACAAAACCTGAAACCAGGCGGTCGCAACGAGGAGTGATTAGGAGTTTCATACAAAACAAAAAAGAAAGAAAGACAATTCGTTTATTCAGTTTACAATACAAAACGTGAAAGAAAAAAAATATCACATTAAAATGCTATGCAATAACAAAACAAAGAAAAATTAAGGTAATGCCAGGACTCGAACCTCCAACATCAGCATTGCGTTTTCCAGTTTCGCCACATTGCCACTACCGTACCTCTATATTGGTCGGCTAAGTTTGTTGGTGTTTTTATGTAAGGGGCCGTTCAAGTATTACGTAAGCAGATTTCCTACAATTATTTACCCCCCTTCCCCCTTGTCAGCAAAAGTAATCAAAGCTCTTACCCCTCCCCCCCATGCTTACGTAAACATTGTTATATGCAATTTTCTTTTATTAAAAAGTGCTCCTCAATGTTGTATGTCTGCTCACTTTTATCTGATTTTGGAATGCCTACGTCGTTCTCATCTCATCGAACCATTCATCATCTTGGTGCTCTAAATTTTGAATAATGCACATCAGTTCCATATGTGTAAAAAAGTAAATAACTACTGCTGACGTAATCACCATCTAGACCCCCCACCCCCCATGTCATCATAAATAAGCACAGCAAACACCCCCCGCCCCCCTATACTGCTTACGTAATACTTGAACGGCCCCTAAGGTGAATTGTAAGGCGTAAAGTATATTTGGGATGGCACCTAAGATTTTTGATAAATTACCGAACGCAATTCTGAAACTGCAAGACCTATTTCAATTCAAAAAAGGGCTGTATAACTTCCTGGCACATGCACCCAGAGTACAAAATAAGGGGTGCATTTAACACCCAGATTATAAAATGACTTTTGAATTTCACCCATGTATCGGCTTTACCCCAATTCACCTTAACTATTTTTTTTGTAAATCCGCTCAAACAGAACCTTGCAACAACAACAGCACTGACCAGAAAGCTGCCGTTGATGCCCGAGGACAGCAGGTACTCGGCGGCGTTCCGCGATATAGGGCCGTGGTACCACGAGTGCTTCTCCAGCGAGTTGACCGGCGTCACGTAGTTGCTGGGCACCCAGCCCACGCCGCCGCCCAGCGTGTGGGCCTCGCACCACTCGCCGCTCTTGTTGTAGCTCATGATGCGGACCTGCTCGCCTGCGGACAAACATCCAAACCGAGTCAGCACCCCGCGGCTGTTCACACACAGAAAATTAAACCATTAATAGATTCAGGCGTTACTCTGCGGAGGTCCATTTTAACAAACTGAATCGAATTACCTTGCTACTCCGTAAAACCAGTGCGGTGCTCGGCACTGGTTTCGCGGAGTAGCAAGGTAATTTGTTCCAGTTTGTTGCAAATTAAACCGGCCAAGAGCGAGCAGGACTCGCGCACGAAGGGTTTCGTACCTATATCTATAAAAATGGCAAAAAATCACGTTTGTTATATGGGAGCCCCCTTAAATATTTATTTTATTGTTTTTTAGTATTTGCTGTTATAGCGGCAACAGAAATACATTATCTGTGAAAATTTCAACTGTCTATCTATCACGGTTCTTGAGATACAGTCTGGTGACAAACGGACGGACGGGCAGCAGAGTCTTACTAATAGGGTCCCGTTTTATCCTTTTGGTACGGAACCCTAAAGAAAAACCCTGACTTTTCCTGACCATTTTGGCAAATTTCCCTGACCAACCATATCCACATTTAAGCAAGTTTTCTTCATTTTTATAATAAAGTTTAATTATTTGTTGGTTTCTTTCCGTGAGGTTTTTCGTAAACCAAACAATAAGTATAGTACGCGAAAACGAGGAGAAGACGAAAAATATACTTTTTTTTTTCGA
Organism: Ditula angustiorana; assembly: GCA_963691745.1. Classification (NCBI taxonomy): domain Eukaryota; kingdom Metazoa; phylum Arthropoda; class Insecta; order Lepidoptera; family Tortricidae; genus Ditula; species Ditula angustiorana. Next base: position 227,560 of record OY829472.1, on the reverse strand, counting down.
AAAGCACTGAGCTTTAATTCGCAAATATTGGGAATATGTGTGGAGCTAAATAAATAACAGTTTTCCCTGACTTTCTTACGAAAAGGGCACCCAAGGATAAAGGTAAAATAAAATAAAAATCCCTTTGAAATAGGTTAGTGGTAACCCTTTCGTTTGACTATCCTTTAAGAAAGGCTGGGTCTGAAAGGGTTACCATAACGATTATAGTGCATAATTTAAACCTTGCCCTTTTCAAAACGCCAAAACAAAACAAACCATAGTCACATCAAACAAAATGAAATGCTGTTTGAATATGAATTAAAAGACAATCGCTGTAGTAGTACAGTCAAGGAATTAAATTTCCAACCCACCTAAGGTTCAATAGCATATAGCAAACTGTCACCATAAGAGCTATAGAGCAAGACGTTAGTTTGACATATCGACCTTAATGGATTGCGAATGTCAGACGACATTTCAACGAAATGGGTAGGGAATTAAATTCTTTGACTGTACAATTGAAGACACATAACATAAGTCACCATTAAAGACGGGACTGCGAGAATGTGTCATTTTCCCAAAGGGAGGCATATAGAATGCACTATGAAGTTGATATATCCCTTTCGAGCATAGGCAACTTGTCTTAGTTTCCTCTTTAATGGTCAACTAGGTTTGTTGCAGTTTGTGCTTAACAGCTTCGAATAGTGTGCAAAGCAAAAAGTACATTATTAAGTCTCCAAAAGACCTACCATGGCAGAATACCAGTGTTTTGCTCTCATAAGAGCAATGTTGCCCACTGAGCCACGGCCCTTTTGTACTGCTGCAGCACACAGACAACAAATACTCAACAAATTTGTTAACTTTCGTTTTTTTTCTCTCTTCTAAATTGTATGTAATTTTTGATTGTGCGTGCTTGCAGTAACAAATAAACGTTTTATCTATCTATCTAAATTTTACGTTTACGCTGAATGGGTTACCCTTTGATAAGCTAATTTCGTATGAGTTTGGTCAGCTGTTTAGAAACGTTTTTAAGGGTATTTGGTAACCGTTTAATAAATGAAAATGAAAATGAAAAATTTATTTTGCAAGTAGGCCGTATAGGCCACGGAAGAAAAAAAACGGGGGAAGTGGTTTAAAGCATTATTTGTACCAGTACCGGTGTCGCCACACGCACACACTTGTGGTTATCGTCTTATACTACACTACTAAAATAACATAATCTTGATTGGTTAAAATTGTCAAACGATATAAGACAAATGGTACACAAGTTTTCGTAAGTAAAACATACCTTATGAGTAACGTGTAAGGTTTACTTTTTATTAACATCGAACTGATTATATGACATTTTAATATGTAAACGTCAAATGAAAATTTGGCTTCGTAGTTCCGCTACTCAACACTAGATGTCACTTAAAACAACTTCACTTCAATAGTAGAAGAGCCGGCCGCAGAATTTTGTACCTACTTGATACCGCCATGAAATGCACAATGGTTTCTCATTAAAAAAGATGCTAAGTCTGAATGTAATAATTTGCCAATTCTGGACTTGCAAAAGTTGTAAAGTGCCACTTTCGGTGCAAAAATTGGGGCGTATTTTACCCAAGTGACTACCCTGAAATGACTATCACATCATCAGAAAACAAATTCATCGTCAGAAATTTACTGGTAGATACAAAAAAGTAAAACAGATTGTGGATTTCTAAGCGGATATCGCGGTATCAAGTAGGTAAGAAATTTTGCGGCCGGCTTTCGTACTAAAAATTCAAAGTGACACATGGTTTTGGTTCGTTTTGACAGACCGAGTAGACGGGTTGTAGCCATGCTAGCTATCTATCGATATCGATGTCTTTCATCGCACACAAAATATTGTACCAGACTATAGTTGCAAAACTTCTGAAATATTCGGAATTATTCCGGAAAACTTCCGGGAATATTTCGATTACTCGGAAACTTTCCCAGTAATAAAACCGGTCACGTGCGAGTTGGACTCTTTTATTATATTTAACAGAAAACATTCCTTAATCATAAGGGTGCATACATTTAGTCATTCTACTTCAGAACGAGTAATTAAAAAAAGTGACAGGAAATTCGATTCTAATGATGTCAACACTAGAAAGAGACAGAGGCGTTTAATTCGAGTCTTTCGCTTAGACCGTTTGTGCTGTTCACAGCGCGCAGTCCATCAGTTCATGGTTCGGCCATTTTGGAATTAAAGTGATATATTTTTATTTTAAAATGTCCGTATGAAATTATACATACATATAATATCCAATCAGGCTTATATTACGACTATTTACGACCGCTAGTCAAGTCTTTCGTCGGCGATGTGACTTTGGTTAAACAACCTCCCAGAGACTTTAAAATGCGTAACATCAGCATTTCATCTTTATTAATCATCATCAAATTAATCTATGATCACTGAAAACATAGATTTAAAAAAAGGATCAGGCTTTTTGTATTATTACAAAACATGGTTGTATGTGCCAAGATACCTTTGCCTTTCAACACTAAAAATTACAGCCCGAGGCCGAGCGGAATGAATACTTCCTCCCCTCCCGGAATAGTTCCCCACCTCATACGTCCCTGGGAATGTTTCCGAATGTTTCCGAAGGAATCAAGGAAGTTTTCGTCTTTGCCTGGGAATACTTCCCAGTAGGTAAATTAAGTTTCCACCCGTGTTGATGTTAAAAAAGCGTAAATAAAAGATAAATATTTATCGTATTACCTATGTCAGGGCAAGTTATGTACCAATTTTTGTAATTTAATCATGATTTTCTTATGTTGTTATATTCGATCGAATACGCAACTTAAAAACCTAGCCGCCGTGTGTTTTTCTTCTGTCCCATGAATTTATATAGAAAAGCGTAGATATACAGATACTTGTTACGTACATCCTCGTCTTGAATGTAGTCAACGCAAAGTCCAGGGCCCAATTTCATAAACGTGACAGGCGACAGGTGACAGTGACAATTCGGTGTACATTGCTTGTCCACTATGATGTTAAGTCTGTAGCGTTACTTGTTGACACAATAATATACTGAAAACTGTCACTGTCACCTGTCGCCTGTCGCGTCGATGAAATTAGTACCAGTGTCCAATCTCATAAATGTGACAGGTGACAGTGACAATTTGGTATACATTGCTTTCCCACTATGATGTTAAGTCTGTAAGTCTGTAGCGTTACATGTCGACACAGTAATGTACGGCGAATTGTCACTGTCGCCTATCGCCTGTCAAGTTTATGAAATTAGTCCCAGAGCCCAATCTCATAAACGCGACAGGCGACAGGTGACAGTGACAATTTGATATACATTGCCTGCCCACTATGATGTTAAGTCTGTAAGTCTGTAGCGTTACTTGTAGACATAGTAATGTATAGCGAATTGTCACTGTCACCTGTCGCGTTTATGAAATTGGGCCCAGGTAACTTGTTCATTGTTAATTTGTTAATTTTACAATAAAAGAATACCATAACAGTAGTAGGGTTATTTTTGTGCACGAGTATGTAGGTATGTACCTATGTAAGGATTGGAATGATTAAAACGATGTTTTTATTAAGTGTTTAAAAACAATTTCGTCGTAGTTTTTATTATTTTGTTTTGGATTTCTACAAAGAAAGTCTTTATCGGTAATCGCCTGCCGGAACCATCCAGTGGATATCTACTTTTAGGTTTTTCCCCTACTAACTACGGACGTACTGCGTGTAATGTACATACGGTTGCAAAATTACGTAAGTAATTTTAACAAAAAGGCGCGTAAAATACCGATAGTTTGCGGCGTGTGTTATATAAAACATGGTTGTATGTGCCAAGATACCTTTGCCTTTCAACATTCAAAAATGACAGCCCGAAGCTCGAGGCCAAACGGAATGAATACTTCCTCCCCTCCCGGAATAGTTCCCCACCTCATACGTCCCTGGGAATGTTTCCGAATGTTACCGAAGATGGAATCAATCAAGGAAGTTTTCGGCGCGCAGAGCTGGCGGGCCGGGGCGGCGGCGGCGGCGCACGGCGTCTTTGATTTCGTTTACTTGCGTTGTGTGTGAGAGCTTGTAAAACGCCGCACGCGCCGTTCAGTTTATTCGCCTATTCTTCGTGTTGAATTACAGTTAAGTAATTTAAGCAAGGTACTTAGGTAGGTACCTCGAAATCAAGCTGAAGTGTAGAATTATTTCTAAGATGAAAGAAATATTCAGCTCGCACAGCCCTGTCGAATTTCCATCTCTTTCTATCGCGTTACTCTTACCAATTTTTTTTATACAACATAGGAAGGCAAACGAGTAAGTGGGTCACCTGATGGAAAGTGATTACTACCGCCCATAGACACCCGCAACACCTAGGAGATTGCAGTGCGTTGCCAACCCAGAGGGCTAATATGGAATACCACTTGTGCTAGTAATGAAGTAAGTATGAAAAATAGTGAATTTTACCGTATTTTACCAGGGTAATTTTATCGGTCTGCATCACTACTTACTATTTAAACAGTGATTCTATTGGAAGTTGGAATTACATATTTTATAATTATGTATCATAATTCTTAACTTATAGTGTAAATAATGAGTAATAACCTCAGAATTACATACATTTTTTACTTTTTTCACAAGTAAAGGGAAAAGTCCGAAAACTGTAAACTTGTAAGGTATGTTACATCACATTTTGTATTTATTACAATCTTATATTTGCACTTAGTACGTATGGGACCAAGAGTTTTACAATAGCAAAGTTAAGTTTGTCCCTCAATTCGGTTTCTTTTTTCATTAAAGCAATGCTTGGTGCTTATTAGGTTTGTACGGAACCCTCGGCGCGTGAGCCAGACACGCACTTGGTCGGTTTTTAACGAAATTTTCGTATTTTTCGGCCATCGAAAACTTCCGAATGTTTCGGAATGCTTCCGAATGTTACGGGAAGTATTCCCTGGGAAACATTCGGAAAGATTCCCGCTTGCATCTATATACCAGACATCGGTGTTGTTCATTTTGAATTATTAATTATATTCTATTCTATGACATTATAGACAGACATGTTAAGATGTTTCGACTTCAAACCCGCCTGCCTTTGCCTTCACATAAAACAGCATGAAGTCTATTCAGCCTTACTTGTATTAGGTTATGTATAAAAGGTCTACCATGACCTAAAGTTACAAATTTAGGCTATAATTAAAAAAAGTAAGCGATAAATAAATACTTTTTTGACGGCAAAAAGTGCAATTTTAAGTTAAATGCTTGTTACCCACCACTATTCACACTTCACACGTTTATACTTCTAGAAAGTGAAACACGACACGTGTAAAGGTGTGTATACTTTGTAGTAAAACTTATTTTATATACAAACATATCATAAGTGCTCTATAATGCGTTCAGAAAGACGGTGCAAGGAGGTAGGCGATGACCAGCATTATTACAACCAATTTTATTATGAGAAATTTCTTGTCTGTGGTAGTAGGTAAATCTGAACTTTAATTGGCATTGTATACCGATTTCTGTAACGATATGAGTTTAAATTTGGAACAGCTGTCAAAATTCAAGTGGGTCTCTATTTTAGTATCCATAGATATTAAAACAGTTATTGATACGAAAAGTCAATCCAATATGTTTTTTTTTTAATATAAACGCACGATATTTGATCTCGAGTGACATGAAAATAGGGACTTCATTCGTTTGTCTAAGATTAAAAAAAAAAGTATCTCTTAGTAGTCTGTGTTTATTGGTGATCACATTGCCGATATCTCGTGACGATATGAATTTAAATTTGGAACAGCTGTCAAAATTTAAGTTGGTCTCTATTCTAGTATCCACAGATATTTAAACAGTTATCGATACGAAACGTATCATTTTACGTATTGGGTTATAGTAAAACGCGCTTTGTTTCATTTTAATTTTTTATGCATTGTCCCTGAAATAAAACGTATTTGTTAAAGAACTGGCGTTTCGAAAGTCTTAATTTTAATTTCAACAAATGATGTATGCGAACATTTATATATTTTTCAACTATCGCCTTCATCAAATCTGTGACGTGATTAGACGCAAAACAAACGCACAGACAAACAGATAATAATTCTAAAAATCGTAGTTTTGGGTTCTATTGCGCTTATAAATAGCCCTAGTAATAGTTTTTCTCAAAAAAAAATATGTACAGACACGGACTTGTTACAGATATATTATTATGTATATAAATGAATAGATGATTACATAATAAAGATTACTTAATTTCTTTCATCGATACATGTATCGATAAAAACAGTGTCCCCACCCAACATTGTTGTACCAACTGTAACGCAGAACTTTCTAGAGCGAAATAGTAATTGCAATCAATCAATAATAAACTTTATTGTAATGAAGTACGGTTCAATTTTGACAAAATGTTCTGTTAAATTATTAGTAGAATGAAAATAACTAAGATTTTTTATGGAATATCATTAAAATCGTACTTACCGGTGGTACGAAACACCCCCATTTTGAAGATTTTTACTCCTACTATGGTTCTTGCACTCTAAAACTGAACAATACGGCATGGCTAGGGAAAAATAAGGTATTTCGCGAGACTAACACCTCCGCGGGATGACAGAACACGACTGGGAGCGGTTTAGCGGAGGTTACGTACAACAGTACGTAATGTTGGCACGGGCATTACGCGTACATTGCATTTCCCCCGTTTTTTTTCTTCCGTGGTATAGGCTCTTTTACATGTCTGAATCTACTAGCGCTTCGGAAATGGAAGAATCTGCTGAGAGGAAACGCCGCAAGGAACTCGGCAGTTTATCTTTTCTTTTCTTCTCTTTTCAAAACAAGATTACAGAGCAATATACACAATCATCACAATAGTAAGTACTCCTCATAAAGTGTAAAAAAACCAATAAATATAATGTTAAAAACCAATTGAATGGGTTTCGACTGGGAAAGGGTTAAACTTAACCCTAACGTAAAACTCAAATAAAATCCTTAGAAAGGGTAGCCGGGCGACCTGGTCCTAGCGATGAAAAATGAAAAAGAAAACATTTGTTTTAATCACTTTGTTGAGAATTTTTGTGGATTTTTCGACTCTTCGCCCGAGTTACTTCTTTGTTTGCCGATCCCCCCATCATCTTCAAATTTAAAGTCAAAGCGACAACTACAATACAATGTTCGCGAAGCACGCCTGTCGTCATTTTATTACACGTGACATGTCGAAGAAAACTAGAAACATAGTTTTTCTTCTACCAATTCTATCAATTTTGGGAATAAAAACGGCATGAGAATACAGTATTAATATGACTATATCATCATGTAATAGTATTTTATGCAACCGTTGCATAATGAGGGGTCTTAAAACACGAGTGCGGTTTTATGAAACGAGCGTCAGCGAGTTTCATAATAGGATCACACGAGTGTTTTAAGACCTAATTATGTACAGTTACAGCATACATTACTTTATCTACACACATATCATAAGTACTCAATGAAGGGTTCAGAAGCCATGGGGCAATGACCTGCATTGCTACTAACTACTAGTGCTAGGTACCTATTAAATATCTTCAGACTGTACACATTTAAATAATGTAATAAAAAATAAATTTGAACAAATATAGAAACAAATTAGAAAAATTCTCATAATAATATTGGTTGTTATAATGCTGGTCATTGCCTACGGTTTCTGAATGCATTATAGAGCATTTATGATAGATGTGTAGATAAAGTATGAAATGAGAGTTGCTCTTATTTGTCCCATTACTGACTAAAGGTGAGGTGAGGTACTAAAATGTTCAGCTACTTCTCAGGGTGACGGTATAGTCGACCAAGAAATTGCTTGACCACTTTTCGACCGTATTACAGAAGGAATAAGGTTCAAAAGTGGTCAAGCAATTACTTGGTCGACTATACAATCGAAAAATTGTGACATCTTGTCCCATCACAGAATTATGACAAAGCTGACGTTATATGTAAAACTGTAAGAAATATCTTACCATTTCATTTGCTATGTGAATTTGATACGCTTCTCTAGTGGATCAGGGTATCATTTTGTTTATAGTGCAATCGAGGCAAGCCTAGAACTGTGTCTCAATCAGAGAGGGATGTCATCACTATTTCATTGTATTAAACGCGCCATCATTGGGGGGTGTCGACAATATGAGTTTTTACCCTATTGAATGAATGAGGGTCAAATTTACCTTTTTACGCGCTCTAATAGGGGTTACATTTACCATTTTAATCCAGTCTAATAACAAAAAGGGTAAATGTACCCCTTTAGGTCGCTTATAGTGAGAGTAGTTTTACCTATCTACGGTGTTATTAGCAATGGGGTTAAATTTACCATTTAAACTAAATCGCTATTTGGAAAGGGGGCCAATTTACCTTTTTTGAGGGCGAGCAGCCTGGTCCGGCCGAGGGGTTTCTCCCCGTCTTTAGGATGCATTAATTGAAAAAAGAATTTCATTAATCAACAGCACACAGATATAAAATCTAATAAAATTGCATAAAATTTAGTACAATCATGTATATTCTTAGGGCGGAGTTCATCTAGGGATCATATTAATGCATCCTATAAAGCTAGGTAACTTAAACAACCGATAAATGGCTAACTACAGTAATTCTCGTATTTTCATAATTACAGTTGTTCAGGAACGTAATAAAACACTGTTTGACGTGTATGGAACTATTTTTTAAACTTAACCCTTTGAACGTTTTCATTTTTGAATAAGGTGATTACTCACACGCCAAGCACTGTTGCGTTATAAAAATAAATAAAAAGAATTCGTAATAGATTTTATTCATGACCAAAGTACACCTTCACTCCGACCTTTTTGGTGGCGGTGGCGTGGAGGGCAGGACGACACACGACCACTTTATAGCTTCTTGGCGTTCAAAGGTTTAATTTGGATGAATTATTTTTTTGAAAATACATTTAGTTGAATGAAAGGGAAATATGAGAGAGAATGAATAAAAGAAGGCTCGAATATATGCTTAATGGTTCATTCACGAACAACAGTAAGAAGGCCAACGCTTTTAAAAAGCCATATTTTCTTGACCAAGCAAATTGTATTGTTGTTGCTTATTTCTCAATTTACCGGTTATTTCAGGTAGCTCGTTTTGGTGACAGAATTGATTTATTAATATTAGTTTATGCAACTGCTATATAATGAGAGGCCTTAAAACACGAGTGTGGTTTTATGAAACGAGCGTCTGCGAGTTTCATAATAGGATCACACAAGTGTTTTAAGGCCTAATTATATACAGTTGCAAACATTATTTTATCTACACACATATCATAACTGCAAAAAAAACCGTAACAGCAAATATCCAACAAACGAATAACAACAGTAATGGCGGCAATTCGATCCTCCGTTAAGACGAACGTTTTTTTTTACATCATAGACAAATGAATGAAGCCCCCACCCGCATGTCACTCCAGATCAAAATATCGTGCGTTTATATTAAAAAAACATACCGGTTTGACGTTTCGTATCGATAACTGTTTTAATATCTATGGATACTAGAATAGACACCCACTTGAGCTTTAGCAGCTGTTCCAAATTTAAACTCATAACGTTACAGAAATCGGTACTGTAAGGACCATTTATCTACACACATATCATAATTTCTCAATAATGCGTTCAAAAACCATAGAAAATGACCAGCATTATTACAACCAATGTTATTTTAAGAATTTTCTTGTCTGTGGTAGTAGGTAAATCTGTTCTTTATTGGGTAGTATCTTTTAGTAGTCTGTGTTTATTGGTGATTACATTACCGATATCTCGTGACGTTATGAATTTAAATTTGGAACAGCTGTCAAAATTCAAGTTGGTCTCTATTCTAGTATCCACAGATATTAAAACAGTTATCGATACGAAACGTCAATTCAGTATGATTTTTTAATTTAAACGCACGACATTTCATCTCGAGTGACATGACAATAGGGAATTCATTCTTTTGTCTATGATTTAAAAAAAACGTTCGTCTTGACGGATAGATCGAATTGCCGCCATACTTGTTTGTTGGTTTTTTGCTGTTACGGTTTTTTGCAGTTATGATATGTGTGTAGATAAAGTAATGTATGCAACTGTATATAATTAGGCCTTAAAACACTCATGTGATCCTATTATGAAACTCGCTGACGCTCGTTTCATAAAACCACACTCGTGTTTTAAGGCCTCTCATTATATAGCAGTTGCATAAAATACTATAAAGTCTGAACTGATCGTAACCGCGTCCATTTGTCATCATTCTGGCATCAGTCAAAACTATACCGGAATGATGGACTGAACTGACGCCAGTATTAGCGTGAAACCGGAGTAATAGAAGCCGAGCTAAAGTAAAAGGTAGAGACAATAAATCTTTGGTTTTCTCTCTTATTTTAAGAGGAAACACAAGGGCCGTTTTTCTATACAAACGTTGTCCCCTGTTTCCTCTCTGGATAATGCCAGTAGAGCAATATTTTTTTTCCAATAAATCAATGGCCACTAATATGCATGTCCCTATGTTTTCCTTTTTTTCATAAATTAATTATTAAAAGAGATATGAACATTCAAAAACCTAAAAAATTGCCCAGATTTTCGGCTGCGTTCATACATTCAGAAAACAAATTTTACTAGATTATATAAAAAAAAGAAAAACATAGAAACACTGCCAAAGCCTTTCTTTAATTTTTAATGAAAAAAATTGTTAAATCGGTTAAGTTTTGGAGAAGGAATCAGGGGTCTACGAATCGTTGATTTTGTGTACTTTAAATAGGTATTTTCCGTCCAAGCTGCGGCTGTCTCTATTGCGCTCTGCGGGAGGAGGCTTGATAGATGGAGGCAGCAATAGATTTTACAAATACCTATTTTTCAATTCTCTAGGCCTTGAGGTTTCCTCTTAATAACACACAGACAGTGTCAAATGGAGACACGGAATAGTGTCACGCGAACGGTGACTTATTATTGCAGGCCTACCAAAATGGCACAGGAACACAAAGGTGGTCGTGGGTCCATATGGGAATTTATTGATAAGAAGCTTTGATAGTTTTTTGACATATTGTATTAATTTAAATTGATATTGACTGTGTATTCTTGACTTATTTACGTTATTCTTATTATTGTGACATTGTTAATATTTAAATGTACTTAATTTCTTCTTATGAAAATACGATCTTTTTTGACATGCTTTTTTTTGTATTATAATATTTATTTTTTGACGATCATAATATCAATTCGTATAAATTGAAATTACCGCAATGTATAATGCAATGTAATATTATGAATTAAATAAATCTAAATCTATGAAAAGATTATTTGTTAATTATTAATTAATTTGTCCATACAAGATAATTATTTGGTCCATATAAGAGAGTAATTACTTAGTCCATATAAGATAATTTATTGGTCCATATAAGATAATTACTTGGTCCACATAAGATAATTTATTGGTCCATATAAGAAAATTACTTGGTCCATATAAGATAATTATTAGGTCCATATAAGAGAGTAATTACTTGATCCATATAAGAGAGTAATAACTTGGTCAATATAAGATAATTACTTGGTCCATATCAGATAAGATAATCATGTGGTCTATATGAAGGGATTTTTGATCCATATGAAAGGAATGTATGGTCCATATGGTACCTTTCTTGAGGCTGAGCTGGTTCTCGCCCCCGGCCTGGAAGTCGTACAGCGCCACGAAGAGCTGGGGGTCGTCTTCCTCGTGGTGCGCCAGCAAGTTCTCTTTCGACGTCCATCTGAGGAGAACAGGCCATTATGGCATTATTATAAATTTAGACCCTGCTTTACCACTCTCTGATAAATTCCCGACATCTTTTCAAACAGATAATCTGTGATACCATCTCTGTTTCTCTCCATGGAATGAACAGAAACGCCATTACAGTTATCTGTTGAATATACCCAGATACCAGAGTAGTGAAACAGGCCCCTAATGAAATTCTGTCATTTATGGATTAAATTCTGGGATTTTAGTATGCATGGCAGACCAAGTAATTGCTTGAGCACTTTTGTACCTTATTCTTTTGTAATACGGTCGAAAAGTGGTCAAGCTATTTCTGGGTGGACTATACAATAACAGCATCGATATAAGACAATAGATCTGCTTACTTGCTCAGATTGTCACAAGCGTAGCGTCACCACTTTGCGACGGGGTGAAGCAGGTGAAGAGGGGCTTTCAATATTTAGCCATTGGTTCAACTTTGAATCTTATCGTAAGTGTATAAAGTGCTTCTAAGTTTTCTAACTAGCAGCAACACAGGCGTCGGATAGCAGAACTAAAAATATGACGCCAATGTAAAACGTACAAAACGCAGAGCTGTTTACTTGACAATTGGCACAGACAGTTTTATTCAGGCTATCCAACATAGTCTAACAAATAGACTATGGTCAGCTACTCTGCCACTGCGTTCTATAGTGCAGTTCTATAGTTTTCTCATTTCGATGAATAACAGGATCCTGAGATTGAAAGCTCAACTACTAAGATTCTCTTCCATATTCGTTAACTTTTTTAATTTAAATAGTAACAGCCAAACAAACACGTTTTCAACTAAAACGAAAATAAAACCAGAACTAACTCATCTAAAAACACCTTAAAAACACTTATTTACTCTTAATAATAACATTTAGAATACAGAAGCTCCCATTCTCCGATTTAATCTTAAAATTTACTTTAAAAAAAAGTTAATCCGTCATTGTTCTAACCTGAGACTAGGGATGTGAAGCGGTAAAATTACTTACGTAAAATTCGGTAAAATACGATATTTTACGTAAAATACGGTAAGATTGGGTAAAAAAGAATTAAACTACTACTAAGAGAAGTGCCGAGTCCGTGCAACAGATGGAGCCAGTCACTCATTGCGACTGACTGGCAACACGCAAACAGTATGAATTAGATAAATTTCCTTCGCCCAAACTCGGCGGTAATTTTACCGTAATCCATATAAATTACCGTAAACTACAGGTATTTTACGCGCCTATTTGGTAAAATTACGTAATTTTGCAACCGTACCTGAGACTAATACCTCTACAAGAAAACAAGTCCCTTCGTCTATCCCTTTCAATGGATTTACATCATCAAGTCCCTCCCTTCGCTCGTTATTAACTAAATCATAAAATGTCACGTGACTCTACCTCAGACTCCCCCCTCTACCTGTTTAACCTGTATTCTCCGCCCGTTTGCTGTCATTTAGTATGACACTGTACATGCATTATAATATCATTGCTGGTATGGGTGTGTGGTATCTAGTTGTGGTGGTTACCTGTTGGCCGAGTCGAGGGGTAGCGGGGTGGCGGGGGCGGCGGCCTCCCCGTCGGGCAGGTCAGGGATGTGCGGCAGCGGCCGGCTCTGCAGCAGGGCTTCTGGAACACACCACGCCACGGTCACAGAATAAATAATAGTACTAACGTTCAGAAACTTCTCTTTTTCGACCACCATTAAACGAATTCCAACTTTATGATCAGACACAAAAGTTCGTATTACTTCATAAACATTCGCCAGGCGGCATGCGTCAAAAGGAAGGCGCCGCCCGCGCCCGCCTTCCGCCCGCAATGCCCTGGCGCACCGCTAGGGTTGGGCTGCTTACTATAATACTATCACAACGCGCGACACAGAGTGAGCGGGGCGCGCGGCAAGCCGGCAATCTACTGCGATTAACCTGTGCCGTAGGTAATGCGGCGAGCGCACCTACAGTGCGGAGTGGAACCCCCCTGACACCACGCCATGGTTCAGGACCTTTTTAATGACAACTATTCAAATTCAAAAAAAAGCGACTCTAACTTCTCCTACACTCTACTTAGAGTACTCATTGGTGAAATGGGACGAACCTCGAATATAACCAATGCAATAGAAAAAAGAATCGTTGAAATCGGTCCGCAATTGGCGGAGATATCGTGTAACGTACACACAAAAAATCAATCGAATTAATAACAGCCTCCTCTTTTTATTGAAATAAAAAAAAAACAAAGTTTACCTCAATATTATATTAGTGTAGATTAGTGTAGATAAATACATAACATTAGTCAGGCATGTTGCGATTTGGATGTTTCAAATCATAGGCAATATGAGATATGCATTATATTTATGAGACATGTTGCTTTTTAGACAACCATTTAAGGCATTGTGCGTTTTAGACCGGCCATACAAGGACAGCTAGAAGCAGTAAGGATGGACTGCTTTAAGCTGCGACTGCATGGTAAACTATGCGACTGCAAACGAACAGCCCGAGCGGTCCGTGTATTGAGAACAACGATATTATAATTATAGGTCAGTGATTGAGAATGAAAATGTATTGAAACTGCAGATCACCCAACAGTGACCGCTTGAAGCTGTTGGCACTGCCTGCTTTAAGCGGTCCGTCTATAGAAACCCTAAGATGACCCGCTCAGGAGGGATCCACCGGACACAGCTACGAACATTCCTATCTTGCCCTGATTGGGATTCGAACCCGAGATCTCTAGCTTCATAGTCAGGGTCACTACTCTATCCGGCTGTCGTTATTTAACACCAAATAAGAGCTAATAGTGCAATTATACACATCATCGGACGTTTCCACTTTATTGGAAATCTAGCACGGCCATGGAAATCTTCAATTCATTGAATCGATAACAATTTGAAATCAGTCCTGTTCACGGCATTTGTGCAGTCGTCATTAAAAATATCGCAGCGGCACAGAATAAATAATAGTACTAACGTACAGAAACTTCTCTTTTTCGACCACCATTAAACGAAATCCAACTTAATAATCAAGAATAAAGTAATATAAGTTCATATTGCTTCATAAACATTCGCCAGGCGGCATGTGTCAAAAGGAAGGCGTCGCCCGCGCCCGCCTTCCACCCGCAATGCCCTGGCGCACCACTAGGGTTGGGCTGCTTACTGTAAGATTATCAACGCGCGACACAGAGTGAGCGGGCGCACGCGCGGCAAGCCGGCAACCTACTGCGATTCATCCTATACCATAGGACATGCGGCGAGCGCACCTACATTGCGGAGTGGAACCCCCCTGGCAGCGGGCAACGCGTTCAAAAGTACCTAAACACGACCGTAAGTACTTGGAAATGGAGTCGTATTCAGACGTTATTGAACAACTTGCCCGCTCCGATATTCCGACCGTACATCCTTCATAGAGTGAAACGAGTATAAAGTAATTTTTAACATAAAACTACCGTGAGACTCGCGACATATTAAAAAAAACGGATCACTCACGTATTTTTAAGTCGAGAAATGCCCGACATGTTTCGGATCAGTCCGTGGTCCTTAATCGCGGGGGCTCATGATTAAGGACCACGGACTGGTCCGAAACATGTCGGACATTTCTCGACTTAAAAATACGTGAGTGATCCGTTTGTATTAATAGATATTATGAATGAATTGAGTCAGTATCTGCGGGAGATAAAAAACGGCAATCATCCCGATTTAGACTGAAGCGATCGCTATGGTTCCGAAGTGTGTCATCTTCCGCGAAATCACACGCAAACTGCACAACTGATGGCCACTGTATTGCTCTTAATATTTTAAGAAATTTTCGGCAGTTAAAAATTTAAGTGTAGAGTGATGAGTATAACATAAAGTACCATGTTACATATTTGTTTTCTGAAATACCTACCGTCTACTATAGTTTATTTTTTTACGTACTTAAAATAAGGTAAACAAAATAAGTCACGTGACTCGACAAATCAATCAATCTTTTGGGTCTCCACAGATCCAACAGATTGACTTGATTGGTTGATTTGCCGAGTCACGTGACTATTTAGTTCAACTCATTTATATTTTCAGGAAACATTGTACAGCTATGAAACTTTACAATGACATTTTTTGCGAAAAAGTTGTAAGCTCAAATTCAGCTAGGTTGACTGTCAATAAACAAAAAAGCTTGTCGTAAAACACTTAATGAAATAAATTTATTATTCCAATAAACGCTATTATATAATACTAGCGGACGCCCGCGACTTCGATCGCGTGGAATTAGTAGCCTATGTCCGTCAGGGATAGTGTAGCTTTCTATCTGTGAAATAATTTTTGAAATCGGTTCAGTAGGTTCAGATTACCCCCTACATTTGTACAAACAAACAAAGTTTACCTCTTTATCATATTGTGTAAATTAGTCTAGATAGTGTAGATTAGTGTCGATTAGTGTAGATTGAATAATCTTACCGCTTCGGACCAAATCCATAGTAATACTGCGATGCAAAAAACAACACTGAAATATCTGGTGTATAATTCTTGTCACTAATATATATTTCTTGTAATCGAAACTTTTTATTTTCGTTTTTTTTTGTTTTTTTTTTTATATATTAAAATTAAATTTAAAATGCTTTATAATGAATGACAACACAGAAAATTTAGGGTAATGGCAGGACTCGAACCTAACATCAGCATTCCGTGCCTTGCGTTTGCCAGTTTCGCCACATTACCGCGAAGTTTAGCGGGACAGTAATTACACAATCTGTCACTAATCTGTTAAAATTCGAATCGTAACAAAAGTGAACAAGAAATGAAAGCCCACCAGCGGGCACGCGAACAACTTGGGCAGGACCAAGTTTCGTCCATACAAAAGATCATAAATAAATTATTAAATATGAAATTGTTTACGATGACCTTAACGGTATCTCTTCTGCCAGCAGAGATAAAGTCACACTCGAGACATGTCAAAAGGAACTGTCAAATCCCTTTGTAATCTGTCATTTTTAGACATATCTCAAAGGCAATAGCCGCTGTGTGCTTGGCGGTGATTAAAAATGTTCTGTGATTTTTGTTAGTCTCTCTCTATAACATTTACGCCATATCTTAAAGGCTTCAAATGTGTTTTTTTACATTGCCAAAAAAAATTTGGATTATAGGGCAGTTTTTATTTTCAGTTTTATATTTTTTACGCTGGCGGGATTCTAGCAGTTTTAGAATTATTTAAACACGCGTGGTCCGAGCGCACCGGCGCCGGCAGCACTGCCTGAGCTGCGCCCGCGCCGGTGGGGTTAGAGATGCCAAACGAGTTCAGATCAAACCGATCCGAGTGAGAGGCGGATTTCTTAGTGAATATAGTTGTATGCTCCATTTTAAGTAATTCGGAACATCGGATACTAAAACCGAACATTATGTTGAAAGTCGAATATTAGTTAATCTTCTTCTTTACATATAACATAGTTACTTTTGCGGGTGGTAGGACCTTGTGCAAGGTCCGCACGGATCGCTACCACTATCTTGCTGGTTAATACTGCCGCTAAGCAGCAGCGCTTGCACTGTTGTGTTCCGGCGTGGAGAGCAAGACAGCCGGTGCAATTACTGGCACAAGAGGTATTCCATCTTAGCCCTCTGGGTTAGCAACGCATCTGCAATCATTTGGTGTTGCGGATGTCTATAGGCGGTGGTGGTCACTTACCAACAGGTGACCCGCTTGTTTGCCTTCCTATTTCATAAAAAAAAGTTTATAGTACGGTTGGCCACCCTAGGTACAGCTATTGAAGCGCACCTCTTTATCTGTGACTCTAGCCTCGGCAGTAGGTATGCCGGCTACAACACAACTTGAAGCCTGGGAAACTAGACTCACCAGCATTCAACTCCGTTCTAACTTCCGCACAAACAGCTTCTTTGAGCTGAGGCTTCCCGCCTAGCAATTCAATTTCATAAAAAAAAGTTGGCAGATCCGTAAAAATCAAAATGGATTCCAGTTACACGTCATTTCTCCGTAACACCTTTACGTATAAGTGATTAAATTTTGTGTCTATACCTAGCTCACTCCAAATTTGTGTATACGTTGTGCAAGTTTCTTACAATTAATTTGTGCTGTCTTTTGTTATAGAATTTCACCAAAGTTTCCTAGCGAAAATAACGTCGGGAGACGACCGAACCGGCCAAAAGCTCTTACACCGTGCTGGCCTTCCTCAACCTCGATATTGGCGGAATCATCGAGAGTAACGATAGCGCTATAATACAAAGATTGAATTGAGTTGTGCCTATACCTCAGGCAGGGGGGTACTACGTCGGTTACACGATCATTCTGTCGTCAGTTCAGTCCATCATTCTGGTCAGAATGACGAGAGAATTATCGTGTAACCTGTCTCGTGTCGTGTCAGTCTGAACTGATCGTAACCGTGTCTATTTGTCATCATTCTGGCATCAGTCAAAACTATACCGGAATGATGGACTGAACTGACGCCAGAATTAGCGTGTAACCGAAGTCTAAGTCATTGAATGCCATCTCCCGTACTTAATGCTCTAGGGTTGGATACGCATTCGACGGCAATTCCTCGTTGTAGGAAATTGCGACGTTATGGGAAAATGAAAATACCTCGTATGAGCTCGTGCAATATGTATCCGCTTTTGCATCGTGTTGCAGGTAGGAAATGGACATTTATTTTTGTGTTTATTCAACTGTAAGTGCTATACGAGTATAATACCCCCTTAGGATCTTTGATGTGGAAAATTCCGCTCGCCTTAACGATCCCTGGCTTCAATTATACTGCGTTTTTTTAGCATGAGAAGAACTTTGCAGAACAACATGTGAGATATTCACCGACCTATAAATAATGGACTTCTAGTCAGCGTTTAAAAAATGGCCGCATCAAAAGTCGAACCAAAAGTACAATAAATCGACAATCAGTCTGTCGGATCGACGGCGCTGCTGTAAATACTATTATTTTGTCAAAAACCTATTTGTAACGAAACTTAACAAAATATTAGTTTATGCAGTTAGACGTAAAGTTGTAAATCCAATGACTATAAATGGTAAACTAATAATTTGCATTTGTAACATTGGCGTCAACCTGTATTCTTGTATCGGTCCGTTTTTCTGCTGTCATTTAGTATGACACTGTACATCCAAGTAATATAATATCATTGCTTTAAACCGATTCATAAAATTTGTAGGTAAAGTGACGAGCAAGCGAGATCTTCGGCAAAAAGTGAACGTTGTATAATTAAAAGGAGTTTTGAGGTTATGTCACCCAGTTACGCAAGTTGGGAAAGTATCGAATACCCGACCAAGCCGACAAAGCACCTATCGGTTTCCTGTTTATTAATGTGTTATTATTTTATTAATACTGGGCATCGACGGCATTACAGATATTTATTGCGTAAAACTTAACAATACAAAAACTCATTGACCTATAAATAATGGACTTCTAGTCAGCGTTTAAAAAATGGCCTCAAAAGTCGAACAAAAAGTACAATAAGCCGACAATCGCTGGCGCTGTCAGTCTGTCGGACCGACGGCGCTGCTGTCAATACTATTATTTTGTAAAAAAAAACCTATTTGCAACGAAACTTACTAAATTATTATTTTATACAGCTAGACGTAAAGTTGTAAATCCAATGACTATAAATGGTAATAATAATAATTTGAATGTTAAAAACATTTAAAAATAAAAAATCGCTAGAAATTTCGGTTACAAAATTTAATGGTAATAATAGTTTGCATTTGTAACATTGGCGTCAACCTGTATTCTCATGTCGGGCCGTTTTTCTGCTGTCATTTACTATGACACTGTACATCCATGCATTATAATTTATAATTGTTTAGAACGTTCTATCAAAACAGACATTATTTAGACGACAAACGATGACAATTTTAGGTCAGAATGTTGTTTACTACTCAAGTCAAGTGAGGATGGATTTAGTTTACGTCGTAACGCCATATTTGTCTGTTAAAAAAGTTGTAGGACGACTTCGTCCAATCGTTGAAGACGATAATCGAATAGGTTCGTTGCTCGCGCCGAATTCTATAAATACTCGTACTCAAATTTATTTTATTTAGTTTGGTTACAATCTGTATCCAAATTTCCACAGGAATATGATAAATGAGAAATTAGTAGCCTATGTCCGTCAGGAATAGTGTAGCTTCCTATCTGTGAAAGAATTTTTGAAATCGGTTCAGTAGTTTGAGATATTATCCGCTACATACAAACAAACAAACAAAGTTTACCTCTTTATTATATTAGTGTAGATCTAGACAGAAAGGCAAACGAGCAAGTGTGTCACTTGATGGTAAGAGATCACCACCGCCCACAGACACCCGCAACACCTTTCTTGGACTTTTTTGGACTTTTAAAGTATTTTATACCAATAAATCTGTATAGGATTTCCAAAAATAACTTAATTCGATTTAATCCACGCTTTCAGGGACACCCTGTACACGATCCTGTATAACTTAGTCTACCAAGTATTTACTTAGCCACTTTTAAACTTTATGCCCTTGTAATACGATCGAAAAAGGTCAAGCACATTCATGGTCGAGTATACATCGTTTGTAAACACAGCCTTAATTATTCCAAAATCACTTGATGCATTGTTCTCTAGTACGGTCGCAGACATTAACTGTTAGGCCACCACGGAACCCTGTCTTAATAACTTTAGCAATCTGTAGCCGCGTGTTAGTAAACAATCCAAAGCAATGTCACTGTGACAAGGTTCCACACAGGCTCATCGATTTAAGCCCGTGATGGTACCATGGCCGTGTAATTGTATGACACGCCATTTGGTGGCAATACGTGTTTAGACTGTAGAGCGGTTCGTTCGCTCTACGGATGCCACTGAGCTACAACTTTTACTGCGAAATTACCTGTCGCCTGTCGTGTTCATGAAATTGGGCCCAGAGTGTGTGAACCCACTTATTATATTAAGTATTGTCTATTTTTAAAAGAGACATCATCATTATCAGAGGGAATCCACTCCGCACTATAGGCACGCTCGGCTGTCTTGCCAATTGGGTTGGCAAATCTAAGTAGGTTGTCAGCTTACCGCGCGCCCGCTCTCGCTGTGTCAATGCAATTGAAAACGAATGTACCTCAACCCTAACGTTTCGCCGGGGTGTTGCGGGGAAGGAGGAGGCGGGAGGCGCGGGTCCTTTCAGGTGAGCCGCCTGGCGAATGTGCATTAAATAATACGAACTTTTTAGGCGTGTCCATAAAGTTTGAAGTTGCTTAATCGTGGTCGTAAAAGTGAAGTTTCTGTACGTTAGTAATTTTTATTATTATTTACTCTGTGTCATTCATAACGAACGCGATGGTATATTGATTTCTTGCATTAACTGATAAACTAGGATCTGATTTGGAACATAAAATTCCACACTAATAATAAAAAAAGACCCACTATTCTGCCCTTTTTTAAATCATGTTTCATTATATCAACCCTTTTGCACTTGCGCGGTCGAAGTAAATTCAAGAACGGTTCGAGAGTAAAACTGGATATCAAAGCCTTATTGAGTTCAGGACTTAACGCTAGGCGGGAAGCCTCAGCTCAAAGAAGTTGATTGTGCGGAAGTTAGAACGGAGTTGAATGCTGGAGAGTCTAGTTTCCCAGGCTCCAAGTTGTGCTTAGCGTGTAGCCGGCATACCTACTGCCGAGGCTAGAGTCACAGATAAAGAGGTGCGCTTCAATAGCTGTACCTAGGGTTGCCAACCGTACTATAAACTTTTTTTTATGAAATAGGAAGGCAAACAAGCGGTTCACCTGTTGGTAAGTGAACACCACCGCCTATAGACACCCGCAACACCAATGAGATTGCAGCGTTGCCAACCCAGAGGGCTAAGATGAAATACCTCTTGTGCCTGTAATTGCACCGGCTGTCTTGCTCTCCACGCCGGAACACAACATTGCAAGCACTGCTGCTTAGCGGCAGGATTAGCGAGCAAGATGGTGGTCGCGATCCGAACGGACCTTGCACAAGGTCCTAGTACGCAAATATACTATACATCGAGCCCTTGTCACGTTATTAAAGTATATCTAAATTATACATTGACGAATCAAAACGACATTCAGTCAGATCAGAGCGAATAGTTGCGCTCCGGGCGCAGGCGCGTACGAACAGCAACAAACAGCCAACCATTACAGGGGCAACTGAGAGAAATTGTCTATGCTCCAAAGGAATACATATAACTTCATAGTGCATACTATGAGCCTCCCTTTCGGAAAATGACACTTTCTCGCACTTCCGTCTCTAATGGTGACTTATGTGTCTTCGTTTGTATAGTCGACCAAGAAATTGCTTGACCACTTTTCGATCTTATTACAAAGGGCCAAGGTTCAAAAGTGGTCAAGCAATTACTTGGTCGACTTTACATACGTTCTGAACGCTATCGAACAACAGAACGGTAGTAGGCTCCGAAGTTCTGAAATCGGACTGATCGCGCCGCTGCTGCGTTTCGAGAATAAATAGTAATACATAGGTAACAAACTTACACCATTGCGTTTTTTTCATCTTTCCAAAGAATACTATTTTTTTTTTGAAGCGTACTATATTTTTTCTTACTTTTCTCAAAAATACTATAATCAAACAAAAAAATTGTGGCAACCCTGCTGTACCCTTACCACGAGATGGCAGGGACCATACTCGATAGCAACGGCGTAAGCGATTCGTATCGATAGTACTGCGCCTCCAGCGGTCACTTATAGAACTAAAAATCGCTAGTATGAGTCCAACAGTAAATTACCTATCGAAATCTAAGCGCTAGCGTCTAATGTTTTGATGCTGTTCCAGAGAACATCGTAACCATGAGTCACAAATTTGACACATGTCATCGAAAAATACCGTATCGACTATGGTTAACTTTTTCACTGACAAATTGGAGCGTGTTTAACCGCTATCGACTGTCGTAACGTAACATGAATTATCGATAGAAAATCATGGTAGTGGATTGCTTGCAGTTGTTAAGTTCATGAAGATTCCGTCCCTAAGACTATTATGTCGTATGTGTACAGCATAGGGTTGTCACAATCACAAATATGGGAAAGTCGGTCTGGATGGAAATTGGCTTGTTGGGTATAACTTTTCTGCTATCGAAATTTAAAGTCTTCGTAATAAATTCTGTCAAGATTTTGTTATGTAGTAAACTCTTGAAAGCGTTATAGTCTTGGGCCCAAATTCGTAAGTTTGGAGAATTTAGTCAGTTAAGATCTGGCAGCCCTGCACTGTTGTTTATCTCAGCGAGACGAACAAGTCAGGGCGACAGCTGTACGCTCCACTTACATTTAGGTACTTCGCAATTTCTTATTTTCAATCCTAGACAAAACCGTATGAAGTTTGAAGCATCGGCTTTGTATCTAAGCCCTTAAGGGCCGTCCATTCATCACGTAATGTTTTTTTATTATTTTTTTAGAAACGAAAAAATAAACTCACGTGATATCTGACTACTCCCCCCTAGTCCCTTGTGATATTTCGTGATTTCTGCAAAACCCCCCCCTTTCAAGCCTCAAGTGATCAATGAACGATCCCTTAGACACAAATTAATTTCGGGATATAGATCTATACACCTATGTATAAAACGGTAGTATAGTATTATATATGTATACATCTAAGCAGTAAAGAAACTACGCACAAACGCTCGAAAACGACGCACCCACACAGACGCACGCTCAACGAGACCGCTAAGGGGATCTCGCGGTGCTGTCAGCCGGGGGTGTCACGTCCAGACGATTGGACGCGCATTGCGTTTATTGTTATTGCGTTACGGCAGCTTGAACTCGGCTTCTTCAATAAAACTGGGTTGTTAAATATCAACATTTTAAGAAATAACAAAAAGATCTTTAATCTTTTTGTTATATCTTAAAATGTTGATATTTAATTACTCAGTTTTATTTGTAAACTATTTAATTCATTTCATTTTTTTATCATTACAGACCCCAAATAACCGTAATAATTAATAATTTTATCAATTTTAGAAAAATTAAGAGTGACAATCCTAACGCTCTAATGAAGAGTAACTAGCTACCAATTTAAAAAAGGCCTCACTAACCGAGATATAGGGCTAACTAAAACAAAATAATTTTACAGACAACCCTAACGTTTCAATACTTTCAATGTAGCGTAGCGTAGGCATCTATCACAATAAATAGGGCTAGTTTCGGGACAGAATAAATAATAGTACAGGAACTTCTCTTTTACGACCGCGATTAAACGAATTCCAAGTTTATTAACACGACCAAAAAGTTCGTATTGCTTCATACACTATTCGCCAGGGGGCGCGAGTCAAAAGGAATGCGCCGCCCACGCCCGCCTTCCTCCCGCTACTCCCGGCGACACGCTAGGGTTGCGCGGCATTCGTTCTCAATTACACTGACACGGCGGGGGCGAGCGAGCAGGCGCGCGGCAAGCCGACTGCCTACTGCGATTTGCCTATGCCATAGGCAAGGCGGTCGAGCGTACCTACAGTGCGAAGTGGAAACCCCCCTGGTTTCGGTACTGCTTTATTTATATACTGTGTGCGGTTGGCTAAGGTGCAGGTTTGAACGTACGTCGAACTATGCATAGGTACGTGCGCTAAGTAAAACAAGGTAGGATAGGATGTTGAAGCCCTGGCTGCACTCACACGTCGACGCCGTACAGGTGTAAACAATCACACATACATGCTATATCGCAGCCGCCCGTCTGACGGAAGACGGACCGGTTCCACACTTTCTTTTTAAAGCCCACAACACAGTGGTAGCGGCGCGAAACTGAGGCAGTAATATCTAAGTCTTACAATTATCAAGAGTGTGAACCCAGCGGTCTCCATACAAACGGTGATGACGTTTTCCACCCTCTAAACTTTAACCTATATCCATATTTTTTTTGTATGTTGTCAATATCCTCTAGAACTAGGTTTGTATGTTTTGATTTTTTAAATTTTCTTAATAGTTTCAAAAATATTGACGATTCTTGTTTTGTATGAAACTCCTAAAATGCAAATATTGTCAAATCTATGAAGAACATCAAAAAAATCAAAACATACAAACAGGCATAATGACGACATACCAAAAAGTCATTGCTATAGGTTAAGGTTTAGAGGGTGGAAAACGTTATCGCCGTTTGCATGGGGAGCGCTTATTGAGGCTGGGTTCACACGCCTCATACGTTCAACCTCGTTTTCAACCTCGTTTTGAAAAGAGAAGCTAAAAAGATAAGCTGGTAGACTCAGACATGTAAATTCAAATTCAAATAAAAAAAAGAACAGAGCCCCTGAGAGAGAGAGAGAGAGAGTAAAAGAGCCTATGTGGCGAAATAATACTTGCAAAAATGATTTCGACTTGCATTTTTCTTCTATCATTTTCCCCCTTTTGGCCTTAGCCGTGATTTTTAATATACTGCTAGGCTATTATGCCGTAGAACTTTGTAAGTTTGATATTTGTAATATATTTTATGGTTTTGAAAACATAGACTTGTCTTTTCAATTAGGTATGTGATTTAATTCATATTCATATTGTGACTTAATTCTTATTTTTACATTTCTGACATTTATATTTTAAATTTATTATAATTATATTTTCTAGATTTAATTCTAGATATTTTATATTATATTTAATTACTTTGCGTACGTTTTATGTTGACGATCTTTTTGTCAATTTAGACATTTATAAACTTAATGTAAATTTTCAATAAGAAATAAAGTACCTCAAAACCTAGCCTAACATTATCTATGTTCTGTCAATGAACAGTATCGCCGCGTATAGCTTGCTTCCTACTGGGACGCAAGCTTAACACCAAATGAACTAATTTGAATTAAGTATACAGTGAGCAGCAGATACTCGTACATCTGCAGTCGAGCGAGGCGTATAAAACGTCTCTATTGCCAAGGCAATAAGAGCTAGTATAGATATTTCTTGACCTGTTCGAGTGTTCAGCTTGCTCACTGTACAAGTAGCTAGATTGTATTTTTTTTGAGTCCGTTTTCGAAAGGAACACAGCCATAAATTGTAGGATCTGTGTGTTTTTCATCTCAAAATGAAAAGTTCGCAATTAACTACATTTTGATAATAAAATATCATTAGTACGTACAGTCAACCACTTTAATTCACAGGCCACTGTAGAACGTTATCGCTGGGATATTATGACATTTATTCAGAAGTCACTGTGACATTCATTGTGAAATGATTCTAAAACGGCCTAGGAATCAAATTGGTTAACTGTACGTAATGTACGTACTCTGAATTGTCGTTGTCACCTGACATATGTCAGTTTAGTGTGACAGGGGCCTGCTCTAGTTTCTCATCGAGGCCACCCAGGTGTGCTTCAGAATTTTATTGTTTTCTCGAAAGCTCTTGAAAGCTGCCATATAGTAATATGCTATAGACTCAGCCCGTTTTTAAAAGCTTCGTACGCAGAGGGGCCATCCGTCCGCCCGTCTTTTTTTATGAAATAGGAAGACAAACAAGCAAGTGGGTCACCTGATGGTAAGCGATCACCACCGCCTACACACGCAACACAAAAGAGATTGCAGTTGCGTTACCAACCCAGAGGGCTATAATGGAATACTTCTTACGCCAGTAATTGCGCCGGCTGTATTGCTCTCCACGCCGGAACACAACAGTGCAAGCACTGCTGCTTAGCGGCAGGGTTAGCGAGCGAAAAGGTGGTAGCGATCCGGACGGACCTTTTATTTTGTAAAAAAAACCTATTTGCAACGAAACTTAATAAATTATTATTTGATGCAGTTAGACGTAAAGTTGTAAATCCAATGACCATAAATGTTGAACTAATAATTTGCATTTGTGACATTGGCGTCAACCTGTATTCTCATGTCGGGCCGTTTTTCTGCTGTTATTTAGTATGACACTGTACATCCATGTATTATATCATTGGGGCAATGCGAAGGTTCCGTGTTATGCCGTTTCGCTACGAAACTGTGAAAAAATTAAAACAAATCACAGATATCATAGATGTCGGATTAAAAAAACAAATCGTAGAGGATAGAGGCCGGCGCGGGGCTACCACCCACGTCGCTTCGCCGTCCCATAGACAAATTCCAGTTTTTTTATCTCCCAAATTATGGAAACATAATGAGCACCTTGGTTTCTATGCGGCCAGCGTCATTGGCTGAATGAACACAGCAGCATTAGCAGACTGTTTTTTTTTATGAAATAGAAAGGCAAAAATCTTCAAAATAAAGAATCTCAGAAATATCAACCTAGTTTTAGCGGGTGGTAGGACCTTGTGCAAGGGCCGTCCGGATCGCTACCACCATCTTGCTCGCTGATCCTGCCGCTAAGCAGCAGTGCTTGCACTGTTGTGTTCCAGCGTGGAGAGCAAGACAGCCGGTGACATTACTGGCACAAGAGGTATTCCAACTTAACCCTCTGGGTTGGCAACACATCTGCAATCCCTTTGGTATTGCGGGTGTCTATAGGCGGTGGTGATCACTTACCATCAGGTGAATCACTTGATCGTTTGCCTTCATATCTACACTAATATAATTTACACTAATCGACATCTACAGTAATCTACAGTAATATTAAAAAGAGGAAAACTTTTGTTTGTTTGTTAGATTGTTCGTATGTAAGGGGTAATCTCTGGAACTACTGAACTGATTTCAAAAATTCTTTCACAGATAGAAAGCTACACTATTCCTGACGGACACAGGCTACTAATTACACGTGAACGAAGTCGCGCGCGTCCGCTAGTGTTGTATAAAAAGATATAGGCCAACACAGGTACCTACTACGAACTGAACGTCGAGTTCACGCCCGAGACGCGCCGGCGCAGTGTCACAAAGTCCTATACCCATGTTCAGTCACATCGCCTTGTCCCTTAGGGTATAAGGTACAGTTTTAATCGTCGTTTGGTCTTGGTATGCGGTCTCACGGTTCTCAACGAATCCTATTGTCCGGGTGAACGCGCATCACTAACATTGGTACTAGATCTAGCCTAGACTAAGAGTTAGAAATATCGGCAGTGTAGGGTACTGCAGATAGATGCAAAGGTACGTACGGTGCTGTCCACAGCGAGAGCAATAATGTCCCACTTTTGCGTTTGCAAAATATAGTAAAAAAAAGTCCGCTAACTCGAGCGGGTGCTGGCTCATACCAGGGGGGTTCCACTCCGCACTGTAGGTGCGCTCGCTGCATTACCCATGGCATAGGTTAATCGCAGTAGTTTGCCGGCTTGCCGCGCGCGCGCCCGTTCACTCTGTGTCGCGCGTTGTGATAGTATTATAGTAAGCAGCCCAACACTAGCGGTGCGCCAGGACATTGCGGGCGGAAGGCGGGCGCGGGCGGCGCCTTCCTTTTGACGCATGCCGCCTAGCGAATGTTTATGAAGTAAATAAAAGTATCCAAGCGGTGTTTTGTTTGATTTTGAGGGGTCCACGGGTCAGGGTAAGGTTGCATTAGGGATCCGCCCCTGGAAGAGGTTGAGAAATACTGGTCTAGATGCATGTTTCGCACATCACAGTCAGTGCCGCGTTTAGCGACGAATGAAAACTACCCATATAGGCGACAAGCTACCTAAATTGTAAATATGGACTCTTCGCTCGACGAGCGAACAATGGCGCGGGCGCATTGTGTGTAAATAGAATACAGATGACGCTTCCGTGCGTGACGACACTGTAACCACAGAATAAACAACGTCCAGAAACTTCTGTTTACGACCGCGATTAAACGAATTCCAACTTTATTCACACGCTCAACAAGTTCGTATTACTTCTTACACCATGCGCCAGGCGGTGCGAGTCAAAAGGAACGCGCCACCCGCGCCCGCCTTGTCCTCGCTACTCACGGCGACGCGCTAGGGTTGCGCGGCATTCGTTTTCAATTACACTGACACGGCGGGGGCGAGCGAGCGAGCGCGCGGCAAGCCGACAGCCTACTGCGATTTGCCTATGCCATAGGCAAGGCGGTCGTGCGTACCTACAGTGCGGAGTGGAACCCCCCTATCAAAGTCAAAATATCTTAATTCAAATTAGGCTTACAGGAAGCACTTGTGAATGTCAGAAAATTTACCACCGGTTTAGAAAGAACCTCTGATGAGATGATACCGGCAAGTAACTCAATGAGGTGTAATTTTTTAAAATAAAATAAAATTACTATAATTTTTAGGTCTTAGTATTAATGGCAGTAGGTATGCACTATTTGGAATCAGGGATCGGCTACGTATGTACAATCGAAGACACATATATAAGCCACCATTAAAGATGGAACTGCGAGAAAGTGTCATTTTTCGAAGGGAAGGCATATATATCAACTTCATACTGCATTATACTATATGCTTTCCCTTCAAAAGTTAATCTCATATCAAAATGTGCATTGTTAGAAACACATAGTTACTCATTTTCATATTTTAATATAAACAGATATAAACCAATCAAAATGGGGCCCCATTTTGATTTGAGTATTTATTTATTTCAGAACATTTCAGTTAGAAAATGGACACATCTTTTTTGTACTTAGGGAGACCAGCTCCGTGTGCTCATTTTACAGGAAATTTGATCTAACATTACAGGATTCATTGAAAAAATACGGCACAAGGCGTTTATGGTACGATATGATCCTGTATTTTTCATATTAAAATACAAGACACTGCCAGAATGATATAATACAGGACGGATTGTCACCCTATTTGTACTGCATCTGAACTTCGAGTTCCAGTTTCCACATTCAATGTTCTAGCCTTAATCCAATTAGAGGTAATGCAACTGAGCTTGCACTTAGCAAATGGCTTTCGCTTGCACATAATAAAATATCAAATTCGCATGGCGGCAAGAGTATAAAATCTTTACATATCTTCACTGACCTATAAATAATGGACTTCGGTCAGCGTTTTAAAAATTACCTCAAAAGTCGAACAAAAAGTACAATAAATCGACAATCGCTCGCGCTGTCAGTCTGTCGGACCGATGGCGCTGCTGTCAATACTATTATTTTGTAAAAAACCTATTTGCAACGAAACTTAATAGATTATATTTTATGCAGTTACACATAAAATTGTTAATCCAATGACTATAAATGGTGAACTAATAATTTGCATTTGTGACATTGGCGTCAACCTGTATTCATTCTCATGTCGGGCCGTTTTCCTGCTGTCATTTAGTATGACACTGTACATCCATGCATTACATATAATATCATTGCATATCTTCTTTCTTTTTACCTTCTTTACATCATATAAGATAAAGTTAATGTCATATCTTCAGCCCTTTGTTTAAGAACTAAACCATGGATATATCCCCAGTACATGTCGAGTGCACCCAAAACACCCAAAACTGTCAAAATGGTTATCTTTCCAAAAGCGTAGTAAAACCTGCAAATTAATACTACCTTAATGTACAGTAGGGGAAATACATTCACGCACCACCTTAGAACCCTGTCGCAATGACGCGACGCGTTAAACGCCAGGCTACGTCATACAAATGTCATGCGTATGTCTCTTCGATTAGGTTCCAGGGTGGTATGTGAATGTATTTCCTTGACTGTACACTAAAGGTGACCATTTCGTCTATTGATTGTGTACAGGTGTCAATTGAAGAGGAGGTTTAGAGTATGTAGTTTTCTCTTTTGGGCATATTGTATTGCAAGTTAAAGTGAAGAGATCAGCTAAAAAATATCGCTTTGAATTTTATTACTCTTTCTGTGCTTGGGCTGCTTCGGGAGTCGAAGTGGATTACACACACAAGTAAACAGCGTCATACAAAACTAAACAGAAATTTTAAAATTCGAATGAAACTTCAGTACTACACACATGATATGCGGCAGTGTGCGTGACCTCAACTTTTTTTCCAAATAATTATTTATAGAAAGTTCTATGTATAATCAACAAATTGGAACAATTACTCACCATGGAGCTATGTCAAAGTGAAGTTTTAAATCAAATCCTAATGTCTCTTTTTATTTCACTTGTTATGTGAAATAAAATGTTACTGCAGATGTTTATTATTTAGTTATTTTATTGTTTTGGACCAAAAAGACATTTAAATATCCAAAAGTCAGACTAAATTTTTTTGTTTCAAAATAAGGATTAAATTTGACCCACAAATCTTTAGACTTTTGATGACATTGGATTACAACTTCAGGTTACACTTTTTTTTTATTAAGGTTGACTGGAAGAGAGCTGTTTGAAGTGATAAGACTGCCAATTATCAACCCTGTAAGGTATTTTGTATTGTTCCCTGTGTTTATCAATCAAAAATACTCATGGCTTTCTACAATTAAGAGGATTGTGTATGAAGCCACAAAAGGCAAACTCCAGACAAATATTGGTAACATTTTCCACCCTCTTAACTTCAACCTACAGTCATGACTTTTGTATGCTGTTTTATGGCTTAGAACAAAATTTGTATGTTTTGATTTTTAAATATTCTACGTAGATTTTATAATATTTGCACTTTACACTTTTTAAACAAAACTGGAAATATACTCCAAAAAAAATATTTAAAAATCAAACCTTGTAGAATGTTTTACTAGCATTAATGTGTTTTGGTGCATAAAGCACTTAACAGTTTTTTTTTAAATTAATAGATTCAGGCATTACTTAGCAGAGGTCCATTTCAATTAACTGTAACATATTACCTTGGCAAGGTAATTTGTTCCAGTTAGCTTTTTTTTATAAAAGGAAATGGGGAAAAAATATCTAAAATGGCAAAAAAATTGCTTTTTTACATGACTTCCTTTTTTTTCCATTTTAGTATAATTGTCAAAGTCAATACCCAATCATTATACACATATAAATTTAACATAATGGCCTTGGTAATGGGCAAAAACAGACCATCTTTACCCAACTTCTTTTCTGACATTCAACTGTGCTTCCTGTAAGCATAATACGAGCCAAATTTGACATGTTTATGTGAAATAGTTTTTGAGTTATGAGGGGGTCAAAAGTGGCTCCAAATGGTTTGTGTACTATTACACATGGTGCTGCTCACCAGTTCGGTTGCTTGAACTTGGCTTGACATGCTACCTCTAGTCTCGTGTCTAGATCTAGATAAAGAAACTTTAACTTTAACTTTGTACATGCCTCTTTTAACATGGCAAGTTAAATGCCATAGTGTTAGCTTGCAGGAATCTACTATGGAGCCTTAATTGGGTCCAACTTAATATAAATTAGAAAACTTAAACCATATATAAGTACTAGGTGTTTCCATGTTTATGAAGAATGTTACATCTTGTTTTAAATTGTTATGGCTAGAGAAATACCTAAGTAATAAATATTTTTATGTAGATTAAGGCAGATAGCAATATGGTATGCATTTAAAACAAACCCACCAAGCAAGATGTGCTAAGTTTTTTAAACTTAAAAATATACAGATTAAAAACTTTTAGCATACACAAATTTAACTGTAAAAAATACCTCTGCCTTAAATACTGGTTTTCAACATTATGATATTGAAACAGATAATCTCCTTCAGTTTATCTTATTGATAAATACAAGATAAAGAATATACGCAAAAACGTAAGTCATTCCTCATTTTATATAATGAAAGTAATAATAACAAATATTTCGTCGTTTTTCAGTCAGCTGAACTGATAATTAAATTAAAAGTACTTCCGTGGCTTATTATGCACAGAAAAAAAAGTTACACGGCATTATAAAAAACCTATTTTGTTTTTTTTGTTAAGGGATGTTCGGGGTTCTGACTGATTCTGACTCACCGCTGTGTTCAGTGAAGATGTTGGAGCCCAGTACGCGGGGGTCCTTGGGCACGCGGGGCTTGCTCCTCGCGGACCGCATCGAAGCCCCGCTCGCAGTCCCGCGCTCCTTCGCCTGCTGCGCCCCCATGGCGCCGCCGCACCGTCCGAAAAACCCACACCACCACAGTAATTCAATAAAACCAACGCGACACCACCAAACTTAATTTCATTATCGTATATTAAATACGTCGACACTAAAACGTCAATTAGTTAACATGAGATAACTCTGTTATTCGACGCGCATTCTTCAACTTTCATAGCGTAATTTGATTAAAAATCATTACCGGGGCTGACTGGTTGTAAAAAACAACACAACCTCCGCCATTATGTGTCTGACATGTTTGACGTCGATTTTTTTGATTGCGCGTTTCGCCGATCGTGGCAGCACTGGCGATAAGGCGGCCATTCAATGTGTCCGCTGATTCCGCATGCGGTTGACTATTTATGGCGTGTTGGACGTACGGTTGGATATGGGTTGGACGCGGGTTTTAATTTTATTAAATACCGATAAAACCAGTGAACGTTATAACCATGGAACACCGAAGTAGATAAAATTATCCGTCAATTATGTCCATTATGCGAGAATAACTTTCATCAACATTTTTTTACTCCTTTTTTGTCCTGTGGAGTAAAAATATTGTCATGATTTGTTACTTTAATTGATTAAAACGTAATATGAAGTGGTTTAGTTGTAATAAAATCTTCAAATCAAAGAATAAAACAATATTTTAGGACGTCTTGTAAAACAAATAGTGACCTAAAACATTTTTTTCGCAAATATGATATTTTGTATTGGTAACACAGGTAACACAGCAAAAGTGTAACCCATGCTGCCGCACGCTGCCGCTAAATTCAAATTCACGTGAAAAGAAAGATTGGCATTCTCTTTCTACGAGAAAGATGAAGTAATTTCAAAAAAGAATGAGACCCTTAATTCGACACATGTCTTTAAATATGTATTGTTTTGTATGTCTGTCCCCTCAGACCTTTGGCACCTGAACCGATTTCGATTTAATTGACTAAAAGAGTTTACCTTCAGATTGGTCCCGTCTAGTTTAAAGACAAGTTCTGATACTTATGAGAATGGAATAAGTACAAGATAAATTGATGGAGCTCCTTAAATAAATTAGGCGTAATGATGTCAATTTCCTCTCAAACCTGAGTGACACTTAACGAATCCGCGGCTGAATTATTCTTTTCGGCATATTTATTTACTTCACTCGAATAACGACCTTACCTTAGTCTGAGGCGCTCCAGTATTTCTAACGATCGACTCTTTTACTATTCTGGTCCGCTATCCTAGGCGTACGACCTAAAGGGCTTTTTATGGTGGAGGGACTCAACAGGGTCTAAGTTATACCCCCCCCACCCCCTTATATTCATCTGACGCACTTTAGTAAATCCCAAAATTTCCTCTTGAGCCCCCTGCTAATATAGGTAATATGGTATGGGGTTATTTAATATTAGTAAAATCTCAGTAAAATTAAAAGACGTTTCATAATTCATAGTCTACAAGTCGCGAAAACATAAGAGAATAAAACTCATAGTGTTAATATCAGTTATGTATACAGCATACAGGGTTCAATTCTTAAAAAAAATACTGTGAGTTTATGAGATTTCATTAACAAATAAAAAAAAACAGCCTAAGTAGTTAAGAACTTCTTCCTTTTTTTCATTCGGTTAAATAAGGAATGTGATTAAAAAACCAATTGATGTTTGTAATTTAATGATTTAAACAACATAATTCAACAATTATAATAAAACAAAGTCTGTAGAAACAACAACAATACAGAATAACACTTTGCTCATTTGCTCAACATTTCAACTTAGTTAATATGACGACAGTGTACTTAGTGCTTAAAAATAGATTAAAATCAAAGTAGTTTCACCTTTTCCGAGCTAACGACAGATAAATCCGTAACTACTCAGCAAGACATCAGTGAGTAACGACGGATATATCCTCACAGAAGGTTAAATTACGCTCTCATTTGTTTTGTCAAAATGTCGTGAAAAGGTTAACATTATATTTTTCTGAAGATAGAACATTGTAAAAATAAAGTATCTTTTAAACCTAATCTTGTATGCTCATCGGAGTAACATGACTAAAAATAGCAAAGAGATAAGAAGTTCGTCTCACTAAGTATATAATGGCGTCTCACTGGACTGGTCCCAAGTGCTTTCCCCCAAGCACCGTCTCCAAAAAATCTCTCTAAGTAGGGTTTACATTCGTTCGAATACGTCTGGATATAACCGGTTATTTCTGCTTTTTTCCGGAATTTACCCGAAGTTTTCAGCTTTGAAAGAAAAGGTCCCTACACGCCACATGCACTCACCTCTCCTGGCGATTATTTAAGTTTGTCGATTTTGAGTATTTAAAGTTCTGGGTTTTTTTTTGCTTTTTGTCCGGACTTACAAATTTCGAAATGACAACCCTACTCCTTAGAGATTGTATTCATTGATTTCAGTTGTAACAATATTGCCTGCATCACTAAAGTTCTGCCTATCTCTGCTTTATCGGGACTCTTTGATCTTTTCAACGCCAAATCAAATTTAAAAGCCGTCAATCTAATGCCAAACATTGATAGATAGCAACGCCACTCTGAATCTTATGCCATCGTTTATAAGTCTCTTTAATGCTGGGCACACTAACAAATACATCTGATATTGGCGTTGCACCTGTGGCGCGGCAATATCCTTGGCGTTAAAAAGGTTAAATCGTCTCAGAGTATTTAACCTCAACCATCACCATTTTGGAGCATACAATTTAGCATAAAAATAAATATGACACATGTCATATTCCACTTAAATTTAACGCATTTGTACTAAAATATAATACCCATTAGAATTTAATAATCATTTATTTAAAAAAATACTTCTTAATACATGATTATTTAGTAACTCAATAAGTAAAGTCGGTCTGTCTGTTTGCAGCTTCGATTGGACCTGACCAACCGACGTAGCTGAATGAAGCGAGATGGTTCTTAGTCACGCTTTGCTAAAAATTAGATTAGTGGTTTTCAATATATTAAACATTTAAGATATGGCGGGAGTAAATTTGTCGATTTTTTTTGTCGAAAAAAAAAGATTTTTAAATTTAAAAATAAGGATTATATTATCCTGAAGATACAGTATTGTACTTGCAGGTAGTTGGCCAGATGGATAGGTCTACCTTTATAGATATAAAACAAAGATAAATACGCGTATGTTGGTTTAGATTAGAGCAACAATAGCCAGAAACAATAACTCAATCGTGGTCAAGATAAACTGTAGCCGGGAGGAGTAACAAAGACATCTCGAATCCATTTTCGTATATTAAAGATTTGGGGTAATTTTGACTTTTGAACGCTCTACACTCGCCAGTTATGCGCCAATCAGTGCCGGTTAAAGTACACTCTCGTTTGATTGGTCCGCGACAGACGCACGTTGAGCGCTCGAAACTCAAAAATCCGTTGCTAACATTTCTTGTAGCGATGCTCAACTGAGCGATGTGTATTCTCGCTAGTCCTAGATGGAGCAATGTTCACTTGAGTTTAACAAGTGGTCTTTAAAAAATGAATGGCAGCTGGTGACTAAATAATGTACTGAAAAACGAGTATTATGCTAGCGAAAGAGTCATTTAGATATATTTTTAGGTCCAGAAGTGTTTGTAGCAAAAGGATAAAATAGAAAGTTTTTTTTTTGTATTTTATTACTACTTTCTATAAGCCAGTTGAACTGGATCACTAACATGGAACATCGAATTTCAATATGACGGAATATAATAACTTATATACCTAATGAATATCATATTAACCTAACATGTAGTAATTCGTATATTTCCTTACCTAAAACACCAGGAATGTCCTCAAATAGAGCAACATAACTTATTTCTATAAAATACATAAATTACACATCAATTTTTATAGTCTAATAAAATATATGTTTTAATTGCGCAGGGTAGATTAACCAAACAAAATCGTACATTAAATTGTGCTATAATTATGATATGCTAATAAATATACTATCTTTAAATACCTATATTAAAACATCACACTGAATTAAAAGGTACCTACTTACTACTTAGTACGTTTTGGTGTCTATTACTATTAGTCAGCACAGTATATCATTTAACATAAGTAGTCGATTTATCTAGTTTTAATTTATTGTGTTATCCATTTATTTTACCACAGAAATAATAACATAAAGTTTAATACAAAAATACTTGAATGTTTCATTGGTTTATTTATAGGCAAAATAATAATATTGAAACCGGCAATGACTTTAAAAAAACGTTAATTTTGGTTTTTAATTTATTACAATACAATTCGTAGTTAATTGGGGTTTTGAAACAAAAAAAACAGCAAAAGTATCCCTTCGTGTGTGAAACTCAAACGTAACTCAAGTAATTACTGATAAATTCAACTTTTTGTACTTTTCGGACCGCGGGTCGTTTTTTGAGTTTCGAGCGCTCAACATTCGGCAGCCGCGAGCCAATCCAATCCGCGAGCGTTTATTTTAGCCGGCTCTGATTGGCGCGCGGCTGGCGAGTGTTGACCGCTCGAAATTCAAAACTCAAATGTCTGGCATGAAAAATGTTAATTGTTTTTAGTTAAATTTTAATTGGCTTATTCATATTTTATGAAAAAGTTTGTTTGATTTGGTAACATTAAGTATAAATGGCATCAATATTATTATATCTAAATAGTAATGACGGAATATCACTAGGTCCAACGTCGAATAATAAATATTTCTTTCCATTCCCGTTTTAATAGGTAACATAATTCTTGTCTCGTTTAAATCTTCTTTGGCACCTTTCACTTTGGCTCTAAAAAATTTGGAATAATTTTGGTCTTGTTTTAAGACTATTGCGTACCCAGCGCTCTCCATACAAAGGGGGGTAGCGGCCACCCTCTAAACCTTTAGATGTAGCCATGACTTTAAATACAATGTTGTTATGCTTTATAACTAAAATCA
This sequence comes from Ditula angustiorana, assembly GCA_963691745.1. Lineage (NCBI taxonomy): Eukaryota > Metazoa > Arthropoda > Insecta > Lepidoptera > Tortricidae > Ditula > Ditula angustiorana. The sequence continues at coordinate 190,317 of OY829472.1, read as the reverse complement.
AAACGTTTTTTATATTCATTATAATGCTGAAAATATTGTCGATATTTAAGTTCATGTGAAACTCCTAAAATGCAAATAATACGCATCAAATTTACGAAGAATGATAAAAAAATCAAAACATACAAATAAAGATAAGTTTTAAGGCATAACAATAGCATTGATACAATAAAAATCATAACTGTAGGTTAAAATTAAGGTTTGTATGGAGGGCGTTTTTTGAGGCTTTTAGTACACAATCATCTTAATTAAAAATGAACAGTTTTACAAACGTGACGTATCTTTAACGTATGAAAAAGTTTCCCTTCCCTTTCCATCAAAAAAACTGAACTGTGGCCTGAAAAATCGTATAGGGTTCATGAACCCAACTCTATAAGTTAACTTTACTTAATAGAACAGGTCAAAAAATATAACATTTATAAGAATACTAAAAATACTTTGCTTTAAGTACTAACCATATACTTTCCTAACCAAGATATATATTTGAATCGACTAACATTTAACACATTTATATACGTAGTACCTTATCCTTTGTAAAAAGGTTTCACTTACCTAATTTCACTGTTTGTCTTCATTTCCTAATATATAATTAGGTATTAAATAAAATACTATTGTTGCCATGTCATTGTGAACAGCGTTAGTTCATTAACTACCTCGGAAGATTATAAGCTATTGATAAATTATAAACTTTACCATACCATCTGCTGTCAATATGACGTATTAATTTTGAAGGAAGCAACTTTTGGTCTGAGGCACAAAATGTAACTAAGGATCCAACCCTAACTTCCTATGTACAAACTATTGAAAATTAATGCAATTTATTGTAAGCAGTATGGTATAGTTCACCATTTATCAACAGTTAACAATCTCGCTACATAGGTTGTAAACTAACGGCGTTCACAATCATACTGTACATTATCATGACACTCATTACACAATACAACTTTGATCTCCGATATAACGGATCACGTTTACGTATATATACGTATACAAAGATAAAATAAATTCGAAGTGTAATAAGCTCTTCAGCACGCATCAAAATGAGCAAAACTTTGAATACTTAAGTACCGATAACTATTACTCCGTTCCAAGTAAATCTACAGTCTACACGCATAACTATCGACTTTACCAGTGTTTGAAACAGAAACCTCACGACTCGAGTTAAGTACAGTCAAATATTCCTTTTCAAAATTAGTAACAATATAATTAACCCTTCAACCGCCATTGTTTGGTATTTAACCTTTTCAACGCCAAATACAAAAATCGACACGCCAAGCTCTTTTTGTAAGTAACGGAACTGAACCTTATACCAATGCACTTAGGCCACTTTGACATTGTATGCGTTATCGGTCATTGGCGTTGAACTCATAGTGAGGATATATCGCTCTTTGGCGTTGAAAAGGTTAAGACATAACAGCTCCTTTTATCGCATGTCTTATAATTAAGACTAATGTCATATAGTTTTCGTATAAGTATGTGGCGACACGGGCATGTCCGACGAAAACCATATCGACGGTTAAAGAGGTAATAATCAAGATAGATATTATTCTTCCTTACATTTTCTCATTTAAACCAGTGTAGTTTACTAGCAAACACTGCACAGTAAAGAGATCCCAGCTCACTAGGTTTAGTCGCGACAGTAAAGCCTAAAGGTATCCCTTTCGAACCAGTTACTCACGCCTGTTTCCCGAAGAGCTAGGTAGGCAGACACCATGGATTCCCACTTGCTACGACCCTGACATACAACCTTTGCTGCACTTCCTCACGTAATATTCATCGTGGACGATCGCCGTTTTAGGGTACTCCATGCCTGGCAAATCTCCGGAATGTTTTCGATTTGATCGCCAGATGTAGATGGAACAAATTGAGTATAGCTAGTTCCAAGTAAGTAAGTAGGCTTTGTTGCTGTGTGTCTTAAATATATACTGTACCCTAAGCGCAGATTTATTTGAAACGCAGTGTTCTTTAAATAAGAAACTTTCACACAAGCTGTATTTGCAGTGGAAAGCTCCGTTCTAGACTAATGATTAACCCTATCTTATGGCAAACGATTCGACACAAATGTCTACTGTTATACAACTATAATCATCTAAAATTCCGTGGCATTAAGGAGTCAATTTTAATCGACTCCAATAAATCTTAGCTATGCTTTAAACTCTTGAATATATATCTAACATTTATATATCTTTAATTACATAAATATCTTATAGTGTTTAACACATTTATACTATCACACTCGTTACCTTCACATAGAATATCATCACCATCAAGCACGTCCATCGATGGACCAAAAGGCTCTCCTCTGCTCTCTTAACACCTGCTGCCAAAACGACCACCAACCGATCAATATTAATACAAGTAATAAAATTGGACTTAATTACAATTCTCTCTGTCTCAAGACCTATAGCAAATGTATATAACGTATGATTAACAATGAATCTACCTATTACAATGTCTCGTGAACTACACACCCACTTAAAGTTAGGCCGAATTAGCATCAACTGGGATGCTGGTGCAGTATCGCAATTTTGTTAAAAACTAGTGTACCATCACAATTCAGCTCCAGCCATCGGCACTGCCCCTTCGAAGGGGCAGTGTTACAATTATCGCCAGCCCTGGCTGCGGACTCGCGATCGCAGTTTACGATGTCAGTAAAATGCAGACCGAGATGGAAAACTTTAGCTGTGATTGAATTCTCTTAGTAATCGATAGTATGTTTTGACGTCAGATGTTTTTTGTTCAAAAGGCAACATAACGGTCATTTGTCGTTGGTTTTCTTTTATTGCAACTTAGGAGCAAATCTGAGGAAGGGTGAGCCACCCTTCCTCAGATTTGAAGGGTGAGTAACCATTTTTGAACACAAATGGGTGACTGTAAATATTACTAATAAAGATGTATAATCAATAAAATAGTCCACCAAAAAATATTTATTTTGTCCAAGTTTTTACTTTTATTATTATTATAACTTTCGTATATTCGTCTAATTCTTGTAATGATTATTATTACTGAACATTGTTAATTAAATTTTAATATAAAATCTGTTTTTCATCGTCATTTGTTGTTTATTTTGTGTACCTATATAATGGACCCTTGGTTTTCAAGATATGATGCCTTGGATTTTGAAAAAGTTTCACCATCTCTTGCTTTAGAGGACGCTGCGGCCCGCCCTCATTACGGCTAGCAGAAGTCTCAATTTCTTTGTTGACATATGAACCTTTTATCTCATGGTAAGAGAGAAACTCATTTAGTCATCGTGGACTATTTCTCTCATACCGTTCTAGATGGTGACGCTAAAGCGATATAGTTAGTCGCGGATTTCGGCTAGCCGCGCCGGTCTATCCCTTAGTCGCTTCTTACGACACCCACGGGATGATATGGGGTGGTGTTATTCTAGGCCGGACACCACACGGCACGGTATGTGGAAAACTTCCCTTTTCACCCAAAGTGTATCCACTGCCACCTAGTTCTTGCTGGATTGGCACCACTTGTCTTCTAATCAAATTGAAAGTATGGGCACTTTCAATTGATATATTTGAGGGTATAGACTCCCCGAAACTATGATCCGAGAACATTCGTATACGTATATCGGATCGGATACGTAAGCACCTACAAAAATACTTCCGAGTAGCGAGCTTAATAGTAAGACTACTTTGGATATGTTACTTATAGTGGTAAGTACCCAGTGTACCCAGTCAAAGAATTAGGTATCCATTTAACTTGTAAACCTGAAACGACCTGCCTACTTTCTTACATTTACGTACAAACGACACGTATTTAAGATTCCATATAGGCTTTATCATATTCACAAATTTCAGCACCAGATTGCGACTGACCCATATTAACACTGACTGGTCCAAAACATGTTGGGCATTTCTCGACTTAAAAATACGCGAGTGATCCGTTTTATTAATATGTCCGAGTCTCACGGTAGTTTTATGTTAAAAATTGCGACTGGCCCGTTTATAGGAAAACGACCAAAGCTCCAATTATAATGAACACTTGTCTTGTAGCTACAGCAACAGAAATAGCTACAAACTTAGAGATCAAATTATTTAGGTAACCTCTAACAGCACGATTAATTAAAGTTTGCCTCTCAGAATTAGTCTACAAAAAACGTTTGATTTACATTGCCTCTTTGGACCATTACACGAAACTTGACCTTCTATCTCAAGACAGCAATGTACTTCGCTTTATTTTATTTCCTATAACATTTCCTACGACAACCGGAGTCAAACTCCAATCAATCAGTTGTGATCTTTTTGACGTCTATGACAGTGTGTGTGTGTATGTGGCTGATTATACACTAATCAGTGATCACTGATATACTCATACTATATGTAAGCGTACCTACAGTGTAAGTGAAGTCGTAAAGATAGGTCTGTTTTTATTTGTATGCCCTGCTATAGTCGAAGTCTCCTGCGCCACAGCAATATTAAAATAAAAAATAACGGTAATTTGTATGACTATCATAAGTGCTTCCTGTAAGCCTAATTTGAATAAAGATATTTTGACTTTGACTTTGATATCTTAAGTATATTTTATACGTGCTCTGCAGTAAATAGCAACTCTTGACAGGCGTTGCCTAGTGTGGGGCCATCGGATAAATTATGTTTGTAAATCTGTTTTCTTTTAATAAACTATTTCTATTTCTATTTCTATTTCTATTTCTATTTCTTGCATCCTTCCGCTCATTTCCCAACCATTCTACATACGGGTCGCTCACGAGTGAATTTACAGAGTTTTTTATGTGCGCGCGCATACAAAAACTGCAATCAACTCGCGCGCAAGCTGTATCGTATCTTCTGTACCTTACAAAATAACATTAAAGAATCTGTACGCGGAATTATATAACCATCCAAAATTACATCCATTTTACTTACGTATCTATTACAAGGTATTGTTCTAAAAAATATAGTTAACAACTTTCCTTTGTTATTTCGTTCCTTATAAAACTAAAAACAAGCCAGATGGTGAAAGGTTCTTACTAACAAACTTGTTTAATTTTATAAATAATTTTCTAAAGCTTCACAAATTTCCATTTACACATTATATTAAGTCGAAATTTATCGTAAGTTATGTCTTCGGTAGTGATGATGGCCGTAGCTAAGGGGGAAGGGACAAGGGGGCAATGCCCACTCCAGAAACCTCTTTGCCCACTTCCGGAAACAAATTGCCTTTAATCTTTTCAACGCCATGTCAAACGAAGAAGCCGCCAATTTCACGCCAACCATGGCTAGTAAGCAACGCTAATTTGAATCTTGACCCAGCTTTTGTAAAGCACTGCTCGCAATGACGGATATATCCTTGGCGTAGAAGCTGTTTACAAATATCCATACTTGGCGTTCAATTGCGGTGCGGATATATCCGTGCTTGGCGTTCAACCTGCAGTGCGATATCTTTCGTTGGTGTTGAAAAGGTTAAGTCTTTGGCGGAGTCTATATAATATGGTCTGTCGCTTTGATATAGTCGACGGCAGAGTTAGCTGAGCTTTCGAAGCGGTCCAAAAGGTAAATACTGCATAGTACCCTGGAAAGTGAAGGTATTATGCATAGGCCAACTTCACGTGTGATGAACTAATCGTGTTTTTATAACTATAACAACCAATGAGCGCTAAGAACACAACGCTTAAATAGCTCTAGTCCAGCGGTTATTGGTTGTTCAAAACATTTTAGATGCACTTGGGCGTTACAAACGTCACCGTACCGGTGTCTACATTGTTACTGTAGTAGCTTTCTACACTCGTCTCTTAATATTAAACAGCGACATTGTCGAGTTCAGTCCTGTCACGGACCGGACGTGAATGGTGAACGGCGGAGACAAGCTCTAGGGAAGGGGTGCTTCCTCGTAGAAATCTGGCTCGTCGTCCTTGTCTATGTCCTTCTGAGCTCCGTCAAGCTGTAAAGAAATAGTTCATTATTACCATAATGTAATATAACCTATTATGAAGCAGGAATTCTGGCCGAAGGGAGTCGCTTTTCGTCGTTTTCGCGGACGGTTGCTGGACACCCCGAAACTAGGTCACACATCGCCGAAGTAACGTGCTAATTTTAATGTTTTTATGTTTTTGTTTTGTTTTTGTTTTATAAATATGTATGTTAGTCTTTAAGGTATTTTTTTATATGGGCCTATGCAGCCTGAAATAAATGGTTCTATTCTATATTATAAATCTAGTATGAGTATTTATACCTCTGGATTCGCATGGACTTTTAATACTATAAACTAGCGTCCTGCCCCGACTTCGTACAAGTATTAGGATGTAATATACATACATAAAAACAATTCTAAATGACAGTGAAAACGGCATCAAAATCCGTTGCGTGGTTTAGAAGGAGAAGGCGGCCGAACATACACCATAAAGATTTAGGACAAACAGGAACGAGTAGCAGTTTTACTTTATACTATACTAGCGAACGCGCGCGACTTCGTTCACGTAAAATTAGTAGCCTATGTCCGTCAGGAATAGTGTAGCTTTCTATCTGTGAAAGAATTTTTGGAATCGGTTTAGTAGTTCCAGAGATTACCCCCTAATACATTCAAACAAACTAACAAACAAAAAACAAACAAAGTTTACCTCTTTATTATATTAGTGTAGACTAGCTGACGCGCTCGACTTCGGTCGAGTGAAATTAGTATCCTATGTCCGTCAGGGATAGTGGAGCTTTCTATTAGTGAAAGAATTCTTGAAATCGGTTTAGTAGTTCCAGAGATTACCCCCTACATACAAACAAACAAAGTTTACCTCTCTATTACATTAGTGTAGATGTAGATAAAGATTACGAGTAATATATGAGTTGTTTACATTAAACAGTGCATTTGAAGTAATAAAAATAATGCACTCAATTACCATTATCGTCGTTCTGTATCATGTTCGAGAGTAACTAAGTGACTTTTACAAAAAAACAATGAACTCACACACAGAAGGTCGTCACAGAATAGCAAACAGTACAAAACTTAATTTCGCGGTCCAATTAGACAGGCGCGTCTGGGCGCCATTTTACTTTGCATCTCACTCGCGCGCTCGCTTAGTACGCAGGTGTAAAAGAGATGCAAATTAAATATGGAGGCCTGACCGTTATTGAAATTATCGCTTTCCGGAATTCTGAGTATTAATGATCTAGTGAACGGAAGTATATTGATTGTTTGAGAACTTTAATAGCCTTCATTCATTGAAATACGAAATGAAACAGCGAAAGCATTAATAATTACAAATGTGTCCATGGAAACATGATATAAAAATATTTTTTATTATTATTAAGAATCGCGACTCCTTTACTCGTAGGTCTATTAATCATGTGATGTTTTTTAGCATATTTTAACCCCTCCTCCCCCCGGATTACACTTGCTGAGGTTTAAGACTACCCGATCTATCATCTTTGTCCTAAAACTACCGTGAGACTCGGACATATTAATAAAACGGCGTAAAAATACGTGAGTGGCCCGTTTTATTAATATATCTTTGTCCTAATTTGGAACCCAGGATGGTGTAAGAACGTCTAAAGAGTCGCGCGGGCGCACGAAGCGGGTGCACGGAGTAGGTGCACGTCCATAGAAAAATAGTACGAGAGCGTCCACTAACTCGCGCGGGTGCGGGTGCGGGCTCATACTAATTGTTCGGTAGGCGTGCACCCGCTCCGTGCGCCCGCGCGACTTATTGGAGGCCCTAAAATACGACTTACCGCACGCAGCTGTAACGGTGTGAACAGATACGCGAGCGACATGCGCAAGGGCACCATCATGACCAAGAAGAAAGGCAGTGCGAGCGAGAAACGCGACGACTTCACCGTGTACAGGACAAGGATGCCAGCGATCTGTATCACGGTGTAGAGGTGCATCTTCGATGTTGGTACCTGGGGAGACAGCAGACATTTAAAAAAGGAAACTGGCATATCTGCTAAAGGCAGCGGTGGATCTACTCCAGCCGCTAATGTCGACCCACAAGTAGATAAAAGCTAACATTACATTATGGACCAATTGTACTGCAATCCAAATATTCAAACCCTTGGCTTCCCAGAATTCTGTGTGTAAATATTGGCCGTCGCAGGAAAAGCTTTGCCCACTCCCGGCTTCAGGTGACGAGGAGACCACAACTACCGTAACTAACGGTAAAATTTCTGGCACAATTTTAGCCTTCTCGGTTGGCAACAAATTTACAAACTTGTTGGTGTTGCGCGTCTCTATGTCTCTCTGTACTACCATCAATCAGGTGACACACTTGCTCGTTTGTCTTCTTCTTCTCCTCATCTATCTTCAAAGAAGAACTTTTAGAAAATAAGACATTATTTGTTGCCAAATTTCATGATTTTAGGTCAACGGGAAGTATCTGATAGGTTTTGATTCCCTTGTGAATTGACGACATACAGACGGACAACGCAGTGAGTAAGTGTAAGGGTTCTTTTAGTCTTTTCTCCTAGATCCCCTACAAAACCTAGGCAAAAGTCTCCACTTACCCGTCTAACGTACGGCACTTGAGCGTGATGCTTTACAGGCTTCAGGAGCAGTATGCAGCGGTCCCAGAACTGGATCCCGCCGAGAGCTGATATGCCCATGTAGAGGAACACGCCGAACAGCACAGCCATAGGCACCAGCTTTAGGAGACCAGAGGCCAGCACTGAGACGCCGACCAGGAGGGACACGAGGAGGCCAGTCAGCCGTTGCTCTGTGGGAAGTTGGTTTTGTTAGTTGAAGGCAGATTCATCATCATATCAGCCGAAAGACGTCCACTGTTAGACATAGGCCTCTCGCAAAGATCGCCACAACGCCCGGTCCTGCGCTGCTTGCATCCAGCGAGCAATTAGGAATTATTCTTTAGGAATTAGGCCACACCCTACAGTGACAGAACTCTGCAAATAAAACAGCCCAATTTTGTTCAAAACGTACCTTTTACCTCGACAACGTGTGGTTTGTCACCGGGCGCATGTGTAGTGGACATCACAGTCAGCGCGGATACATGGCTAAAAACAAAAATAAATATGAAAATAACCTCATACTAATGTCATATTATTATTCTTCCTCACACTTAGAGTGAACCGGGAGTAAAAGTGGCGAGTATTTGTTCATACGACCCAAGGGCAGTAAGTATCATTTTTTAAGAGCCCACCGCCAACTAAAAGGACAGGCTATTATCTGGCGCAGATTTCACCACCACCGACTGTTATACTCGCAGAAAATCTATGGACGTTTTTTGCACTTCTTCCCAAGTTGGATAGGTAACTTTTCCGCCCCTGTAACACAAACAACCATAATGAACGTACCTGACACTGCGCACAGTGGCAACGCACTGCCACGGCGCTCCGAACATGCCGCACACGCAGTTCACGAAAGACATGATCACGATGTCCATGTGGAAGCCGCTGCCCTTCTTCAGCTTTCGCTCAGGCTTGTCTATTATCAACCTATAACATTCACAGGTTATATTGATTGACTTAGCCAACAGCCGCTTGATGGAATTAAATCAACGCCAATAATGTACTATTACTAACTCCCTGCTGCGCAAACGGAGACGATACACAAACCAAACAGGAACAGTAAAGTTCCTTTAAACTGCATAGGTTTGAATTATTTGTGCTCACTGTTTCAATTCAAACCTATACTTAGTAAGAAATTCAATATGATCAAGGTCTTTTGTGAAAGTCTTCGTAATCCATAAAAATACAAAGCAATAGAAAAGTATTAACAATTCGCTAAGCTATCCTTGTGCTTGTAAACAAATCGCTTTGCAATTAATAGTAATTATAATTAAAATAGGAACAAATAACATTTTATCACGAGTACTCATGACGACAGTTGTAAGGGTCATTGGACCACACGAAATATAAAGTCTGTACGGAACAGGTCAAAAACGTTGAAATGGTAATAGATGACTCGGACTTAACAAAGGATTCAGTACAAGCCTCATCACGGGATTTGAAAATGAAAATGAAAATGAAAATGAAAAATTTATTTTGCAAGTAGGCCATATAGGCTGTTTTACATAGTAAGTAAGTAGTAAGTTTGACGCGAGCAATCGCACCTTTAGAATTAAAGCGAACCATTTCTGAATAATACACGTCCCAAAATATCACCTTAATTAAAAGACATAGGGTTTAACTTTTGGGAAATGTCATAGTCAGAATTGAGTCGCTTTAATTCTAAAGGTGCGCAATGTTCAGTTGCAAGCCCTGTAGGTACTTCAACTTTATCAGTAACTATTGCAGTCCAATTTACTAAAAGAAAAGAGGAAAGCTGGTCTTTTCAAGTCTAGTTCCTTTTCGTGTGATCCAAATCCGTAAAAAACCTATTGGCCGAAATTTAAAGGCTTAGTCCTGTATCATGATAATGAACTTAATAATAAATTACATGAGATACAGTGCCTTTTACAATCTGACCAATAAGGGGCGTTTGAAAAGTTTTAAGCCCAAGGTATTTAAAAATACCTTTTAGTCACTCCATTTCCCTTTTGAAAGAATGTTATGTAACATTATATAAAATGAAACGCGAAGCATATATTTTATTAGCAGGAAACTTCAGATGGTTGTAAGTCGTAATATTAAAATTAGTCCTAAGGCTTAGAAATTTTCAGCGCCCCTAGGAAATCATACCAGCGGGGCAATTCTCGCGTCAGTAGAGATGAAGTCACACTCGAGATAAGCCAAAAAGAGCTGTCAAATCCCTTCAAAATCTGTCATATTTTGACACATCTCGATCGCCAAATGAATCTCGATGAGCGCCAGAATTGGGGGCCAGGTGATCGACTTCTGTCTTAAAGATCTAACAGACACGAAAATCATAATGCAGAAAGCATTACTTAAGAAATCATTTTAAACGTTTAGATTACACACAAACGTCTCGCTTTACCAGCTCGAAAGTATAGCGTTGTAACATAGCGAGACAGCACTTGGTCCCAAAATTGTAAACCTCTTACTCAGCGATATGCGTCTCCATGAACACGATAATGTAGACCATCAGGGCTGGCAGCGCCATCGCGAAGACCGCCCAGAACGGGATGGTCTCCAGGCCAGGGTTGAGCGGCACCAGCCAGGAGCGGTCGGCCGTGGGGTACAGGCCCTGAGGGACCTTTAAGGTGTCCGTGTAAACTGGGACCAGGTACGCGAGGACCACCATCAGGACGATAGCTATGGGGACGCCGAAGTCGCCGAGAGCTCGACGGGCCTAGGAAATGTAAGTAAAACTTGGTTCTTATTGTGGATGAAGTGAAAACAGTATTACGATAAAGAGAAGTGTATTGGAATGAGACATAGGCCTCTTGATCACTGAAACACCATGATTGGGATTTTAATACCCAGAAAGACACCGTTATTTTTCCCATCCGATGACAGAGGCTAATCAGTCATCAGCAAGCAAGGTGTAGTGATAGAACTAATTGCAAGTATGTATCATACGGTGAGTAAAGAGATTCGGAGGCCGAGAGGTGGGAGCAGGTAAGGGCTAGCAACGGATCAGCCACTCTTTTGGGGTTGTTCGTTCCCATAGGCGGCAATGATCTACAACTTCTATCATGCACCAAATGTGCTACCGCACCGCCTTACCCCCACTGGTTTCTATGTGCACGCGGGCACTAGAAATTCAGAAAGTCCTTTCTGAATTTCTTGCGTACAAATAAATATCTTGCGTCCTAATCGCTTCCGGTATCATTTTTGTCTGCTGATAACTCTGGAGAAAACAAACAATCAATTTTTTACTACATCTGGATTAACTCTAATGCCGAAAACTTGTTGGTGGTTAGATCATACTCACACTTCGCCCCAAGAACTTCCCGTTCCTGAAGATGCGCAGGTAGTAGGCTATGATGAAGGTGGACAGCGTCAGTATGGTGCAGAAGAGCGCAGTGTTGGGCTGCGGCGCCGGCGGCGGCGGGAGCATTGGTGCCGGACAGACTGTAAGATAACAGAATTAGGATTCGGATCGAAATGGCAAAAGGTCAAACCAAATTCAACGTAAGATGTGCCTTACAATTTGGTCATTTACATTAGGATTTAAAAGTGTGAATTCAAAGCTTAGATTTTATCCATTTCTATCGCATTTCGCAAACGCATCACTATGAAGGACAGTACAATTATTTCAAGGAGTGACTTTGAAGGTCATCGGAAATGGTCCTGCTTTTAGATCGAAGGTCAGGTATCACGTAATGGTTCAAAGAGGCAATGTAAATAAAAAACGAAATAGGCAAACTTTAAATAATGTTGCTCGTAACATCTTCCAACTTACCATCAGTATCAGTTCCGTTGACAACAGCCACCGGGTCGGTGTTATTGTACCCGAACATGGCATACTCCACGCCCAGGGGATGCGCTCGGTACACGTTGATGATGCTGGTTACAGGCTCCCCGATGAAGATCAGGGAGATGAGGAAGGCGAATATATCCTCTGTGAACCTGGAAGTCGTTGTTGAGTTAGGACGCTTGAAAGTATTTGCGTTGTGGACAAATTATAATGGAATGATGATTAATAATGATCTGGTGATGGCCATCGACAAATCGCTGAATACTACAGTGAAACTCAAAAGGGAGGCCTTGGCTAAGCAGCGAATCCAAACTAATATTATATTCGTAAATGTGAAAGTCTGTCAATCTGTCCCGCTTTGGATGAAACTTGGTAAAGGGATAGTTTGACAGCAATGATATTATAATGCATGGATGTACAGTTTCATACTAAATAACAGCAGAAAAACGGCCCTACATAAGAATACAGGTTGACGCCAATGTTACAAATGCAAATTATTAGTTTACGATTTATAGTCATTGGATTTAGAACTTTGCGTCTAATTGCATAAAATAATAATTTATTGAGTTTCGTTGCAAATAGGTTTTTTTACAAAATAATAGTTTTGACAGCAGTGCCGTCGGTCCGACAGACTGACAGCGCGAGCGATTGTCGATTTAGTCTTCTTTTTATCCTACTTTGATACGCCATTTTTTAAACACAGACGAGAAGTCCATATTACTTATAGGTCAGTGTTTGACACCCAGGAACTGTGTGAAATGGAGAATTAAACATTGTATGAGAAAGTCCAAACTGCTAAATTTATGGGACGGTAGTAATTTCTGGTTACATAGAACCTTGCTTAGGTTATGTGTCTGTATGAATGTATATGCGTGGATAAAGTCACGGTTAACAGATATTTTCTTAAACAGCTAAGACTTACCTGGTGATCTTTTTAACAGCAACGCTCCCCTCAACTGAAGCGACCAGCAGTGCTATGACGATCATCCACAGCCCACAGTACATCCTGGCAGCGAGGAAGTTGAAGCCATAGGACACGCAGAAGTTGGCCAGGGATTCATCGAGTAAGAGAAGAGGACCAGTGGCTCCCGTGATCATCATCGGCTGACCGGCTAGCAGGGCGAAGAGGACGCCACCAGCGCAAGTAAACACCTGAAGAAGAAAGCTCAATTAACTCATTTGAAAGCAGCTTTTGACTTTGAAGTCTTCCGAGGGTCCCCACATCATTGTCATCGTCATGCCTCACAACTGACATCTGCAAACAGCGCAAATGACTTTTTCATAAATATAGGTAAGAATTTGGCAGAAAAAGTGCAGAGTCAGTCGCTTATTACGCCTTCAAACCAGCCTCAACCGAGTAGTTGTCTAAATTCATTTGTGCTATCAGATACTGATGAAGTCGAGGTTGAAAGAATCATCATGGGTCTAAAGGACGCTTCAGCGGCTGATTGGGATAACATTTCAAATAAAACGCTAAAACGTTTCAAGCATATCTTGGTCTCTCCACTTACTTATATTTTCCGGAAATGCCTGGCCGAAGGAAGCTTTCCAAAATGTTTAAAAAAGCTATAGTCGTTCCCGTACACAAAGCTGACAGTAAAGACCAAATAACGAATTATAGACCTATTTCGTTATTACCAGCAATATCAAAAATATTAGGAAAAATCATAAATAACAGACTTGTTCAATATTTGGAAAAAAATCAATTTTGTCGAAAGCTCAGTTTGGTTTTAGATCAAAATTATCGACTGGTGATGCTGTGCATCAACTTACTGACTATGTAGTACAGTCCCTGGACAAGGGCAAGCGGACGGTGGGAATATTTCTAGACCTTGCTAAGGCTTTTGACACAGTTTCCATACCCATTCTTTTGCAGAAGCTTGAATCCTTAGGTATAAGAGGCACCCAGCTTAAATTATTCGCAGATTATCTGAACGAGCGTAGCCAATGTGTAAAAATTGATAATATTATTAGCTCTGAACTAAAAAATACCTCTTTTGGGGTTCCTCAAGGAAGTATTTTAGGCCCCACTCTATTTTTGGCTTACATAAATGACCTCTGTAACCTAAAATTAGATGGGGGTAGAATTATATCTTATGCTGATGATACTGCTCTACTGTTTTCTGCAAACTCAGACCAAGAGGTCTATAAAATGGCACAGCAAGGCTTCAATGTTGTAAATAATTGGCTCCAGCAACATCTACTAACACTAAATGCGGAAAAAACTAATTATGTACAATTTCGTATGCGTAGATCAAGTTTCACCTCAACTAACCCAAAGCTCTACGCGCACCATTGCAAGGACACTGCGAATAACTTGTGTAAGTGTCCAAGTATAGCTATTACTAACAAGATAAAGTATTTTGGTGTCATAATTGATGAAGCACTCTCATTTAAATCCCATATCGAAGCTTTAAGTGGTAGAATCCGTAAGTTAATATTTGTTTTTAAGAAACTACGCACTATAGCGGACTCAAAAATAATCAGGCAAGTTTACTTTGCCTTAGGCCAATCTATATTAACTTATTGTATTACGTCATGGGGTGGCACATCTAAAACGTCATTACTAACCCTAGAAAGAGCCCAGCGTGCAGTGCTTAAGGTTTCCACATTCCGTCCTTTTCTCTACCCCACAGACCTTCTCTACGAATCTTGTAAGGTGCTAACAGTTCGGCAAATATTTATAATGAGCACAGTCCTGAAACAGCACGCTGCTCTCCCCTTCAGCACTGAAACTACTAACAAAAGACGGAAAGATATAGTTTGCCCCCGAAATATGGGAAAAAAACATGCCTTCTCTTCCAGATTTTACGTATTCTTAGGACCATTTCTTTACAATAGATTAAACGCCAAGTGGGATATTTATCCTCTTACTTATAAAAATACTAAGATGATTCTCCAAGATGAACTTCAAAAACTATCCTACGAAGATACAGAGAAACTATTAACTATTTCAAAATGAACATTGTTTTTATAGAGGCATATTTTGTTACTTATATATATTCTATTTATTTTTAGTGTTTTGTAATTAAGCTAAGTAATTAAGATCGATTGTTTTTTGCAAGTGATAATTTAATTTATGATAGTTATGTAAGTCCTTTTTCGCCTGAAACACAGGAACATCCTAGTTCAGGCATAAGTGATTCTTCCCTTTTTGTATGTTTAGACCACGGAAGAAAAAAAACGGGGGAAATGCAATGTACGCGTAATGCCCGTGCCAACATTACGTACTGTTGTACGTAACCTCCGCTAAACCGCTCCCAGTCGTGTTCTGTCATCCCGCGGAGGTGTTAGTCTCGCGAAATACCTTATTTTTCCCTAGCCATGCCGTATTGTTCAGTTTTAGAGTGCAAGAACCATAGTAGGAGTAAAAATCTTCAAAATGGGGGTGTTTCGTACCACCGGTAAGTACGATTTTAATGATATTCCATAAAAAATCTTAGTTATTTTCATTCTACTAATAATTTAACAGAACATTTTGTCAAAATTGAACCGTACTTCATTACAATAAAGTTTATTATTGATTGATTGCAATTACTATTTCGCTCTAGAAAGTTCTGCGTTACAGTTGGTACAACAATGTTGGGTGGGGACACTGTTTTTATCGATACATGTATCGGTGAAAGAAATTAAGTAATCTTTATTATGTAATCATCTATTCATTTATATACATAATAATATATCTGTAACAAGTCCGTGTCTGTACATATTTTTTTTTGAGAAAAACTATTACTAGGGCTATTTATAAGCGCAATAGAACCCAAAACTACGATTTTTAGAATTATTATCTGTTTGTCTGTGCGTTTGTTTTGCGTCTAATCACGTCACAGATTTGATGAAGGCGATAGTTGAAAAATATATAAATGTTCGCATACATCATTTGTTGAAATTAAAATTAAGACTTTCGAAACGCCAGTTCTTTAACAAATACGTTTTATTTCAGGGACAATGCATAAAAAATTAAAATGAAACAAAGCGCGTTTTACTATAACCCAATACGTAAAATGATACGTTTCGTATCGATAACTGTTTTAATATCTGTGGATACTAGAATAGAGACCAACTTAAATTTTGACAGCTGTTCCAAATTTAAATTCATATCGTCACGAGATATCGGCAATGTGATCACCAATAAACACAGACTACTAAGAGATACTTTTTTTTTTTTTTTAATCTTAGACAAACGAATGAAGTCCCTATTTTCATGTCACTCGAGATCAAATATCGTGCGTTTATATTAAAAAAAAAACATATTGGATTGACTTTTCGTATCAATAACTGTTTTAATATCTATGGATACTAAAATAGAGACCCACTTGAATTTTGACAGCTGTTCCAAATTTAAACTCATATCGTTACAGAAATCGGTATACAATGCCAATTAAAGTTCAGATTTACCTACTACCACAGACAAGAAATTTCTCATAATAAAATTGGTTGTAATAATGCTGGTCATTGCCTACCTCCTTGCACCGTCTTTCTGAACGCATTATAGAGCACTTATGATATGTTTGTATATAAAATAAGTTTTACTACAAAGTATACACACCTTTACACGTGTCGTGTTTCACTTTCTAGAAGTATAAACGTGTGAAGTGTGAATAGTGGTGGGTAACAAGCATTTAACTTAAAATTGCACTTTTTGCCGTCAAAAAAGTATTTATTTATCGCTTACTTTTTTTAATTATAGCCTAAATTTGTAACTTTAGGTCATGGTAGACCTTTTATACATAACCTAATACAAGTAAGGCTGAATAGACTTCATGCTGTTTTATGTGAAGGCAAAGGCAGGCGGGTTTGAAGTCGAAACATCTTAACATGTCTGTCTATAATGTCATAGAATAGAATATAATTAATAATTCAAAATGAACAACACCGATGTCTGGTACAATATTTTGTGTGCGATGAAAGACATCGATATCGATAGATAGCTAGCATGGCTACAACCCGTCTACTCGGTCTGTCAAAACGAACCAAAACCATGTGTCACTTTGAATTTTTAGTACGAAAGCCGGCCGCAAAATTTCTTACCTACTTGATACCGCGATATCCGCTTAGAAATCCACAATCTGTTTTACTTTTTTGTATCTACCAGTAAATTTCTGACGATGAATTTGTTTTCTGATGATGTGATAGTCATTTCAGGGTAGTCACTTGGGTAAAATACGCCCCAATTTTTGCACCGAAAGTGGCACTTTACAACTTTTGCAAGTCCAGAATTGGCAAATTATTACATTCAGACTTAGCATCTTTTTTAATGAGAAACCATTGTGCATTTCATGGCGGTATCAAGTAGGTACAAAATTCTGCGGCCGGCTCTTCTACTATTGAAGTGAAGTTGTTTTAAGTGACATCTAGTGTTGAGTAGCGGAACTACGAAGCCAAATTTTCATTTGACGTTTACATATTAAAATGTCATATAATCAGTTCGATGTTAATAAAAAGTAAACCTTACACGTTAATCATAAGGTATGTTTTACTTACGAAAACTTGTGTACCATTTGTCTTATATCGTTTGACAATTTTAACCAATCAAGATTATGTTATTTTAGTAGTGTAGTATAAGACGATAACCACAAGTGTGTGCGTGTGGCGACACCGGTACTGGTACAAATAATGCTTTAAACCACTTCCCCCGTTTTTTTTCTTCCGTGGTTTAGACTATAGATGTTATATTGTAAAAAATAATTTTGAATAAAGATTTTATTATTATGTATGTCTTTCCCATTCACGGGACAATAGTGCCCCGGACCTTTGGGAGGCGTGCGCGGAGCCGAAGCCAACACGTAGAGGCCCTTTAGACAATTTAATGAAATGTGATGGGTACACCGGGCGGATGCTGTCCCTGCCCGCATCATAGGGACACAAGCAGAGTCAGCCCCCGCCAGGCGTAAAGACTATTGTGGAAAGATGGGACCTAAACCGTACAAGACTATAGGGGGAAAACGATGGACTAATGACTGGGCTATTGCGTGAGACATCCGGACATCTGCCAAATAAAAATGTCTCAAATAAAAGTGATCTTGGCAGACGGTGACTCGCCCTCCGCTAGATGGGCCCCCTTTAAAAGCGACATATAAAATGGCTCAGAGGCAACACCGGTGCGGAAGGCTAAGGGTAGAGAGGTGTCACTGGACTTTAAACTTATCGCCAACTCGCCACTTATGTTTCCACATCTACCCTCGAGCATACAGCTCTCGCGACTCCACTCTGACCGGCCGGCTAAGGCAAGCCAGAGGTGGGGACCTGTCTCTCGTCAGGCTTCATTCCTCCCGGCCGCGGGGCAAGGGAGAGGTGAGGGACAGGGGGCTTCCCCGGGAGCACTCGGGTACGTGGGGTCGCTACTCCCCAACAGCTCGCCACAAGCTGCCCTGCGTTATTATTATTATTATTATTATTATTATTATCGTCATTTTTAGCTCGTAGACGTCAAAAGTTGAGTATACGCTTTTCGAAAAAAATACTACCAAATCCGATTTTTTTTATGAAATAGGAAGGCAAACAAGCAAGTGGGTCACCTGATGGTAAGTGAACATCACCACCTATAGACACCCGCAACATCGAAGAGATAGAGGGCTAAGATTGAATACCTCTTGTGCCAGTAATTACACCGGCTGTCATGCTCTCCACGCCGGAACACAAAAGTGCAAGCACTGCTGCTTAGCGGCAGGGTTAGCGAGCAAGATGGTGGTAGCGATCCGGACGGACTTTGCACAAGGTCCAACCACCCGCTAGATGTGTGTATTATATGTAATTATAATTATTAGATAAGTTACTCTGTTGGCTTCCGGTTTGCTTTAACGGCAATCGGAAGCAAACAAGAACCGCGCATGCGCGCGGCCTCCTGCATTTCTGCTTTCAACCTAGCAAGCTGTATTCCTGATCGGTCCCATTGTATGTTATTATTTTTGTAAATTTAAGTGTAAAGTAAATGCGTGCGTGATATTTCATTAACTTCTGCACATTCTCTATAATACCAATCTAAATAAAGTCCATGTAGATTAGGCTGACAACTCTGTGTGCTAATTTTACAGGACAAGTGATCTAAAATTACAGGATTCATGGAAAAATACAGGACAGCGCGCTTACAGTATGATATGATCCTGTACAGGGGAGTAACTAGGCTGGGGCAGGCAGGGCATGTGCCCTGGACGCCAAATAAGGGGAGGGGGGCGCAAAAAACGAAATTTACTACCTATTTAAAAAAAATACAATCCAAATACTTAAGGTACTAAAGTGAATCCGTCGGGCGTATTTCCGTCCGTTGGTCCGTCGTGGCGGACATGCCTGCAGGCTATAGGGTCACTGGGATGGTAACAGTTCCATGAACCCAGCGGACCAGGTCATTATCCAACAAAGTTTTTACTTGGTACGCTTGGATTTAATTCGCTGGAGGTGATGCGTAACAGCAATTTGCTTGTCACTGCTTGTAGCGTATTGCGCGGCGAGTCCGATTGTCCGGAGCTCGTGGGACAGATCGTGAGGCTGTTCGTCCCGGAAGTTCCTAGAATAGGTCTCAGGCCGCGTCAGCGCCCACTGTTGGCGGTGCCGCCGGCGCGCACGGTCTCGCGCAGGAACTCGCCGCTGCTCCGCACGCTGGCGCTGGTCAACGCGCTCCTGGCATCAGCACCCGAGTGTGATTTGTTTGCGAGGCGATGGGCGGATGTGTGTCGTGAATGTTTAAGATTTTGTGAGATGGTGGATAATAGGCAATCTAGTATTTTTAGATGATTTATGTTTACGTTTAGTTAATATTATTTTTGTTTCTAGGTGTATTGGTTTTTGACTATAATGCCTTGTAAACATATTTAATAATAATAATAATTGTACAAAGGGAACGGGGCGCCATTTTACATCGCTACGCCCCTGGTCCTGTATTTCTCTTTTTAAAATACAGGACACGGCAAAAATGATAGCTGAAAAACGGGAAGTCCTATAAAATACAAGACAGTTGGCCACCGTAATGCAGATTGTCTATCAACGCCTAATGTAATAAAGCTAAATAAAGTGAATGCACTTTTGTTCGTGGCGTGCTTTCGTGCAATTCCAAAGAATAAGGTTACGAGAGATAGATTAAATCTTCAACTATTCCATTTATACTTGAACATATAGATTACCATCAAGCTTTTGTTTCTCGTGTTTAGCATTGTGTACAGTAGGGGAAATATATTCACGTACAGCCTTAGAACTATCGCAATGACGCGACGGGTTAAACGCCTGGCTATGTCATACAAATGCCATGCGCATGTCTCTTCGACTAGGTTCTACGGTGGTACCTACGTGTTTCAATTTCCTTGACTGTACATCCACATGAATAAGAATAATAACTTTGTAGTTATATTACTAAAGAAACTTTATTATGGATGCTTATAAAGATAAAGAAGTGTTATAATAATACAAATAAATGTACAGTTCATGTACAGTAACTAGTAAGCAGCTCTCTAAAGGTGATCGCCGACGAGACTGCATGATAAATAGGTACCTACTCGTAGAACTGCCGACCAATGGGTGAGCCTGTCGAAGTTTTTTCAAAATGGCCGAAACAAGATAGCCGAAATACAAACTTTAAACGCGAGTACCTTGAGCACCATTAGAGCTAGAGCACCATTAGAGACCAAATGTCACTCAGGGGGAGGAGGAAAGTTTAGATGACTCGAAAAAAGTTCAAGATGGCGGATCCAACATGGCGGCCGAATTTTTTTTTGTCCGATTGGGATGAAATTTTGCACCCGGGGGCTCTGGGGGCCGCTGTTTCCGTTTCCGGGAAAAGTTTTTCGATTCCGCCATTTTCAAAGATGGCCGCCATACAAGGGAGTGTGTTTTAGTGTTTTATTCTGGAAGGTGTTAGTGGTTACCTAGTCACCAGTGACCGTAATGTTGCCATGATACTTGATCGCTGACCACCCGCAAAGCGTGACCGCTAATGAGACCGAAGCGAAAGACGTCTTACTTTAACCTGTAAATTATTTACCAAGGTATCAACCACCCCAATGTAGCCATGTATGCTGATCGCGTACCGCCCGCAAAACGTGATCGCCGACGTGACAGCAGTGAAAGACAACCTAATAATTTTTTGTTATAGCTGCTCGCTAATCCAGCGCGAAGCAGCATTACTTGCACTGTTGTGTTCCGGCGTGGAGAGCAAGACAGCCCGTGACATTACTGGCTCAAGAGGTATTCCATCTTAGCCCTCTGGGTTAGCAACGCATCTGCAATCTTCTTGGTGTTGCGGGTGTCTATAGGCGGTGGTGATCACTTACCATCTGATGACCCACTTGCTTGTTTGCCCTTAAAAAAAAAGCTGCTTACCAAGGTCTCAGTGATCCCGATGTCGTTGTGTGTCTTGGTCGCGAGCAACCCGCCGAAGGTGATCGCGGATGAGACCGCAGCAAAGTACATGAAGATAGTGGCGGCTGCGCACTGGCCGTTCAGCGCGTCGGTGAAGTCTGACGCGTAGAACGGGTAGCGGCGTTTGATGTCGCGAATCACACCTGCACAGGACACTCATTGAGTTTCTTGTCAGTACAATATATCTTCACATCAGTTGCCCTAACATGACTGGCCAAGTTTAGTTTGTCTCTGTCTGCGGCCCCCTTTCTTATGACACTAGTCAGAGACACAGGGAGGGGTTCAACTAAACCTGGGCTGTCATGTTAGGGCCGCAGAGGTTTTTTCCGAACGTGAGAGTTTGTATACTTGTCTAAGTTTGTATACTTGTCTAAGTTTGTATACTCGTCCATTAATCACGTGAGGCTCGAAAGCGGGGAGGGGGGTTCGGCAAAAATCACAAAATATCACAAGGAAGGGGGTGTAGTAAGATATCACGTGCATTATTTTTCGTTGAACGCGCGATTTCTATACCGAAATGTGGCGTGTAGGCAAAAAAATTTAAGATACTCTTTTTACTAAAAATGCACGCGATTTTAAGTAGAGGAGTTCAAAAAGTCCCTAAAACATCACATGTTTGATGGATGACCTTTGTACTTTAAAAACCAATCGTCCCACCATTATTAACAATTAAACATGGCTTCAAACACTTGGTAGACCAGTGATTTCTATGAAATGACGGCTGTTCAAACAGTGCCTAAAGTTGAAACAAGCTTTTGTGGTAGAACCGCAAAGTTGGTCAACACTACGTTGACGATCGGGCTTGGAAATAACACTTGTATGCGCTAAAAAATAATATATACTTACTGCTCAAAATAAAATAAGGCCAACTCGACCTTTCTCAGTGAAACAAAAATATAAAAATATGTATTCTCAAATTAAATTTAAAATGCTGTATAATGAATGACAACACAAAGAAAAATTAGGGTAATTGGTAAAAAAATTACAAAAAAATCGAAAACTAAAAAAAAACGATTATAAAAATATGTATGTTCCAAAACATATTTTTATAGTAAGATTTTATCAATTTTTTATGCATGAAATTAGTAAAATAAATCCCTACTTTCAAGAAGTATTAGTAGAAATTCACATTTATTTTTATGTCAGAATTTTCCCGAGTAAAGTCAAGTGGCTATTTTGCTTTGGGTAGTACATTATAAAAAACTTGCATAGGTGCAGAGAAAAAGACAATACCAAAGGAAATACGACTGACAGAGAATAACAAATTATAAACCTGTGACGATTCCGACTTATATTGGCGATCCCTAGCTAAAATATTGTACGCCTGCTGTGTTAAATTGTAAAATATTTAAGATATTGTATAAATAACATTGTAATTTTGATTTATTTAAAAAATTACAACTCATTGAGTTTCTAGTCAGTATTCTCTCATCAGAGGTTTGTTCCGGACTGGTGGTAAATTTTATGACATTCATAAGTGCATCCTTTAAGCCTAAGCTGAATAAAGATATTTTGAATTTGACTTTGACTTTGAATTATAAGGAGGTCGTATAAGCCTGTCGCTAACATCTAGGATGTACGAAAATGGATAAGAGGGAAACACGGCACTATCGCGTGATCTTCACACTCGAAAGAAACGTGACGCGTCCTACGATTTGTCTGAGTACCGAGATTCCGTATCGCGCAAGCTGCCAACTTTAAATCTGTCAAATACCGCGTCAATAGCTAATTGGGTCATAATTGTCTAACGTCACATCACAGGCGTGTGTCGCGGAAAAGTTTTTGTACACTATTATTTTCACTGCCATTTATTTTCCTACAAATAATTTCTAAACTCTGCAATTACTGTAATTGCATTAATTATAAGAAAGTTTTTTTAGAGATATTTTTATGAAATAGGAAGGAAAACAAGCATGTGGGTCACCTGATGGTAAGTGATCGCCACCGGGTAAGGACACCCGTAACACCAAGGAGATTGCAATGCGTCGCCAAGGAACGGCTAAGATGGAATACCCCGTATGCCCGTAATTGCATCGGCAGTCTTGCTCTCCACGCGGGAACACAACATTGCAAACTATGCATCACCCAGTGCAGTGCAGTTTATGTATTACAATGAGTTGGTATAATGAAAAGATATTTAAAGACCACCAAACTCTGCTTAAGGTGCTGATAGACTAGAGCATTCTAACGAATGCTACAAAGCTCACAAAATAAATAGGGAAAAAAAGCTCGCAGCGTGCAAGCGTTTAAAAACTGCGGAAGCTTGATGTTTTGTTAAAAGTGAATGCTCAAGTCTGTCAGCACCTTAAGATTAGCATTCCATGAACAATTCCTAATTCTGTTTGTATCCATCGTTCACCCGTTATAGTCCATTACGTCACAGACAGTATAAACAATGACAATAAAGACAGTAAAAAAACGAATAAAAGAGATTTGTGAATGGAAAAATGGGAAGGGAAGGACTTCGGCGAACGTGCTCCAATCAAAGTGGAGATACAAAGAATGGCCAGATCAGGACCACCCTGAGCCAACGAATCGTGGTCCCTATGTTCCCCTCTGGGAAACAAGAATTACTGTATTCATGTATGTAATGAAGCAACGTTTTTCATGGCAAACCAATGCAATAGAGAAGAGAGCGCAAATTAACGCAACCCGGCAGATGTGAGAGAGATAATAGGAAATGGAAGAACCTTGATGAGCTACTTAAAAGTATGTAGTTATGTTTTGTTTTAATGTTTTAATTATTAAAAATGAAATGCTAAAATAATACAATTTTATAGTAGACGAGTATACCGACGAAATAATATTGATTGCACTGCCGTCACTTACCGCCAAAAAGCCGACCGGTCCTTTCCAACGGTCCCTCGGGCTCCTTGGGGGGCTGCCCCGCTGTTTCCATTTCCAGAAGAGCCTTCTTTTCTTCAGAGAAAGGCCCCACAATCTCCGCAGCCCTTTTCTTTTCCAGTGCATTTTGCTTTCTCTTCCTTATCATCTCACTCTTAGCTCGCAACTCCTCAAACGGCAGCAATGCCTGACGCTCCCAATTCCCAGGTGGCAACACAATAGAGTCATCAAGGAACTCGTTGATAGCCGACAGTAGATCCCGTCTGTCTTCAGCTTTGTAAGCGATATTGTGGAATGCAGGATTCGACATCAGAGTCGAGATGGAACGACCGACCTCATGGTAGTCCAGTTCAGCGGTGATAGGTCCGAGGAGGATGAACATGAAGCGCACTGGTATCGGAACTTCTGTGATCGAAGGCATCTGGATGCCCTGAGCGAGGCGGACGAACGCTATGGTGGGCTGATCGAGGAATCCTACGGCGCCAACTAGAACAGTGGTAGCCTCCGCGCCTTCGGGTATCCTCTTCATGATGGCATCGTTCTGACCCCTCTTCAATTCATCTTGAGAACCCTGGGTGGCTAGATATTCCACCTCCCTCAAATCTATCTTCTCGGACCCAGCTGCGGACAATTTTCTACGCAGCTCGGCCGAGCCATTCTTGTGCAATGGTATGGCGTATGAGCTTCGACGTCGCCGCGTGTCCGTTAGATTCTGCAGCAAAAACAAACCGATTAGGACGGATCTTGTTTAAGCAACACTCCCACGCGATATGGCTTCGGTAATCATAAAACCTTCAGTCTTTTTGACATAGGATCTTAGCCTTGGTTAATTTTTATCAAAGGTTACAGCCATCTTTCAGATACGTGAGAGTGTTCAACAAGCATGCTGGAAACTTGATAAAAAACATGATTCTATCGACAGAATGTTAAACAAACGATGGTCGCCATTGTGATTCTGAATTACTCTTTGGAACACTTATTGATTTGAATCAGTATGAATCTACAGACAGAGACAATAAAAATTAAATTAAAGCCAGAAGGAAGCGTTGCCAAATGTGTACTATAGAAGAACATAAGGCGAACGTTGTTCCAAAGAATATCATAGGAACGGCCAAAAATGAACAAAACAGATTGATTTTTAATGGCCATGCAACACTTAACATGGACACGTCGTTATTGGTCCGCAGATGGCTAATGATCATTCTCACATCCAAGGATAAATGACTAATGATTCAATAAGATCAATGGAACAACTGTACAAACTAACGTGGGTTCCTTCTACCAGATACAGCGTTTCTTTTTCGTTGCGATTGAGATCAGTCTTCTTGTGTTTATCTTTGTCTCTTTAGCGATGTCACATTAAAACATTTGCAGCTATACTCGTACAGAAGTTATATTAATAACTATTTTTAACAGACCGTTTTATTTCATCAATAAAATGTATAAAGCAGAGATGTTTCGGTCAATTTCAAAGACCATTGTGTTAGTCACGGTACCGAAGTGCACGCAAAAACGTCTTAATGCGCTTCAGAAGGCCCAATTACAGTTGGGTGTTACCAAAAAACCAGATAACTTCTTTAAAATTGACCTTGCAGGCAGAAAATTAAAGTAATCCGCTAGACAATGAAACTAACATTACAATTACTGTACGCCTATAATAGAACTGAGTTATTTTTAGAATTCAGATAAGTTTTTCAGTATGTTACAACAGTCGGATGCCCGTTTGCCAAAGTTACAAAGTGAAAAGGTGTAAACTAAAAGTATAGTGTATGTTTTGTCAAAGAAACGTTTTAAACGCTCTAGCGTTAACTTCTCAATAACTATTGAAATTTAGACAGCGCCTCTAGCGGCGCGTATTTCATCATCATCATCATCATCATCTCAGCCACAAGAAGTCCACTGTTGACCATAGGCCTTCTCCATGGATTTCCAAAGTGACCGGTTGGAAGCGGCATGCAACCAGCGCCTTCCTGCCATCTGTATGAGGTCATCGGACCACCTTGGGCGCGTATTTGCAACAAACTATTTCCATAGTAAGTAATTGAGCAGTTAACGCTAACGCGTTTAAAACGTTTCTGTGATCGAACTTGCACTTAGGGTACTGAAAATAAAGCTACTGAAATGTTTATTTTAATTGCAATGAACTTGTTGGCATTGGCATTGGGTCGCGGGGACGATTGTGCGAATAGCAAAGTGAGAAAACAGAAAAGAAAAATTGAAAAAAAAATGTTTTCATAATGTCAAGTTTCTTGGAAACTTTTCAAATTCGGGGAAACCTGGGCGTCCGTTTTTTAATAGTAGATTATGCAACTGCTATATAATGAGAGGCCTTAAAACACGAGTGTGGTTTATGAAACAAGCGTTAGTGAGGTTCATAATAGGATCACACGAGTGTTTTAAGGCCTAATTTATACAGTTAAAGATCTGTTTGATTTAAGTTGACGGTGGACCTAGCACGAACCTTCTCGACATGCGTTAACTCGCCACGTAACTCAGTGCGCCTCTTTCTTACTGGGCTGGTTAGAACGAGACGCAACGAGTTAACGCGTGTCGAGAAGATCCATTCTAGGTGTAGGTACAGGACAACGACTGTCAGGTCAGTTATTTTGAAAAAAATTGACACTTTTCTTGTAAAAAGAGAAGAAAATACGTTTCAAACTTGTTTTGGGTGGGTTTTTTTGTCTTACATCGATTAACAGTATACTTGCAATGTGCATTTAACAAACTAAACTTGGAAATCAACAACAATAAATAATAATAATAAAAAAACGGCTTACTTAACATTTTTCTGAAAACTAGTTAGAGCTGTTACGTGTTAGGCTGATGGAATAGTAATTACTCCATAAAACGGTGACAGTGCAGTGGTAAAACAAACAGACAAAAACTGTTTGAGGGACTTATCCGAATTCAATAAAAATTATAACTTCACAAATCGCTTCTATTAAGGCCCTTAAAAATTACACTAATTACATTTACTACGCGCCCTATGAAAACAGTCTCTGCTTTAATATGGTATCATTTTCATGCAAAAGGAACCCAACATACATCTAGGATGACTAGGACCCAGAGGGTTATTAACTCAACAAATAAAACTACTGTTCACAAATAAACTGAAATTCTTCCAAGTTTATATACTTAGTTCAATACTTATTATTTATTTATTTAAGCTTCATTGCACAGTTTACAAAACAAATACAATTGGCGGACTTAATGCCAGTAGTACTTAATACTTAATGTTTTAAGACGAATTTACGACGACGACGACATTTTTACGGGTGGTAGGACCTTGTGCAAGGTCCGTCCGGAGCGCTACCACCATCTTGCTCGCTAGTCCTGCCGCTAAGCAGCAATGCTTGCACTGTTGAGTTCCGACGTGGAGAGCAAGACAGCCGGTGTAATAACTGGCACAAGAGGTATTCCATCTTAGCCCTCTGGGTTGTCAACGCATCTGCAATCTTTTTGGTGTTGCGGATGTCTATAGGCGATGGTGATCACTTACCATCAGGCCCACTTGTCCAAAATTTTCTGGTACAGTCAGCCTCAGAACTAGCTTAACACTTAAGAACCTTGTCGTAATAACGTATGAAATGAGAGTTGCTCCAATTTGTCATAATATCACTAACAGCGACAAGATACTAAAATGTTCAGCTATTTTTGAGACTGACCGTACCTACATATTTCTGAGACGTTAAAAATACATAATTCTTTTGAACTTGACTGTACAAAAACGCGTCTCTATTATGACACTTGTACGCACTTCGCTAACTAAAGAAAACAGCTGTTTATTTGTGAACAGTAAGCTTACAATACAGCGCCGGTTCAACAAAACCTGCGCCGGCGCCGCGTGGCCCAGTGCGGCTAGCGCGAGTTGCCGCGACTGCCCCAGTCGCAATATCCAGAGTTATACTTGGAAATAGAATCCGATATCAAAATTAGGGGTCTACAGAGTCCTTAGTGTAAGTTTTCCTTTAAAAAAATGTTTCAAACGCGTTAGCGTTAATTTCTAAATTGTATGGAAATTCGTTGCAAATACGCGCCGCAAGAGGCGCTGTCTTTGCTTCCATAGTAATTGAGAAGTTAACGCTAACGCGTTCGTAGCATTCATTGTAACAAAAATTTACACTAGACGCTCACATGACATGATCATGGTCAGATCAGGAGTAACATCCTGTGGTTTGTAAGTTTCACCGAGTGCGATTTTTGAATCTCACTGGGTGACTAAAGCTCCCCAAAATGGCCGTCTTTCATAAAGATTTGGCCATTTTGGTCAGCTTTAGTCACCCTGTGAGATTCAAAAATCGCACCCCTGATACATCTTTTGGACAAGACAGATCAAGGCCTGACCTCATCAAGCATCAGATAATATCATCTGTAGTCCCCAAATTTTGATCTCCAATTACATTTCTAAGTATATAGTACATCATTTTGGCGTATCGTGTCGCAACACGTATCAACTTTCAAAAAATGCTATACACCATAACGGTCCGGGCTTCGACTAAGGCGTCGCAACATGCGCTAACCGTTCGAGGCTTTACCACGTTAGCTTTCGTCGCGGATAGAGTATATCCCTTTCTCGGTCCGTGATGAACGCTAACGTGCTCAGTTGAGAAGTTCTCAGTTGCTGATTTCACACGGGGTAGAACAGTGAATAGTGAGAACAGTGAACAGTGAGAACAGTGAACAGTTGGCTCCCCAACCGCCTTTTTTAATCGACTGTCCTATATCTGGAGCTGGACTCTTAATATATGAACGCGTGAGCTGTACTGCTTGACATTTGTAGTAGTACACTAATTGACTGATCTATATTTGAACGCCAACTGTTTTTTTTTATCTATTCTGCTTCAATTCTCTGCCTCTGTATGAAATCAGCATAAAGCAAGGGTCTGGCCGCACTGGTCTCCCGATGTGCGCGAGGCTGTGCCGCTGACAGATGCCGCCGGCGACGCAGAGCGAGCACCGCGCCGGTCCACCTGGACCGACTGGTTCCTCGAGCCAGATCGACTATAACGAACAACGTGCCTTGTACGAGCCTTTACCGATCACAGCACAAAGCAGCTCATAGTTTCTCTTCTTCTACAAAGGATACCGTGCCATGTACAGCACCGGCAAAAAAAATCTCTGAACAGTCAAAGAGGTCAAAAAGATATGTCACGACATCAGTTGCCAAGAGATAAAAGATCTTCCTCTTTTTCAACGCTAACTCAAATTCAAGACCATTATTCACACACCAAGCATGGCTGGTTAGCAACGCGAATTTGCATTCTACGCCAGCTAATATGAGTCTCTTTTGCGCTGTACTACCCACTGACGGATATTAGCGTTAAACCTGTGGTGCGGATATATCCATCCATTGAAGAGCTTACGTAATCTCTTGACAATAGAAGCGTGCGTAGATTTTTTTGGCTTAATAGGCTGTTCTACTATTTCTATTGATAACTGTACGAGTACGACACGACCGAGAGTTTCCATGTGAATGTGCTTCAGAACGCGATCACTTCCATACATGTGCTTCCAGAACCTACTACTACTAGTATTCTTATTTATAAGTCCACTACAAATCCAGTCCACTTTTTGTAGAAGCCCTTTCCCAAAGATCGTCACAATTAGTCCTGCGCTCTTCGCTTCCAGTCAATTTGCGCAAACATCTCCAGCTCATCGGTGGCCGGTTTGCCTACGTTAGGTCTTCCAGTACGAGCCTGCCACTCAAGAACTTTTTAAGCCCATCAGCCATTTCTTTGAGTCAATTATAATAGTTATCATAAAATAGGACAATAGATAGCCGAGCCATAACTGAGTGACGGGCCCGAGGTGGAAGCCAAGAGCGCGCTGGTCTGACGATGTCCAAAAAGTCGCCGACAACAGTGGAGTCGAGAAATTACTATCAGAACAAGATGACGAAAATTAGGGGAGGCCCATGTCCGATGCTGGACTCAACACGGCTGCCGATGATGATGGTAACATAGTATTATCTTGGAAGAATTGGAAGCAATAGTGTTTTAAAGTTCATCTCCATGGATCCTCTGTGTCACATGTCGTCTTAGTTAATCTAGCATTTACAAGGTAGAGCTGAAGTTAGTTAGATTTATCATCGACTACAAACCACGAACAATGCTTAGTAGAAGAGAAATAGGAGCATATACGCAGTAAGTAAATTGCTGCGTTTTCCGGTTTTACGTCCAAAAGTCGCAACACTTCACGGTATTGTTGCTGTGCTTATATTGAGAATCCATCCGCAGTCGCGGTGAAAAGTCGTCAAAACATTGCCAATTATGCAATATGACGTGCCTAACCTTGGAAAAACCAAACTATGCGTTTGCGTGCCAAACTTTATCTACCGATAAGCGTGACTTGGCAGATACGTCTTCCTACTATCTGCCAGTTATCGTTTTTTCTACACATCGGCAAATTGCAAGTCGGTGTTGTGTAACACGCTGGCGTGTAAGGTGTGGTGATTTGGTCACCGCGATACGGCGACAGCAACTTTTTGCAATTGCGAAGCGACACTTACTAATTGTTTTCCAATGCATCGAGGAATCGAGTTGCGGCTGCATCGCATCTACATTTTTGTAAGAAGTTGCCGCCTGTCAAGGCCCTTAATCTGAATGTATAATTCTATACTAAATGTATAAGGCCCAACGCACAATAGAAGGTGCTGTTTTTGCATCTCACCTTGTAATTCTCCTATTTAAGAAAGTAAGAACAGAATGTTTCATCTCAAGAGGTCCGTTTCTTTGAAATAAAAAAAATACTCCAGATTCTGCTCTCCTGGTCTCCGAGAACCACAGACTTCGTGAGATGAAGCAACAAAATACATATAACAATGGACCTTGTGTTTACAATGTGACTTCAATTAGAGGTTTTAAAAATAAGTAACGAAAGCGAAAACTCGAAAATCTTCATATAATTACACAATAACGACTTCTTCATCATTCGACGGCAGTACGAGATAAAACTGTAGCAACGTATGTATAACGTAATGCCATGATAGCTCTCTTTCGCATTTTCGCTTTTAATTATTCTTCACAACTTTGTAAATTTAGGTCATTTTGCAAAAGTTGCCAGTTGCCACCAAATGTCTATGAAATTAATGACATTTATATATTTTCGGTGGCAACTCATATGAATCAACTCGCAGACAAGTGTTTTTCAATCTAATTGAATACGCGACCCCCTTATAAGTGAAAATAATGCTGGCGGTTCGGACCGTATCAATGCAGCAAACTGGCGAGCGCACTCCGCCTTGGCGATCACTTTTGGCGATCGCAACTCCCTAACAAGGCTTTGAGACGTCCCTGGGTATACTGAAGCTCAGATTGAAAAATATTGTCGCAGACACTACAGCGGCCCTAACATGACAGCCCAGGTTTAGTTTAACCCCTCCCTGTGTCTCTGTCTAACTAGTGTCATAAGAAAAAGACACAGATAGAGATAAAATAAACTTGGCCAGTCATGTTAGGGCCACAGCTTTGTGTGAGTTGTTTGATGAAGCAGAATAAAACTGCACAAATACCTGTAAGCTGGTGTAAGAGGCGTGTTTCTTTCCTCCTATGGAAAACCGGAACCTCTCGTCGTGGACGTGGCGATGGCGGAGGAGCAGGCTCCTCATGACGACTGGCTTGTCATCCTCCTCGATGAGCTCATCGTCTACCATGCTCTCGACGACCCTGTGCGGGAGAACTTTGGGTTAGAGCTTGGGAAACTAGCGACCCACTCTGGCTTCGCTCGGGGACAATTAAAATAATGTATATAAAATCCTTCGTTGAAAAATTCTCTAATTGACTGTGGAAACCGTATCAAAATCCATTGCGTGGTTTAGGAATAAGCAGCTGAAGATGTGAGGACAGACAAAAACGGATACATAATCATTGGGTGTCTAGTCCTCCACGCCGGAAAACAACAGTGCAAGCACTGCTGCTTAGCGGTTAGATTAGCGAGCAAGATAGTTAGCGATCAGTCCTGACCTTGCACAAGGTCCTACCGCAACCGCCAAGATAAACTTCCCATTTTCATTTACCTGTAAGCAACTCCTGGCAGATCCTTTGCATCCAAGTCCAGCAATACTACTCCGGTTTCAAGGCAGCGACGAAGGTTAAGCAGCGAGTGGAAGCTGAGGGAGGCCACGTGAGGCCTGCCCCATCGCGCGCTCCCTTCCTCCACATCCTCTTCATACTTGATCCAACGCGCCGTCTCTTTCCACTCGGCATCGCCGTCCGAAGTAGCCAGGAGCTCGTCGAGTTGGACAAAGACCTGTATTTGTACAAGACGTTTTAGATGGCGTTGGTCGTTGACTTTTTGTTGATACTAAGTGGAACCATGTCCTAGTAACGCCTTCCTGAATAGGGATTGACTATTATAATTGTGACAGCACTCGACATCCACTTAAAACACCGGAGTGGATCACCCAAGTAACTTTAAGAATAGGACGAATACGTCTTACGAGATCCCCAGGTGAATCAATTGGAATGGAAGACTATAATGGCCTAACTAGTGCCAGTTCGTTCAATATGCTTAAAGCTTGCTGAGCTATTTATTGTTATCTTTTTTTTGTGTACCTATGTGTGTATGTCCATGTACTATTGTGATAATTATGTGTATTGCACTGTTATCTGTTTTGAAAAGAGAAGAAAAAAAATTAACTGCTGTTTCTTTCGGTGTTTCTTCTCAGTAGTATCTTCCATTTTCCGAAGGGCTAGTAGATTCAGACATGTAAAAAAGCCTAAATGGCCTAGTTGCAAAAAAAATTCATTTTCATTTTTTATAATATTGGACGAATAATAATATGTTTTACGAGATTCCCAGGCGAATTAATTGAATGGAAGATCATAATATTGGACAAATATTTATTTATTCCAGGCGGGGACATATTTATGGTATTTTGTTTGTTATACATACATTACATTACAAAATTAGTAAAATAATAAAAAAAATGTGTAGGTATCTGTTTTTAAAATAATTTACAAAGGGAAAGGGGCGCATTTTGGATGCGTGTCCTGGGCGTCATTTTACGTCGCTACGCCCCTGCGTGACCTTGATCTACTCTGATGACTTTAGTGGATGGCACAATGTTCGCTGGTGGCTCAATCATGTTTGCGACCATACAGCCAAGAAGCATTCTGAGCCACCGTGAAACCTTGTCGCAATGAGAGATCGCTATTATTAAGATATCAACAAATAAAAGTCCTGCACTTCCAGCGAAAGTTTTATTTAGAGTCGCTGGAAGTCAGGCACGCGGGCCGCCTGACGGTAAGAAATCGCTGAAGTCTTTAAACGCATGCAAGGCGAGCTTGTTCGTATCCTAGTTTAATCTAACAATAACAAATATCTTATCTTAGGTTTGTAATTGATAAAAGTTTTGCTAACATACAGTACATCGGAATTAAACAGTTTGGCCGTTGGCCGCATGCGCACAACAATTCGTTCAACTCACCTGTTTATGTAAAAATCGTCAAATAGGAACATCATAAATGTATTTTCCTTTAATAAAAACATCCTTTGTTCGTGGAAACATTTGTTGTGTTTGGTAACGAGATCTAAGGATATTTCTCTGTGAAGTATTTCTCGCAGAAGGCGACAAAATAAGTTTTTAAATAAATGTAAACAATAGGTTGCTTTAGGGCGCTGTTAATTAAATGAAACAAATGCTCTTTATGTGTAAGCAGATACCAACATTTAAGTTTAATTTGTCCGACGTCTGAACATTGCAGTCAACTAATTTGATTCATAGACCACTGTAGAACCTTTTCACAATGAATGTCACAATGACTTCTCAATAAATGACATAATATTCCGGCGATATCACATTGCGACAACGTTCTACTGTGGCCTGTGAACCAAATTAGTTGTCTGTATAGTCGACCAAGAAATTGCTTGACCAGTTTTCAACCGTATTACATCGGGATAAGGTTCAATTGGTCAAGGAATTACTTGGTCGGAGATTTTTACGGAAGACCTGTATGAGAGGTTAAAGCAAAAATGTTTATAATTTTTGTCTCTGTCTGTCTGTTTGTACGCGCGTCACGCAAAAACTCCTGCACGAAATTGGATGCCATTATCAAAGTTGCGTTTATGGAAGTCTAACTAAAATCTGGTGCTTGTTTCATCTTGACACACCGCCTAGTAACCGAGTTATTGTTAACAAAAAGGAAAATATTCACGATAAAAATGAATTTTGCTGTACGATGACAGACAACAGTAATTCTAGTAACGTGCTAATGCATCTAGAAATAACATAAACTTACATACACTTGTGGCGGTTGTCGTCGTCTAACCCTAACCCTCTTATTCATAAAGGCTGCGTAAACCTATGTTAGTTAACATGTCTTATGTCTTAATCTGTCATTGTGACGTTTGCCCTCGAATGAAAGGGGCAAAACATTTGTTAGTCAAAAAAGATTGTTCAATTTTAATGAATAAGGGGTTAAGTATAATAAGAAATAAATAAGTAATTTAACTATTTAACTATCGTGCATTCCAACATTTTAAACATATTGGAATTAACGGATCACTCATGTATTTAAAGCCGAGTTATCGCCCGACATGTTTCGGACCAGGCCGTGCTCCTAACTCATGAGCCCCGCGGCCGTGGATCATCGATGAATCGTAATAGGAAACACGGAGTGGTCCGAAAGATGTTATCCTCACGGCCGTGACCCGTCAATGAGTCAAGTTCACGGACTGGTCCGAAAGATGTTATCCTCACGACTGTTGCCCGTTAATAAGTACCTAAGGACCTCGGACTGGTCCGAAAGATGATCTCCTTTCGGCCGTTGCCCACGGACCCAAGACCACAGACTGGTCGGAAACATGTCGAACAATAAGTCGGTTTTACGCAGGAATACGTGAATGAACACCTCCCACAAGGTGGACCGACGACCTGGTGAAGATCGCTGGAAACCGGTGGACGCGAGCAGCACAAGACCGACCGTCGTGGAGATGCTTGGGGAAGGCCTATGCCCAGCAGTGGGCGTCTTCCGGCTGACGTGATGACGTGTGATCCGTTTATTTCAACAAGATAGAAGTACCTAGTAGGAAAATTACGTAAATTAAAGCCGTTCCTAAAATAACCGTTCCGGTTTGGCATCGATAGCGATGAATTCAAATACGATGTATAATTTTGACCAAAAGATATCCGACGTTACAGTCATTCAAATGGATTTACAAAAGTTACACCAAACACTTATATGACAGACGCACGAGTAAAAAAGAGGACACTCAGGGACATTTATAACTTTTGAATAACAGGTCAGCCCTAGTAAACCCTCTTCAGTATGAACTTTCGCGTTACTTAGAACTTTGTACTTATTACACTTTGAAAAATTAAAAACGTATACAAATCAG
Organism: Ditula angustiorana; assembly: GCA_963691745.1. Lineage (NCBI taxonomy): Eukaryota > Metazoa > Arthropoda > Insecta > Lepidoptera > Tortricidae > Ditula > Ditula angustiorana. Next base: position 154,572 of record OY829472.1, on the reverse strand, counting down.
TTGTGACTAGGGTTGCCACCCGTACTCTAAAATAGAGTATTGTCTGCTTTTTCATGTAGGCGTACTTTATAATCTACGACACCAATAAAGTACGCTAAAATACTCTATGTACGTAAAACTGATTTTTAGTGGCCCGTTACGGGCAAATAATGGAAAAAAAAATACTAGAGGTATTCCATCTTAGCCCTCTGGGCCAACCCACGCATCTGCAATCTCTTCTATGTTGCGGGTGTCTATAGGCAGTGGTGTACACTTACCATCAGGTGACCCACTTGCTTGTTTGCCTTCCTATTTCATAAAAAAAACTCTTTTTTATGATGTGTACTCTATTTCTGTTCTACCAAAATGAAAAATACTTTATTCGCCCTAAAAACGGTGGCAACCCTAGTCCGTCATTAGTAAGTATAAGTATAATAAATTACACTGCATTTTTAAGTAGTTTATACTCGTACATAATACTTAGTCAGGGCAATGGTATGCAGCTAACATTAAAAACATTAATAAGACGAAATGGTCAAAACAATCAGGGCATGCTCATGCAAGTACAGTCGACCAAGAAATTGCTTGACCACTTTTCGACTGTATTACCAAGGGATAAGGTATAAAAGTGGTCAAGCAATTACTTGGTCGACTATACAGTCAGTATCAAAAATACCGGATCGGGCTAAGTGGTCAAAAATATCCGAACTCGACTCTATTGTCAAAAACGATCGGGCCGTTTCAGTTAGTTAAGACCAACGTTATGCGGGTGGTAGGACCTTGTGCAAGGTCCGTCCGGATAGCAATCACTATCTTGCTCGCTAAACCAGCCGCTAAGCAGCAGTGCTTGCACTGTTGTGTTCCGGCGTGGAGAGCAAGACAGCCGGTGAAATTACTGGCACAAGAGGTATTCCATCTTAGCCCTCTGGGTTGGCAACGCATCAGCAATCTCCTTGATGTTACGAGTGTCTAGAGGCGGTGGTTTTCCGTTACCATCAGGTGACCTACTTCTTTGTTTGCCTTCCTGTGTTGTATAAAACCGTGCCCGCTCCAATATATGTATTTGATGCTGACTGTACAGTAGGGCAAACACATTCACGTACCATCTTAGAACCCTGTCGAATTGACGCGACGCGGTGAACGCCACGCTATTTCATGCAAATGTCATGCGTATTGTATCTTCGACTAGGTTCTACGGTGGTACGTGTTTCAATTTCCTTGACTGTACAATGACTGTAGACAGTTTTGAGCATTTACTGTCTTTTAAAATTGGATGCTTCAAACAACATTCCAGAAGAGAATAGCAAGTGGAGGTTTTTAGTCGTCATTTATTACTTGAGATTCCGAAATAAAAATCTGTATCTAACTGTTATTTTATATAACTGTGACACAAATAAAAGTTACTAGTGCGTCTTACAACACCGCAGGGATGCCTAGAAAAATCCTTACGAAAGGAACCTTCAGCTTAATTAATTTGATTTAAGACCAGAGATGTGCGAGGATGCGTAGCGAGGGATGTGTTTGTAAAGAACCAATTAGCCATTTCCACCAGAGCTGTGCTGACCGTGGCGAGGTAAATGAAGCGATTCTATTTGTTCTTACAAACACATCCCTTGCTACGCATCCTCGCACATCTTTGGTGGAAAAGCAGCCTAAAGCTGGCAACCACCATTTGCGGCATTTTTTACGCAAATTTTTTACAGCATGGGGGAGGACAAACTTAAATTTGATGTCAAATTTAAGTCGATACGGTATTGACAATATTAACATATCATCACATGGCAACCCAAGAGTTGCGGCAGACTCGATCTACATATTTTTTTTACAGTTATTTACAGTTATTTAGATCGGTCTCTTTTCTATGACAATTTACTTTCCAGACAAATGAGTGCAATTAAAAAAAAACCGGCTAAATGCGAGTCAGACTCGCGCACCGAGGGTTCTGTCATCAACAACATCTAGTATAGCATTTTTGCTTTGTAAGACCAAAACAATTTTTTTTGTTTGTATTAACTACAAATTAACGGTTTTCGGATTAATTATTTTATTTGTGCTGTGAGAATTAACTTCTTGCTAAATTTCATAGTTCTAGGTCAACGGGAACTACCCCATAGGTTTTTGAGTGCCTTGCGAATGTATGAAACATGCGGCATAAACGGCCGTATCTTTTGATTGCGTTGACTTAGAAGTTTGATTTTTTCACGACCCCATGGGACTACAGATTTGAGTATTTGGTATTAATCACAACTCGATACCTCCACGCGTTCCTGAGAAAAAAGGATCTTGACAGACAGACAGACGGACAACGAAGTGATCCTATAAAGGTTTCCGTCTTTCCTTTTAAGGTACGGAACCCTAAAAAGTACGTAAAAAGGGGATGGTATAAGTAATATCGTGTTTACTAACTTACAAACAGATGGACGAATCTGGACAAGGTTTATTTTGTAACGAACTTTAATTTAAAAAGAAAATTATTATTTAAATATTCATGATAAAATGCTCGATACTCATATCGAACTTGCCTAGACCAAAGAAAATGTATTAAATAGACAGACAATTAAAAAAGAATCATCAGAAATCAAACAAGCGACAGATATATCGCGTAACGTACAGTCCAGCATCAAATATACCGGAGCGGTCACGGTCATCAAAAATATCCGAATTTGACTCTATTATCAAAACGGTCGAATATTCTTGACCACCTTGCCCGCTCCAATATCACTTGATGTGACTGTACCTACAACAAAAATGGTCGAATTAAAAACCTCCTTTTTGAAATTTATATCAAAGTTTCCCTCTGGAACGTTAGTTTAAAAGCGCTTACCTGCTGCGGGGTGTCAGACGGATAGAATATGACCGGGTGCTTGTACAAGAAACATTATGTTATGGCTTGGGTTAGTATAGATTAGTAATAAAACCCGAGCTACAAATCAGATTAGAATTATCCCTAGACTTATAACATCGATATAAGAAGAATAGATCTGCCTACTTGTTCGGATTGTTACAAGCCTAGCGTCACCACTTTGCGACGGGGTGAAGCTGGTGAAGAGGGGCTTTCAATATTTAGCCATTGATTCAACTTTGAATCTTATCGTAAGTGAATAAAGTGCTTCTAAGTTTTCTAACTAGCAGCGACACAGGCGTCGGATAGCAGAACTAAAAATATGATGCCAATTTAAAACGTATAAAACGCAGAGCTGTTTACTTGACAATTGGCACGTACAGTTTTATTCAGGCTATCCAACATAGTCTACCAAATCGACTATGGTCGGCTACTCTGCCATTGCGTTGTATACAGTTCTATAGTTTTCTCATTTCGAGGACTTATAACAACATACTTGACGTTCTGCATATGCAGGCAAGAATGTTAAGACTTTTGTGTTCGTAGCGTCCACACAAACGGCGTTAACGTTTTCCACCCTCTAAACTTTAACCTAGTTTTGTATATTAGACTTCGGTTACACGCTAATTCTGGCGTCAGTTCAGTCAATCATTCCGGTATAGTTTTGACTGATGCCAGAATGATGACAAATGGACACGGTTACGATCAGTTCAGACTGACACGACACGAGACAGGATACACGATAATTCCCTCGTCATTCTGACCAGAATGATAGACTGAACTGACGACAGAATGAGCGAGTAACCGACGTCTTATAATGGAAAATATTTACACTTTTATGTTTTGTACGTAACTCTTAAAGTCGAAATTGTCAACTTCACTTTGACTTTGACTTTGAAATTGAAAATTACTGCTTGCGTGCGTTATCCAATCTGTAGTGTAGTGGTTAGGTTAGGTGCTTACCGAATGGGGGCTGTGGTCGTACATCTTCTTGTAGGTGGTGTCGGACAGGATGCTGTGGATGCGGTCGCCGCCATCTCGCCGGCCCACGTACACCGTCGAGGTATCCTGATGGAAACAACTGGTATACTACACAGGGAATAAAAAAAATACACGATCTTAGCGCATTTCACCTCGAACGAACGAATAGAGACGACGAAGTTCGTTTAAGTAGCGAACGGTCGTACTATATGATCTAGATGATGCCTCGTGTGGCAGCGAAACGCGCGTAGACCGTGTAGTTAGGGTTTATTGGTGGTAGTTTATAGTTTAATGTATGTTTTGTGTGGTGTAGGAGAGTGGATTTTTACATGAAAATACATATATCGATGGACGCGGCTGTTGTCCACGTGCGCGACACGGTTTCACGGAGTAGCAAGGTAATTTGTTCCGGTTCGTTGATATGGACCTCCGCAATTTATTAATTATAACATCTCTATCTTTACATACAAAGTCGCTATCCGTCCGTCTGTCCTCACATCTTTGCTTACTCCTACTAAACCACGAAACGGATTTTGATACGGTTTCACCGTCATTTAGAGATTTCTTTAATAGTAGCAAGCGGCTAAAGGTACGATGCAGACAGACAGGAACGATTTGCGACTTTATTTTTACCCGACTGCGCCTGCGGTTATGTTTTATACTATTTAAAAGCAGGGGGGTTCCACTCCGCATAGTAGGTACAGTCGACCGCCTTGCCTATGGCATAGGCAAATCGCAGTAGGCTGTTGGCTTGCCGTGTGCCCGCTCGCCCCCGCCGTGTCAGTCTAATTGAAAACGAATGCCGTGCAACCCTAGCGTGTCGTCGGGAGCAGCGGGGGTAAGACGGGCGCGGGCGGCGCGTTTCTTTTGACTCGCGGCCTGCGCATGGTGTATGAAGTAATACAAGCTTTTTGTGCGTGTGAATAAAGTTGGAATTCGTTAAATCGCGGTCGTAAAAAGGAGTTTCTGTACGTTAGTACTATTATTTATTCTGTGGTAAAAGGGCCTCACCTTAGGTTGTTGTATGAGATGCCGCCGCAACCCCTTGGGGTCGTCGCTGCGGTGGCTGGCGAGCTCGTCCCGGTCCGCCTCCGGCAGGGGTTCCTCCGCGGGGGGTATGGACACCCGGCGCTCGGACGTGCCCCCGCGCGCGCCCTCCTGAAGGGAGTACTTGCGGGTCTTCGGATGGTGGTGACGGCTGTGGGGGGAGAACTTGTCTTAATTACATCATTAACTAGCTAGCTAGGATCCGCGGCTTCGCAGGAGTACTACGGTACGTGAAAATCTACCGTAAAGAAATCTTTAAGTGACCGTGAAAATCGTGTCAAAATCCGTTGCGTGGTTCAGAAGTACACCTACTGTTGAAGCCTGGTATTAAAAAAAAAACTCTTCGAGTGAGCCGTGTATGCCCAATTGTCGCTGTCACATGGCTCCTTGGTGATGCCAGTTCCTATCAATGTACAATTTAGAGAGCTTCAATTTTAAGTGACAAATACCTACACGAAACTGTCACTTAAAAAAATAAGTTAAAAGTTCCTTGATTTTCAGGCGTCGCTGATGAAAATGGGTATATCTAAGTCATTTTATCAACATTTTAGTTTCTTTGTACATACGCTTAAAGTTTGTTCCCTTTACACTCCTTCCATTGTATCCTGAACAATATACTCGTATCTCACAATCAGAGATACCGGCTTACAGTAAAATATACTTTACGGCATTCAACAAAAGCCGTGAGAAGTCATTTTTCCGAGCTTTTAAGAGAGTAAATAAAACGAAAACCTTAAGTCTACGGAGAAAGCTTCTTATGAAACATTTAGCACCGCTGCACCATGTTCTATGTACCTAGCAACTAGAAAATCTTCTCGACATGTATTAAGGGGAGTGTGAACCCGAAAAAGCGCTCCCCATACAAATGGCGATAACGTTTTCCACCCTCTAAACCTTAACCTATTGCAATAATTTTTTGGTATGTTGTCATTATGTCTTGCAACTAGGTTTTTATGTTTTGATTTTTTAAACATTCTTCATAGATTTGTCAATTTTTGCATTTTAGGACAAATCAAAAAGGATCAATATTTTTAAAACTATAAAGAATATTAAAAAAATCAAAACGTACAAACCTATTAACCTAGTTCCAGGACACAATGACAACATATAAAAACTGGGCACTGGGCTAATTAAAACAAGAGGCATTGAGTCACGTAGCGAGTTAAGAGGAGTGTGAACCCAGCGCTCTCCATACAAACGGCGATAACGTTTTCCACCCTCTAAACCTTAACGTATAGCCATGATTTTTTCGTATGTTGTCATTATGCCCTAAAACTAGGTTTGTATGTTTTGATGTTTTAAATATTCCCATTAGTATGAGCTAGTAGAGTTTGGTCAGTAAGAGCTAGTAGAGTTGGGTCAGCTAGAGCTAGTAGAGTTCGGTCAGTTAGAGCTAGTAGAGTTTGGTCAGCTAGAGCTAGTAGAGTTCGGTCAGTTAGAGCTAGTAGAGTTTGGTCAGTTTGAGCTAATAGAGTTTGGTCAGTTAAAGCTAGAAGAGTTTGGTCAGTAAGAGCTAGTAGAGTTTGGTCAGGTAGAGCTAGTAGAGTTCGGTCAGTTAGAGCTAGTAGAGTTCAATCAGTCAGAGCTAGTAGAGTTTGGTCAGTTTAAGCTAATAGAGTTTGGTCAGTTAAAGCTAGAAGAGTTTGGTCAGTTAGAGCTAGTAGAGTTTGGTCAGTTAGAGCTAATAGAGCTAGAGTTTTTAACCTACATACAGAGCATTGAGCGTGCTGCATAGTCCTCATCTGCATATTACACTCGCGGCAACGCTGCTTGGTAAAACAAGGGCCTGGACGCTTCGAGGCGATCTCTACCAGTCAACTTACACCGTGTCCTGCTCGAAGTATCCCGTCGAGCATTTCCACAACACCCAATCGCTGCTCGACGTGGACGAGCCACTCCTTGGCAGCGTTAATGATAAAATACAAGTTATTGCAAAGATAAAGTAGAACCAGAGCCGAAGGCGAGGCACAGAGTAAATAATAGTACAAGTACAGAAATCTGTTGGACAAAAACGTTTTAGGTTTAAGAACCGTTCTACTGTGTGCCTTGTATATCTTATGATAGCAATGAGCGTGTGGTTTCAATTAGAGCTAACCCTAAACTGCGCTGCGTCTGCGAATAAAAACGGACAAGAGCACAAGCCAATCGTCCATTTTTTTCATGCTACATCGGACAGTAAAAGTCGGACTGCCGGACAGTGGAATTCCTTGTAGTCCACAATCGTCCATGTGTGTTGGTGAGACACTAAATTCGTGTCTGTGCTATTCAAGCCGTTAATAAATTAGGGCTGGCGACGAGTCGGTGGACACGTGCTGCGCAACACGCCACACCTTGACAGTGACCGCCGCCAGAGAGTGGATGGTCAGGGTTGGCAACCGCTTTGACTCGATTGACTTGTTTCGTTTCTGAATTTAAATATTGTGACTATTTTTGATTGTTTTATAATTTTCCTTTTATTAATAACTAGCGGACGCGCGCGACTTCGTTCACGTAAAATTATTAGCCTATGTCCGTCAGTAATAGTGTAGCTTTCCAGCTGTGAAAGAATTTTTGAAATCGGTGCAGTAGTTCCAGAGATTACCTCCTACATACAAACAAACTAACAAAAAAAAAACCAACAAACAAACAAAGTTTTTCTCTTTATTTTATTAGTGTAGATGTAGATGTAGATGACTATAATAACATGTTTTTAATTATCTAATTTTATCTTTTTATTTGAATTGTAATTATCTCTAAGTTCTTTTTTTAGATTGACATGTAAGGCTTGACTGTAAGTGTTAATTTATGACATAGAAAAATAAAGAAAGAATCGCGTGTTTTCGCTCAACCAATTAAATATTTATTGCATAGTCATAAGTTATACAGGTGCGATTCATTTCTGAAGTAAATTAAAGGCCCACTTTGCTTTCTTTCTGAGCAGTGAACGAAATAAAATTTATTTATTTATTTATTTATTTATTTATTTATATTTTTTCGGAGAACCAACAGCTTACAGACACACATAAACATCTTCAATAACATTAACAAAGCCAATTATAGGATCTCACAAGTAGCAACAAAGTATATAAACTTAAAAACTAGCACGCACAAGGTCGCAGCAATGCACGATCAGTAAACACAAGTAAAGAAAACATGCCAAAAGAAATAATATATATTTTTTATACATCATAGAAAGGCAAACGAGCAAGTGGGTCACCTGTCGGTAAGTGATCACCACCGCCCGCAACACCAGAGATTGCAGATGTGGTTGAAACCCAGAGGGCTAAGATAGAATACCTCTTGTGCCAGTAATTGCACCGGCTGTCTTGCTCTTCACGCCGGAACACAACAGTGCAAGCACTGCTGCTTAGCAGCAGGATTAGCGAGCAAGATGGTGGTAACGATCCGGACGGACCAATCAATCAAGTATTTATTTATTAGAAGCGTACTGAGGAACAAACGTTCACAAATTATTACTTTCGCATTTAGTCGGATTGATCGTATAGTAAATAGTAAAAGATTAACAGCCATCTAGATCATTTAGGCGATTTTCTAGGGAAAGTCCGTTGAAAATTTGATTAAAGACTGGATAAAATATGTACAGTACCCGGCCAAAAAGATTGCACATCGGTCTTTGAAAAGAGACATTTGGCTGTTTGCGAAGATTTCCGAACACTGCCGACCGCCCATCAATTATCGTATTTATTGAGTGTTGTTTCATACCAAATAAATACTACACTTTATGGACTTAATTAGTTTACGTCAAATCGATGACATGTAAACTTTCAATATCTATAGAGAGTTATTGCAACTACTAGAAAAAGGATAGTATAACAATTATGTATTATTTTGAAATTGAATAAAATACTTAGACCTATTTTTTCAATAAGTGTTGTAAATCAAAAATTTCAAAAATTCTTAGCTCCTTCCATTTCACTATCAGTGCTCTTAATGTGGTCAATATTAGTGTCACTATCAGCCATATTTATAACTAGTCTATCAGTGTAACAACATCATAGTCTTCCTTTTTTCGGTATTCCTCTTATACCTAAAAATGCTATCGTACAATTTAAAGTCGAGGGGTTTCAACAACTCTATGTTATATATTTTCAACTAAATGCGTCCATGCCATACAGGAGCTGTACAACGACTGACGAACGTCACATAGGTAGTGTGAGACAACGCTCTATGAAGCCGAAATTACACGAGTCTCTTTCCAAAGACCGATGTGCAATCTTTTTGGCCGGGTACTGTATGTGCATGTATGTAAATTCTTTATTGTACAAAAAAACATAAATGACAAAAAGCGATACAGTGATGTACCAAGAGATCCCCTAAAGGGATCAGTTGGCACCTATCCCTTTAAGGGATCTCTTCCAGTTAACCTTTGAGTGGATGAAAGGAGTATCGTAGCAGGAACAGACAAAGACTAAGAGTGAAACAGACAGAAACAATGTGTATAATAATAAATATAATACCCAAACACTAAATACTTAAAATACATATACTAACTTAGATATAAATAAATACTAAATAAATAAACTACTAAATATATAATAAATATCGCGGGAATTAGTCGACAGCCCTGACGTTTCTGTGGTTTTAGACTTGGCGAGCACTGCGGCCAACTACCTGACGTTAATATTATCTAATGACTCGATATAAACATAGAAATAATATGACCCGATGTTGCCTGCAACTATAGTACATTATGTGTACACTCTTCCCTCATGCACAAATTGACTTTTCACTGGGCCACATTTAATTACAGCTCTCCTTTTGAACAATTGCATTCGAAACACGGTCGCAGAATAAATGACAATGTAAATGAAAAAAATATTTTGCAAGTTGGCCATATACGTTTTTTTACATGTCTGAGTCAACCAGCGCTTCGAAAAATGGAAGGTTCTGCTGTAGAAGGAACGCTGCAAAAACTCAGCAGCTTTGATACTACATGATATTATAATGCATGGATGTACAGTGTCATACTAAATGACAGCAGAAAAACGGCCCGACGTGAGAATACAGGTTGACGCCAATGTTACAAATGCAAATTATCAGTTCACCATTTATAGTCATTGGATTTACAACTTTACGTCTAACTGCATAAAATAATAATTTATTGAGTTTCGTTGCAAATAGGTTTTTTTACAAAATAATAGTATTAACAGCAGCACCGTCAGTGCGACAGACTGAAAGCGCGAGCGATTGTTGATTTATTGTACTTTTTGTTCGACTTTTGAGGCCACTTTTTAAACGCTGACTAGAAGCAATGCAAGCTAAAGAGTCGTGCATTTTTGATAAGATAGTTCCTTTTGCTGTCTAGTCAACCTGTAGCACCACCGCCTATAGCCATCCGCAACACCAAAGAGATTGCAGATGCGTTGCCAACGCAGAGGGCTAAGATGGAATGCCTCTTGTGCCAGTAACTACACCGGTTGTATTGCTCTCCACGCCGGAACACAACAGTGCAAGCATTGCTGCTTAACGGCAGGATTAGCGAGCAAGATGGTGGTAGCCATGCGGACGGACCTTGCACAAGGTCCTACCACCCGCAAATTTATGAAGTGAGGTTTTAAAAAAATATGCTTACAAACTGGGACAAATGACCTTGCTACTCCGCGAAACCAGTGCTGTGCTCGAGCAAGATAGCTGCGTTTCTGCGGCATTTATATATATATATTTCCATGCAAAAACCCACCCTCCTCCGCTTCCACACGAAACAACATATATCACACAGACTCAACTATACACCACCACCACTAAACACTAAAACAACACGATCGACGCGCGTTTTGCCTCTATACGAGGCATCACCCAGATCAATAGTACGACCGTTCGCTACTTGAACGAATGGCGTTTTCCAGTTTGTTGATGTGGACCTCCGCAAAATACCGCCTAAATTTATTAATTATTTGAAAATGCCTACCTCTAAATGTCGTTGACATATCGTTACAAAGGTCAAGGTCAATAGACCGGGACAAAAAGAGACTTTGTTTAATACTACGTAAAGATAAAAATACTCTTTTTTTGTGTTAAATTAAAAAAAAACGACTATAAAAATTTAACAACAAATGGCGTCATCTCTCGTCAGCTAACGGGCATTCATAAATGACCAAGTTGAATGAGATAACTTGATTAAGTTTCTCATAGATGACATCGCTGGAGGTTATACCTTAAAAAATATCAATAATGTAATGACCGTAACAACGAAACACATTGAAAAATTCGCAGGGTGTGGTATAGGTAATGTGGCGAAACTGGCAAACGCAAGGTACGGAATGCAGATGTTGCAGGTTCGAGGCCTGCCATTACCCTAATTTTTTTGTGTTGTCATTCATTATATAGCGTTTTAAATACTTTTTTATTTTAATATGGCGACTACGAAAGAATTGGTAGTAGAAAACCTGGCCGACCTCGCATGACATGGAGATCGGTCGAGAAGCAAATCTCTTCAATTGGTCACAACTGGCAAGACCTGAAGCTACTGCGCAAGACCGCAACGCATGGAAGTCCCTACTACGAGCCCTATGTCTCTGTTGAGGGATAACAGGAATTCATCATCATCATCATGGCGCCCAGGGCTCGCATCCAAACTGCGCCCCTTTTCCATTTGGAAACTATTTTCCATTTGTAAGGAGATACCTACACATGTTTTTATTATTTTACTAATTTTGTAATGTAATGTATACCTATATACAAAACATCAGCAGTTTGTTCTGGAATAAATGTATCTGCAATAAGGATTAACTGATCCTCAAAAGACTTTTATTTGGCCATGTATGCGAATTTTAAATGTATTTTTTTAAATAGGTAATTAGTAAATTTCGTTTTTTGCGCCCCCCTTTATTTAGCGCCCAGGGCACATGCCCTGCCTGCCCCACCCCATAGTTACGCCCCTGCGACTACGAAAGAAAAGGTGGGGGGGGGAGCTCAACTTACCTCTGGTGACGCGCCGCATCCGATGCGCGTGAGTACGAAATAGGCATGTTTCTATGTTGCTATCACTTTCGCCATACACTTAATTTTATGTATTATGTAGAACCACATTTTTCGATTGATATCACAGAATCATGTTTTGTTTCATTATTTTGCTTTTACAGTATCATGTTTAAAAAAAAGTATGTTAAATCAAATTAGATTACTTTAAGGGAAATATTAGAGATACTTGTGATGTTACAGGTTTTACGAACCCTTTTTTTTTTTTTTTTATAAATTAGGAAGGCAAACAAGCAAGTGGGTCAACTGATGGTAAGTGATTACCACCGCCTATATACACCCGCAAAAACAAAGAGATTGCAGATGCGTTGCATCCAGAGGGCTAAGATGGAATACCTCTTTTGCCAGTAACTACACCGGCTGTCTTGCTCGACACGCTGGAACACAACAGTGCAAGAACTGCTGCTTAGCAGGATTAGCGAGCAAGATGGTGGTAGTGATCCGGACGGACCTCGCACAAGGTCCTACCACCCGCAAGTAACACTACTGGATTAAGATTCTTCATAAAAACACAATCGTAATTAACTGAATTAAAACGAGTTAAAGTTCACTTTACACGACACGAATTGGCATACAATAGTGTGTTTTTTTACAAAAAAAAAATTCGCATTTGAAGTGCAACTTTGAACTAAAATTAGTTAAGATAAGATTTATTGGCATTTTTAACTTAAGTTTATTTAAAAAAAAACAAAAGTTAAAAATTAGAATTAAAAAAAAAAATGGTTTTATTAATGTTTAATAACCCGTACAAAAGCCTACTAACTTATTAAAAATCAAAACGATCGATACCATACAATTGTATTATCTTATCCTTATAATTAAGTAGAAGTAGAGTTACATTTCATTCGAAAATTTTTTTTACTAACTTTTTATTTTAAAATTGTACCAATATTGCCGATAGTCGGCATCGGTGACGATTGCGCGTGCGACTGCCGAACGGAAGTCCCGCGGCGGTCGGAGTAAGGGCTTGCGTTGCGGCGGTACTACTGGTTTTCAGCCCGGCCAAGTGCGAGTCGCACTCACGCACCAAGGGTTCCGTCACCGACAACATCTAGTGTTGCATTTTTGCTTTGTAAGACTAAAAAATTTTTTTAGGACTTTGTGGCCATTTAATTATACTAGTATTTACTAAGCTGCATACAAAAAATCAGCTGCTTATTAATCATTTTTATGACCTCGTCATTTCGACATATTCAGCGTGGAGGACGCTCCATTTCAAACCATCGATTTTGTAGGACAATTGTTGTTCCGAGTTAATTATCATATTATCTTAAGATTTCAATAAAAAAAATTACTGTTAGTCTGACAATTTCGACACCCTAACAAATCGACATGTGCACTACATTAGCTACCTCTTTGAGAATATGCACATAGGTAAAACTTGGGCGTCTCGAGGAAACGGACGAACTCACGAAGATTCAGCCAAAATTATTTATTTTTAAATTTTTTTGATTTTTCTTCCATTGCCCTAATTTTTTTTTGTGTTGTCATTCATTAAATAGCATTTTTTTAATTTGAATTCAGCCTGTTATTAATCACTTAAAAAAACACCACCACAAGACCATTCTCATCAGAGGTTTTTCCGAACCGGTGATAAATTTAATGACATTCATGTGCTACCTGTAAGCCTAATCGGAATAAAAATATTTTGACTTTGATCCATTCTGTGTTAGTGTTGTTGTAGTCACTGCGCGTGATCGCCGCGCGAGTAGCGTGCGACTTCGCGTAGTGCCGCCGCGGTGACAATGCCAATGTCAAGCGACCGTATTTCGGTCATGCGCGCGCGCCGCTTTTTTCGTAACTTTTTGACGTCGCTTTTTCGTGTACACGATTTTTCCAAGCGGTAACTTTCCGCGATATTTTTGCTGAGGGAAGTTGGTCACTAGATTTTTTTTAAATGTGGTAGGTAATGTCAATTACAGTGTTATGTTATAAATATGTACAACAAAACATGGAAAACATTTGTATCTCGTGCGCGAGCGCTGATCCTCGATCATTATATTGATAAATCGTGTTCTGCGAGTATACAGGGTGATTCAAGAGACTTGATAACCTACTTTTTCGGACTCGGAAAGTGATAGCAAATTTAATCCATTAGTTTTTACTTATAATGGTTTTCAGTTGGCATTTGACAAAAAAAAATATTTTACTGAAGGAATGATTCTACAATCACCACAAAATATTTTTTAGATACCTGTTAGATAAAAGCGTCGTTTATGAAATTAGTGAATAAAATAAATTGTCACATTTTGTTAAAGTCAAAATATAGTAGTAGTTTGGCTATGAATACAAGAATGTATTATAATCAATGACATTATAATGCATGGATGTACAGTGTCATACTAAATGAGAGCCGAAAAACGGCCCGACATGAGAATACAGGTTGACGCCAATGTTACAAATGCAAATTATTAGTTCACTATTTATAGTCACTGGATTTACAACTTTACGTCTAACTGTATAAAATAATAATTTATTAAGTTTCGTTGCAAATAGGTTTTACAAAATAATAGGAATGACAGCAGCGCCGTCGGCCCTGTTGGATTTCGTATTTCGTTATTTATTATTTTTGAATATTAAAATAGTTTATGCTCTCTTGCAACGAACTTTCACATCTTCCCTCGCTATCAAGTACAGTACCCGGCCAAAAAGATTGCACATCGGTATTTGGAAAGAGACATTTGGCTGTCGAAGATTTCCGAACACTGGCGACCATCCATCAATCATCGTATTAATTAAGTGTTGTTTCATACCAAATAAATACTGCACTTTATGGACTTAATTAGTTTACGTCAAATCGATGACATGTAAACTTTAAATATCTATAGAGAGTTGTTGCAACTACTAGAAAAAAGATAAAAACCAATTCTGTATTATTTTGTAATTGAATAAAATAGACCAATGGTTTCAATAAGTATTGTAAATTAATAATTTCAAAAATTTTCAAATCCTTCCATTTCATTATTTGTGCTTTCAATGAGGTCAATATCATTGTCACTATTAACCGTACTTATTACTAGTCTATCAGTGTTACAACATCAAAATCAAAATCGTTCATATCTAAATTGCTTTTTTCGGAATGGCGAACTTAACTGAAGTGGAAGACGTCTCAGTACTGACTTCGTTTAATATTTTGTTTAAAGTTATTCTGGAAATTACAGTGGCATTTGCAACTCGCCCTTTGATACTTGTAAAATAATTATAAATATTGTAAATAATTTCGCGTTCCTAAAGGTTTTCCTTTTTTTTTAATGATGCCATCGCACGATTTAAAGTTGAGGGGTTTCAACAACTCTATATTATATATTTTCAACTAAATGCGTCCGTACCCTACGGGATCTCTAAAACGACTGACGAACGTCACATAGGCAGGGTGTGACAACGCTCTATGAAGCCGAAATTAGCCGAGTCTCTTTCCAAAGACCGATGTCCAATCTTTTTGGCCGGGTACTGTATGTGCACTAATGCTGCGGCCATCCTTGTCATCGGCCGTCGCATATGAACTTTGTATTGCCAAATCACTCTTCGCTAAACCGCCATCTTTAACGCATCTAATTGTGATCGTGTACAACCTAATTAATTATAAGCAAAGGACCGAAAAGACAGTGCGTACAGTGAAAAAAATCGCATAGACGCAGCTGTCTCGCACGTGCACGGCACTGGTTCCGCGGAGCAGCAAGGTGTTCCAGTCTGTGATATGGACCTCCGCAACGCCTGAATCTATTAACTACAGCCATGTATGACGAATTGTCGCTGTCACATGTCACCTGTCAGCCTGATAGTGTAGAGGCCGGGTGTATGTCATTGTCACTAGAACGGCGACTGTTTCTTTAAATAGTCCACATGCCGTACGCGTTTAGCCCTGAACGTGTCTCGCAAATCGCACGATAGAAAAAAAACTTGGCGCGCCGTCCACTCGTCATAATGACGTATTGAAATTACAAAAATAAAAAAGCTACATATGTCTGAGAAAAGGCTGAAACGGCTTATAAATCAGCTATTGTAGTCTGCTGGTTACTGTAGTCTACTGGCTGCTGTAGTCTACTGGCTACTGTTGTTAACTGGCTAATGTATTATAGTCTGTTGGCTACTGCAGTGTACTGGGTAATACCGGCTAATGTAGTCTACTGGCTACTACAGTCTACTGGATATTGCAGCTACTGGCTACTGTAGTCTACTGGCTACTGTAGTCTACTGGCTACTGTAGTCTACTGGCTACTGTAGTTAACTGGCTTTTGTATTATAGTGTGTTGGCTATTGCAGTGTACTGGGTAATACCGGCTAATGTAGTCTACTGGCTACTACAGTTTACTGGATATTGCAGCTACTGCCTACTGTAGTCTACTGGCTACTGTAGTCTACTGGCTACTGTAGTCTACTGGCTACTGTTGTTAACTGGCTACTGTAGTCTACTGGCTACTGTAGTCTACTGGCTACTGTAGTCTACGGCTACTGTAGTCTACTGGCTACTGTAGTCTACTGGCTGCTGTAGTCTACTGGCTACTGTTGTTAACTGGCTAATGTATTATAGTCTGTTGGCTACTGCAGTGTACTGGGTAATACCGGTTAATGTAGTCTACTGGCTACTACAGTCTACTGGATATTGCAGCTACTGCCTACTGTAGTCTACTGGCTACTGTAGTCTACTGGCTACTGTAGTGTACTGGTCTTAGGTGGTACTCACGCGGTGCGCTGGCTGCGCCGCTCCTCGCTGGCGTCATCCAGCGCGGCGTCAGCGACCGGCTGCTGGCCGTCGAACTGGACGTGGCGGTCGCTGTCGTCGCGGGGGCTCGTCGAAGCGGTGCCTGATGATGTCTAGGGGACAAAGCAGAATGAAAATAAAAATATTCATAGATTTAGAACGTATTTGAATAAATAAATATAAAGAATATTTTTAGAGGTGTAATATTTTGTCCAAATTTCAATGAGACCAACCTCAAATGTAGCCAATTTCTTAAAAAAAAGAGTCATCGAAATCAGGTTGCAATTGACGGAGATATCGTGTAACAACATACACACAAAAAAAATATGCTGTTGAATTGAGAATCTCCTTTTTTAAAGTGAGTTAAAAATAGATAAAATACCTAATAATACGAGTATGTCTTGGCGGAATGACATTACTGATTGGTAATGGAAAAAAAATCTTCAAAAAAGAAATTTTTTTTTCAGTACTTTCAAATTTTTTCAATATTTTTCTATTTTCCTAAATGTGAAATCTGAAGAACATTATTTTTTGTACAGGTTTATTTTAATAAATCGTAATTTATTAGTCTTAATTTTTCCCTTTCAAATACTTATTTTTCCTAAAATTTTCTTATATTAATTTCGAATCGACACCTCCACGCGTCCCTCAAAAAGGGTTTTTGACAGACAGACAAACAGATGGCAACGAAGTGATCCTATAATAGTTTATATTTCCTTGTGAGATACGAAACCCTCAACAAGAGTACAGTACAATTATATCAAGAAGTGACTTGGAATAGAAAATAATGCGAAGTACAGTAGGGGAAATATATTCACGTACCACCTTAGAACCCTATCGCAATGACGCGACGCGTTAAACGCCAGGCTATGTCATACAAATGTCACGCGTATGTCTCTTCGACTAGGTTCTACGGTGGTACCTACGTGTTTCCACTTCCTTGACTGTACAGAGCTGCCTTTAGATACGAGGTGAAAGCATCATGTAACGGTTCAAAGAAGAAACGCAAATAAAAACAGCCAAGTGCGAGTCGGACTAGCTGTGACGGTTTTCCTTTTAACTTCATCATAAAATAAGTACAATACAACTACCGTGGCTGACCATTGGGGGGGGGGGGGGGGGATTACACTTGACTCCAACTCAATTTTGCACTATAAAGCTTAATAAGTTTCACAAACTCACAATATTTTTAAAATTGCTACCCAATGACACCACACCAGGGGGACTCCACTCCGCACTGTAAGTACGCTCGACCGCTTTGCCTACTAAACGAAACGGATTTTGATACGGTTTCACCGTCATTTAGAGATTTTTTTAACAGTAGCAAGCGGCCGAAGGTGCGATGCGGACAGACAGGAACGATTTGCGACTTTATTTTTACCCGACTGCGGCTGCGGTTAAGTTTTATACTATTTAAAAGCAGGGGGGTTCCACACCGCACAGTAGGTACAGTCGACCGCCTTGCCTATGGCATAGGCAAATCGCAGTAGGCTGTCGGCTTGCCGCGCGCTCGCTCGCTCGCCCCCGCCGTGTCAGTGTAATTGAAAACGAATGCCGCGCAACCCTAGCGTGTCGCCGGGAGTAGGGGGGAAGGCAGGCGCGGGCGGCGCATTCCTTTTGACTCGCATCGCCTGACGCATGGTGTAAGAAGTAATACGAACTTTTGAGCGTGTTAATAAAGTTGGAATTCGTTTAATCGCGCTCGTAAAAGAGAAGTTTCTGTACGTTAGTACTATTATTTATTCTGTGACCACACACTATGGGGTAACAAGAAAAAAAATTACATCCCCACTTCGCATGTAGGGGACCTAAAAAATATTTTTTCAAAATTATGCTCTACTTGTCGGCATGATTGATATGTAAATCCATGCCAAATTACAGCTTTCTAGAACTGAGAGCCCATGAGCTAGCTAGGCAGCGGACGGACGGACATGGCGAATCTATAAGGGTCAACAAGGAACCCTAAACACACTTTTAAATAAAGTACAGTGAAGTATAAAGCTGTAAGCATCTTTGATTGCAGTTGTCTATCAAAGGTGCTTCGGGCGAATGCCTCACAATTTCCCCGTAGCCCGCGTTGCAAGTCTACGCTCAAGTTTGTAGCGAACATGTAGCGAACTACAAACTTTGCTACGAGCTACACGGCGTAGCTGGACGCGGCGCTACGAGACGAGTCCGGAAGACGTTTACAAACGTAAATAGCCAGCCTTTTATTTGCATTCGCGTAGTGCTTTAAAAAACTGAAGCCTTTCAGTATTCATTTTGAGACTTAGCAGATTTTCAAGTCTTGAGACTATAGTCGCAAGAGACTCATGAGTCTGGAGGTCTTTGAGTCCTTTTGAGTCCTTTGAGTCCTATGACATCTTTAAAGTGAACTGAGTTTTGAACTTAATTGGTATATATGTACCTATTAGCTTTGCATGGTATAAAACTGAGTCACTATCTGTTCTGATGTCTTCGGCTGCCTTCCAAATCATGCAACGGATTTTGACACGGTTTCATTTTCACTATTATTTTGTAAAAAAACCTATTTGCAACGAAACTTATTAAATTATTATTTTATGTAGTTAGACGTAAAGTTGTAAATCCAATGACTATAAATGGTAAACTAATAATTTGCGTTTGTAACATTGGCGTCAACCTGTATTCTTATGTCGGTACGTTTTTCTGTTGTCATTTAGTATGACACTGTACATCCATGTATTAGAATATCATTGATTTTGATGGAAGCTTTTTAAATACAATGCCTATACGTTATCCTAATTTATTTTTTATTTCCGAAATTGATAGAATTTATTAAAAGAAGAAAAACTGTGCTTTTAGTTTCCATCTAAGATCTCTATTGTTTGAAATATCACGTGTAATTAAATGACGACGGGCGTGCGTCGCGAAAACGCTCTATCGCGCTGCGTACAGCGCGCGTGACGTCATTAGTCTGATTTGTATGGAGCCAACACTAAATCGCGTTTATTTAAATACTGTTAGCTTGTAACTAATTAGTTTCGTAATAAAACTTACTGCACATTGTATCTGGATTCGAATGAACATCTTACAGAACAAAAAAATTGCGAAACCAAGGTGGGTCAATCTACATCTATACTAATCTACACTAGTCTACACTAATATAATGAAGAGGTAAACTTTGTTAGTTTGTTTGTATGTAGGGGGTAATCTCTGGAACTACTGAACCGATTTCAAAAATTATTTCATAGATAGAAAGCTACACTATGATACCTGACGGATATAGGCTACTAATTTTACGTGAACGAAGTCGCGCGCGTCCGTTAGTTATACATATTCAATGCATTGCGGCAGGATTAGCGAGCAAGATGGTGGTTAAATTAATGAGTTTTAATGTTGTATAAATAGTTATATTAGTTTAAGGGAGTTTTTTTCTGCCGGTCTATGCAGCCTAAAAAATGGTTTATTATTATTATTAAAACCTCGGCTAATTACTTAGCTATAGATTAGCTTGCTATCATATCTTCGGAAGGATTGCAAGCTTAAACGATGTGCGTGCGCCACGCGACGGTCGCGACGTCGCAGTCGTTTAATAATAACACGATCGATAAACATACCAGAACAAATTACCTCGCTACTCCGCGAAACCAGTGCCGTGCACGTGCAAAACAGCTGCGTCTGTCACAAAATAAATAATAGTACTGTAATAGGGCCTTCACGGTAAGAGTTTGGAACACTGTCCGTTTTTATAAATGTTTAGTATTTGAATTGTTAAAGAAGGTAGAAAGGACGGTTCCAAACAGGAGTCTCGAGGCAGAAGCCTTAGAGACAACACGTGTTTCAAATAATAAACCAAGAAGTGAAAAGTTATTGTTTTACTGTGAGTAATCAGTAGAAGGATCCCCGTCGAGCTACACCACCCACCACATGGTGGAGTTAGCGACTTCTGCAGTGTTGAACCAGTGCCAGCGCGTTTACCCCGGAAGAGGGAAGATTATCGATAATTGATCGATCAAGAGGATGCTCGTAAAGGTCGTAGCCATTTTATAACTATTTGTCTAATATGTAATTTAGCAGTAGAAAAATAGAAAGAAGAAGATGGATGCCGTGAAGTTTAACGGGCTTAATGACGTTGAAGATTTTTTATTTCAATTTGATGCAGTGTGCATTCTCAGAGGCTGGAATGAGACCCAGAAGAAAGCAGCTATTGCATGGTACCTCGAAGGACCTGCGCTGCAATGGTACAAAACCCATTTTCGTACTTTTCGAACATATGAAGATGTTTCTGAGAAGCTGAAGGAGCAGTTTCCTTCTCAGATCGATTATGCGCAAGAATTTTATTATAGGAGACAATCACCGACAGAATCGCTGATTGCCTATTATTATCACTTAGATAATCTTGCTAGCAAAGCACAAATCGTAGATGATGCTAGGTTTATCCAACATTTTATAAAATCAGTAACACATGAAAATCAATGGTTACTTGCCGCAACTTTGTTTAGCTCGAAAGAAGAGCTAAGGAAAATAATAATACAGATGCAAGATGTTTTTAATCAAGAAGAAGATACAGGCGCACAGAAGGTTGAGATACCAATTTTTTGTGAAGAGCAACACGTCCATGTTCCTCAGGCACAAGGTGATCAGTTGGTTTATGGAACTCCGAAGACTCCAGCTGCTGTCATTGATCCAAATAGGGCGCAGTATCAAGATGTGATGCCATCAGCCAGAGGAGTCATAGGTTTGGTGACACAAACCAATATAAGTAATGAGTATGCTGATGAGCCTCCCCTTATTTCACTGCACGTCAATAATAGGTGTTGTGATGCACTACTGGATACAGGAGCATCAGTGTCTGTCATTTCTAGTTCTCTTGCTGAGAGTTTGCAATTAAATTGTGAACAAATGCCGACTTGTCCGTTACGTGCCGTTGGCGGAAATAATATTCAAGTGCAAGGCATCGCTAAAATTTCATTTATACTCGATGGACTTTATTGTTCGCTGAGACCGCTGGTGATCGAAGATACTGCTGATATCATGATCCTTGGCCAAGATTTCTTGAAGGCAAATGAAGCTGTGATAGATTTTAAATACAATATGTTGATATTGAAAGAAAAATTTTATATAAATTTCAACTCTACATTGGATGACAGTCTAGAAGAAGCTAACTGTACAATCCAGCCAACGTCAAATGTGTGCAATGGGTTATTGCCGAGTAAGTCCGAATATGTTTATTTTGCTGATTTACCGGATGAGAATCAAGAAAATAAGCAGATAGAGCGATGTTCTATGGTTGAAACAGAGGAAAAAGTTAAGACATATGTTAAGGATTGTCAAATATGTCAAGAGCGAAATGTAAATAAAATTATCGCTCCGCTATTGCCGTTATGTGGGAGTTATTTAAATGTGCCACAAAGGATACAGACTAAGTTTGCGAAGCAGGTAGCTTTGGTAAATATGGCCAAAAGAAGAATAAAAAAGAGAGGCGCAAACAAGATAAAAATGAAATCATGACAAAAAGGCGAAGCGTGTTACCCATCAATCGATAATAGGAATTGCTGTAGAATGTTGTCTCGAAATGATCTGGATGTGTTGTAAATGATGTATTGTTTTTGTAGTCTGTGAAGATTTTAATGTTGTGTTTATTTTTCATGTTTCAACGTCATATGAGCCGCTGTACCAAAGGAGAGATGACCTCAAGAGAATGATGACCGCATGCAGTTCATCATTGGGCATATCGGATGATGTCCGATCAACCAGATGAAGCTCCTGAAATGCTCATAGAGTTGTGGGAGTGGGCATGCATCATGTCTGTCATCGGGGGATCTGAACATCCACGAGTCTGGTGTTGTTGTGTCGTTTAGTCACTTTATTTACGCCCATTTTGCCCAATTGAAATATATTCTTTATAAAAACGGTCGTCTGAGGTCATATCTTCTATATGAACAAGCTGACGCAGGTTTTTAAAGGAAAAATATCGTTTAATTGTGTGCTACATTCTTAGTAATGAAGGCATTCACGCCTGAACATAGTTATGTGATATTATGTGTGCTAATATGATTTTCTTTACATGTAATAATGCCGAAGCAATCCGATGTCGTCTCTGCTGTGCGACGCAGCATCATGATCGGGATTGGCGCTTAAGGATGCAGTCGAGATGGCTGACCCATCATGAGACGCTGCCTCGTGACAGCAAAGAAGCAAATGAAATTAATATTGACTATGTTAATTAAGTTAGTTATTTAAGTTAGTAGTTAGTCTGTGTTTGAGTTTGTTAGGGATTTATTTTAGCTAGAAAAAACTAAAATAGCTGGCTCAAGGTTGATCCGGGGATTAATTGAGTCCAGGAATTTTAGTAATCAGTAGGGGAGTAAGGACCTACGTTAGCATGATGTTTAATGCCTTCAGCATTAAATAATGCTAATGGAGTTAACACTCTCAGCGCCGAAGTACAAGATGCTACTAAGGTGTCCATTAGTTAATATGATAGTAGCATAAGGCCTTAAATAATTTGAGGTTATGTACGTGGCATTGAGTGTGGTAATAGACATTTTGACAAATTGTAAGTCAAATGTGACAAGTAACCTTAAATGGGTTTAAGGTTATTTATGGTCGCTACTCAGCTAGACAAGGGTTGTGCGTAGACTTTTTAAATGGGGTTTTTAGCTACGCAAAGACCGGCATTGTATTTGACAGTTGTGATAAAGCTCACGGGTGTGTACCTGGCTTAATCTGCTAAGCAGTCTGTCAAGCAAAGTCTGTCTAGTTCTTAGGGGAACCAACCTGAGAAATTTGTGAATCTTCCCCCTTAGGTAGACTTTTAGGGTTAGACTAGGTCTCCACCCTCTGATAGGGACGGGAGATGTAATAGGGCCTTCACGGTAAGAGTTTGGAACACTGTCCGTTTTTATAAATGTTTAGTATTTGAATTGTTAAAGAAGGTAGAAAGGACGGTTCCAAACAGGAGTCTCGAGGCAGAAGCCTTAGAGACAACACGTGTTTCAAATAATAAACCAAGAAGTGAAAAGTTATTGTTTTACTGTGAGTAATCAGTAGAAGGATCCCCGTCGAGCTACACCACCCACCACAGTACTAACCTACAGATACTTCTCTATTACGATTTCGATTAAACGTATACCAACTTTATCGACACGAACAAAAAGTTCGTAATTACTTTATTCACACTCGCCAGGCGTTTCGCGTCAAAAGGAACGCGCCGCCCGCGCTTGCCTTCCCCCCGCTACTCCCGGCGACACTTTAGGGTTGCGCTGCATTTGTGTTCAATTACACTGACACAGCGAAGACGAGCGAGCGGGCGCGCGGCGAGCCGATAACCTACTGCGATTTGCCTATGCTATAGGCAGGCGGCCGAGCGTACCTACAGTGCGGAGTGGAACCCCCCTGCTTCTGTGCGACCGTCCCCTGCTTCCACACGAAACAACAATATCACACAAACTATAAACCACGGTCGCGATGCCGCACAGTCGGTCTCGTTCTAACTAACCGAGTCAGAGAGAGAAGCACTGAGTTACATAGCAATCCACGCGAGAAGAAGAGGTACATAAAGAACTGTGAATAAATATACTTCGACTTCTGACCGCATTAAAGTAAATAAATTAATAACTTGGGACAATTACCCAGGGATTGGTCTAGCCCCGAACTTAGCAAAGCTTTTACTATGGATACTAGGCAACGGATAAACAAACAAACATAGGATTAATACATATAACAATCCACGAGTCAGGTACAAGAAATCATATTCATCATACAAACATTTGCCTCTTGTGGGAATCGAACCCGTAACCTCTAGCTTCGTAGTCACTAGCCACTAAGCTATACGGTCGCCTTAAAGTAAAAGAAAAATGGCATTACTGACCTGTGGTGGTGATTCTGTGGTGGTGAAGTGTGGGTCGGAAGGCGAAAGGTCCGAGCTGCTGGAGGCTAGAGGGTTATCTGTGAACAAGCATCGTCACAAGTCAGCATGAAGTCGTCAACGTAATTAGCACCTGTTAGTTACAGCGCCGTAGCTGAACTCGTGGGAAAAAGGCTAAGTGAAAAAAAAACAAAGGGAAATGAAGGGAAGCTTCCATAAATGATAAGCCATAGCTAATTTTACCTTAAGGGAATTTTTTTTCTTAATATTTATAAATTACCAATTTAGATACACTCAGTTTTTAATACTATGCTGTACTAATCGACAATATTAATGATAATTCATCTCTCCGTTTAACATTGGGTCCTCCAATTAAAAATCTCCATGAAATCGAATATTTAGTATAGCCGACCAAGTAATTGCTTGACCACTTTTGAACCTTTATCATCATCATTATCATCATCATCTCAGCCACAAGAAGTCCACTGTTGAACATAGGCCTCCTCCGTAGATTTCCAAAGTGACCGGTTGAACCCTATCCCTTAATAATACGGTCGAAAAGTGGTGAAGTAATTTCTCGGTCGACTATACATCGACTTAATTAGTATACTTGAAAATTAGTTTTAATATTAATTTTATAGTATTTGAACTTGGCTCACTGTACCGCTCACACCAAAAATGGTGATTGCGATGATGTTCGCGTTGACGAATGATAATAATGCTAAATATGACCCTGTCAGTGACAATGATTACAATAATACCGAAGATGAGAGTTTGTATGACGATAACAATGACGCGACAATCGCTGTCTATCCCTAAGACGCAAATGATAGTGAAGTCAAAGAAAACGACAATAAAGAAAGTGGTGACAATGAGGATTAAGAAAATGAAAGTATTGCGACCGACCTTTCAGCGGCGACGGGACAGTTGTAACATGGCTCACTGCAGAGGTATGTGATGTCTATTGTCCGGGCCTTCGCGTTCCAGCCCCTGATAATGATGGAGTTGATGTTGATGATAATGTCGATGCTGATTCTACTAAAAATTATGACAATTAAGGTGTAATAGACGATGAACGCGTTGATGGCAATAATGTTTTTGATGAAAGTGACTCCGTTGGTATCTGTGATGATATTGATGAATGGCTATGATGTCGGTGATGAAGCAACTGACCTCTTGGCGGCGGCGCGGCGCTATCGCGGCGTGGCTCGCTGCGCAGGCGCGCGGCGTCCAGCGGCTGCGAGCCCTCGCCCCAGACTACCCGATCCATCTCTTCGTCCAGGTTAATCTCCTCGCCCTCCGCCTAAACACAAAAAAGACGTTAGGGAAGGTAATGAACACAAGAAAGACTTACGGCAATAAAAAACGTTTCATTTGTATGAAATAGGAGGGCAAACAAAGAAGTGGGTCACCTGATGGCAAGTGATCACCACCGCCTATAGACACCCGCAACACCAAGTAGATTGCAGATGCGTTGCCAACCCAGAGGGCTAAGATAGAATAAATCTTATGCGAGTAATGCCATCAGATACAGCCTACTGTATTTTTCCTATTTTGTTATCAATAAACAATTTTTCATTTTCATTTTCAAGTCTAGCAATAACTCGGCTTTAAATACGTGAGAATCCGTTTATTTCATATGTCTGGATCTCATTGTAGTTTTATTTTAAAAATAAAATGGCTGCCTTCTGTAATCCGCAAGAATTGAAGTCGAAAATAGTCGACCCTTGACATAGTTAAAAAGGCTTGAGTCCCGAACATGTAAGAGTAAAACATAACTATTGAGGCGAGGTCCCGGCACTGCAATTTGTGGTGCAAAGCTATGGTTTACACCAATCAAGTGTAATAATTCTGGGAATAAATATTGGTTCTGTTAACAGAATAATAAATAACGTACCAATCAAGGCCTTTGTTGCATTTGTAATTGACCTACCTTAACCTACTTAATACAATACATCGATTTCTGGACATTTATAGAACCCGTCACTAATAAAATTCTGTACAATACCAACTAAGACTTTGCGCGGGTCAAGGAAAAACTTTGCTAAAAATTTCGCTATTTTTTTTGCTAGTATGCATTCGTGTCCCACTGCTGAGCAAAGGCCTCTCCCTCAGATTTCCAGTTCCCTCTATCCTTAGCAATCTCTAGCCAGTCATTTGAAAATGCGTCCAGATCATCCCGCCATCTTCGTCTCGGTCTGCCCCGTCGCTGACTACCATTCGCTATTCCTAAATAGCGAATGGTAGTAGGCGACGGGGTTGACTTAGAATCCTAATTCTACATTTTGTATACAATCTCCTGACTCGTAGCTCCCAAGACGACCCTACACACAGCGAGTTTTGTTGCTCATTGTTTATTATTTTCTCTAATTATAACCAAAATAACAATTATCTACACACATCATTATTGCTCTATAATGCGTTCAAAAACCGCAGGAAACGACCAGCATTATTACAACCAATTTCATTATGAGAACTTTCTTGTCTGTGGTAGAAATTTGTACTTTAATGGTCATTACAGTATCGATTTCTCTAACGTTTTGAATTTAAATTTGGAACAGCTGTCAAAACTCAAGTGGACCTCTATTCTAGTATCCTTAGATAATAAAACACTTATCAATACGAAACGTCAATCCAGTATGTTTTTTTAATATAAACGCACGACATTTGATCTCGAGTGACTTGAGAATAGGAACTTCATTCATTTGTTTATGATTTAAAAAAAACGTTTGTCTTGATGGATGGACCGAATTGCCGTCATTACTGTTGTCGTTTGTTTGTTGGTTTTTGCTGTTACGGTTTTTTTGCCGTTATGATATGTGTGTAGATAAAGTAATGTATGTAACTGTATATAATTAGGCCTTAAAACACTCGTGTGATCCTATTATGAAACTCGCTTACGCTCGTTGCATAAAATCACACTCTTGTTTTAAGGCCTCTCATTATATAGCAGTTGCATAAACTACTATTTTGAAAGGGGAAGAATCACTTCTATTACCGTAATCTTATTATTGACGAATTACATCATAATTAATTAATAGATTCAGGCGTTACTTTGCGGAGGTCCATATCAAGAAACTAGATCAACTACCTTGCTACTCGGTGAAACCTGAAACGCTGAAACTCTGCGGATTTGCGGAGTAGCAAGGTAATTTGTTCCAGTTTCTACATCATAATTTCTTAAAAAGAGAGGACGCTGCAATCGGGTTTGGTTACTTTTGACGATGTGCTAAAAGGGAAAAGAATATTCGAGATATAGTGTCACTCATACACTCTCAATTGGTCAATTAAAAAAGAATCCAATAATAAAAAATTTGAAAGGGAATAAACTGAATAACCTTTGCTACTCAAAGAGCGCCATTATACATGATAACCGCATTTCCATTGCCTAAGGTATATTAGTTCCACAACGAAGTTATAGGGGGTCGAAAATGGCCTGAACTGTTTCGAGAAAAGGATAGTACGGCCGGGGCGCTTTTTTTGGCATGACATGGCGGGGCACTGCCGTGCCCCCAGATTGTACTTGAGCATTCACATGTAACACAACATATGTAGAGCATTTTTTTCTTTATTCTGCGCGCTGTTTTCCCCTATTAATTTTGTGGGCTTCATACCATTTGTTAAAATGCTCATAACAACTAAATGCTGAAGTCTATCAACACCTTTAAACTGGCTTAAAGTACCGACATAATTCGCTGTCAAGTTTATTAATAATAAAGTATCTTGCGGGTGGTAGAACCTTGTGCAAGGTCCGGATCGCTACCACCATCTTGCTCGCTAATCCTACCGGTAAGCAGCGTGCTTGCGCTGTTGTGTTCCGGCGTGGAGAGCAAGACAGCCGGTGCAATTACTGGCACAAGAGGTATTCCATCTTAGCCCTCTGGGTTGGCAACGCATCTGCCATCTCCTTGGTGTGGCAGGTGTTTATGGGCGGTGGTGATCAGTTACCATCAGGTGACCCACTTGCTCGTTTGCCTTCATTTTGTATAAAAAAAAATCCTGAAGTCAGTCATGTCCTTGCCAAGGGAAAAAAATACCGGTTACTTCACTGACAAGACTAAGCTTTTAAATTATCTGTACAGAAATATTTTGGAATAAGATAATTTGACTCTGATCGTACGATTTCCATTGACTCTTTATTAGGGTCTTGAGCGAGGTCCATCCGGATCGCTACCACCATCTTGCTTGCTAATCCTGCCGCTGAGCAGCGTGCTTGGGCTGTTGTGTTCCGGCGTGGAGAGCAAGACAGCCGGTGCAATTACTGGCACAAGAGGTATTCAAACTTAGCCATACATTGACCTTGGTCGTATAATTTCCATCGATTTCTTTATATAAACCTTATATAAGCAAGTTTCGGCTTAAGTTTAAGCCAATTGGGCCTTGTTACCGATCGCGGCCGTGACCGAGCCACCTGCACTCTCGGGTGGTTTCCTATACATGTGTTACAGGTATATTCAACCAATTTTATTCATTGGCCGAGGTAGAACCTTTTCACAATAAATCTCATAATGACTTCTCAATAAGGAGAATAACAGTGCTGGCAACCCCTCGCGAGTACAGTCAAAGAATTTAATGCCCTACCCATTCGCTGAAATGTCGTCTGACATTCGCAATGCATTAAGGTCGATATGTCAAACTGACGTCTTGCTCTAGTTAGCTCTTATGGTGACAGTTTACCATACGATATTGAACCTTAGGTAAGTTGGAAATTAAATTTCTTGACTGTACACGGTCTCGCTGGTTTTAGCGCTGCACAAAGTTAAAAAAAACAACAAAAAAAGATGTTTCGAAGTGTTTTCATTAAGTTAAATCCCATCAAAATTGCAGAAAATGTTACTGTGAGAGTAATTATTTAAAAGCTGACAGTGTTCAAATAAAAGCGTATACAAGGTGTAAGGTGAAATATCCGTGAACGCTTTAGCACTTTTTTTATGAAATAGGAAAGCAAACAAGCAAGCGGGTCACCTCATGGTAAGTGTACACCATCGCATATAGACACCCGCAACACCAAAGAGATTGCAGATGCGTTGCCAACCCAAAGGGTTAAGATGGAATACCTCTTGTGTTAGGAATTACACCGGCTGTCTTGCTCTCCACGCCGGAACACAACAGCAAGCACTACTGCGCGGCTGGATTAGCGAGCAAGATGGTGGTAGCCATCGACACGGACCTTCCACAAGGTCTTACCACCCGCTGAAGCAAAACCAATGGTATTGCGCTCTCCAAGAGGTGCCTAAGTGAACTATAACCTCAAGTCAATTAAACACCTCTGTTCAATTATTCGAAAGGCCATCGGAATTGAAGCATTATAGCTCTGGAATTTTATAAGGGTTTGGAACCGCCGCCATTTTCTTCCATTTACTCGGCTAATTGAACTGTTGCCGACAACATAATGACAGTTCACTGACAGTTACGCTATTAGCCGAGCAAGGGTTAAATAGTTCAAGGTCGCGGCGGCGGACGGGTTGACATTACGATCGTTTGGAAATGAATCGACAAGAAATAAACGCACGGTGGTAGTTATAGACCGAAACTAAGGTTTTTATCATACAACATAGACAAGCAAGTGGTTCACCTGATGGTAAGTGATCACCACTGCCCATAGACACCCAAACACCAAGGATATTGCATATGCGTTGCCAACCCAGAGGGCTAAGATGGAATACCTCTTGTGGCAGTAATTGCACCGGCTGTCTTGCTCTCCACGCCGGCGGAACACAATAGTGCTGCACTGCTGCTTAGCGGCAGGATTAGCGAGCAAGATGGTGGTAGCGATCCGGACCGACCTTACACGAGGTCCTACCGCCCGCATAAGTTATAGTTTGAATTTATTAATCCAGTATAAAACTGGTACTTGAGTTCGATTAAAGGCAATTTAAAAAAAATAGGGGCTACGGTTCTTCTTGTGGACACCCCATTACCAGGGGGGTTCCACTCCGCACTGTAGGTACGCTCGACCGCCTTGCCTATGGCATAGGCAAACCGCAGCAGGCTGTCGGCTTGCCGCGCGCTCGCTCGCTCGCCCCCGGCGTGTCATTGTAATTTAAAACGAATGCCGCGCAACCTTAGCGTGTCGCCGGGAGTAGCGGGGGGAAGACGGGCGCGGGCGGCGCGTTCCCTTTGACTCGCGTCGCCTGGCGCATGGTGTATGAAGTAATAAGTGAATAAAGATGGAATTCGGTTAATCGCGGTTGAAAAAGAGAAGTTTCTGTACGTTATTAATTCTGCGCTTAGGTTTAGCACAGAACCCTAAGATACGTATTTCTTGTAGCTCATTGAACTAGACTATTATAATGATACTGGGCTCATCTTTTTTTTACATAGTTTGAAACAAAGTTGCTATTCGTTCCTGTCTGTCCTTAAACCTTCGGCCGCATACTCCTTCTAAACCACGCAACGGATTTTAAAACGGTTTTCACTGTTATTTGGAGAATTTTTCTCGGAAGGTTTTATACATATAGTATAAAAACATACATTAGGTGTTTTTTTATAACCCTATCCGATGATTAAATTAAAAAAAGCATAATTTTTCGGATGAATGTCATAAGCAATTTTTTATAATTTTCTTAAATATCCCTAGACAGTGTTGGTGTGTAATGTGTGTAGTACAATCAACAAATGACAACTGTAAAATGAACGAGTTTCAAGCTGACTGACAAGTGACTTTGAAGTTTTCCAACTTCTGTGTGTCTGCCTGTATGCCGATAGAACCGTCAATTCCTTAACCACTCCTTAGAAACGGTGCAGCCGTTAGTATAAAAGTTACTTTCAAACTTTCATATCACTAAGCACTATAAACTTAGTTCACGTAGGATGTTTTCATATAATAGAGAAGCAGTGCCTTCTGACACAGGCTTTTTCAAGCTTAAAAGAAGGTTCTAGCCACTAATAATGTTATGTATAGTTGACCAAGTAATTGCTTGACCACTTTTGAACCATATCCCTCTGTAATACAGTCGAAAAGTGGTCAAGCAAATTCTTGGTCGACTATACGAATAATCATTTTTCATTTTAATTTTTTCATTTTTCATAAAGTCGCTATCTGTTCCTGTCTGACCTCATATCTTCGGCCACTTACCCCTTCTAAACCACGCAATGGATTTTGATACGGTAATCACAGTCATTTAGATTATTTTTTTTAAAGGTTTTTGTGTAAATAACATCGGGGTCGCTAGTTAAACTCTAAAGGATATGTTCAAACTGGCTGTCCTTTTCTAAAAAAGGCACTCCAATATTTTTTTCATTAAAATAAAATCACAAACGAATTTTTCACATTCCCGTAATACTTACACAACTTCGATGGAGGCGGCGTGACTACTGAACCAACTGATTCTATCTCACTTGAGACCTGACGACCTCGTCGGTGTCCGAACCGAGACTGAGCCGAGACTGCTGCAGGGCGGACCTCGCGAGGTGTGAGGCAAGTTGAGCCCGATGGGCGGGACCCAGCCAGGTGTTATAGGGCGGAGCCAACACGACTTAGGAAATTACGTCGCAAATGCAAACAAATAAATATATCCTTCTAAAATTATAAATCCGAATGTAACGAGGAAAATTTAAATGAAATTTTTATGTTGTAAGTAGGTAGTCCATTATGTATAGGCTCTTATACATGTCTGAGTCTTCGGAAAATGGACGATTCTACTGAGAAGAAGCGCCGCAAGAAACTCAGCAGCATCTTATTTCTTTAGTTTTGATGTTTGGATGTTTAGATATTTGGATGGTAGACCGATGACCTGGTGATCGTTGCGGGAACCCGCTGGATGCAAGCAGCACAAGACCGGTCGTTGTGGCGATCCTTGGGAGAGGCCTATGTCCAGCAGTGGACGTCTTTCGGCTGAAATGATGATGATGATGATAATGATGTTTGGATGTTTGTTCCTCAATCACGCAACGGCTGGAAGGATTAAAACATAATACTTTTAATCCCGTAAAATCCCGCGGGTAACAACACGTAGCGTAATTCAAAATGCTACCCAAAGACACTATTCCACGCGGACGAAGTCGCGGGCACAGATAGTGGTTAATAAATACGGTCATGTATTTGTCTTTTTTTATGAAATAGTAAGACAAACAAGCAGATGGATCATTTGATGACAAGTCATCACCACCGCCTATAAACACCCGCAACATCAAGGCGTTTTTTTTCACAATGACTTCTAAATAAATGTCATAAGTTCATAACATCCAGACGATGTCACATTGCGACAAAGTTCTATATCTGCATTAGAATCAGTCAGTTGATTTAAGTGGATTACTACGTTCAGGGCCTAATTTCATAACGCGACAGGCGACAGCTGACAGTGGCAATTCGCCGGACATTAATGTGTCGGCAAGTAACGCTACAGACTTGCAAATTTAACATCATAGTGTGCAAGCAATGTATACCGAATTGTCACTGCCAACTGTCGCCTGTCACGTTTATGAAATTGGGCCTAGAACGGTCACCCAGATGATTCGATTGGACGTTACGGTGCCAAGCATAGCATGGCATAGCGTCCAATAGAATCGCCTGAGTGATTCTAATGCGCAACGTAATCCAATAAAATCACCTATGCGGGTGGCAGGGACCTTGAGCACGGTCCGTCCGGATCGCTACCCCGATGAAATAGGAAGGCAAGCAGGCAAGTGGGTCACCTGATGGTAAGTGGTCACCACCGCCTATAGACACCCGCAATACCAAGAAGATTGCAGATGCGTTGCCAACCCAGAGGGCTAAGACGGAATACCTCTTGTGTCAGTAATGTCTTGCTCTCCACGCCGGAACACAACAGTGCAAGCACTGCTGCTTAGCGGCTGGATTAGCGAGCAAGATGGTAGAAGAGATCCGGACGGACCTTGCACAAGGAAAAACCGTGTAGTTCTAGTCGGGCATCCAGAAAAGATAACTAGAGAAATGAGAATTCTTAAATGAAATCAAAGTGTTTTTTTTACAAATATATAGTTTTTGCGGGTGGTTGGACCTTGTGCAACCGCCACCGCCATCTTGCTCGCTAATCCTGCCGCTAAGCAGTTGTGTTCCGGCGTGGAGTGCAAGACAGCCGGTGTAATTACTGGCACAAGAGGTATTCCATCTTAGCCCTCTGGGTTGGCAACGCATCTGCAATCTCTTCGATGTTGCGGGTGTCTATAGGCGGTGGTGTACACTAAGTGGTGACCCATTTGCTTGTTTGCCTTCCTATTTTATAAAAAAAAACATTTATGATTGGTAATATCCGATCTTGGCACGTGGAAAATTATCAAAGGTGCTACTTGTTTCAAATTATCGAAACCCCATACAAAAGGTCTGAGCTCTCGTGTGTTCTTAGAGGTACTTAGGCAATTTTGGGGCGAGGGGCGTTTTGTTTGTTCGCTTAAAAACCCTTAAAACCATGGAAACAATGAAAAGGTTCCGAACGTTATTGCGCAACACGTGTTTTCGTCCTTTGATGTGAAACTGAGAGAACAGACGGACAGAGAACAATGAGTTTGGAAGCAGGACAGGGAAATTTAAATATTATGGTTTTTAAATGTTAAAATGGATAATAGACGAACTTGCTATTTCGCTAACCATATTATTATAAAATTTCTGGGCTGGCTGGTGCGGTTTAGCAGTACTGAAACTGTTAAACTGCTAAGTGTTGCCATGCAAAAGTGGAGTTATAATAATAATTATTTTTAATTACATATTATTAATGTAAATTATTTGTCAGGTGCACTATTGTTCGTGCCGTCATTGGTCATTAGTTTTAGTTTAGTATTAGGAATTCCAAGGGTCCCACTGGAGATCAGCGTCTCGGTTTACCGAGGCAGTATGCTGAGTGGGGTCCTTTTCAATTCAGTTCAACGTAATGTTTTGTTTCTGTACTGCCCGCGTTGTGTATATTTGTATGTTTTATGTTGAATAGTTTGAAGAATAAATGGTTTTTCTTTCTTAGCCTTAGTGTAAGTTTTCTTCCGAAAAAAACGCGTTAGCGTTAACTTCTAAATTGTATGGAAACGTTTCGTTGCAAATACGCGCCGCAAGAGGCGCTGTTTCTGCTCCCATAGTGATTGAGGAGTTAAGTCTAACGCGTTCGATGCGTTTGTTGTATCAAAAACTTACACTAGACTCTCAGTTCTAAATGCAAATCGTTAGCCGTCGCTGGCGAGTACTGTCACAAATGATATTTTAACCTCGTAAGGCCCCAAGTCCCAAATGTCAAACTGACTTTGAACTCACTATCTCAAACGATATGGTTCAAAATTCATAGAATGAAATATGATGTGGGCCTTACGAGGATAATACATGGAGTTACAGTGTCATACTAAATGACAGCAGAAATATGGCTCGACATAAGAATACAGGTCGACGCCAATGTTACAAATGCAAATTATTAGTTGTCCATTTGTCGATGCAACTTATGTGGATGACTGTACGCAATGACTTCGTTAAATGCATACTACTTCACATGGTGCCCACCGTACACATATCACGACATCGAGGTAGGACCAATCAGCGTCGATATCACGTCATCTACGGCTGCTGTGATTGGTCAAGCTACACGGCTACAAAAACTATACCCTACCGTCCGGCATTCGCTACTACCCCTACGCCGCCGACGCGCACAATTATTTCTTTTCATCATCATCATCATCATTTCAGCCGAAAGACGTCCACTGCTGAACATAGGCCTCTCCCAAGGATCGCCACAACGACCGGTCTTGTGCTGCTTGCATCCAGCGGGTTCCCGCAACGATCACCAGGTCATCGGTCCACCTTGTGGCGGGTCTACCTACGCTGCGTCTTCCGGTACGCGGTCGCCACTCGAGAACTCTAGGGCCCCATCGGCCATCCGTTCTGCGAGCAATGTGCCCCGCCCACTGCCACTTAAGTCTAGCAATTCTTAAGGCTATGTCGGTGGCTCTGGTTCTTCTGCGGATCTCTTCATTTCTGATTCGATCTCGCAGAGAAACTCCGAGCATAGCCCTCTCCATTGCTCTTTGAGCGACCTTGAGCTTTCTTATTATTTGTTATATTTTATATTAATTTAAATTCAAATAAAACCTGTACTGTGCTGTTTATAAAGCAATTAAACGCAACATTTGGAAGTAACCAGATTTTAATTATTGCTGATCCCGCCTGCAAGCCGAACCCGCTCATCCAGCTCTACGCCGCAACACCATTTATAGTCATTGGATTTACAACTTTACGTCTATAACTGCATAAAAAATAATTTATTATATAACTAATTAATAGATTCAGGCGTTACTTTGCGGAGGTCCATATTAACAAATATGTTTCGCGGAGTAGCAAGGTAATTTGTTGTGCTTTTATTCGACTTTTGATGCGACCATATTTTAAACGCTGACTAGAAGTCTATTACTTGTAGGTCAGTGACTGTCTCTGTACACTCATGGTAGGGGTGCGTGTTCGCTCGCTATCGACTATCGACTGTTCGGTCGTTTATGAGTTATCGATACAACTCATGGTAGCGGTAACAAGGTCGAGGTTGCCGGATCGATACCGTCACTGCACATGCATAGCCAATACTGATAGAATGCGATGCAGTTCATTTTTGGGGTCCGAAGGGTGTCAACCGGACCCAAAGTCAAGTCAAAGTGGAAATATCAAAGTCAATAGTATTTTATGCAACTGTTGCATAATGAGGGGTCTTAAAACACGAGTGTGGTTTTATTAAACGAGCGTTAGCGAGTTTCATAATAGGATCACACGAGTGTTTTAAGACCTAATTATGTACAGTGTTGCATACATTACTTTATCTACACACATATCATAAGTACTCTATGATGGGTTCAGAAGCCATAGGGCAATGACCTGCATTGCTATTAATCTACTAGTGCTAGGTACATAACTATTAAATATATATCATCATCATCATCATCTCAGCCACAAGAAGTCCACTGTTGGACATAGGCCTCCTCCATGGATTTCTATGCAGCAGTGCTTGCACTGTTGTGTTCTGGCGTGGAGAGCTAGACAGCTGGTGCAATTACTGGCACAAGAGTGAAGAGGTATTCCATCTTAGCCCTCTAGGTTGGCAACGCACCTGCAATCTTCTTGGCGTTGCGGTTGTCTATAGGCGGTAGTGATAATTTACCATCAGGTGACCCATAAAAAAAAATTGACCTAGTCCCAAAGTAAGTAAACAAGCTGCTTGTGTTATGGGTACTAGACAACCGATATACCTACATACATACGTATATATTTATATATATATCACAGTATATATTTATATACTTGAATACATGTAACATGCTAGACTCGGGTACACACATTCGTATTCACCATACAAACATTTGCCTCTCCCGGGAATCGAATCCGGAACCCCGGAGTAATAATCACTTTTTCTTAAATTTTATTTAGGCTTTATGTGACTATGCCAGACTTGCTAAAAAGGAGGCTATACCTCAACACAAACAATTGTTCTAATCACTGTCACAAACTAAGCAATAAATCTAGTATTATGGCTAATAGACAATAAATAAACACGCACGAATAACAATCCAAGGTACAAACATTCATAATCATCATACAAACATTTGCCCCTTGTGGGACTCGCACCCCCAACCTCTAGCTTCGTAATCAGGACTACTGTAACCACTGGACTATCCGGGCCGACGCAATACATAGAGGCGGATTAGATAGATCCTGTGTTGACGCATGGTGCGCGCGCGCTGCTGTGATGCGATAGTGTTAAATATGGCGGCCGTTAATTGGGTCGCCGCGGCAGGTGCCGCCCAGGGCTGTCACAGCACCCATTTTTTTATTTCATCCTGCCGTAAACAAGTCTTTTAAATCTAACCTCTTTATCTACACTAACCTACACTAATATAATAAAGAGGAAAACTTTGTTTGTTTGTGTTTTTGTTTGTTTGTATGTAGGGGGTAACCTTTGAAACTAATGAACCAATTTCAAAAACTATTTCACAGATACAAGCTCTACTATCCCTGACGGACATAGGCTACTCATTCCACGCGAACGAAGTCGCGGGCGTCTAATAGTATATATAAGGAAGGAAAACAAGCAAGTAGGTTACCTGTTGGTAAATGATCACCACCGCCCAGCCGCTAAGCAGCAGTGCTTGCAATGTTCTGTTCCGGCGTGGAGACCAAGACAGCCGGTGTAATTACTGGCACAAGAGGTATTCCACTCTAGCCCTCTGGCTTGGCAACGCATGTGCAATCTCTTTGGTGTTGCGGGTGTGGTGATCACTTAACATCAGGTGACCCACTTGCTTCTTTGCCTTCCTATTTCATAAAAAAGTGTTAATAAACTCTCGCGCCAGCCCTGCGATCTTTTTAATTGGTTTGCGCTATGTTTGGGTGTTAGTGGCCAACTAGGGCCAGCTGGTATGGAGCGCATGCGTACCATGTTAATGGACAGCTGTATTGTATAAGTCCTTACCCGTATCAACAATCACGCTTTTTACCCGACTACGGCAAAGCAAAAGGAAGGGTTATGTTTTTTTACAATACCCTAGACTAGCAAGTGTGTTACCAGTGATGACTTATGGCACCGAAACGTGGCCGCTTACTATGGGCCTTATAAGAAAGCTCAAAGTCACGCAACGAGCTATGGAGAGGGCTATGCTCGGAGTTTCTCTGCGTGATCGAATCAGAAATGAGGAGATTCGCAGACGAGCGAAAGTAACCGACGTAGCCCAGCGGATTAGCAAGTTGAAGTGGCAGTGGGCAGGGCACATAGCACGGAGAACTGATGGCCGATGGGGTCGAAAAGTTCTCGAAGGGCGGCCGCGTATTGGCAGGCGCAGCGTAGGACGACCAGCCACAAGATGGTCCGATGATCTCATACAGGTGGCAGGAAGGCGCTGGTTGCATGCCGCTCCCAACCGATCACTTTGTAAATCGATGGAGGAGGCCTATGTTCAACAGTGGACTTCTTGTGGCTGAGATGATGATGATGATGATGAGACTAGCAAGGCCCGGTTTCGCACGGATATACTCAGCCTCAGTAGCTAAACACTTAAAAACCTTGTCGTAGTTAACGTATGAAAGGAGAGTCGCTCGAAGTTAACCCTTCACTGACAGCGACAATGTACCAAAACGTTTAGCTACTTCTGAGGTTCATCGTACATAAAACCTTTGGTAAGAAATTCTAGAAATGACAGTGAAAACTGTATCAAAATGTACTGGATATGGAAAAAGTAATAAAATGAAAAGTAACATAACGTACCAATTGACGCATCTCATTCATCAGAACCGGTTCAGTTGTTTAGGCACTTCCATGAAACATACTCGTACCTTTTTTCTTTCGCCGTAGTCGAGTAAAAGCCCAGAAAAACCCCATTTAGTAAAAATAAAACAAAAAAAGAATTATGTTTTTTCGAGCATTTTCAACGCTATACGGATAAGCAATTAAAAAAGGCCTAAAGTATTTTGGCTCTGAAAAAAACCATTGCCATAATTAAAAAAAGGCTTTTTTTCATCTTCAGCCATCACTGACGGCCGGTTGTTTACGTCTCGTGCGCGGGAGCATGAAAGGGCCGTGGCGGCGGCCGCTGAGAATCAGAGCGCGAAGCGGCACGGTGCGCGCGCGCCGCGAGCATGTTCGGGCCGCGCCGCGAGCATGTTGGGGCCGCGCACCGAGCATGTTCGGACCGCACCGCGTGCTTGTTACTAGAGATGCCACGAATATTCGGCAACTATTCGGTATTCGGCCTATTCGGCCACTTTTTTTGCTATTCGGTATTGACCGAATAGTACGTACTATTCGGCCGAATACCGAATAGCAAATCATGTAAAAAGAGACATGTTGTTTTAGTCAAAAATATGTATTTATTTCCAAATTACAACATTTTAGTAGTTAAAATTAATCAGTGGTAAGTTGTGATGGATAAAAACGAGCTTTTCAGCATTTTTTGGTAGCAAACGATTGCGCTTTTCATCGTAAACGTTACCAGCCTCAGAAAATAACCTCTCACTATAAACGCTACTTCCAAGGTTCGGGTATTGTTTTTCGTTTGCTGACCACCACTTGTAACGCTCCGTGACGCGACGCAACGAGAAAAACAGGTTGTGACTTGTCTTATTCCAGCTAACGCGCCCCCACCAAGCATGTACTTCGCGCCGAATATTC
Organism: Ditula angustiorana; assembly: GCA_963691745.1. NCBI lineage: Eukaryota > Metazoa > Arthropoda > Insecta > Lepidoptera > Tortricidae > Ditula > Ditula angustiorana. Next base: position 115,132 of record OY829472.1, on the reverse strand, counting down.
GGCGGCCGAATATTCGGCGCTTCGGCCGACAGCGTTGCCGAATATTCGGTATTCGGTATTCGGCCAATTCACTATTCGTGGCATCTCTACTTGTTACATGATACTTATACATACATACAGCATGATACAGCTGAAAGACATAACTCTCTTCTAGCAGCCGTGTAAAATGTTTCATATTGTAGTTAGTACTGTGTCACGAAGGCTTACGCCGTCACCAAGTCCAAGGGTACCCCTCCCCACTCCATGGTCAGCCTCAGATGTAGCTATGGTTGCCATCCGTCCGGGTTTCCCCGGATTTGTCCTAGTTTAGAGGGCATCCGGGGAGCGTCCGGGCGGGGCTTAATTTGTAGTCCGGGTTTAAAAATTTGAAGTCTTGCGCCGCCCGCGACACACACACTGCGCGCACGCCGCAATCTACCGACATGTCCGGAGTCTGGGCTCTAAAATCCGGGGTTTTCACGCGTCTTGTCCTGAATGTTAAATTTTAGAGATCGCAACCCTAGATATAGCTGAAGACATTAGTACCTTGTCGCTGTCAGTGGTGTGACAAATTCGAGAAACTCTCATTTCATGCGTTACTACGACAAGGTTCTTAAATGTTTAGCTACCTCTGAGGCTAACTGTATCTTACAATACGACATATTTTTCGTTGACAAATATATATTATGGTCATAGGTAATTTATATCCACGCTCCCTATACTCGAAAATTCTTGTTCGACTTTATTGACAATCTTTCGCTTAATTTTACGATCATAACTTAAGTCTTGAGTCGTGTACAACTACTAATGGGAGGCCATAAAAAAACTGAACTCACAGGGACTTTACAGCGTGGTTCACTTGTACACTACAGCACTTGTAGACCCTTTATAGCACGTTAAATCTATTGTCAAAAAGAAATTAATTTCTCGGGCGTATTATAAAATCAATGACTATTTATCTTAGACAAGGATGTTTGGAAATGATCCAGATTTGTATTAGCGATCTCTGGCTCCAAATATTGTACACCTACTGTGTTAAATTGTTAAATTTTTTAAATATTTAAGATGTAAAATAACATTGTAATTTTGATTTATTTAAAAAGTTACACCTCGTTGAGTTTCTTGCCGGTATCTTCTCATCAGAGGTTTTTGCGAACCGGTGGTAAATTTTTTGACATTCATAAGTGCTACCTGTAAGTCTAATCTGAATAAAGATACTTTGACTTTGACTGTGTATCATAGGACCCATAGGGACTTTATAGCGTAATAAATAATTTGCAAAGTTAAGTAAAGTAGAGTAAAGTAAGTTACAAATGATCCACTCCGGTCCCTTTGCTATGTCAGTTAAAATATATAGCAAGATTCCCAGTGCAATTAAAGATCAAACCACCCTCAACCGTTTTAAAAACCAAGTGAAAACATATTTAATTAAAAAAGCCTATTACAACATTCAGGAATTCATGGAAGAAAACTAGTACCATGAAATTGTCATTCATTATTATTATTATTTATTTATGTTAAGTAATAAAATGTTTCTAACAATTAAGTTAAGTTAGTACATATAGGTACTTAATTAATGTTATGTGATAACAATAAAATATAAGCTAGCTTTAAGAATACTATGATGGTATCATTACCATCTAACAGTAAATGTTGCTGTGCCCTTACAGGGTTTATGTTGAAGCCATAAATTATTTTTAAGAACTGTTGTACAACATAAATTTGCAATAAAGATTTGAATTTGAATTTGAATAAATAACGTATAACATCACTGGACTCTTACGGATATTATAGCGTGGTACATGATATTTCTGCCACTGGACTTGGTGTGTTAATAAGGCAGTGGTGTTAACACAATCTTCCTAACCCGCCAACTACGTCAGCCAGCCTTGCCATGTCTCTTCTTTATCTTAAGACTGTTCTGTGCCCAGCGGTATCGATACAAACGGCGATAACGTTTTCCACCCTCTAAACCTTTACCTGTACCCATAATTGTTTTTGTATGTTGTCACTATGCTAGACTAGTTTTGAATGGTTTGATTCTTTAAGTATTCTCAAGTAATAGTTTAAAAAATATTCACGCTTTTGCGTGAAACTCTTAAAATGCAAATATTGTAAAATCTATGAAGAATATTAAAAAACACGGAACATATATACAAACCTAGTTCTACGGTATAATGACAACATACCGAAAAAACATTGTTGTAGGTTAAGATTTTGACGCAGGTAAACATTATCGCCGTTTATATGGAAAACTGGCTGTTGCGGCTGGGTCCACACTACACAAGTTCTTTGAATGGGAATATAAACCCTTAATGCATTAAATAACATTGGCAGAATCATAAAGGCTCTTTTACATGTCTGAACCTACTAGCGCTTCGGAAAATGGAAGATACTACTGAGAAGAAACGCCGCAAGAAACTCAACGGTTTTTTTTTCTTCTCTTTTCAAAACAGGTTACAGTGCAATATACATAATTATCATATTAGTACATGACATACACACATACATAAAAAAAAAGATAACAATAAATAGTTTAGTAAAATACGTTGCTTTGAGTTAATGTTTGGACACGGATTGGACAAGCTGGAGGGAGTTCTCAAAAAGATGAGATCGTTGCAACCTCTTTTTTTTATATTAAAGCCGACAAACGGGCAAGTGGTTCACCTGATGTTAAGTGATCACCACCGCCCATGGACACCTGCAGCACCAATAGGACTGCTAGTGCGTTGCCGGCCTTGCAAAAATCGGCACACTCGTCTTTTGAAGGCGCCCATGTGGAAGGAAGATGGAAAAACCCCAGCCGCTAGCCCGTTCCAGATTTTGCACGTCCAAGGTAAAAAAGAGCGTTTAAAACGCACATATTTAGGTATTTTATGTAGTCAAGGAATTTAATTTCCAACCTGCCTAAGGTTCAATATCATATAGCAAACTGTCACCATAAGAGCTAACTAGAGCAAGACGTTAGTTTGACATATCGACCTTAATGCATTGCGACTGTCTGACGACATTTCAGCGAAATAGGTAGGGAATTAAATTCGTTGACTGTACATATCTACACTTCACTATAGCTACATAGTATAAAGTTGCTATATTACAATAGTTGCTATATTATATACAATTTGTGTACAATGGATTCAAATATATATGTATATCATGAAAATTGACAATCATCATTTTTCATAGACAGTTCGTAAAAAAAAACTGAAATGTTTGTCAATTTTAGATATGCTGTCGCATCTCAAATATCCAAAGCATATCACGGCCAAGATGATTGTATGTAAATATGTATGTTAATGTAAAAAATAGGAAACTGTCTTATAACTACTTGGACCGAGAGGCCGTTGTAAGAAATCTCTCTTAATCGAGTCTATTAGCGTGAGAACAGAATAAATAATAGTACTAACGTACAGAAACTTCTCTTTTGCGATTAAACGAATTCCAACTTTATTCATGCGAGTTAAAAGGAACGCGCCGCTCGCGCCCGCCTTCCCCCCGCTACTCCCGGCGGTTTTGAGTGTGCGTCAAGGTAGTAAACCCTGCAATTAATTGTACTGGTAATTTTTTGCGCGATGTTGGTTTTAAAACGATCAAGTCTATGTTTATCTAACGGCCTAACTTCTATGATTCGATCAATTCGTCGGTGCCGGTAGCGGGCCGGCTAATGGAAAAACGCCCATTACAAAACTACAACTGTTATGGACTTCTTGGGTCCTTGGCTTTCGTTAGTGACGTGTTTTCACAGAAGAGTAATATTTATTAGACGGTACAAAAATGTTCAGCTACCTCTAAGACTGTTACAATGCAAACAAAAGAAGATGAGCTTCAGTGTCTCCACAACGCTCCCTCGGTCTGATGACAATACTAGAGCCGTATTGGTTCGCATGTGACTCAGGCAATTGCGTCACGTTTATTTTTCACCGTTCAAAACAAAATATAAGACTGGAAACTCTCTGTTAAAACCTTTTTGATATGCAAACGAGACGTCGTCGGTGCTGTTTTTAGCTAAATGCTTATTAGTTATTGCATTTCGAGCAGTCTTCTAATAGGTTCCTTAGACAACTGCCTCACAGGCGGCGATGGAATATATTATATCTTTCAATAAACGTAGGGCATCTTCGTCGTTAAGTTTAAGGTCCTCCCCCCTGCCAGCTAAACGGTTGTTTTTGGATATGTGAAAGACTCACGGCTGTATATACTATTGTAATGTATATATACAACGAAGTTATAAGAAATACTATAATAGCTGAGTAGGTTTCACAAGTTAACGAGTAGGATAGTCGTCCAAGTTATAAAATGTGGAATTACGGAACCTTACATTACGCGTGGCCCGACACGCACTTGGCCGGGTTTTTTGTTTGTTCGGTAGAGTTACTGTAATAAATTCCTTTTCTTTACTCGCGCTGCTTTCCATCGCTAACTCGACATTCGCCGTAGGTGAGGCTTCTGCCTTACAGACTCAATGTATGACTGAGCTGCAAATTGCCGCGACTCAATTTGTCGCCACCTTTGTCTGACTAGAACTTTATGAAAGAGAAGCGATTAGCGGCAGAGGTGAATATGTAAATCAATAGACAGTGTTTGTTAGAGGTAGATGTACGGAAAAAATCTTAAAAAAATCCTCAACGCATCCTCGCACCGCTCAGTATTCTTGCACAACTCTGATGGGAGCGCTCACAAATTTTCACAGCTTCGCTACACATCCTCGCAAGCTTCCTCGCACATCTCTAGTGGGAACGCTCACACAGTTCCACAGCTTCGCTACAGCCGATGCTGAGCTGTGAGAGGATAGCGAAGTTGTAAAAATGTGTGAGCGTTCCCACTAGAGATGTGTAACGATTTACACATCTCTAGTGGGAACGCTCACACATTCTTACAGCTTCGCTACGCATCCTCGAACATCTCTGGTGGGAACGCTCACACAGTTTCACAGCAACACATCCTTGCACCGCTCAGCATCTTTGCACATCTCTGGTGGGAACGTTCACACATTTTCACAGCTTCGCTACACATCCTCGCACCAATCATGTGCAGACAGTTTCACAGCTTTGTTTCGCAGCATCGCACCCGCTCTGCTACCTTGCATTGCTCTAGGCGCAATTTCATAAACGCGACAGGCGACAGGTGACAGTGACTATTCGCTATACATTGCTTGCCCACTATGATGTTAGGTAAGTCTGTAAGTCTGTAGCGTTACTTGTCGACACAGTAATGTACGGCGAATTGTCACATGTCACCTGTCGCGTTTATGAAATTGGGCCCTGGTGGTTACTCAGCCGTAAGGTTCAGAACGTGTACTTGTCACAGAAAACTCAAAAACTTTTTATGTAAGACTAACAAATTAATAACCGACGTCATTCATAGAGCTTCTGAGCCTTATATTTAGATGGCGAATCATTCATTAATTTTCCACCCTCAGAGGTGGAATATTTCTTCAAATTTAAAAGAAACGTACCTCGTTTAAATAGCGAGTGCAATTAAAAAAGAATCATTGTTCACGATTGACGGAGATATCGCTTAAATCCATAGGTTTGTTTGCGAAATTTGCAAACGCAAGGTTCCGAATACTGAGGTCGCAGGTTCGAGTCCTGCCATTAGCCTAGATTTTTCTTTGTGTTATCGTTACATAAAAAAAAAACTGTTGATTTTTGAACCATCTCCTTTTATCAAGAACGCGCTCACACACACATGCACACACACGTACCATACACTCACACATACACACAACAAACGTACGCACACACGCAAGCATATGCACTATTCACAGCAATAGTGTCTGCACTCAATCAAATGAATTGCTAACTTTCTTTTAACTCGTCTATGATTAAAAAAAACGTTTGTCTTGATGGATAGATCGAAATGCCGCCATTACTGTTGTGATTCGTTTGTTGGTTTTTTGCTGTTACGGTTTTTTGCAGTTATGATATGTGTGTAGATAAAGTAATGTATATAATTAAACCTTAAAACACTCGTGTGATCCTATTATGAAACTCGCTGGCGCTCGTTTCATAAAATTACACTCGTGTTTTAAGGCCTCTCACATACCGCCCTTAGCATGCTATTGTCGGTAGCGTTTACCCGGCTAGAGAAAGAGGCATTCCTCTTCCTCATAACCGCGCAGAAGTCGTCCACCCTGTTCTCGGCGAACATGCCAGACGCGCTGCACCGCCACGGCAGGCCCAGCATGGCCCGGAAGGCGTTATTATACTGTACACGCAGCGTGTGATAGGCACGCTGCGTGTAGTCGCGCCACAACTGGCTGGTGTAGAGCGCCTGGCAGTACGCCACAAACAGGGTGATTTTAACTTGTTTGGTGCAGCGGAAGAAGCGACGAGCCAACATATTACCCTTCGCAGCTATAGACCTGCGTTGCCTGTCCATGTCATCATCATCTTTTAATTTGTCGGTCAGTATATGACCCAAATATTTGAATCTACTTTTTATAAGTATCGGTGTATCATAAAGCCTTATAACAGGAACATAATCAGGCCCCTTCCCGTGTTTAAATATCAGTAATTCTGTTTTCTTAACGTTATATTTAAGACCGTGCGTTCGGGCGTATATTTCACAGATACCTATTAGTTCTTTCAATGCCCCGACCGAGGGACTCAGCAGCACCATGTCGTCGGCATAGCTTATGCTATTAACGCAGTGATTGTTCATATGGCATCCGACGCCGGTGCCACTGAGCTCCTCTATCAGGTCATTTACATAAAGGTTGAATAAGACCGGGGATGTGATCCCGCCCTGCCTTACCCCACGGGTGAGGGTGTACTCATCTGACAGGACGTTTTCCCAACGAACTACATTTGCTTGACTTTTATACCAGTGTTCCAATACTCCTATGATAATCCTAGGCACTCCTGTTTGCTCCATCTTTGTCCATAGCATATCATATTTAATCGTATCAAAAGCGCGAGAAAGATCGAGAAAACAGGCGTACACGCTAGTTTTCCTACTAAGGTAATATTTAACCGTATTTTTTAAAGCAAATATAGCCATGTCCGTGGAATGACCAGCACGGAAACCAAATTGAGCACTATTCAACTTTATGTTTTTATTTAGTTCAGGTTGTAACAGCCGTTCGAAAATTTTAGACGTAATTGTCGCTAATGAAATCGGACGGTAGTTGGAAGAATCAGAAACATCGCCATTTCTGTTTTTTACAAGTGGTATAACTATCGTTTTCATAAAATCTTTAGGTAGGTAGCTGTGACTCAAACACATATTGTAAAATACCGCAAGTTTTTCATGTAGTCTCGGCCCACCCCAGATAACATGCTCCACGCTGAGGCCGTCGTGCCCCGGCGACTTGCCGCGCTTCATTTTTCTCACACATGCGAAGACCTCGTCAGCTGTGAACGTTACGCAGCAGCGCTCGCCGGCCGCCGGGGCACGGCGCCCCCCGCTCTCGCGAGGGTCGCTACCCCTGCACAGTGGCTCGTCCATCCCGCCGCACGACTGAAATTGCGCAGCAAAAGACTCGGCTATGTCTTTGGGGTCCTGGTTATTATTTATAGTGATAGGTACACTTGACTTGAAAGATAAACTATTTGTGGATTTCCAGAATTTCCCGAAGTCTTTCGACGCCCTTTGATGCGCAATTATATCCATTTTAATTTTATTTTCATTGTTTTGAACCCATATTAATTTATTCTTAAACAGCTTTTTTGTAACAATCATTTTATCATAAATAGGTCCATTTTTAGGTTTGCCGTATAAAAACCACATCTGATACGCTTGCCGCGCGTCGGTATGTAAGTTCCGTAAGTGAAAATTCCAACCCAAGATTTGTTTGTGTTTAGGAGGTTTGAATTTGTGCGAATCAGTTGCGGCTCTCTTAAGACAGCCAATAATGTCACAGTAGTAATCATCAATGACTTTATAATGTTCCTTTTTATTACAACAACCACCGCAACAATCCATATTTCGTAAGTCAAGAACTGATTTAGATAAATATACATTACATAACCTATAATATAATTGGCAGTTCTCAGTGTCCCGGTTTCCCCATATCACTTTATTAGTAACTGACTGATGTGTGACCAGTTTAGGTCTTATTAAATTCACATTGCAATTTAATGCCACGGGAAAATGGTCGGACCACGTTACATCATTGATAACACACACATTGATATATTTGCGTAATAAAAGTAATGTAGTTTTAATTAAAAAAAACAGTTGAGATTACAGTGCAAATTCTAAGCAAGAATAAATGACAGGCGTATACAGCGCCATTTTGACAGCAGCTGTCAAAAATAAAACTATTGCGTTCCATTTCCAACAAGTTGCATAAACTACTATTTGTTTACTCGTGTGAACCAATAATAGTATTTTATGCAACTGTTGCATAATGAGGAGTCTTAAAACACGAGTGTGGTTTTATGAAACGAGCGTCAGCGAGTTTCATAATAGGATCACACGAGTGTTTTAAGACCTAATTATGTACAGTTGCATACATTACTTTATCTACACACATATCATAAGTACTCTATGATGGGTTCAGAAGCCATAGGACAATGACCTGCATTGCTACTAGCTACTAGTGCTAGGTCCCTATTAAATATCTATAGACTGTACACATTAAAATAATGTAATAAAAAATGAATTCGAACAAATATAGAAACAAATTAGAAAAATTCTTATAATAATATTGGTTGTTATAATGCTGGTCATTACCTACGGTTTCTGAACGCATTATAGAGCATTTATGATATATGTGTAGATAAAGAGTATTTCTTGTTGCTGCGATAACTTACTATTACTGAATGAAGCGCAATGGATCGATTTCGCGACGCTTGCCCGCTGTCTGTCACTCGTGACATTTCTAAAAATAGTAATTGTAGAAAAAAACTAAAAACACAGTTTTTCGCCTTTTGAAGTCATTACATATAGTAAGACTGTCGTATTATGTCAATGTATGTGCGTATAGTATGTTAAGACACGCAGATTTGGTCAGTTCATACAACTCACACGGTGAAGTGACGGAACGGATTGGTAGGATACGGTGCGTTAACAGTGCACAGGGCACATTTAAAGGACATTCAGAAAAATACAGTAGAATTATTTCAAGAGGTGATTCCGGCTGTCATCGGAAATTCCATAGTAAATGAAGTCCAACGAACTATAGTCGGCCAAGAAATTTCTTGACCATTTCTCGACTGTATTACAAAGGAATAAAGTTCAAAAGTGGCCAAGCAATTGGTTGACTATACACAGAGTAAATTTTAGTACTAACGTACAGAAACTTCTCTTCTAAGATCGCTATTAAATAAATTCCAACTTTGTTGACACGCAAAAAAGTTCGTATTACTTCATACACATTCGCCAGGCGGCTCGCGTCAAAAAGAACGCGCCGCCCACGTCCGCCTTTCCCCCGCTACTCCCGGCTACACGTTAGGGTTGCGCGGCATTCGTTTTTAATTACACTGACACGGCGAAGGCGAGCGAGCTGGCGCGCGGCGAACCGACAACCTACTGCGATTTGCCTACTCTGTAGGCAAGGCGGCAGAGAATATAATGAGAATAATATGTTCGAGTCTCACGGTAGTTTTATTTTAATCATTGCATATCATTATTTAGTAATATCCTTAGTTAAAATCATTTTCCTGCACTGATGGTCAGTCGAGGGGTACAAATGAACCATCTTATATACATATATGCTATACGTTGTGATTTATATTTATGAGATCATTATGAGCAAGTTTAACTAACTAATAAATTATATACTTAATACTCTTTGTGTTCCAAACACTAACTGTACCGTAAAAATAATTGTCCTGCTGTAGCTAGGGTTGCCAGGTGTCCGGCTTTAGCCGGAAATGTCCGGCTTTTTACAGTCGTGTCCGGCCAAGTGACCGGACATGTCCGGCCTGTCCGGCTTTTGTTAGGCTTTTGGTCAACCCCGCCGCGCGCGACCAAAGTCAAGCGGACACGCAACGCATAAGCATGACTCGCGATCTCGCAGGCGCGAGGTGGGGTGGGGTGGGCGGGGTGAGGCTAAAAACTAATGTATCAGGCTACGTTAGTATTTGCGTCCGGCTTTTAGGGCAAAATGTCCGGCTAAATATAAACCTGTGTCCGGCTTTTCTATTTTTGGACCTGGCAACCCTAGCTGTTTTATTGTATACCATACCAACAATTACAGAATTCCCAGGTAAATCTTAAATATAGGTGTCCGAAAGGAGGCCTTAGCGCTTGAGAACGATATGTTAAAGAAAAAACTATGGCCGCATCAAAAGTCGAATAAAAGTACAACGAATCGACAATCGCTCACGTTGTCAGTCTGTCGGACTGACGGCACTGCTGTCAATACTATTATTTTGTAAAAACCTATTTGCAACGAAACTTACTAAATTATTATTTTATGCAGTTAGAAGTAAAGTTGTAAATCCAATGACTATAAATGGTGAACTAATAATTTGCATTTGTAACATTGGCGTCAACCTGTATTCTCATGTCGGGCCGTTTTTCCGCTGTCATTTAGTATGACACTGTACATCCATGTATTATAATATCATTGATAGGCAATGATAAATCTATATAGATTATAGATTTATATAAATAGAATACAACAAAGTCGCTGAATATATGTAAAAATTTTGCGACATTAAAGTCAGATCATAAATTTTGAACTGCTGCGCTGAGGGTTGCCAGTGGTCCGTTAGCAGGACATATGTTTGGCTTTCTACGGACGTGTCCGGCCAGTATTTCCTTGTACGGCCTGTCCAGCTTTTGTTAGATGCCGTTAAATGCCATGGCGTCAACGTTGAGGTAACGTTGAAATAGTAATATTTAATGTCGAGGTGTTCCTCATTATGTTTGGCTCTGGCTGATGCGAGAAGAACCACAAATGAAGTTCTCAAACCGTACAATAATGTGCCTTATTTCAATAAAACAAGAGATACGGCAACTGTATTGCTAACGCGGTACTATGACGAATGTTTCCGAACGCATCATACAACTCATCAATAACAATCAATGCATAATGGGCCTTAGTAAGCACACGTTCCAACTACACAATGATAACAGACAAACATACAAGGTTTCCGTTTTGTATGAAATAGGAAGGCAAACAAGCAAGTGGTTCACCTGATGGTAAGTGATCACTACCGCCCATAGACACCCGCCATACCAAAGGAATTGCGAATTTATCGCCAACCCAGAGGGCTAAGATGGAATACCTCTTGCGCCAGTAATTGCACCGGCTGTCTTGCTCTCCACGCCGGTACACAACAGTGCTGCACTGCTGTTTAGCGGCAGGATTAGCGAGCAAGGCGGTGGTAGTGATCCAGACGGACCTTGCCAAAGTCCTACCACCCGCAAAGCTCACGTACAGCCTACAACACCTTTTTTAAATTAAATTCAAATTCAAATTATCTCCATTCAGATTAGGCTTACAGGAAGCACTTATAAATGCCATAAAGTTTATCACCGTTTCGGAAAAAATCTCTAGTGAGTTGGTACCGGCAAGACACTCAATGTATTTTCCAGTATTGAGTGGATGAAAGGAGTATCATAGCAGGGACAGACAACGACCTACAAGAGTTTATCAAAAACAGAGAAAAATAACCATACAATTTACCTATAAACACATTACATACTAATGCGATCATGTAAGCAAATTTAAAAAGGTGAAGTAACGGGGCGAGTGGGTCGAGGGCGGCCTCGGCGTACTTTTGTCGACCAAATTGGTGATGTCCTGAAGACAGGTCAAATCAGAAGTACCCGGAACCGCCGAGCATGTATGAGGAGAGGAATGTGTGTGGAGGAAGCGAGGGAAGTATGCCAGGACCGAGGCAAATGGCGTTTTGTGGTCTCTACCTACCCCAAAGGGAAACAGGCGGGAGCTTATAATAATAATAATAAATATAATAGCCAAATACTAAATACTTGAAATACATATACTTAGATATAAATAAATACTTAGAAGTCAAAGGAGTAGAAGAGGCAGAACTTAAGGACATAGAGTTAGTCGCATATTCTTTAAGTTCTCTCTGAAGGAGACCACAGAAGGCGACTGCCTGCCTAATGGAGGTTAGTAATCGATTCCAAAATCCTACCAGAGCGCTCCGATAAAGATTTGGAGTAAGATTGTCCCCGGATATTTATTTTATAAATGGGTACTTTTTATTTTATGGAATAAATGGGGGGAGGGACGCAACCGCCACTCATTTTGGGTACGAGATAATGTCAAACACGACGTAACTATTCCAAAAGCATACCCCAGATGACGCGGCACGTGAGGCGACAGCCGGCGAAGTAAATATACCTAAACGATTTATTTTTACTCGAATGACAATGAAACCCTGATCTTGGTTATTGGTTCGCCGGCGCTCTTACAGCGTATCAGTTAGCGGCCACTTTGCAACGGCGCGGGCGCAGCATCAACTCCACGCACTGAGATTTCCGCAATAATTGTCATCAGAGCGTGTCATTATCAACTGTTTATGAGTAGGACACGCGCATGCGGAGTATGCGAGTGGAAAATGTGTTTTTTCATCATCTTCATCTCACCCACAAGAAGTCCACTGTTGAACATTGGCCTCCATGGATTTCCAAAGTGACCGGTTGGAAGCGGCATGCAGCCAGCGCCTTCCTGCCACCTGTATGAGGTCATCGGACCATCTTGTGGCTGGTCGTCCTACGCTGCGCTTGCCAATACGCGGCCGCCATTTGAGAACTTTTCGACCCCATCGGCCATTAGTTCTCCGTGCTGTGACTGTGCTGTTTTTTACACTTATTAAGAACCCACTTGCTCGTTTACCCCTTCAAAGTAAGCAAGTCAGTCACCTGATGGTAAGCGATCACAACCGCCTATAGACACCCGTAACACCAAAGGGATTGCAAATGTGTTGCCAACCCAGATGGCTAAGATGGAATTAATCTTGTGCCAGTAATTGCACCGGCTGTCTTTCTCTCCACGCCGGAACACAACAGTGCAAGCACTGCTTAGCGGCAGGATTAGCGAACAAGATGGTAGTAGCGATCCGGACGGACCTTTCACAAGGTCCTACCACCCGGTACCTTGTTCGCTAATCCTGCCGCTAAGCAGTGCTTGCACTGTTGTGTTCCGGCGTGGAGAGAAAGACAGCCGGTGCAATTACTGGCACAAGAGGTATTCCATCTTAGCCCTCTGGGTTGGCAACGCATCTGCAATCTTCTTGGTATTGCGGGTGTCTATAGGCGGTGGTGATCTCTTACCATCAGGTGACCCACTTGCTTGTTTGCCTTCCTATTTCATAAAAAAAACAAATAAAATTTTGCAGCATTACAGTCAAAACCAATGCGCTATAAAATTCAAGACGAACAATTTAAAACTAATAGGTAGGAGACAACGCGACGGAGCTCCGTCGAGTCACCATCGCCGGTGGCCTGTTCGTGGCAGGTTACCCTGGAACCTCCGGAACACAACACCCTTTGGCCAAAATTCCTTGCACTCGATTGCCCTTATAGTTATGTAGATTACGTAGATTATCTATTGGCAGTATGACCCCCACTCCCTCATCTCCCCCAGCAAATGACACTGTATAAGGCTTTGCCTAAAAACGGTCCTTCCTTCGCAGCGGCACAACCGAAGTGGATTCAGTCACGGGCAATAAAAAGCATCCATTCCGATGTTTCAATTAATTTAAACTTGTAAACGGTCTTTATCGCGGGTGATAAAATATCCGCGTCACACGTGAACAGACAGCCAGCATGACATTCCTTTCGCTATGTAACTACGCCTCGTTCTAGCCACCCACCAATCTCTTTTACATGTAAGGGTTATGAATGCTTGATGTTTTGTGAGATGATGGATAACAGAGAGTCCAGTGTTCCTAATTGATGTTGTTTTGTTTAACTCTACTCATTTAGTTTCGCAGTGTATTAGTTTAGACTGTAATGCTGTGTAAATAAATTTATGTTAAAATAAAAAATAAAATAAAATGTCTGAATCTGTACTAGCGCTTCGGAAAATAGAAGATTCTGCTAAGAAGAAACGCCGCAAGAAACTCAGCAGTTATTTTTTTCTACTCTTTTCTAAACAAGATTACCAATATACATAATCATCACAATAGTACGGTCAAGGAATTTAATTCCCTACCCATTTCGTTGAAATGTCGTCTGACATTCGCAATGCATTAAGGTCGATATGTCAAACCAACGTCTTGCTCTATAGCTCTTATGGTGACAGTTTGCTATATGCTATTGAACCTTAGGTGGGTTGGAAATTTAATTCCTTGACTGTACATGACATACATAATACAAAAAAAATGATAACAATAGTATGAATGAGTACCCACGCAAGTTAGCGGACGCCCTCGTATTATTTTTTTATAGGCGTGCGCCCACTCCTTGCACCCGTTCAGTGCACCCGTTTCCGTGCATCCGCTCCGTGCATCCGCTCCGTGCACCCGTGCGAGTTAGCGGAGGCCCTAAGGCTGCGTTTCCACCAGAGCTGTGCTAACCGAGGCGAGGTAAATGAAGCGATTCCATTGGTTCTTACAAACACACCCCTCGCTACGCATCCTCGCACATCTCTGGTGGAAAAGCAGCCTTAGCACAATCCGCTTTTACCCGATCGGGAGTGCGAACGCTCTACATTAGAGCAGGCGATCCGCGTTGACGCGCGGCGGCTGGCCGTGACTTTGACATCGTTATTTACTGTTTGCCGCGCGGCAGACGCGGCCTCGCGCGTCGCGACACTTCCACATCTACTGAATTGTAACAAATATTAAGGTGACTCTGCCAAGGTTGCCACTGCCCATGGGCAGAGCGAGACACATCTGCTGAGACGTACAAACGGCAACCAACTTGGTTGACCGTCAGGGAACTAAGAATAGTGTAAGATCCCACCGTAAAATTCTACACCTGGCTGTTTTTTTAATGGAAATGCGACTTAAATAAAAAGTGACACACATGGTCATACAACGCCAAGGGGTTGGCTAGCTAAATCTCTTTGTGTTTGGATATTTGGATCTTCAGATCACTCAATCAAGGATTAACAGCCCAGTGACCAGTGATCGGGTATTCAGATGCAATTACACCTAAAGTTAGGGAGCTAGTATAATTTGGACACGCTCTGTTGAATTAACCTACTAGAAAAATCCCGGGACTATCCCAGGATTACGTAATGATCCATCTAGAGCGACACGTGTATGTAGCAACATGTCCAAATATGTAAAACGTCGAACATTAAAAAAGATGAATTCGCAAAATACGCACATTACTCAACGAGGGAAACATTTACTATAGTTAGAGCAATAAAATTAAAAATCTACTTCACACTTTTTACGATACCAGAATCCCGGGATTTTGTTATATCTTTAAATTTATTCAGAAAGGCTTATCCTTACTATGACTATCTTTTCTTGGGAAAAAATGAAGTTAAGGTATAATTGCACCCGAATTTCCGATCACTGCCAATGACTTTATATGAAATTGGCGTACAGATAGATTATGCCCTGGAATAAAACATATGATACTTTTTATCCCGTAAAATGAATAAAAAATTGTGTTTAATAAATGACAAGTCAACGACGTTCAAAAAAATCATTTCAACATCTAATATGAAAGTTCCACAGTTAAATAGTCTGTATTAAGCCGATTGAGACAGTTATTTTTGTTAACACAAAAACGCAAAAATAATTAATGTGCTCATTTCACAATTTAAAACAGTAATCAAACTAGCGTACCAACACATAATGAAGAAAATTACTTATTAACAGATGACAATAATTATTATGGAGGAGGCCTATGTTCAACAGTGGACTTCTTGTGGCTGAGATGATGATGATGATGAATAATAATTATAATTACTTCTAAATACAACTATTTACAAACAAAAAAAAGGCGTGAACTCCAGTTTATATTACTTGTCTACGTCCACACTATCTAGACTAATCTACACTAAAATAATAAAGAGGTAAACTTTGTTTGTTAGTTTGTTTGAATGTAGGAGTTAATCTCTGGAACTACTGAAGCGATTTCAAAAATTCTTTCACAAATAGAAAGCTACACTATCCCTGACGGACATAGGCTACTAATTCCACGTGAACGAAGTCGCGCGCGTCCGCTAGTCTTAAATATATCGGGAATAACTTTTTAAACATAGTTCACATATCACAAGAAAACACGTAATATCGTGAATTTTAAGATGGTATTGTCTTCGCTTTGCGGCAGAAGTGCAATGACAAGAATTCTCATAAAATAGAATTCGTTGGATAACACAGTTTAATAAATAAGTACTTTATTTCTTTTCCACAACGCATGTTACAGACGTTAACCTAAGCTATATTCAACGTGGGCTTTCTTGGGCACAGCCACTTTTGGCTTCAAATTTTGCAGCTTCACGAAAAATTTTGTAAATGGGGTATATTTGAAAAATTTGAACAATTTTTTTATTAAAAAAAATATGTTTACAGTTGCATAGGGTGCATGAAATCTACACTAATATTATAAAGAGGAAAGATTTGTACCTATTTTTGTATGTTTGTAATGAATAGGCTCAAAAAGTACTGAGCTGATTTAAAAAATTCTTTCACCAATAGAATGCTACATTCTTCCAATTTGACATAGGCTACATTTCATTTTGAAAAAAATTAGGGATCCTTGGTAAAATTTGAACAATGTAACCGAAGGTGTAGAAAAATGAGTCTTAAAATTGATTGTACCCGTGCGAAGCCGGGGCGGGTCGCTAGTTATGTCATAAAATGAATTATTATTCGTAGGTTAAATTCTAGAAATATTAATCATTATTATCAGGGTTAAAGTCTACGAATGATAATTTGTACTCGCGCGAAGCTCACTTCATGGAGCTACCAGAATATCAGCGAACCACTGCCCCGGCGCAGTTGAATAGCCACACGTGCGAGTGCGAGCTATGTGGTTCGGCTCGCTAACATTACGCGGTCTCTGCGTTTACTATTGTTTTAGTCACCACAACGATAAGGTTTGTCCTAGATTTAGGAATTTGAAGAAACAGCCTAATTTTTATCGTATTTTCGCTACAATTGACACGGTAGTCTCAATTCTAAGCACATAATGCTATCTGGTAGATAAGTACGAAAATAATGGAATTATTACAAAGATTAGCGCAAATACCTAAAGATAAACTGAAAAACTGAAATACTTTAGCTGATAAAAGAGGGATCGTTTTAGTGAGACTTTTGAAAAGGTGCCGACCAATGATATTATAATACATGGATGTACAGTCAAGGAATTTGATTCCCTACCCATTTCGTTGAAATGTCGTCTGACATTCGCGATGCATTAAGGTCGATATGTCAAACTAACGTCTTGCTCTATAGCTCTTATGGTGACAGTTTGCTATATGCTATTGAACCTTAGGTGGGTTGGAAATTTAATTCCTTGACTGTACAGTGTCATACTAAATGACAGCAGAAAAACGGACTGATTTGGGACTGATATAAGAATACAGGTTGACGCCAATGTTACAAATGCAAAATAAAATACATTTACTCTAGACCAGAGATCCATACTTTTTTTAGTAACAATGCCTTAACCTGCAAGTGTTGTTAGTACTTAGTGCAAATGATTAAAACTTGGAGCGATGATAAAGAAAGCCTCAGACCGCATGGTTATCGTTACCAAGTAGATACGGTCCGCGACATTCCCCACCACCACACCAGAACCACAGTGTCACGAGACCAAAGTGCCCTCAAGCAGGGGTGTTCCACTCCGCACTGTAGGTGCGCCCGCCGCATTACCTATGGCATAGGTTAATCGCAGTAGGTTGCCGGCTTCCCGCGCGCGCCCGCTCACTCTGTGTCGCGCGTTGTGATAGTATTACAGTAAGCAGCCCAACCCTAGCGGTGCGCCAGGGCATTGCGGGTGGAAGGCGGGCGCGGGCGGCGCCTTCCTTTTGACGCATGCTGCCTGGCGAATGTTCATGAAGTAATACGAACTTTTTGAGCCTGATCATAAAGTTGGAATTCGTTTAATGGTGGTCGAAAAAAGAAGTTTCTGTACGTTAGTACTATTATTTATACTGTGCCTCAAGTATGCGTGGTTACAATTGAGTGCAAATGACAAATGATCCGATTGTCAACTATTCAGCATGTCGCGAATTTGAGTTAGCTTATCGATATTTATATCTGTATACCTATACGATATATCGTCACTCAATCACACTTATCGCATTTGTAACCTTCGGTATTATTTTTGTGAGATATGACTTACGGTTTGCCGGAAAGTATCGTAAAATAGAAGTAAACAGCCTACAGCCTACAGCCAACATGTTGCGGATTGTTTTTTTTTTTATTGAAGGACGTGCGCTGGTAGCCTCGGACGGCTTCGTCAGCTTACCGAAGAGGGGCGAGCAACCAGAAGGGCGCTCAGCAAGGGGACTTACTTACTTAGCTTGCCAAAGGGTGCTCCAATTGAGCCGAACTCGGACTTTGGACGCTAAGGGAGAATTTGTAGCAAATAATTTTTAAGCTACGGTCGATTTGGAAGGACTAACGTTAAGACTGACTGTGAAGAACCGCCAAGAAACTCAGTCAGTTTGTTGACGAATAGGAGAGAACCTACCCGGTACATGCCGATATCGGTTAAAATGTTGCAGATTGGAATGCCGAAAATATTATCCCAAACCCTACTAAGATAACCTTCGCAGTAGGGTAGCAGCTATTTCAATATTAGAAAAGTTTTTCACAATTTTTTTCAGATTTGGAAAAAAAAATTACGTCCTTTTTTCTACGGGATATTTTTTTTACGAAATAGGAAGGCAAACAAGCAGGTGGGTCACCTGATGGTAAGTGATCACCACCGCCTATAGACATCCGCAACACCAAAGAGATTGCAAATGCGTTGCCAACCCGGAGGGCTAAGATGGAATACCTCTTGTGCCAGTAATTACACCGGCTGACTTGCTCTCCATGCCGGAACACAACAGTGCAAGCTCTGCTACTTAGCGGCAGGATTAGCGAACAAGATGGTGGTAGCGATCCGGACGGACCTTGCACAACACAGCGCGGGTGGTAGGGCGCTTATATAATTATGGGTCGAACGGTTAAAGAGGACAACGGCTGTCGATTGATCAGTAATATCATTAGAACTTTAATATATCGAGCTTTTACGTGATGGTTATTTACTATGCATTGTACGAAATAAGTTTTTTTTCCTTTTTCAGATACGGACCCCTAAAAACCGACTTTATTTTCATTAATACTAGTAGTGTTTTTTCCGGAACGCCGATTGTGCAATGTCGGAAAAGTACCGACCGACGCAGACGAATTGGAGGCAATTTTTTTTAATCTTAAGGCCATTGCTCGTATTGTCTACAGTATGGCATCGATATGGGCAAGAGCGACCGTTAAATTCAAGGAGACGTCACGTTTCAGGCAACACAAACTGGCCTCTCTTTCGCCAAACTAAATATGTCGAAAAAATGTGCTCAACTCAATCGTCGTTGTCCCATGTCATGAAAGTGTGGTGTCATAGAAGCCAGGGCCCGATTTCATAACCACGTTTAACGAAAAATTTCAAGAACGCGAGATAATTCGGTATACATTGCTTGCTCAATATGATTTTAAGTCTGCAAGTCTGTAACGTTACCCGTCGACACAGTAATGCACGGCGAATTGTCAAGGTCACCTGTCGTCTGTCGCGTTTATGAAATTGGGCCCAGGTGACTTGTGACAGTGACAAACACGGCTAGCTCGAAGAGTTTTGTGTTGCCGGATTCAAATAGTGGATACGCAATGTATTCTCGACCAAGTTGCTTAACCACTTTTGAACCTTATCCCTTTGTAGTAGGGTCGAAAAGTGGTGAAGCAATTTTTTGGTCGACTATACGCTGAATTTTCATTGTCACCTGACATATTATGTCAGTTTGAAAAAATAAGTGCCTGCCAGCCTGATTTTAAAAGGTAGTAATCTTAATAATAATAATAATATGGTGCCAAAGGCCTCTTCATGTTCAGCTTAGACCCCATGAATACCTTTCAAATGACCGGGACCCCATGGGCCCGTGGTCGGAAACCGGGCCAACTAATAAAGGAATCTCCTGGACACGTCACGAATAGTCAGGAGATTCCTCACTCTGCGGCCCTAACTACCGGTAGCTTGAGCCCTGCCCCGCCGCCGGCGGCACTCTAGGTTAGGTTTTTATAATGTTTCTGTGTTTTTTATTGATATTTTATCTACACATATATCATAAATGCTCTATAATGCGTTCAGAAACCGTAGGCAATGACCAGCATTATAACAACCAATATTATTGTGAGATTTTTTTTAATTTGTTTCTATATTTGTTCAAATTCATTTTTTATTACATTATTTTAATGTGTACAGTCTATAGATATTTAATAGGTACCTAGCACTAGTAGCTAGTAGCAATGCAGGTCATTGCCCTATGGCTTCTGAACCAATCATAGAGTACTTATGATATGTGTGTAGATAAAGTAATGTATGCAACTGTACATAATTAGGTCTTAAAACAATCGTGTGATCCACACTCGTGTTTTAAGACCCCTCATTATGCAACAGTTGCATAAAATACTATTTTATTACTTTTTATAAAAATATTGTAAAAGCCTAGCCTAAGATTTTGAATAAATATAGAGTAATAATAATATAGTTTAGAACAAAATCGCTATCCGCTCCCGTATGTCCCCATACTTTCGGCTTCTTATTCCTTCTAAGTTACATAAGAGCTTTTGATACAGTTTTCACTGCCAAATATAGAGATTTTTATAGAGAAAGTTTTAATTTATATCACATCCTAATTTTATCCTTATCCTCAAGTCTACAGTCCCTTAGAGCCGTGAAATAATCAAACCTAAAGACAACGCAATCAAAGGATACGGCCGTTTATGCCGCATGTTTCAAACATTCGCAAGGCACTCAAAAACCTATGGAGTACTTCCCGTTGACCTAGAACTATGAAATTTGGCAAGAAGCAAGGTATCACAGCACAAATGAAATAATAGATTCGAAAACCGTAAATTTGTAGTTAATACAAACAAAAAAAAAATGTTTTTTGGTCATACGAGGGAAAAATGCGATACTAGATGTTGTTGATGGCGGAACCCTCGGTGCGCGAGTCCGACTCGCACTAGTATCGCCGTTATTTCTAAAATATCGTATTTCTTAACTATTTCTTTGGGCATTACTATATTTTTAATAGTTGTCTACAAAAACCTCGCGCTTGAATGCCATTCGATTTGTGAGTGGAACACAGATTTGTATAAAAAAATGGAGACGTTCCTCGTAAAAATACGGATATTTCTGTTATATATTAATAAAACGGATCACTGACGTATTTGTAAGTCGAGAAATGCCCGACATGTTTCGGACCAGTCCGTGGTCCTTAATCATGAGCCCCGCGGCGGTGGCGCGACGACGACGTAAGTGATCTGTTTTATAAATAAGTCCGAGTCTCACGGTAGTTTTATGTTAAAAATTTCTGTTATAATAGTTTTAAACTGTTCAGTAGGCCGCCCGCTTTATCTGACTTCATGACAGACGTAAGATAATACATAATAAATAGAGTCGAACGCGAATACCAGCACGTGGACGTCTGCGATAAAAAAAGGCAACTTTCCGCGGCTAACCAGAGCCTGTCTGCGTTTGTTTTAGTTGATTACACGCGAAAAGACACGAAACATAGCAGCTACGTAGAGTCGAGAGTGAAAATAAACATGCGATGTCTTTAAAGTACTTCTAGGATTCCGTACCTCAAAAGTAAAAACGGAACCTTTGTTGTCCTTCTGTCTGTCTGTCAAGACCATTTTTCTCAAGAACGCGTGGAGGTATTGAGTTGAAATTAATATCAAATATTCAG
The DNA here is from genome assembly GCA_963691745.1 of Ditula angustiorana. Taxonomy (NCBI): domain Eukaryota; kingdom Metazoa; phylum Arthropoda; class Insecta; order Lepidoptera; family Tortricidae; genus Ditula; species Ditula angustiorana. Next base: position 93,363 of record OY829472.1, on the reverse strand, counting down.
GTCTGCAGTCCCCTAGAGCCGTGAAAAAATCAAACTTCTAAGACAACTCGATAAAAAGATATGGCCGTTTATGCCGCATATCGCGCATGTTTCATCAAAAAACCTATGGGGTACTTCCCGTTGACTTTGAAATTTGGCAAGAAGCAAGGTCTCATAGCACAAATAAAACAATAAATCCGAAAACCGTAAAATTGTAGTTAATATACAAAAAAAATATTTTTTGGTCGTACAAAGCGAAAATGCGACACTAAATGTTGTTGATGACGGAACCCTCGGTGCGCGACTCGCATTTGGCCGGTTTTTTTTTATGAAATCGGAAGGAAAGCAAGCAAGTGGGTCACCTGATGGTAGTGATCGCCACCGCCTATAGACACCCGCAACACCAAGGAGATTACAGACGCGCAAACCAGAGGTCTAAGATGGAATACCTCTTGTGCCAGTAATGTCACCGGCTGTTTTGTTCTCCACGCCGGAACACAACAGTGCAAGCACTGCTGCTTAGCGTCAGGATTAGCGAGCAAGATGGTGGTAGCGATCCGGACGAACCTTGCACAAGGTCATACCACCCGTGAAAGTATAACTATACTAGCGCCTCGCCCCTACTTTTTACGGGTACAATTAAGATGAACTTATTACCAAAAAAACCTTCGGTAAGAAACTCTCTAAATGACAGTGGAAACCGTATCAAAATCCGTTGCGCGGTTTAGAAGGAGTAAGCAGCCGAAGTTATGAGGATAGAGAGGAATGGATAGCGAGTTTGTTCTATACTATGTTTAGATAGACTCGTAGGTACAGTTTTACCAAAAATATATTGAGCATCGGCAGTATTCGTTTGCGCAGTGACAGTAGCCGAACGTGTGAATCCATATTGTACTTTCTTTGCAAGCGCAACTGGCTGAGTATTGCTTGCTATGCATTCTTAGCTTTGTCCCGCTTACACAATTCGTACACTGTGGCGCATGGGCTGCCGCCATGTTGCTCCGAAATCGATAGACCAATACGACCAAACGCAAGAGTTTAGCGCGCGTAAAATTCTACTTTATCATTGGTAGATCGAAATTTCTCGCGGTACTAAAATTGTTCTACTGCGCAGGTACATCGTGGCACAATATATTTTTGGTAATACTGTAGACCTTTTTAAATCAAAACAAAACGAACTCCATCCCTTATTTTTGTACCCTTAGAGGTGTTATCTCTTTCTTGGCCTGCCTCGTCGTCGCTGGCCGTTCTGCGGCACCCACCAAGTGGCTGTGCGAGCCCACCTCTGAGGCGGGATGATTTGGACGGGTTTGAAAAGGACTGGGCTGACATTGCGTCAAATCGGGAGTTGTGGTGGTCTCGTGGCCTTTGCCCAGCAGTGGGACACAAAGATAGGCTTTAAAAAAAAGAGGTGTTATATTTTCTTCGAATTGAAATGGGACCAACCTCGAATGTGACTAATTTAAATGAAAAAAGAATTATTAAGATCGGGTCTCAATTGGCTCAGATATACCCATCGATATAAAAAGACAACAGATCTAGTTCGGATTGTTACAAGCCTAGCGTCACCACTTTGCGACGGGGTGAAGCAGGTGAAGAGGGACTTTCAATATTTAGCCATTGGTTCAACTTTGAATCTTATCGTAAGTGAATAAAGTGCTTCTAAGTTTTATAACTAGCAGCGACACAGGCGTCGGATAGCAGAACTAAAAATATGACGCCAATTTAAAACGTAATAAACGCAGAGCTGTTTACTTGACAATTGGCACAGACAGTTTTATTCAGGCTATCCAACATAGTCTACTAAATAGACTATGGTCGGCTACTCTGCCACTGCGTTGTAAAGTTCTATAGTTTTCTCATTTCGATGGATATAGCGTAACATGCATACAAAAAAAAATGAATTGAGTCGGTTAAAAACGATGTTTATGTCACAAACGTGTTATCATACTTTATCGATCAAAAGAAAAGTTGCAGTGACGTCTTGCAGATAATCGGAATATTTGAAACCATTTTATTATTATCGCCCATTGCACAACAAACTAAAAACAAGATTACCTTACATTTTTCTACATTTATATATAAAATAAAAAATACTTAGATATCCAATTTGAATACATTGATATTTTCACCATATTTAATCACTAACGGTTGGCAGGATCTCGTACAAACTCGCTACCGCCACATTGCTCGCTAATCCTGCCGCTAAGCAGCAGTGCTTGCCCTGTTTTCTGGCGTGGAGAGCAAGACGGTGCAATTACTGGCACAAGAGGTATTCCATCTTAGCCCTCTGGGTTGGCAACGCATCGGATGTCTCCCTAGTGTTGAGGTTACCTACGGGCGGTGGTGATCACTTACCATCACGTGAGATACATGATCGTTTGTTTTGTATTTTAATGCTGCATTTACTTTGGTAATTTAAATGTTATTGATTTATTTGTAGCCAAATATCGACGCGACGTTAACGCGTTAATATATTTGAGTACTTTGACTGATATTTCAAGGAAACTCTACCGCAATGAAATACAATATTTAAAATTACAAACTACACAATAAAAAAAATAAAGTAAAATATTATATTATTATATTTATGTAACCGAAATTTCTTTCGATTTTTATTTTAAACGTTTTAACATTCAAATTACTAAATTAAAATTCTATGTACTCGAAACTGGCAAACGCAAGGCACGGAATGCTGATTTTGCAGGTTCGAGTCCTGCCACTACCTTAATTTTGTGTTGTCATTACATTGAATTTTAAAATATATATTTTTTATTACATGTTTTTCAATTAAAACGAGTTCGATTCGTTACAATACACGCGATATAAACCGTTTAAATCGATTTCTTTCAATGTCTACAAGTCGCGAAAACAAAAGAATTTATTATACTTACATGATTTCATGACGAACCTCATTTTTATAGAAAACAAGTTTTTAATTAAAAAAATACTTTTTTCAAATAAAATAGAACCTTATCTTATTAAGAACCCACTTCATACATACGGCTTCTGATGAGCCTCGTATTATATTCACGTACCACCTTAGAACCCTACCGCAATGACGCGACGCGTTAAACGCCAGGCTATGTCGTACAAATGTCATGCGTATGTCTCTTCGACTAGGTTCTACGGTGGTATGTTTCAATTTCCTTGACTGTACACTGCGATTTATCCCATAATTTTCCACACTTAGCTTAAGAATATTTAATTCAAATTTAAACGAGACCAGCCTTGAGTATAACGAAAATAATTTAAAAAAAACATTGAAATCGGTTCACTGTTATACGATACAGCATAACTTACAAATTAAACAGACACTTTGTCATATTAAAGTAATTTATTTCGCTGTGCAATTCAATACAATAAGGCGCAATTTAATTCAAGACTTCACTTTTTAATTCTATACAAAAATCGCTTCTGAGAAACGTACCTATTCAAAAACCTGCTTTTCCCAAAGCCGAGTGACATTAACCCTTCAAAAGTTTCAGGGTTCCACAAGTTCCGATGGCTCGCTTTACTGTCCGACTGTAGCTAAGCAAAAAAGGAGGTTACATTGCGTGCATCTTATTAACTAGCTACGATGAATGCACTGACATACGAGATATGAGTAGAAATACTTGCCGCTAGGCAATGATATTATAATACATGGATGTACAGTGTCATACTAAACGACAGCAGAAAAATGGACCGACATAAGAATACAGGTTGACACCAATGTTACAATTGGATTTACAACTTTTCGTCTAACTGCATAAAATAACAATTTATTAAGTTTCGTTGCAAAAAGGTTTTTTTACAAAATAATAGTATTGACAGCAGCGCCGTCGGTCCGACAGGCTGTTTGTTCGACTTTTGATGCCGGCATGTTTTAAACGCTGACTAGAAGTCCATTACTTATAGGTCAGTGCCGCTAGGTGGTCCTATTATGACGGACGAAGTTTAGTTTATCTGAGTTTATCTAAGTATTGCAGGAGCCCTAACGTGGCAGGTATCTATCGTCAGAACACTGTTCGATGCTGCCCCCCCCCCACCTCTAGCCTCGCAGGCGATGCACCTATTGAATGGAAGGTTTACAAGTCCAAAGTCAACCTGTTTGTTCCATAGACAAATGATCCCGACCTGCAAAACCATCCGTGGCTCCAAATAGTTAACACCTACCGTGTTATTTGTATATTTAAGATATAATTTTTTTGACTTATTTAAAAAACTACACCTCGCTGAGTTACTTGCCGGTTTTTTGTCGGTCGGAGGTCTTCGGAACCGGTGTTAAATTTTATGTTAAGTGTTTCCCGTAAGCCGAATCTGAATAAAGATATTTTGAATTTGAAGCCACTATAGAACATTGTCGCAATGTTTAATGACTGGGATATTACAACATTAAAAGAGAAGTTACCATGACAATTATTGTGAAAAAGTTCTATTATGCCTATGAATAATTTTACCGATGGGCACAATTTTAAAGACGGAATCATAAAATAGCAAATCGGGCCAACGTCACTTAAGCCAGGCTGGCTCCCGGCTAAGAAGGGAACACGAAAAGAGAGGCGTTTCAGGTTGGACCAGCGTGGATACCTAGCAATACATCTCTGGTACCGCTTAGGACGTTTCTCTCGTATCAGATAAGTTAGATAAGGATGGCCATAGCGACAAGTGACGAGTCGTACCGACGGACAGGTTTAAACGCTTCAAAAACCACGTCAAGCCGATTTTTTTTAGTTCCAAGTGCACCACGTGTGGTGCTGACTCAGTTTTTATCAGTGCAACACAATGATTAATAGCTATAGGGTGTAAAAAAAGTTTGGAATCGTACAGTGACGTCATTCTCGTCACAAAACTCATGAGCTGCTCTCGGTCTCCTTTGGCAATGCGTTTCGTAAGACGCACATTTTATCGATTATTTTAAGATTCCTGCCACAAGATAACGGTATAATTGTCTCCAATTGCAAGTCTCGCCAAGAAATTCATGCCAATAACATAACTCAATTCAATTCGTGTTTCGAGGAATACAAATTTGAGAAAGATCATTATTTAGTCTTAAAGATCGTCTTGCTCGCTAATACTGCCACTAAACAGCAGTGCTTGCACTGTTGTGTTCCGGCGTGGAGAGCAAGACAGCCGGTGCAATTACTGGCACAAGAGGTGTTCCATCTTAGCCCACTGGGTTGGCATCGCATCTGCAATCTCCTTGGTGATGCGGGTGTCTATAAGCAATGGTGATCACTTACCATCAGGTGACCCACTTGCTTCTTTGCCTTCCGATTTTATAAAAAAAGGATCGAAAATTTATAAACAAATCTTTTTAAACTAGTGGCAAATGCTCCTGTTGACAGCTGTACCCGTGGCCACTCCCTGGATTTTAAAACTATACTCTCTCATAGTTGGAGCTAAAGATATGCTTCTCTATTCCCTGCAATCTCTTTGACCTGAAGGCTGAAAATAGAGAAACTTGGGGCTTGCTCGGACGATGAGAGAGTATAGGGCCATTAACAAAACATCTCGCATGCGAGTTTGACTACATTGCGGGCTACCGAGGTACGATGTGACCGATCGATTGATCGAGCCGCGCAATGTAATGCAACTTGCTTACGCGTAGTAGCTGCGTAAATGGACCCTGTAGCTCCAAGATTTAGTGACCGTGCGCAGGCACAGCTTAGCTGAAAAACAGATAGAACAGTTGCCCCTAAATTTCATATTATGTAGTGACTGAGGCATATTAAAAGCAAAGCTTACTTTAACCGCGTTTCTTTATCAAAACAACGCATCTTTTCACTTAACAGCTGTTAAACTTTGCCAGAAGCCGCATAAAATAATGTGTCAAAAAAATTATATTATTGTTAATTTTTTGTAACCGAAATTTCTTTCGATTTTTATTTTTAAATATTTTGCATTCAAATTATTAAATTCAAATGCGGTAATAGCGGTAATGTGGCGAAACTGGCAAACGCAAGGCCCGGAATGCTGATGTTGCTGGTTCGAGTCCTGCCATAACCCTAATTTTTCTTTGTGTTGTCATTGCATAGCATTTTAATTTATATTATTGTCTTAATTTCATAGGCCAAAGGATCCGTTGTATGAATTTGGAAGGCGGCCATAAATCCACCAACCTAATAATAATAATAAAAACGAGCTCCCCGTCAACCGTGCGATACTCCCAAAAAAGGACTAACGGAACCCCCGCGTGGAACCCCAGGCAGTAACAGTATTAATAATAATAACCAATGCTATTATGAGCATGAGATCCTAGTAAAAAAATCAAACACAGTAAAAAATTAGGCGAAACTCATCTCAGTTGAGATTGCAATTTGAAAATTTTCAGTTTTAAATTTTAAAAAAAATATCGATTCTAGCAAACGCCACTATAGTAAATGCACAAGCTTTTGAAAATTTAAATAACGTCGGTTTGGTGAAACAACTGTTTATTATTATTTTAAGCTCACTAGAAAAAACCATCGAAACATTCCTGAAAACAAACTTCAGACGTATGGAAAAACTTATGAAATTATGTAACGAATCAAAAACTATGTTTACAGAATATCTGTTTATCGTCCAAAGTTTTCGTCACCAATTTATTGTAATATAGGATTGCTTATATTACACGCAAGGCAAATTAATTAAAATAACTGTTTGTTTTTAAATTGATAGAGCATAAACAAAGTGCTTATTTAACTCTGCTATGGGGACACTATAAGAATTTCAGTTTCTTAATCTAAAATAAAGAACTGCATCATCAACGTAGTTGGTGTATCAGACTGATCCGACAGTATCATTGTATCTTAAACTGACCTGCGAAGGCGCGAAGCCGAGGAACGACAGTTTCCTCTTTCCACTGCTCATGGTCACTCGCGATGCGCGTGCGCAGCTGTCGGCGGCCGCGAGAATACTGCCTCAGTTTACCTGCGGACGGTACAGCACACGCTGGAGCACGGTACGGTGCGCAAACGCAACTAAAGCCGGCAGTACACGTGCAGCTAGCACGAATCTTCTCGGCACGCGTTACTCGCTGAGTAACTCAGTTCGTCTCTCTCCAACCAGACCAGTGGGATAGAGACGCACAGAGTTACGTAGAGAGTTTACGCGTACCGAGAACATTAGTGCTACAGCGTATCGTTGCGATATATCGCTTGAGATAACAACAAACGATAAAAAATCGAGCCGCATGTGTGAAAAATTGAAATAGATTTTTGGTTTGGTTTAATTATTATTATAAAAACATTAATTTTAAGCTTCATAGGATCAAAGAAAAAATATCACATACACGTAGTTATTTATAAAATATTAAAATAACCCGGTTTTGATTTATCAAATTTATCAGCTGTAAAAATATATGTACAGGCATAGCGTCAAAATTTATATCGATGTTTACATTTAAACCTTACGTTTAGTGGCATAAACGTATATAGATATTTTTGACGTCTTGGTTTATATATTTATGATGCTGACCGTACCCAATTAGGCTATTATCAAACCGTGATTAGAATACAATTGGAGGGTAGCGTCAGCACACTGTCATTTCACAGATATAGGAATGTAGCTTGACGCAAGTCTATGAAATGACAGTGTGCTGACGTTACCCTCCAATTGTATTCTAATCACGGTTTGATAATAAAGCCTAGCGCCAGTAATATCACCGGCTGTCTTGCTCTCCACGCCAAAACACAACAGTGCAAGCACTGCTGCTTAGCGCCTAGTTTAGCGAGCAAGATTGTGGTAGCGATCCGGACGGACCTTGCACAAGGTCCTGCCACCCGTCTAACGACTTACGATTGTTTTCTTAGATATGGCTAATTATAGATATCGTTTAAACCACTGTTTTTCAACATGTGGGTTGCGACCCCCAGGTGGTCTCAAAGCCAGGGGAGTCGTGATTGCAAAATAACCGGCCAAGTGCGAGTCGGACTCACGCACGAAGGGTTCCGTACCATTATTTATAAAAACGACCAAAAAATGACGTTTGTTGTGTGGAAGCCCCTTTAAATATTTATTTTATTCTGTTTTTAGTACAGTAGGGGAAATATATTCACGTACCACCTTAGAACCCTATCGCAATGACGCGACGCGTTAAACGCCAGGCTATGTCATACAAATGTAATGCGTATGTATCTTCGACTAGGTTCTACGGTGGTACGTGTTTCAATTTCCTTGACTGTACATGTTGTTATAGCGGCAACAGAAATACATCAGCTGAGAAAATTTCAACTGTTTAACTATCACGGTTCTTGAGATACAGCCTGGTGACAGACGGACGGACAGCGGAGTCTTAGTAATAGCAATAGGGTCCCGTTTTACCCTACGGATACCGAATCCTACAAATTACCGTAACCCTACGCTCTCCTTGGCCCTAACATGACCTTATATCCTTCCTAAAAATGATCGCCCGAGCGGAATGATCCGCCCGCTCGCCGCATTGTTACGGGCCGTAGGGGTAGGGTTGCCAGGTCCAAAAATAGAAAAGCCGGACACAGGTTCATATTTAGCCGGACATTTTGCCCTAAAAGCCGGACGCAAATACTAACGTAGCCTGATACAATGGTTTTTAGCCTCACACCGCCCACCCCACCCCACCTCGCGCCTGCGAGATCGCGAGTCATGCCTATGCGTTGCGTGTCCGCTTGACTTTGGTCGCGCGCAGCGGGGTTGACCAAAAGCCTAACAAAAGCCAGACAGGTCGGACTTGTATTTACTTGGCCGGACACGAATGTAAAAAGCCGGACATTTCCGGCTAAAGCCGGACACCTGCCAACCCTACGTGGGGGTCGCCAGATTTTGTACATAATAAAGGGGTCGAGTATTAAAAAACCGGCCAAGTGCGATTAGGACTCGCACCGAGGGTTCCGTACTTAATTCTCTAAGAGCAAAATATATTTTTTTGTGTGTTGTATGTAACTACAAATTTACGGTTTTCTGATTTATTCCTTTATTTGTGCTGTGAGACCTAGCTCGTTGCCAAATTTCATAGTTCTAGGTCAACGGGAAGTACCCCACAGGTATTTAAGACATGCAGCATAAACGGCCGTATTTTTTGACCGCGTTGACTTAAAAGTTTGATTTTTTCACGACTTCAAGGGGCTACAGATTTGAGTATTTGGTACTTATTAATTTCAACTCTATACCTCCAAGTGATCGTCTGGATCTAACAGTACGACCGTTCACTACTTGACACTTCAAAATTCTTTGAATTGTGCTTTATATACTTAACTAGCTGTACCCGTGACTTCGTCCGCGTGGAATAGTGCCTTTGGGTAGCATTTTTAATTACAAAAAAGACACGTATACTTTTGAATGTCATATTAATTTAAATCGAATCGACAGCCTAAAAAATAAGTTTCAAGCTTCTAGCTTTAAAAATGACGATACTTCCTTACAACTTTTCATCCCCCCTTTCAACCCCTTACAACCCTTTCTCCGCATTAAAGACTAGCCTATATCCTTTCTCAGGCTTTAGACTATCTGTGTACCAAATTCCATTGAAATCGGTTCAGTAGTTTTGGCGTGAAAGCGCGACAGACAGACAGAGTTACTTTCGCATTTATAATTATTAGTAAGGATAATATGCCCTAAGGACCTGACTTCCACACAGTTCTTATAATTGCACATAGCTATCAAGCTAGCTATAGCAAGCACAATAGGCCTAGGTTATAATTGTCCTACACAATGCAATAAATAAAGGTACTGGACTGTAGGCCGAGATAAAACTATCCGACACTGCTAATTAGAAGAGATGACTCATCGACACTAAATGACATCTTTGTTTGATGACGTCACATGGGAAACTGAGTTGAACCATAGTGCAAAGAAGAGTTTTGAAATTACAAACGATATTTTAACAGCTGATCTCTTTACTTTAATTGGCAATACAATGTGCCGAAAAGAGACGACTCCATTCTCTAAACCTCCTCTTCAATTGACAACCTGTACACACGAATACACAAAATGATTAACTTTGGTGGTAAAATGGTTGGTGTACATTAAGGTAGTGTAATCTACGTTTTTCTTGATAATTTACAAGTTTTTCTACCTTGACGCACACCAAAGGCAACAATTTTGACAGTTTTGGGTGTGTACGCTTGACATGTACGAGGCTATATCCTTGCTCTGGTTCATCCATGAGTGGAACACTTTTGATTAAAACAAAGTGGAACAAATTAGCTTGCTACTCCGCGAAACCAGTGCCGTGCTCGTGCAAGTTAACTGCTTCTGTGCGACATATATATGTTCATGCAAAAACACACCGTCCTCCGCATGAACATATACATGTCGCACAGACGCAGCTTAGTTGCACGAGCACGGCACTGGATTCGCGCAGTAGCAAGCTAATTTGTTCCAGTTTGTTGAAATGGACCTCCACAATACTTTGTGACCACTTTTGATTGCTGATTAAACAAAGCCTAGCCTAGGGCTCTGCACACCACTGTCGGGAGTGTTAAGTGCTTCAGTGGATATTTTTTCCCGTTCTAGTTGCCAACTAATCATGATTTTAGGTTGGTTTAAGACTCTCAAGGACCCCACTGACAATCAGCGTCTCGGTTGTACCGAGGCAGTATGCTGAGTGGGGCCCTTTTTGATTCTATTCAACACAAACGTTGCTGTGTTTGTTATAATTGTACTTTGTGTGTATGTTGTGTTTTGTGAATAGTCTTAAATAAATGTTTTTCTTTCTTTCTTTCTTTCAATTACTCTTGCTGGTAGAACCGTAAGTGTAAGTTTTCCGTCACAACAAACGTTTCAAACGCGTTAGCGTTAAATTCTCAATGACTATTGAATCTGTTGCGGCTACGCGCCGCTAGAGGCGCTGTCTATATTCCCATAGTAATTGAAAAGTTAACGCTAGCGCGTTTTAGAATTTGCTTTTGACAAACACTTACACTAAAGGAAAACAGTAACAAAATTATTATTAAATTATTGTAGCCGAAATTTCTTTCGATTTTTATCTTTCATTTTAATGTTAAACATTTAAAAATAAAAATAAAGATGATTTGGTTACAAAAAATTTTAATAACAAAACGTCTAAAATAAAAAATCTCTCTTCAGCTGACGGTAGCTGTAAAGGTACCCAGTTGAATATGAAATAGTATTTTATGCAACTGTTGCATAATGAGGGATCTTAAAACACGAGTGTGGTTTTATGAAACGAGTGTCAGCGGGTTTCATAATAGGATCACACGAGTGTTTTTAGACCTAAATATGTACAGTTGCATACATTACTTTATATCTACACACATATCATAAGTACTCTATGATAGGTTCAGAAGCCATAGGGCAATGACCTGCATTGCTACTAGCTACTAGTGCTAGGTTACCTATTAAATATCTATAGACTGTACACATTAAAATAATATAATAAAAAATGAATTTGAACAAATTTAGAAACAAATTAGAAAAATTCTCATAATAATAATTATTGGTTGTTATAATGCTGGTCATTGCCTACGGTTTCTGAACGCATTATAGAGCATTTATGATATATGTGTAGATAAACTTTGTTAAAAACTTTCACCCTTTAAATCAGTAATATAATTAAAAACTTAGTAATATAGTTAAAAACTTTCACCCTTTAAATCAGTAATATAATGACCGTAAGACGAAGCACATAGCAAAATTCGCAGGGTATGGTAGCGGTAATGTGGCGAAACTGGCAAACGCAAGGCACGGAATGCTGATGTTGCAGCTTCAAGTCCTGCCATTACCATAATTTTTCTTTGTGTTGTCATTACATAGCATTTTAAAATTATTACTGTTTGTACAGTTAGTATAGTTCACATATTTATGTTAGGAATGCTTACGAGAGCATACAAATCGGTGATATAATAAGAAACGTTGGTCAAGGTGTTCCAGTACAGTCACAAGCGCCAACATCTATACAGTCAATCTTCCATAAATATGTATACACAGACTTTATGCCTCTAACAATAAGGTTGATGTTTACATAATTTTGACAGGTTGGGAAGGATTGGCTGTATACATGTTGGTGCTCGTGACTGTACATGATTCTGCGATCAGTGAGGTTTATAAGTACGACATTAAGAGGACTGTGCCTCAGAAAGCGCTCGCGGGAACGTTTTCCACCCTCTAAACCAGGGATGGCAAACCTTTTTTCGCCTACGTGCCAAATTTTCCAAAAAATAAAAAGGTCGCGCCTTGACATGCCACTATTTCACACTTTTGTCGAACAAATAACTCGGAGTCAATTACGTCAGTGTGTTTAGCGGCAGGATTAGTGAGCAAGATGGTAGCGATCTGGACGGACCTTGCACAAGGCCCGGCCACCCGCTGACCTGACCGAAGTTTTTGATTGTAACATAGTAAAGATATTTTGCGGAGCTAAGCGCTGGTTGGATTATGAGGCTTATTCGTGATGTGACGACACGACTGTATGTAAACAGAGCAAAATTTCCGCAATATGCGATATTTCGGGGGGCTATTGTCACTCGTCGATATTTATTTAACGCCGCCCATACCTTTGTAAAAATAAACTCGAACTCGAAAATGATATCACATACGCACCCTTAGAATTAAAGCGACTCAATTCTGAATTTGATATTACCCAAAATTAAACGTTATGTCTTTTAATTAAGGTGATATTTTGGGACGTGTATTATTCAGAAATGGGTCACTTTAATTCTAAGCGTGCGATATTTATGGACGATAATCTACATCTACACTAATATAATAAAGTAAACTTTGTTTGATTGTATGTATTTAGGGGGTTGTCTGGACCTACAGAACCAATTGCAAAAAATCTTTCACTTCTTCGCACGCGTCCGCGAGCTTAAACAAAAAAGACTATTTGAACCAGATTGGAACCATAATAATATTTATAGTAAATTACAAAATATATTTTGGTTTTATTAGCGGCTTTGCCCGCGTGATGTTATTTTCTATCTGGGGGCACGGTAGTGCCCCCGCCAAGTCGAGCAAAAAAAAGCGGCACGGCCGTACCATCCTTTTCTCGAAGCAGTTCAGGCCATTTTCGACCCCCTATAACTTCGTTGTGGATTAAACTAGAACCCTGTATTTCCAGAAACTTAGCAGGCATTGCATAAACAGTCAATGTAACAAAAAAATCTAAACAAGCTTATTTACTATAACATGAATTGCTTGTGAGAAACATTGTGTTTTCATGCGATGACCAAGTTAATCTATTTTATTGAAACAAAAGATTTTTTATATTAATGTGGTCACTACAAGATGTTGTTAGATTAGCTAATTACGTAATAACTTAAGACAGAAGGTCCCTTAATTAGGGACTGAATAAGCCAACCGACTTGGTATAACATGGATCTTACAACTTTTTACGGTAGAGAACTGAGTTGCGAGACTTGGTTTTTTTTACAATTACATATTATTGGAAATACATTATGTATTTTAAATCAGGGGTGTTATTTTTGAATCTCACCAGGTGACTAGAGCTCACCAAAATGGCCGAATCTCTATGAAAAAATGGCCATTTTGGTGAGCTAAAGCTCACCAAAATGGCTGCATTTCTACGAATAACAGCCATTTTGGCGAGCTTTAGTCACCCGGTGAGATTCAAAAATCGCACTCCAGGACATGGTCTGTCTGTTTGCTAAATTTCATCAATATCCGTTCAGCGGTAAATACGTGATAGCGGAACAGACATACAAACATCATTGCTTTCGTATTAACAATATCACTTAGTGATCGGGATCTTACTGCAGGATCAAAGTCAAAGTAAAAATATCTTTGTTCAGATTAGGATTGCAGGTAGCACTTGTGAATGTCATAAAATTTACCACCGGTTCGGAAAAACCTTTGATGAGAAGATATCGGCAAGAAACTCAAAGAGGTGTAATTTTATTTAAATAAATCAAAATTACAATGTTATTTTTACACCTTAAATGTTTAACAGAGCAGGACAGGTGTACAATATTTGGAGTCAGGAATCGCCAATACAAGTCGTGATCATTTCAAAACATCTCTGTCCGTCCAAGATATAGTCATTGATTTTATAACAGGCCTGAGAATTAATGTCTTCTAGACAATAGTTTTGACTTTTGTATCATTATGTTCAGTAATGGAAAATGTGTAATGTGCAATGGCTATTACAAATAGAAATATAAATATGAATAGTTATAAATAAATATCTACTGCCTTAGAATAGCCCCCCGCGTCATATACAGTGCGTGACGATATTATTTGAGCACGCGTCTTTTAGCACAATTATTTTTGCAACCAACTGTATTTGGTCGCTGTTTAATAGTCATTACCACCCAATTATCGGCGTTGAGTGTACTTGAAGTATTATAGGCAGTTTTTTTTGGAACATTGTCACAATAATAACCGACGTCACACTAGGCCCCGGTACCAAGTAAGAGTCACAATTTGACGTTACTTGACACCAAATGGTGTGAAAGTGTAAAATTGTTGTAGATCGTCATTCCAAAATAATATGGGTTAAATAAATATTTTAAAAATACATATCTTATTGGAGCTATAGCTATTCAAAAGTACAAAACTTAAAAAAAAAAGTTAATATTGTTGTTTTAAATAATACTCATTAGAACTCTAATAAAGAATTAAACAAGTTGTGTTAAGGGAGTAACCATATAAACGCTCTTTTTATTACAAAAAACTTGATTTTAATTTCACGCTCCATACATTTACTAGCTAAAGTATAGAGTTGTGATGTCATATCGCCGGACAATTTTGCAGGGGCGTTTTCGCAGGGCTTGTGATGCATCGTTTTTCTACTCGCGATAATTCATGAAATAGAGATCGTAGAAAATAACTAAAAACACAGTTTTTCTTCTTTTAACGACGTCTTTAAATGTCGAGGACATAATTTTTTTTGTCAACTAGCCAATCGTTCCCATGCGAAGCCGGCGGGCAGCTTACAATACAATACAATACAATACAATCATTCTGTATTGATTACCACAAAACAGGTATAGTCGACCAAGAAATTGCTTGACCACTTTTCGACCGTATTACAAAGGGATATGGTTTAAAAGTGGTCAAGCAATTACTTGGTCGACTATACAATATAGAGAGAAAACATAAGGCACACTGTTCCGTATTCTTTCATATTTTTGATAAACTAGCACAAGACAGAACATTCTTTTTCAATTGTTTTTAATGGTATCTAATCGATACAAATCGATGTCAGATTTAATGCAGACACTAACTAAACGCTTTCCAAAATGGAAGAACAAAACGCAGTACTTTAGCGATAGTGCTGCCAACGTCAAGAAGACACATCTCTTTCAACCTTTCAAATCCGAAAAGCTCTAGATATCCATTATACTAGCCAAAATCAGTGTAGACCATCAGCAACAAAGCCAGCTATAATCGCCTGTGGAAGACAAGCACCGGGGGCCCCCAAGGAGCAGCTTGCCTGGAGCCAAGTGTTTGCATTTCTCGCTGACTATCGAAGGATTTCCCCAACACATACAATAGGCGGTCTTATCGATAAAAGCGATCTCTTCCAGACAACCGTTATAAATGAGAGACGCAGAACAGAACAGATAAGAGCAGGTGGTGCAGTAACACGGCAGCTAAGCGATCTAAAAAAACACTAGAAACATTCATAAATTAATAAAATACATACAATGGAAACAATTTCGTTGCTAATCCGCGAACCCAGTGTCAGCAATCGAGAAAAAGACAACGCCTGTGCTGAATACCTTATAAAAGAAATAAAACAAACAACACAAAACGCGACCACAACCCAATTACCAACACCAAAAATACCACTCGACACGTGTTTTACCTCTCCACGAGGCATCATCAGGAGCTATTGACCTCTCGACTGTCAGTCGACGAATCACATACAATACATATTAATATATGTACATATATAATTGTAAATGGTTTTAGAATAGTGGACTACGAAAGCGATAAAAAGTTAGGAGTGGGCACAAGGGTGGGAAAGTAGAGTTGAATCAACGAACTAGTTAATTCAACCGTATTTTGATAACCGATAAACTAGTTAAACGTCAACTAAATTTTTTCATAAGAAAAAATGAAGTGTCAAACGGATGCCATCTACGTTTAATTCAACGAAACTTTTTCGGGAACGATCTAACAATTGGAGCATCAACTGCCTTTCAACGATGATAGACGATATGTACATACTATTAGAGTCGAGTTGACTACGGATCAAAACCTGTCTCTTGTAAGTCTAACGTTTAAATTCAACTTTTTAGCACATACACCCCTTCGTCAATCGACCGACGACAAGTTCCACAGATTCAATCTCCTGCAGTTACAAATAACTTGCAGAATGTTCAGGATGGAGTTCTAAAGGATTCCCAACAAGGAAATTGTGTCGAGAAATTGCAATGTAAAAATGTGTCCGCCTTTCAAATGAACATGGCTGCTCTCCCGTACAGTACAGCCAGCCATGGAAGTAGATAAACACTTAAGAACCTTGTCGCAGTAACGTATGAAATGAGAATTTCTCGAATTTGACACATCACTGACAGCGACAAGATACTAATGTGCAGCTACTTCTGACGGTACACCGGCAACACCAAAGAGATTGCAGATGCGTTGCCAACCCGGAGGGCTAAGATGGAATACCTCTTGTGCCAGTAATTACACGGGCTGTCTTGCTCTCCACGCCGGAACAGAACAGTGCAAGCGCTGCTGCTTAGGGGCAGGGTTAGTGAGCAAGATGGTGGTAGCGATCCGGACGAACCTTGCACAAGGTCCTACCAACCACCAACCCTTGCATTGTTTACCTCCCTTCTCTATAAAAAAAAACGAATTCAGAATTGTAAAGCGTATAACTTTGCTATTTATCGGCACACATTAAATATTGACTCACCGTCTCACACACACAATCTTCTTAACACCTAAACCACTGTTTGTTCAAATATTAAAGCAGTTTTCACGAAAAACAACTATTTGGATTAAGTGTTTATTATATTATTATAGCTGCCGATACTGCTATGCTCAGAACACGCTTTGTAAATCCAAAATAATATTTGCACATAGGTCGGTTTTAGAATTCCAAGAAAGCTAAAAACCACGCAAGCAAGGCAGCCGGTTTAATTACTGGCACAAGAGTTATTCCAGCTTAGCCCTCCTCGGCGACGCATCTGCAATCTCTTTGATGTTGCGGGTGTCTATAGGCGGGGTGATCACTTACCATCAGGTGGACCACGTGCTAGTTTGCCTTCCTATTTCATAAATGAAAATGAAAATGAAAATGAAAATGAAAAATTTATTTTGCAAGTAGGCCATATAGGCTCTTTTACATGTCTGAATCTACTAGCGCTTCGGAAAATGGAAGAATCTGCTGAGAAGAAACGCCGCAAGAAACTCAGCAGTTTATCTTTTTTTTTCTTCTCTTTTGAAAACAAGTTTTTAAAAAAAACATACGTTGCACTAAAGACTCCATAAACAGACATTTACTTAACTTTTTAACCGCTATTTTCAGATATATGGATCAAATTGGATAACATTTTACCGTTACTAAAATAATTCGTAACAGTTTTGTAACGGCTTGTATCACTTTGTAACGATTACGTTACTGAACCGTTACGAAACCGTTACGAAAATGATATGAATTATTATCGTATAGGCACAATGTTTTTAATTTTGATACTTACAAAGTTCAAATTAAACAAATGACAACACAAAGAAAAGTTAGGGTAATGGCAGGACTCGAACCTGCAACATCAGTATTCCGTGCCTTGCGTTTGCCAGTTTCGCCACATTACCGCTGCCATACCCTGCGAATTTTTCAATTTGTTTCGTTTTTACGGTCATTACGTTATTGATATTTTTGTTCGGGAAAACTACACTCGGTGTCGTCTATGAGAAACTAAACTGGCAAACACAAGGCACGGAACGCTGATGTGGCAGGTTCGAGTCCTGCCATTAACCTAATTTTTCTTTGTGTCATCATTCATTATATAGCATTTTAAATTTAATTTGAATGTAAGTATAAAAAAAAAACCAAAAAGAAAATCGATAAAATTAAAAAAAAAACTATTACAAAAACTTACAAAGTTTATGATCTTCCTTTTCGTAAATGTTTTGTGGAAACGTTGTTATTAGTATATTATCTTATTATATCATTAGAAACAGATAAAAATGGCGGAAGAACCGGCGCCCTTGGGGAGAGCTCAAATTCTAAACAGATAAGATAGGTACCCGCCGATATTTAGCTAGATCCATGATTAGGAAAAGTACTAACTCACATACAAGTCATACGACGAGAGGAAATAGATAAAAATATATTACCATAAACTTAACTCTTTTTATACAACATAGAAAGGCAAACGAGCATGTGGATCACCTGATGGTAAGTGATCAGGATCACCACCGCCTATAGACATTCGCGACACCAAAGATATTGCAGATGCGTTGCCAACCCAGAGGGCTATGATGGAATACCTCTTGTGCCAGTAATTACACCGGCTGTCTTGCTCTCCACGCCGGAACATAACGCTTCGTTTCCACCAGAGATGTGCCAGGATGCGTAGCGAGGGATGTGTTTGTAAAGAACCAATGAGCCGTTTCCACCAGAGCTGTGCTGAGCGAGGCGAGGTAAACAAGGCGATTCTATTGGTTCTTACAAACACATCCCTCGCTACGCATCCTCGTACAGTCAAGGAATTAAATTTCCAACCCACCTAAGGTTCAATAGCATATAGCAAACTGTCACCATAAGAGCTATAGAGCAAGACGTTAGTTTGACATATCGACCTTAATGCATTGCGTATGTCAGACGACATTTCAATGAAATGGGTAGGGAATTAAGTTCCTTGACTGTACATCTCTGGTGGAAAAGCTGCCTCAATGGGCAGTTAAGTTGTTGCTGATTATACCGCTTTACCGCTAGAAATTGCCGTTAAAACCAGCCGGCTAAATTAGCTAAATTATGCTTCAAATATGCACCGCGATAGACGCAATCAGATTTTTTGTTTACAGTCGTGCGTCAGTGAAAATACTAGGTAACAACCGTGCAAGCAGCACAAACCTCGACAGTCAACACACGTTAACTCGCTACGTAACTCAGTCCGTCGCTCTCCTACCGGCCTAGTTGAAACGAGATGCAATGAGTTACGTAGCTAACGCGTGTCGAGATGGTTCGATGCTGGTGCATTGGCAGAGGGATTTTACACAATTTGCAGTGGTGACATCGTTTTTTTATGAGGATAAGCCTTATGCTTGAATCACAAGAACAGAGAATAAACTTGAACCAATATTGTGTTAGGTTGGAGCGGTCATCGATGATGAATAGTGACTCACTGTGGACGCAGTAAGTCAGAGACAGTACTGCCGTATGCATGGTTTTTTTTATATATTCGATGGTAATATGATCCGCAGCACATAGGTATCCGTAATACTAAGGAGACTGTTGATGCGTCGCCAACCTAGAGGGCTAAGATGGGATTCTTGTGCCAGTAATATCACCGGCGGTCTTGCTCTCCACACCGGAACAAAACAGTACAGGCGCTGCTGCTTAGCGGCTGGATTAGCGAGCAAGGTGGTAGCTAGCCGGATGGACCTTGCACAAGGTTCTACCATCCAAAAAAATTACGAGTCAATTATTAAACTAATATAAATAGTTACGAAACTGATATTAAATATTTAAGGTTGGTGATTCATACATACTGATCAGTACCCTTAGCATGAGTACAGTCAAGGAATTTAATTCCCTACCCATTTCGTTGAAATGTTGTCTGACATTCGCAAAGCATTAAAGTCGATATGTCAAACTAACGTGTTGCTCTATAGCTCTTATGGTGACAGTTTGCTATATGCTATTGAACCTTAGGTGGGTTGGAAATTAAATTCCTTGACTGTACAAGGCATCTAGCCGTAACCGTACTCGCTAGCGACGGCGTAAACTATTTGTATGGGGAATTGTACAGCGCCTCTAGCGCTCACTTAGAGAACTAAAAATCACTAGTATGAGTTCAACGGTAAATTACCTTTGGAAATCTAAGCTCTAGTAACTAACGTTTCGTAGCTTTTGCCGTAAAACATCGGTACCATGAGTCACAGATTTGACACATGTCATCGAAAAATACCGTATGGACTATGGTTAACTCTTTCACAGACCGATTGGGGCGTATTTAACCGCTATCGACTGTAGTAGCGTAATATGAATTTTCGATAGAAACTCATGGTAATGGTGTGGAGACACCAGTCCTTAAGAATACATGTCACAAACCCAACATAACGTTATAATTCCTTAAGAAAACGCCATATCGTAATAAATTAGTAATTGGCTTATTATTTCGCTTGCTGTTTGAACAGTTTGGCAGCGTGTACACAATGTGACTGATGTTTTTCAATCAGGCATTGGGAACTGGCGTTCAACGTGACAGAACAAATAATAGTACGCGTTTGTGACGTTTTTGTGACAGAAAATTTACATTAGAGCTCTGAGCGTCTAGTGTAAGCAATGAAGTGTAAGTTATTGTCACAATAAACGTCTAAAACGCATTATTAGCAGAGTCCGACCGAAATTTTGGTTTTGGTTTCGGTTTCGGCCGAGTTTCGGCCAAAAATCAAGATTCGGCGGCAGTTTCGGTTTCGGCCAAAATTGGCCGAAACTTTTGCCGAAACCGAAACTGATTTCGGAAGTTGTTGTGCACGCTCGCCTCACTTCGTTTCTCGCGGCAACGCTTTAGCGGACGCTGGTGGCCCTGTTCGGGAATTGTCGTGCGTCGTTCGGACAGCTCTGTAGCAACACAACTTAGTAGAATAATGGGTAAAATGCACCAAATTTCAGTACATTAAAGAATTTTATACTTGACCACGTGAGTTGCGGTTTCGGTTTCGGCCGAAACTGAAGCCACGGCCGAATATTCGGTTTCGGTTTTGGCCGGAAACCAGTTAAGGTCGGACTTTAATTACTAGCGTTAGCATCTCAATTACTATGCAGGTAAAGACAGCGCCTCTAGCGGCGCGTATTTGAAACACGTTTCCATAGCTAAGAAGTAAACACTGACGCGGTCGAAACGCTGTTTATCGTACAAACGTATTCATTCCGTCATGACCGGCCAAGTTTAATTTACCTCTAGGTGCGTTAATAGCGTTACTAGTTGGACAGGGCGCCGGGAGGGTAAATTAAAGTGGGGCGTACATTGAGGGCAGTGTTCGTCGTTGAGATTGATAAAGTTTGTAACGTATTTGAAACTAGGTGCGGGTACATCTTGTGCGAGGTCCGCCCGTATCGCTACCACCATCTTGCGCGCTAATCCTGCCGCTAAGCAGTAGTGCGAGCACTATTTTGTTCCGGCGTAGAGAGCGTGATAGCCGGTGCAATTACTGGATGTAAGGTATTCTATGGGCATTTTGTAGCCTGATCAAATTTTTTTTATACAACATAGGAAGGCAAACGAGCAAGTGGGTCACCTGATGGTAAGTGATCACCACCGCCAATAGACACCCGCAACACAAAAGAGATTGCAGATGCGTTGCCAACCCAGAGGGCTAAGATTGAACACCTCTTGAGCCAAGAAAGCCACCGGCTGTCTTGCTCTCCACGCCGGAACACAACAGTGCAAGCACTGCTCTTTAGCAACCGGAGCGAGCAAGATGGTGGTAGCGATCCGGACGGACCTTGCAAAAGGTCCTACCACCCGCTCATTACTGTGGAATCGTAGTTACACTCGCGATAACGACGTATGTTAATATAATAATACAGCGATTACTTATTGCGAGAAGGTTCTACAGTAGCCCAGAATTCAGTGTGGTTGATGTACAGCGTGTTGCCGCAGATGCAGTCGCAGGGAAAAGCTAGTTGATTGCTAATTATAAATTATAAAATTAAATACGTAATAGTCTTGGTACAAATTACTCCAATTGACCTAGTACCAAGCTTACCAAGGCTTGTGTCATGGGGACTCAGCAATTGATATAAGTACATCTATAAGGATGTACTAGTATTATGTTATATGTACTAGTGTTACATATATATGTAACACTAGCGAACCACCCCGGCTTCCCACGGATACACCACATCAGCCGAAAGAGGCCCACTGCTGGGCATAGGCCTTCCCCAAGAATCTCCACGACGGTCGGTCTTGTGCTGCTCGCATCCACCGATTTCCAGCGATCCTCACCAGATCGTCGGTCCACCGTGTGGGAGGCCTACCAACAGTCTTCCGGTACGTGACCACGGATACAATCAGATGTATCCGTGGAATATATACGTAAAAAACTTTCGTAAAAAAAACTTTCAAATGACAGTGAAAACCGCATCCAAATCCGTTGCGTGCTTTAGAAGAAGGCGGCCGAAGATACATTATAAGGGCCTCCGCTATCTCGCACTGGCGTACGGAGCGGGTGCACGGAGCGTACGCCTTTGTATAGAAAAATAGTATGATACCGTCCGCTAACTCGCGCGGGTGCGAGTGCGGGCTTATACTATTTGTTTGATGTGTGCACCCTACCAAGGGGGTTCCACTCCGCACTGTAGGTGCGCTCGCCGCATTACCTATGGCATAGGTCAATCGCAGTAGGTTGCCGGCTTGCCGCGCGCGCCCGCTCACTCTGTGTCGCGCGTTGTGATAGTATTACAGTAAGCAGCCCAACACTAGCGGTGCGCCAGGGCATTGCGGGTGGAAAGCGGGCGCGGGCGGCGCCTTCCTTTTGTCGCATGCCGCCTGGCAAATGTTTATGAAGTAATACGAACTTTTTGTGTCTGATCATGAAGTAAAAAGAGAAGTATCTGTACGCTACTACTATTATTTATTCTGTGACCCTACCTAACTTTCGAATTCCATGCGAACAAAGTCGCCGGCAGGAGCTAATGGTAGATAGACTTAGTTTTGCTGATTTCCAAAGTCTTGCTCTTTAATAATGTTAATTCTGCGATTATGCAGCATCATGTAAGAGACCATATATCAACAAAAAACACGCTTTTTGCTCGACGCTACGGAGAAGTGTTATAAAAAGCTATTTGTAAATCATAATCGATTGATAACTGATCAACGCCAATTATTTTTTTTGATTTCTGGGAGGTCATAGCTATTATAGGTATCAGCAAGAATTAAAATATAACGACACAGAGTTCAAGAACATCTTTGACATATGTCCAAAAGGCTTTTATGTACGGTACCAACACGGAAAGATCTGTCTAGTCATTTTTTCAATGAAATTTTTAAATTAAAAATGTAGAGCACACGATTAACGACATTTTGGGATTAAAATCCCATTCCCAACAAAAAAAAATGGACTATACAATGTTATTTCCGTGGAGCCTTCATTTGATTACGGTAACCACGCAGCTCAGGAAGAAAAAGAGGACACATTTTAAGTGAGAACCCTTAATATGTAATTACGTTACTGTTTGTAATTTATGTACTTAGTCATGTAGTAATTTCGCTTGTCCATCCTTCGTCGCTCAAAGGGCGCTGTAGTTGAAAATCAGCGCTGTGTCTCCCGTTACAGCATGTGCTGAGCTGAGGCATTTTTGACGTTGACCAACAACTTAAAAAAAAAAATACTTCTTTTGTTTACCTATTAAGTCTATTTAATGTTGTCCAATGTATTTTCTTTCTAAAAAAAAGTTCAAAAATGACCTTTAAATGTTACAGACGACGCCTCACGCCAACTCGACCGCATTCGCCAAACCTAAACACAACTCAAAACACTACACTAACAGCGTTCAGCACAAACGGGACACAATCAACATAGATTTTCAAATCTCAAATTCAACAACCCCGCACTGCGTCGACTAACGCACTGAAGAAAGGACGGCACCAAGCTCTGGGTGCTGTTTATTCGTCAAAACAATTGTATGTACGGTAGTATTATTAACATATGTATTGTGCTGTTTTGTGAGGACAGGTGCGAGCCGGGACACGCGGATTACTTGTGTTGCTAGAAATAAATTTTATAATTGTTAATGTTACCTTTTTAATCTTATTTTCGAACGCGCCCCGATGAACAGGAGAGTGTGATTGTCTTAGCGACAGCGACGAGCTCGACACTGAGGATGCTGTCTTACTCTAGCGAGACAGCGATGCCTCGGTGGCGAGTCCGAGCGACAGTACTGTTTATAAACCACGAAAAGCGCTTTAAGACGCAGTAAAGCTTCTTTTATAAAGAAGAAAAGTATGTAATCTCATGGCAAGTGTCACCATACCAAGGAGGATGCAGATACGTTGCCAACCCAGAGGGCTAAGTTAGAATGCCTCTTGTGCCAGTAATGTCATCGGCTGTCTTGCTCTCCACGCTGAAACACAACAGTGCAAGCACTGCTTAGCGGCAGGATTAGCGAGCGAGATGGTGGCAGCGATCTGAACAAAACTTGCACTAGGTTCCACCACTAACGATATGCCTCTGATAAGAAGTCATCGACTCACTGTAAGGGTCTCCCCAAACCAATCGACGCAGAATCGGCTTTAGTCGATCAAAAAACGCTTTATGCCTAAGCAATAAGAGCGAAATAGATGTCAATCGGCTCGGCCGACGTCATTGCGCGTCTAGCCGATTAATATCTCATCATCATCATCTCAGCCACAAGAAGACCACTGTTGAACATAGGCCTCCTCCTTGGATTTCCAAAGTGATCGGTTGAGAGCGGCATGCAATCAGCGCCTTCCTGCCACCTGTATGAGGTCGTCGGGCCATCTTGTGACTGGTCGTCCTAGGCTGCGCTTGCCAATACGCGGCCGCCATTCGAGAACTTTTCGACCCCATCGGCCATCAGTTCTCCGTGCCATGTGCCCTGCCCACTGCCACTTCAACTTGCTGACTTCAGATTGACATCTACTTCGCTCTTATTGCGTAGACATAAAGCGTTTTTTGATCGGCTAAACCCGATTTTGCGTCGATTGGTGTGGGGAGACCCTATACAAAACCATGAACTCTTAGCAAATTGTCGTATCTTGATATGATTGCTTATGTTTCCTTTGAGGAGTCGCCATTACTGCAATTATATTAATGATATCACCACTTTCATTCTGGCCAGCCCCTATTAGAGACAATGAAGAATATAGTGATTGAAAACGTCAACAACCGACTAAGTTTCTTGGCGGCTCTTTTTAGTCTTAACATAGTCTTTCCGAACCGAACGTAGCATAAAAACTCCGATGCTTGCAAAATCTCCCTTAGCGTCCGAAGTCTGAGGTCGGCTCAATAGGAGCACCCTTTGGCATGCTAAATGGTATCCCCTTGCTGAGCGTCCTTCCGGTTGCTCGCTGTGGCAATGCTTTTGGAGTATACTCTTTATTAATTATTCATATGGCAACATAGGTAGCCTTGGGCAAGACACGCCCTCTCATTCATTACGTTTTCATTACATTCCATTCATCATTGAGACGTTATGATCCGAATGTATGAACACTTTAAAGACACATTATGTTTTGATTAAAAAAAGACAAAAGAAAATTTCAAGGTCTCTACTTCAGCTTCGCAAACTCGGGAGATTCGCTAGGGGCCCGAGAATTTAGGGGACGGTCGTGTACGGTGACCTAACTATTGGAATATGGACAAAACTAGCTTTTGCCCGCAACTTCGTCCGCGTAGACTTGTTTAATTGAATCAAGGAAACGTGCACCCAACATGCAATCTGCAATATTTCCTGGACAAATTAATGACAATATGTTGCTTTGCTGCTCATGACGTCACGGCGGCGTATAACTCACTTATCGCTATCCCGAGGGATAAAAAGTATTCTATGTGTTAATCCAGTTTATAAACTATGTGTGTGCCAAACTTAATCCAAATCCATTCAGTAGTTTTTACGTGAAAGAGTAACAAACATCCATGCATACTTACAAACTTTCGCGTTTATAATATTATAGGATATTCATTGAATAAGTATGAAAATGAAAATGAAAAATTTACTTTGCAGGTAGGCCATGAAGGCTCTTTCACATGTCTGAATCTACCAGTGCTTCGGAAAATGGATGATTTTGCTGAGACGAAGCACCACTAGAAACTCAGCAATTTATCCCCTAGATTTTTTCTCTTTTCAAAACATATTAGAGAGCAAAATACATAATGTTTTCAATAAGTAATTAACATAAAGAATAAGTATAAATAAATAAAAAAATATAACACAAAAAATAGTACAGCACGCTTTAAGCATCAAACTGGAACAAATTACCTTGCTACTCCGCGAAACCAGTGCCGTGCTCGTGCAAGTTAGCTGCGTCTGTGTGACATATAATGTTCATGCAAAACAAAGGTAATTTGTTCCAGTTTATTGAAATGGACTTCTGCAAAATAACACCTGAATCTATTAATTAGTAGAGTCCGACCGAAACTGGTTTTCCGGCCAAAACCGAAACCGAAACCGAATATTCGGCCGTGGCTTCAGTTTCGGCCGAAACCGAAACCGAAACCGAAACCGAAACTCACGTGGTCAAGTATAAAATTCCTTAAAGTACTGAAATTTGGTGCCTTTTACCCATTATTCTACTAAGTTGTGTTGCTACAGAGCTGTCCGAACGACGCACGACAATTCCCGAACAGGGCCGCCATGTTTTGACATGTTTTAATTAGAAGACCGGAATTAGAAGACTTACCATCAGGTGACCCACTTGCTTGTTTGCCTTCCTATTTCATAAAAAAAAAAGACAGCGGCGAAATGAGCTGGATATTATTATCTTAAGTATCCAATGATATATAATGCATCGATACAGTGTCATACTAAATGACAGCAGAGAAACGGCCCGATGTGAGAATACAGGTTGACGCCAATGTTACAGTTGCAAATTATTAGTTTACCATTCATAGTAATTGGATTTACGACTGCATAAAAGAATGATTTATTAAGTTTCGTTGTAAATAGGTTTTTTTTACAAGATAATAAAGGCCGCTCGCGAACCACAGAAAAATTCGAACGTTGACCTTTGCATCTACAATCAGTAGTCAACAACCTTTTTAAATTGTGTTCAATGAATTATGGCAAGCATATATTAACCAAATAAAATGCAGTATTTTCTATATTATTGTAGAAATATTAAGGTATATAATAAAAAAATCAAAATAATACCAAATACATTTAAAAAAGGCATTTTACTTTTTTCCATTGCATTTTATTGTTCTCATTGACATTATAACTAATTAAGGTACCATATAGGGTGAATAACCAAACATAATAAAATAACTACTGACGAGTACGTCCAAAAACATGGCAAGGTAAGTAATTTTTCAATTAGCAAATTAAAGATTTCTTGACATTTTGATAAATAAATATTACGCCTTATGATCATGGGACCAATAACATTGTAAGCAAAATAACATGTGCGTAAGATCCCGCCCGTAAATTCCCGTACGTAAGGTTTACAATCTCTGCCGCCAGCGATCAAGGTTACTGTGCGAGCGTGAGGGCACTATTACTGTGCGCGTGCGACAGAGACAAATAGAAATAGGGCAATGCTCGATTTTCTCTGTGATAGCAGCGCCTTCGGTCCGACAGACTGACAGCGCGAGCGATTGTTGATTTATTGGGCTTTTTGTTCGACTTTTGAGGCCATTTTTTAAACGTTGATTAGTAGCCCATTGGTCAGTGTAAATATCCGACAGTGGCGGTTAAAATGTTAATAAAAACCTAAAGCTGTGCTTAATATTTTGTTCCCAATTTATATTTATTTTTTATTCTGTTTTATTTATTTCTGCACCACCTGCCATCTTGTCAATTTACTTTTAATTTCTATCTCTATCCAAAGATTGTCTGGAAGAGATCGCTCTTAACCGATAAGACCGCCTTTTGGATACCTATATTTAAGATTTATCTGTAATTCTGTGAAATTGTAATGTGTTATTCAATAAAGCAATTGTATCGTATTGTATTTAAAAGTTTTTGTGCGCATATCTGTCTATCTTCATGCGGCTTCCGTTGGTGCCCTGTCACACCCACTCAAGTTTAATTTATTTCTCTGTCCGTCCCTTTCCTTTAGCACTCGGTAGACAGAACTGCGCGGAAGGACAAATTAAAATTTCGGCGGTCATGTTAGGGCCAAGGAGAGCTTAGTGCTAAGGTAACTTTAGGCTTCAGCATCCGAAGGGTAAACCGGGTTAAGACTCCGCTGTCCGTCCGTCCGTCTGTCACCAGGCTGTATCTCAAGAACCGTGATAGTTAGACAGTTGAAAATTTCACAGATGATGTATTTCTGTTGCCGCTATAACAACAAATACTAAAAAACAGAATAAAATCAATATTTAAGGGGCTCCCATACAACAGACATGATTTTTTGCCGTTTGTACGGAATGCTTCGTGCGCGAGTCCGACTCGCACTTGACCGGTTTTTATTGGTAGGTCACCAGCGGGGCAATTCTCGCATCAGTAGAGATGAAGCCACACTCGAGATAAGCCAAAAAGAGCTGTGAAATCCCTTAAAAATCTGTCATATTTTGACACATCTCGAACGTCAGATGAATTTCGATGAGCGCCAGAATTGGGGGCCTGCCTCCTGCCTCTGCCTTAAGTTTGTCGTACCTGCGTAAGTTTTTTTTTCAATGAAACATAACCATGAAGTTAAACTGATAACAAGTAATACGATACGATAAGAAACAATATCTTCCAACTACACGAGTCCCTGAATCCCGGGCTTATCCATATTAGCATTGTACTTGAGGTTATTAACCCCAAATGAAGCATTCCGTGCCTTGCGTTTCCCAGTTTCGCCACATTACCAACTACTTAGTTGAAACTGGCAAACGCAAGGTACGGAATGCTGATGTTGCAGGTTCGACTCCTGCCATTACCCTAATTTTTCTTTGTGTTGTCATTATCATTTAAATTTATTCCAAATGAAACTGCCTAATCGATACCTCCTACGTATACTGATACAAGTGACAATTTTGAGATTTTCGTTTTTTTGCAGATTTGAGCCTAAAATACTTACATTTAACTGCCACATAAATTTCGTACGAATATTCTCATTAGTTTCGGAAATAAAGTGACGTATATGAACGCATCTTACACCTTTTTGACAATCGGTACGATGTATACTGAGCCAAGTCGCTTGTACCACTATACGCGGCGCAGATATTGTGGAGGAGCGGTGCGAGTGTGGTGTAACTGGCAGTTGCCTCAGTATGCACGCTCGCCATCGATGCGTACGGGGAGTTGTCTCAGTATGCTCAAACGACAGTTGACGACGCATTATGTCTAATACGACTTCTACGTGCACAATTCAGTTTATTTATATTTCTTACGTTCTGTAACTTTACGTTTCTTATTGTATTTGATAACTAAATGATTTTAAAGTAAGTAAAATCATTGCAAAATGAAGCAGATGAGAGGGAGAACTGGCCTATTAACCTACTATCAGAACCATATTAAAATAAATAATAAGAAATAAATAAATAAATATCTTGGGACTTGGAAATTTCTTATTTAAATATGGTTTCAAACTTTTCGTCAGTTGGACCAGTAATACGGGTTTAAAGAAAGAAAAAAACTAAATTAAAAATACTTCTTGTGTCGCCGCTACCGCCAGAAGCCGTATCTTTACTTTCTTTGAGTTTTTGGAAAAACAAAAATTAGATTCTATGGTATCAGAAGAGTTTTCAGAAACAGTATCACTTCACAGCAGCAAAGCTGTGCTTCATCTAATTCTGCGGAATATCAATAAATTTCTGTCATCGTAGATGAGAACCAAAATCAAGCAAGCCAAGCACAAGACCGGTTTCAGAGTCCTCGCATAAAAAGATTTGCAAAAAGAAAAGTCTCCAGAATTAGAAAATCTTGATCCGGTGCTGTCACCTGCAATAGAATTTTCTCAAGTACATGCCGATAATTCATTCGAGCTTTGTACGCACCATTACCTATTGATAAGCAAAAAAGTAAAGATCTTAATTATCTTTGTCAGACTGGTACAATTCCTGCTCAACACCATGACTTCTACAACAAATTAATCTCATAAAATGATAAGCTAAGGAAAATGTGCTAATTTTGCATATATGTAAGATGTTCTAATGTCTTTGAAATGGATGTTCATTAAAATTAAAAAACAACTGATTATATAAGACATATATTTTAAGAAAATTAGAAAACTGTAGGATATTTACAAAACAGAACTTTATTTTTCATAGCATTACTTGTGTTTACTTTATGGGATGATAAATCATCCTGTTAAAGTGTATTTTAATTTATAAATAAGGGGCAGTTTTAAATGTAAATGTTAAAAATTAGGTAAAAAATTTCTCAGTTTTGTTTTCTGTATCAATAATGTAAACTGATTGAAGTAAATTAAGAGCCAATGTTAAAAAAATAACTTTTGTGATCAAAGATGAAGTCTTTATAGATAACACGGCGGCGACACATTCCTAGATTTTTTATTAGTTGGTAGATACCAAAATTACGTAGGTAATCAATAAGATTGTTTTATCACGGATTTGTTGATATTTAATAACATTTCGCTTTTTATGTAACAAACTTGTTTTGAAATGCCATGGTTCAATATTTTTTGACTTTAATACTTAAGCAAATCAAAGTCTGTGATTATTATAAAATTGAGTAAAATGTTCTCGCCTAATAAAAGCAATGCACAAAACATTCAAATTTATTTTATTCCGTTTTTAGCGTTTTTTCTCAGCGAACTTAAAACATAATCAAGTGTATACTGGTGATATAAATTCAAGCGTATACTGGTACAAGTGAAAAATACGCTGATAAAGTAATGATGAAGGGCAAAACAGTACGTGCTTTCTTTATCTTTTCAATTCGTATGACCAGGTCACGTAATTATCTATATACAAAACAGCAATATATTCAAATTCAGTACTTAATTAGTTACGCCGTATACTGGGGCAAGTGGTAGTTAGCTTAGTATACCACACAATTACAACATGTCACATACGAGTAAACAAGTGTATCTGCCATTTTCTCAGAAACTACCATTCATTTCAAAATTCCATTAATGTAGATTAAAGTAAAGTATTTATCTTACTACAAATCCAAAATTTTGTAAAATTATCTTTAAAGACAATAAAGTTATGGGTTACGGAACCTTTGCACAGCTCTCCTGTAAAATCACAATTTTGCACTTATACCAGTATACGTAGGAGGTATCGTAATGTTTCTGATTAAGGTTAAAAGGGGCGTCATTTCTGTCGATGTCGTAATTCCAGTTTGTACTACTTAAAAGTTTAATAGTTTATCATTAACAAACATTTTAATAATTTAATAGTGAAAAAATACTTAATTTTTTTTTAAACAAGCCCAATTTTATAAACACGACAGGCGACAGGCGACAGGTGACAATGACAATTCGGTATACATTGCTTGCCAACTATGTTAAGTCTGTAAAACTGGAGCGTTACTTGTACCAGTAATGTACGGCGAATTATCAGTGTCACCTGTCGCCTGTCGCGTTTATGAAATAGGGCCTTGGTTGGTACGGGACGGGCATAGTCGACTACAGATTTGTTTGTATTACAAACGGATAACGTTCAAAACTGGTCAAACAATTATTTGGTCGACTTCACGTAAAATAACCTTCTGTAAAAATTATCTAAACCAGTGTTTCTTAACCTGTGGTCCGCGGACCCCTGGGGTCCGCGAGCATATGTATGGGGGTCCGCAGTCTTATCTATAGACCATTTAACAATCATAAATAAATGCCACCATAAGTCTATTAAATGCTATGCACGCATATTTTTTTTGCAATTTGTGGTATTAAAATAAATGGTTCGAAATTTACTGCTGTTTTTTTATTGATGGGGTCCTTAAAATTGTGCTTGATTCCCTAAGGGGTCCGTGGACAAATAATGTTAAAAACGCTGATCTAAATGACTGAAAACCGTATAAAAGTTTGTTGCGTGGTTTAGGATTAAGCGGCTGAAGGTACGCGAGCAGACAAGAGAGGATGGCGACTTTGGTTCATACTGTCACACTAATATTTTAAAGCTTAAAGTTTGCGTCGCAATATCATCATCATCATCTCAGCCACAAGAGGTCCACTGTTGAACATAGGCCTCCTCCATGGATTTCCAAAGTGACCGGTTGGAAGCGGCATGCAACCATGCTTCCTGCCACCTGTATGGGGTCATCGGACCATCTTGTGGCTGGTCGTCCTACGCTGCGCTCACCAATACGCGGCCGCCCTTCGAGAACTTTTCGACCCCACTGGCCATCAGTTCTCCGTGCTATGTGCCCTGCCCACTGCCACTTCAACTTGCTATCTTCAGATTGACATCTACTTCACTCTTATTGCGTTGACATAAAACGCACATAGTATTTTGCTACTTCTTCCGCTAAAACGACTGGATTTCAATGAAATTTGCAATTGATATAGCTTATACTCTGGATTAACACATAGGCTACTCTGTATCCTGAATAAAAGTTACGCAGACGACGCCAAAGGTTAGAGCTAGTGTGAAGATAAAACTAAACTAAAACTAGAAGTATCCTAAAATAAAACATAACTACGTAAACAAATCTACTGAGAAAATGGACCCTTTGGAATTAATAATAATTACTTACGACAATCTGAAGTACGCGACACTTGCACTGAAACTCGCACCCATGCTTATTGAGTTATATCAAATTTATTCGTATAAAAAATCGATTATTTCACCCTATCACACACCATGAACTCATTAAAACTACGCCTTTGAAATAACTAACATTCTCGTTGCGATTTCGCTCTAGAAAACTACATTAAGTATTAATATTAACAGAAATAATGTTGCATTTATAAACATATCACTTTGAGTGACCTTTTTTTAATATTAAACATCAAAGTGACGTTTCCGTGGACCATAAACACGATGTAAAACAAAGCGGCCTCCGCGACGCGTCATAAACTCCTGCACAAAATGAATAGCAAAATGTAACTAACATGTCACAAGTTAAACAACTGCCCAGGTGCTTATTATAGTCTAAGATACCACCGCAAAATTCTGCACCTATCTGTTTTTGTTCGAAATGTGATTTAACTACAAAGTTTGAGGTTCCGGGTTCGATTCCCGGGAGGGGCAAATGTTTGTATAATTAATACAAATATTTGTACCCGAGCCTTGGATGTTATGTATTTGAGTATCTATTTATCTATAAGTATGTATGAAACATTTATCATCAGGCAATCCAAGCGGTAGATTAAGACGTAAGAATAATTTTTTGAGTTATTTAGACTAGATTCTTTTCTATGGCGCTTAATTGACTTTTAAACATAAGAGCGCAATTTAAAAAAAATAATAATAATAATGCAAAAGATACTTGCGGCAATATTTAGCTAGGCAACGTTGTATGACCCAGCGTTTAATCTTTTACTTCAATCACGTTTTGATCAAAACACAGGTAGGTACAGGATTTTACGGCGGGCTCTTACACCATTAAGGAAGCTGCAATGCAACTGAAATGAATACGTCCTACGTAATATCAGTAGTGGGATCACTCCCTTCAAAGGGCTTTGATATGGCTTTAATTAAGTACATAGTTGCCGCTAGGGTTGCCAAGACTTTAAAACGGAAATCCGGTCGTAAGTGTTTAAAAATCTGGATAATTAGTGTTTTTTTATGAAATAGGAAGGCAAACAAGCAAGTGGGTCACCTGACGGTAAGTGTTCACCACCGCCTACAGACACCCGCAGTACCAAAGAGATTGCAGATGCGTTGCCAACCCAGAGGGCTAAGATGGAATACCTCTTGTGCCAGTAATTGCACCGGCTGTCTTGCTCTCCACGCCGGAACACAACAGTGCAAGCAGTATTGCTTAGCGGCAGGATTAGCGAGCAAGATGGTGGTAGCGATCCGGACGGACCTTGCACAAGGTCCTACCACCCGTAAAGATTGGTCTTTCATTTTCGAATAAAAAAATAAACTTGAATCAATGATTAAAAGTAGTAGGCCATGTTCATTGCGGTGTATGTTTCTGTCTGCTGGAAACAGCTTTTAAAAGCTTTTTTATACTTTACAAATTTTATTGTGAATTTCTTCGCAAGTGGTTTCTTGAATACTATAAGATTTGGCGTGGCAAGCGCGAAACTACGTGGATAACATGGTTGATTCAGTGTAATTAATGAGTATCAGTAGAATAGTATTATAAGTATACTTTGTGATATTAGGTTTTAGACCAGACATGAAGAAAAATCCGGCCTCAAATTAAGAGGAGCGTGAACCAAGCCCGGAAAAGGGCTCCCCTTACAAACGGCGATAACGTTTTCCACCCTCTAAACCTTAACCTATGGCAATGATTTCTTGGTATGTTGTTGCCTTGAAACTAGGTTTATAGTTTTGATTATTTTAAAATTCATCATAGATTTGAAATTATTTGCATTTTAGTAGTTTCATACGAAACAAAAAAGCGACAATATTTTTGAAACTATTAAGAATATTGAAAAAATCAAAACATACAAACGTAGTTCTAGGGCATAATGACAACATACAAAAAAATCATGGCTTTAGGTTAAGGTTTAGAGGGTGGAAAACGTAATCGCTGTTTTTATGGAGAGCGCTGGGTTCACACTCCTCTTAAATCCGGGCGGAGTCGTTTAAAATCCGGTTTTCACCGGTTTCATCCGGTCGGATGGTAGCCCTAGTCGCCGCGGAGTTTTAATTAACATTTCCCTAACATTGATTGCGGTGATATATTTTATTTCATTCGGAACGTTTGCTGGCGCTTTGTTGGCTTCACTAATCATTTTTTTATTTGTAGCTGTAACCTCCATTTCCGTCTGAATGGTACACTCAGCCTCAGAAGTAGCTTAACACTTTAGAACCTTGTCGTAATAACGTATGAAATGAGGGTTGCTCGAATTTGTCACATTACTGACGGCGACAAGGTACTAAAATGTGCAGTTACTTCTGAGGCCGACCGTACATCTTGTTGGGAAATAATTAAATACTGTGATCGTGTTAAATACTGTGGCCGGGCTTAGAATGTAATTTTTGGTACCAAATTTTCTTTCAATCAATCAATCAATCATTTATTTGTCAAAAGTAGGTTTATACAGTTGAAGTGGCAGTGGGCAGGGCACACAGCACGGAGAACTGATGGCCGATGGGGTCGAAAAGTTCTCGAATGGCGGCCGCGTATTGGCAAGCGCAGCGTAGGACGACCAGCCACAAGATGGTCCATACAGGTGGCAGGAAGGCGCTGGTTGCATGCCGCTCCCAACCGGTCACTTTGGAAATCCATGAAGGAGGCCTATGTTCAGCAGTGGACTTCTTATGGCTAAGATGATGATGATGATGATGATGAGGTTTACAGAGACATGGCGTAATAAAAAGGTAATGAGTTTCTCTATTTTGCCGATTTAGGCGTACAGTCAGCTGTGAAAATATATACACAGCCATAGCGTCAAAATATGTAATAATCGACCTTATATTTAGTGGCATAAAGGTGTACAGATATTTTAAAAAGATAACCCTGTTACTAAGACTCCGCAGTCCGTCCATCTGCGTGTCTGTCTGTCCGTCCGTCTGTCACCAGGCTGTAAGTCATGAACCATGATAGTTAGACAGTTGAAGTATTCACAGATGGTATGTTTCTGTTGCCGCTAGAACAAAAATTAATAAAAAACAGAATAAAATAAATATTTAAGCGGGCTCCCATCTTGCTCCCATACAACAGACATGGTTGTTTGCCCTTCATATAGATAACGGTACTGATATCTTCGAGCGGAGTCCGATTCGCACTTGGCCGGTTTTTATTATTTGAAAACTGATGTGGTTAATTGCCGAGCAAGCCCAATTGCTGAAACAACGAAAATACTCGGCACTCACCGCGAGTTATATATTCGTTCCATTCGCGGTAGAGACCCTTGGCCCGTGGGCTTCCGAGGCCAAGAAATTAGTCAAAGACATTGGCACAAAACTGGTCCACGCTTCTGGAGACCTCAGAGCTGGCGCCTACTTTGCTCAGAGGCTCAGTCTCGCCATACAGCGGGGTAATAGCGCCAGCGTTCTGGGGTCCATGCCTCGCAGCACAAACTTGGACGACGTGTTCTTGCTGTAAATAAATTTATATATTTTTTGTATTAGTGTTAATTTTCCCAATGTAAATATTGTGATTTATTCGTTTAAAGCGATACATATTTGTGTATATTCATACTTTGCTACGAGTACATAGTCTTGTTGATTTTGCTTTATGATTTATCAGTTGTATTATACGTAGATAGCAATGTATATACGTCTGTAATTACGTACTTAAGTATATTAAAAAGCAATTAACTGGACCTATTGCCAAGCAATAAGATTCTAAATGGAGTAGTTTTCACAATAGCTAGAGTCAACAGATTAGAGCATGACATAAGGAGATAAAGTAACTTAATGCAATTAAACGTTTTGTTAGGCTTCTTGCCTCGGCGAGAGTTTGTGTAGTTCGCGTCGAAACGTCGCTGGGATTGCAACATGGCGCGGGGTGAGTGGCTTTCTTTAATCAATCAAAAGACTTACCCCCTATTTCATAAACGCTTCGTAAACGTTTGTTAGTTAACATGTTTTATGTCTTTATCTGTCATTGTTACGTTTACCCTCAAATGAAAGGAACAAAACATTTGTTAGCTTAAGACCGTGTAAACAGAGATTTGGCAACGTCGCCTATTGCTGCCAAATATTTAGATGTTTAACATATTTATCAAAATTAATGAAGTAAAATACGGAATATAGCAACTTGTGATAGCAACGGTATACCTATACTAAAATATTGATAATCCATTGCAATAGTTAATACAGTTATACTAAATAGTTATAATTAAGTGTAAAACAAGCAGTTGGAAACTTTCCATTTGTACGAGCCCAAATGCAAAAGAGTTCGTCTATTACCAAACTTACAATAAACTGTTTTATCTACACATATATCATAAATGCTCTATAATGCGTTCAGAAACCGTAGGCAATGACCAGCATTATAACAACCAATATTATTGTGAGAATTTTTCTAATTGGTTTCTATATTTGTTCAAATTCATTTTTTATTACATTATTTTAATGTTTACAGTCTTTAGATATTTAATAGGTACCTAGCACTAGTAGCTAGTAGCAATGCAGGTCATTGCCCTATGGCTTCTGAACCCATCGTAGAGTACTTATGATATGTGTGTAGATAAAGTAATGTATGCAACTGTACATAATTAGGTCTTAAAACACTCGTGTGATCCTATTATGAAACTCGCTGACGCTCGTTTCATACAACCACACTCGTGTTTTAAGACCCCTCATTATGCAACAGATGCATAAAATACTATTTTATAATTGAAATATTGAGTTCAGTCAATAACTAAAGCAATAAACAAATGACACCCAAAACTCAATAAATAGTGTATTTCTATTTGATACATGAAACATGCACATATTTCTGTAATTTACTGTAAAATAAAGATATTTATTTACTACTCGTCGAAGCAAAATACTTCGTCTACCACTGTGTTAGGTGCAAAATAGTTCATCTACCACTGAGTAGTGTCGCCTTTCCTCTTGATGACGGCTTGAATTATTAGTGACATTGTGTCAACTAAAGCCGAACATTGTGTAGAGGCTACTGAATTCCATACTGCGTTTATCTTGTTCTTCAAATCTTCGTTCGACTTGGAGGGCTCTTGACGCAGTTTCTTTTTCATCTTCCACCACAAAGCTTCGTTTCGGAACAAGTCTGGGCTGCTAGGTGGCCGATTCTCCGGTGTAGGAATTCTGTGGGTATGTAACCAATCCTTTATGCTCCTGGCAGTATGACAAGAAGGACCATCTTGTTGGAAAACGTACTCGTCCTCATGTTGTAAACTGGAAATCGAAGGTATTAAACTCGTCTTCAAGATTTTTTGGTATCTGGTAGCATTTACAGTGCCGTCTATAAACTGCAGCAGACCCACACCTTGAGCTGACATGCAGCCCCAGATCATGAGTGAGGCAGGAAACTTTACTTTTCTTTTTAGACAGTCTTTATGAAAAGCTTCGTCCTTATTGCGAACATCTTTTTTCCGTTCGTCTCCGACAGTCACTTCAAATTTCGATTTGTCGCTCCATATTAAGGACCGCCACTGATCAAGTCCAGTCTCGACGAGCTAAAGCAAATTTCAGCCTCTTCTTTTTCTGTAGTTAAGTAAATAAAGGTTTTTCTTTCGCCGCATAGAATCCGTATCCCATTCTTTTTATGACTCGTTTACATGTATTGATAGAAACATCTTTGTTGATCATTTCTCGCCAGCTCACAGTGCGTTCCCCTGCCCGAGCACGTCGATTTTGCTTAATAATCTTCTTCAGGACTCGGTTTTCGGCTGGTGTTGTAATGCGTTGGTGACCAGTTTTCTTCAAGCTTGGTATATCCAGTTTGCTTGTTATGCTGAATAATAGATTGTATAGGTAGGTCTCGCTAGGTGAAGGTCTTGAGCTAAATAGTACGCAGATTTTCCTGCATTACTGCTTGAAATTATTACTTTTCGAATGTCGTCCTATATTTGTTTACCGCGATGATGAAAACTTGGTAAATGTTACCAAATTCGAAAAATTGGCCTTTTTATAGCCAAAGGGACATTTTCTTAATTGTAAATAATACTTTTTTCAAACAAATTTTTTTTTTAACTTGATTTTAAACCGATAACTAAACCCTTGCCGAACTATTTTGCACCAATTAACTTGAAACGAACTTTTTTGCTTGTGCGACGTGAACAAAAAAATTAGTAATTCTCTTGATGTGTACGATATCAATCTGATACTAATACGCAAATGAAAACTGTAATTGTCGTCATAGTCACCTATGGTAACTATTTATTTGCAGTATTAACATTGCAGCTGTAATCAAAGATTTAAAAAATGTTTGTCGCTATGCAAGTGACTAGACGAACTCTTTTGCATTTGGGCTCGTAAATATGTACATTTCGGTATAAGTATACAAGGTACCTTACTTACCAACAAATGTAAGAACACAAGTTCTAGTACAAACCGTTGCTATATTCCGTATTTTCACTCATTAATTTTGATAAATCAATGAAAACAGCTAAATATTTGGCAGCTATAGGCGACGTTTCCAAATCTCTGTTTGTACGCTCTTAAAAAGATTGTTAACTTTTTATGAATAAGGGGGTTGGGTTTTCTAGCACCTTCCAAATACCAAAAATAATGCTGGCTAAGCCGCAGTCTCAGCGAAGGACCTTAAATCAAACACCGCATTTGTTTTAAACTATGTAAATATAAAAAAAAGCCTTTGAAAACTAGCCTAGCGTACACCTATATAGGTCCAGAGCGTCTAGTGTAAGTTTCTATTACAATAAACGCTACGCACGCGTTAAAGTTAACTTCTCAATCACTATGGGAGCAGAAACAGCGCCTCTTGCGGCGCGTATTTGCAACGAAACGTTTCCATACAATTTAGAAGCTAACGCTAACGCGTTTTTTTCGACAGAAAACTTACTCTAAGATAAGATAAGATAATTTATTCATAAAAACTTTAAATTACATGAGAACATAATTAATACAGAAACTTACTTACAATCTATGTAACACGTTTGCCTAAACTAGGAGATCCTGTGTTTCAGGCTAGAAGAGCTAACAAAAACATACAAAATCTTATAAATACACGTTCCATACTGGTGGCGCATCAGCAAACATTTTGGTTTTTATATTTTAAATAACTAAAATTAACAATGTATAAAAACTTTAATAAAATACAACTATTAATTACTTTAACACGACAAGCAAATTTTCTGTATCTTCATAGGTCATTGTTTGGAGAGCTTGTTGAAGAGTTTAGAGGATAGATATTTGCCATTGCATTTAGCTTATTGTATAAAAATGGTCCTAATATTACATAAAATTTTGATGTGAAAACGAATTTAGCGACTATGTTTCGAGGGCAAACTAAATCTTTCCGTCTTTTTTTAGTATAATAATCGGTGCTGTAAGGAGTCTATAAGGGCTTAGGTGATTAACAAATATTTTCAAAGGTATTTGTTTCGGGTTTTTTCTTAATCGTTTGTATCCTGAAGATGATTTTTGTTTAATTTAAGGGAAAATGAATGCTTACAGGGATGTTTGGAAATCATTTTCCGGGCTTCAATTAGTGCAATGTATAAGCTGTGTTAAATACTTAATATGTATTTATGTAGGTATGTTTATAGTATCATTAATTTACATACAAACTCGTCCTCAAGTATTAACAGGCTTAGATAGAAGGTCGTAATATAAGTTGTTATCTTGAACAATGTTAACATATTTAGGGGAGTAGAGCAAGGACACCTTTATTTGTCTGACTGTCCTGATACAAGAACCCGCTTCAT
This sequence comes from Ditula angustiorana, assembly GCA_963691745.1. NCBI lineage: Eukaryota > Metazoa > Arthropoda > Insecta > Lepidoptera > Tortricidae > Ditula > Ditula angustiorana. Next base: position 53,281 of record OY829472.1, on the reverse strand, counting down.
CATCGTCATCATCATCTCAGCCACAAGAAGTCCACTGTTGAACATAGGCCTCCTCCATGGATTTCCAAAGTGACCGGTTGGGAGCGGCATGCAACCAGCGCCTTCCTGCCACCTGTATGAGGTCATCGGACCATCTTGTGGCTGGTCGTCCTACGCTGCGCTTGCCAACACGCGGCCGCCATTCGAACAAGCAAGAAGAACCTGCTTACCTATTTTATATATTGTTACCCCAAGTAGCAAACAAGCGATTTAAAAGATCTATAGTAGCTGTTTAGAGGCGATCAAAAGAGAGATTCATCATTGCAGCCACAATAAGCGCTTCCTATACAAACGGCGAGAACGTTTTCCTCCCTCTAAACCTCAACTCACGGCTGTGATTTTTTGGTATGTTGTCATTATGCCTCAAAACTAGGTTTGTATGTTTTGATTTTTTTTACATTCTTCATAGATTTGACATAAATAATTGCATTTGAGGAGTTTCATACAAAACAATAACGCGTCAATATTTTTGAAACTATTAAGAATATTTGGGTAGCTCTCAAAAAAGTTATGGCGTCATCTCTCGTCAGCTACCGCGCATTTACAAATGACCAATTTGAATGAGATAACTTGATTAAGTTTCTCATAGATGACACCGAGGGTAGTTTTGCCAAACAAAAATCAATCATGTAATTACCGTAAAAACGAAACACATTGAAAACTTCGCAGGGTATGGTAGTGGTAATGTGGCGAAACTGGTAAAATGCAAGGCACGGAATGCTGATGTTGCAGGTTCGAGTCCTGCCATTACCCTCTAAGTTGTCATTATATACCATTAAAATTTAATTTTTCCGTTTATTCCTTTAGAGGTACGAAACCCTAAAAACTATTCAATTAAGATTAACAACAACCCAAGCAAAATACAATCACCATATTTGTGTGAACATCACACCTATTTGAGAAAGAAAATAACCACCACTTCAGGATTTGTTTAGAACATAAAATTTTCTTTGTAAGATATAAATACAGTCATATGTAAGAAACAAATGATCATTTATCTCTACTAGTGCTGTGACGAAACTGAGATGTAAGACATTTTTGATATCGATAGATCTAAAATCGTGTCGCGGGATTGTCTTTTACAATCGAAGACATAAGCCACCATTAAAGACGGAACTGCGAGAATGTGGCATGTTTCCAAAGGGAGGCACTTAGTAGGCACTATGAAGTAGATATATCTATCCCTAAGACTGTCGAGCATAGACAATTTCTGTCTTTCTTTCAAAAACCGTTACGTAGTAACAAAGGAGCAGGCAGCCGAACATACGCTTTATAGCGAATATTCCTTTATTAAGTCCTTGTGGATTATGACAGGCAGGAATGGATAGCGACTTTTCTTTATTACATGGAAAGAAAATGACAAAATTTAAAAGAAAACAATTTCTTTGCAAAGTTTATAAGGGGGTTGAAAATATCAGCGTGACGCGTTACTTCTGGAAACGCTTCCATTTACACGTTCTAATTTAATTTTAAATATTAGACTAAAAATTACCGTTTAATAAAAACAGAACCCTGAAAATACAATGGTTCAGTGATGTACACAAATAATCGCCAAATCTTAGAGGAAGCCAATTTTCGTAACTCATAGTTAACTAAGAAATAACTAACATTACCCTAAATAATAGCGACCACTTTGTTGCCTACATTACAAGTAATTCACGTAACACGTTCGCTGCGAAATAAGGTCTAAACACACGTTGCATGTGCTCTCACTCGGTGCGGAAGGAAAACACACTGTACTTCTTCTGTGCACCTATTTAGTTTATTTTGTCGAGGTAAATTAACTATGATTTTATCACATTAAAGTCCAGTCAATGTTATAAATATGACGGAAGATCGCAAAAGTTTGAAACAATTTATTTAGGCTCGTATATGTCCATATTTCCATTGATACCTTACTTATGAGCCTTATAACTCACCTGTAGAAAGTTTAGGTAAGAGGCATATTGGGCCTCAAGCACACAATAAGGAAAAAACCCAGTTTTTATCCCGCAGCGAGCCTGTTAAATAATTTCGCATAAGCGAAGCCGTGGCTACAAACCTCTTTGAATTGTATACCTCTAAAATACAAGCGTCACCGCCACGTATTCATACAAGTGTGTGTCACTGTTACAGTTTAGTCGCATTTCCTTGTATTATTTTATTAACTTAAGTGATTTATACGTAACTTGTCAGTGTTCTATAAAAGTATCGACATGAAAGGGAAAGGGCAAAAGCATTTCTTGTTTTTAAACCAATTTGTGAAGAGACGGAAGCAGCAGCCAGTTGCATTACGCCGTCAATTTCCGCAAACATCGATACTTTTATCGATAACTCGGTCATCGAAGCACACGCAACCCTAGTTGTGGCGGTTTTTACGCCATATTACCGGCTCGCGGATCGAGAATAAAGTAATACGTTGATAGAAGTCGAGGAAAGCATGTCCTTCTTTAGATTCAGTGTTTGTGCTCTTCTTTTGTTTAGCGGTAAGTCAATAGTCTTAAATCCCTAGGTATAACAAGTGCGCCTTCCAAAACCCATCTTAATTACTGACATTGTGTTTGCTTACTTCAATTTCATTTGTTAGCTATCACAAATGATTAGAACCTATAGACAGTTTACTAATTATTTATTTACTTTAATTTTTTTGTATTCATCAATAAAATGAGTTCAAGCATACTTTTATTGAAGCCTGCGTTGCGTTCCGATGTCGCTATCGCGTGATAGCCTTCTATTCCGTTACAATTATATTTGAATATTAAATTAGTAATAGCCATACCAATGATATCATGAGCCATAACCTCAAGAAACTACGACGAAGAAAAAATTTAATTTAATTAATTTCCATCTTTCTCTACCAGTTTGGTCTTAACTTCCTGGTACGATACGACCTTCACTTTTTTCTTCACTAGATCTGAATAAGTTATTCTTGATGTTCCTTTCTCTTATTTTCTTTCTATCTTACCTTCTTAAGAGGAGTGAGAACTCAACGCTCTCAATACAAACGGCGATAACGTTTTCCACCCTCTAAACCTTAACCTATAGCCATAATTTTTTTTGTATGTTGTCATTATGCCCTAGAACTAGGTTTGTGTGTTTTGATTTTTTAAATATTCTCAATAGTTTCAGAAATAATGTCGCTTTTTGTTTCGAATGAAACTACTAAAATGCAAATATTTTCAAATCTATGATGAATATTAAAAAAATTAAAACTACAAACCTAGTTCCTAGGCAACAACATACCAAGAAATCATTGCCGTAGGTTAAGGTTTAGAGGGTGGAAAACGTTATCGCCGTTTGTATGGGGAGCGCTTTATGGGGCTGGGTTCACACTCCTGTTAAGAGTTTACATGGTGCTCTCTTACGTGAGTTGCTTACATTGCGGGCTACCGAGGTATGATGTGACCGGACAGTTGATCAAAGCCAGCAATGTAATACGACTTGCAAATGAGAACTCCATCGATGTATTGCCCCTTTACTTGCCCGCGCAGTAATTTTCATCTTTCTCTATTCTCACTTGTAGCAACTTAAAACATTATTTTCATTCGAAATATCATCTTTGAATTCAGGAAAAAGTACGACATTGCAGCAACATCGCCACATTTTGAAACATTTTTTTGTAACCGAAATTTCTTTTTTTTTTCTTTTGATAAAAATCGAAAGACATTTCGGTTACAAAAATTGAATAACAAACAGCGCCATCTCTCATCATAACTTGTTAAAATTTCTCATAGATGACACCGAGGGTAGTTATACCCTTAAAATCAATAATGTAATGACCGCAAAGACGAAGCACATTGAAATATTCGCCAGGTGTGATAGTGATAATGTGACGAAACTGGGAAAGTAAGGCATGGATGCTGAGGTTGCAGGTTCGAGTCCTGCCATTACCCTAATTTTTCTTTGTGTTGTCATTGCATTACATTTTAATCATTTCTAAAATTAGGAAAAAATACAACATTGCAACAACACTACAAACTTGAAACATCATCCTTAAATTAACTAAAAAAGGTGACCGAAGAGCTGGCAGCTACCTCGCACAACGTATAAGCTTAGCTATACAGAGAGGTAATGCTGCCAGTATCTTCGGTACTATACCACGGGGGCCTTCTTTTTTTGATTTATTTTAGTTATAATTTTAGTACTAAGGTTTAGTTTTTATGTAGTTTGTTTGTTTTATTATATCTATATTGTGGTTGGCAATAAATTGATTTAAACTAAAAAACTTCCTGGTGAAACACGATCTTCACTTATTTCTTCCCTTGATCTGAATAACTTCTCCTTGGTGTTTCTTTTATACAGGGTGACATTCCTTCAATCTTTCCTCTAGTGTTGAAGTAATCGTTGTATCATAGCAGCCTTCAATCTTGTTATCTATTAATAGTCTTGAAGCAAATAATCTTTGCATTACAATAAGGTCCAAACAACTTTTCTTCTGTTCTCTATTAGTCTCAGAAATAACGTTGCTTTCTCTGCGTTGCGTTCTAGCTGGCAAGTTTGGTCTCTAATTTTTTTTTAGGCAAACAAGTAAGTGGGTCACCTGATGGTAAGTGATCACCACCGCACATAGAAACCCACAACACCAAGGAGACTGCAGATGCGCTGCCAACCTAGAGGGCTAAGATGGAATACCTCTTGTGCCAGTAATTACACCGGCTGTCTCGCTCGCCACGCCGGAACACAACAGTGCAAGCACTGCTGAGCGGCAGGATTAGCGAGCAAGCTGATGGTGGTAGTAGTCTTACGAATAAACAATAGATTCAGTTATTATTTTGTGAAGGTCATCATCAAATTGGAACTTTGCTACTCAACGAAACTAGAGCTGTATACTCACGTGCAAAACAGCTGCGCATACGCGGCCTAATTATATATTTTTCATGCAAAAACCCACTCTCCTCGGCTTCCACAGAACAACAAACATCTCACAGATACTACATACAGAGTGTATTATTACACACTACACTGGCTGTATGTACGAACAGAAACATTGTTGCACTGAGTTAAGGTCACTGGACGCAACCCAGCACGCCATTTGCGGGTTCTAAGACAGCGGCTGTCTCTTGAAGCCGCAAATGCTGTGTTGTTGAAGAATTTTCACATCAAACTGGAACAAATTACCTTGCTACTCCGCGAAACCAGTGCCGTGCTTGTGCAAGTTAGCTGCGTCTGTGCAAAATTATTGAACGAATGGCGTACATCAAGTAGCGAACGGTCGTAATGTTCGATCCCGATGATGCCTCGTACAGTGTTTAGTGGTGGTGGTGTGTAGTTGAGTCTATGTGATATATGTGGTTTCGTGTGGAAGCGGAGGAGGGTGGGTTTTTGCAAGAATATATGTATATATGTCGCACTGACATAGCTAACTTGCACGAACACGGCACTGATTTCGCGGAGTAGCAAGGTAATTTGTTCCAGTTTGTTGAAATAGAGCTCCGCAAATTAACGCCTGAAACTATTAAGAATTTTCACATATTTAGTTAAGTGTGCTACAAGAGTCTGCTTCTGCGCTTGCGCACCGGAGTTGCAGCCATGTACTGAGAGACCTTGTGCAAGGTCTGTCTTGCTCGCTAATCCTAGTGCTTGCACTGTTGTGTTTCGGCGTGGAGAGCAAGACAGCCGGTGACATTACTGGCGCAAGAGTTATTCCATGTTCGCCCTCTGGGTTGGCAACGCATCTGCAGTCTCCTTGGTGTTGTGGGTTTCTATGTACGGTGGTGATCACTTAACATCAGGTGATCCACTGGCTGGTTTTACTTCCTATTAAAAAAACTAGGTGTTAATACTTTGGACTTTGACCAGCAGAGGGAAGTTTGTACCCTGCAAATAAAGAAGGTTTAGTTTTTTTACTGACATTAATTATATTACTAATTAATGACGTATAATAATTCATGATTTATATAATATAAGTGTGTGACGATGTGATTCTGTTACACGTTATTCATTAAAGTACACTCGCCATCAAATATACTGCAGCGAACTAGTTGTTCAAAAACATCTGAACACGGCTCTATGGCCAAATGCGTTCGGTCGTGTTCAGACATTTTTGAATGCTTATTTATTAATATTTAATTTACGTCATTTTCTTATTACAACGTTCATACGTCTTTGATTTAGGTGTCTATTTATTTTCATCTCTACATTGTATCAAGCACGTATCAAGTAAAGTCGCTATCCATGTCTCTCTCTCCTAAATTCTTTCTGGAGCCGAGTATACCCGACTCAGCGTCACGAGTATAACTGATTCAGCACCGACCCAAACGTTACGGTTCAGTTTTGTTCACTATTCAGAAAAGTGAGCCTAAAGAAGATTTACTTCAAGAATACATATTCCGTTAGCATTTGCACTGAATTAGGCAAGTTTGATATTTGCACATAGCCGTCGTGACATTTCCATTCAATAGTTTTTTAATCAAACGCGGTAAAGTAAATAAATGGTCATGTTTGCTACGTTTCAATCTCTTCTCATTAGTCAAGTGCCCGCCAGTGGGATGTTTGCTGGGATCGGGATTATAATATTAATACACTGGCCTCACTTTTACGTAACGTCAGACATTTTCCTCTTAAACCGGTCAGGCCGCCTGCGCCTGCGCCGTTCGTTCGATAGTAATTTCGTCTATTTGTGTATATTTTCCAATACGGAAAAAGCAAAACAAGTAATTTTAGCAACGCAAGATGGCTAAGGCGGCGCACACACTTGCGAACCTGAAACAAAATGAAATGAAATGAAACGGAATGAAATGAAATTAAATGAAATGGAATAAAATGATATGAAATGGAATTAACCTAAATTAAATTTAAATAACATAATTTGAATCACCTCATTTAACCTAAATGAAATGTATTTTATTTTGCAAGCGCGGCTATTATACCGCCATCAGTGGATATTAAAATTATGTTAATACATAAATCGCCGCGAAATGGCATAAATAAAACTCAAACAAATGTAAAAGAAAATAACTGTTTATTTATATGGGTAACTTGTTAAAAATTATTATCCAACCAATAAAATGGTCAAAGAAGTAGAAGGATTTAATTTTATCAGAAAATTCATTATTTATTACATCGCATGCATCTTTTAAGCAGTTCTAAAATTAAATTCCGTATTATTCAATATTCCTTTTTAAATGTTTGTATTCATTAATGAAATACTGTTTTTTAACCGACTTTCAAAAGGAAGCTACCTACCTATACCTGTGGCCCGTTTCACTAAGCTACAAGTTACAATTTTACAAGTCTGAACCGGCAACATTGGTCAAAAATGACCAATGGCAATGGGCATAATGACCAATGTTGCCGGTTTAGACTTGTAAAATTGTAACTTGTAGCTTCGTGAAACGGACCACTGCTAGACCCGTACGTATGTAATATTGTTGGAACTGCACCATATTCAATTGATTGTTCAAAACTTAAGACAAGTGAGGACGAATATGATTTCCTGCGCATTACCGATTGCGGTTTACCGTTTGTCTTCCGTTCATTCTTTAAAATGGCACGAATCATGCACAACTACCACCTTCGCATAAGCTCTTGCGCAGAATGACGCAAGCGCAGGAAGCAGTCGTCGTGTAGTATGGCGAGCGGGTATCAGTTCACCCAGTAGCATAAACCTACTCTACACGCATTAAGTTGCTACGTAACTCAGTGCGTCTTACTGGGCTAGTTACTGGGCTGGGTTTAGGGCTACAGCCCGGGGCCTCCACAAAAAAGGAGCCCCACAACAGAGATTTCGAAAAAAAATTGAAAAAAAGCGACCATTTTTTTGGATAATAATTTAGGATCAAGAAGCCTCGTCTTCTTTGTGGCCCCAAGGCCTCCAGACCTCTAAATCCTCTAAAATACCTCTAAATTGGTTAGTTAGAACACAAAGGACTGCGTTACGTAGCGTGCTAACGCGTCTCGTGAAGGTTTGTGATGGTGCTCAGCTGCGGTTGGACGCAGCATGATTTTCTCCCGCTTGTGAACCGTGACGGGAAACGATGCAGTTTAGGTTGCGCTGTACAAAATTCATATATGTATGTCTTTTTAAAAGTAAATAATATATTAATACTTACTAATTTAAAACAATAAAACTACATAAACCTAAATATAAATTAAACATTAATACTAATATTATAACTAAAATTGGTATGGCCCCCTTGGTATGGTACCGAAGATACTGGCAGCATTACCTCTCTGTATAGCTTAGCTGTTTTGATCATGTTGAATTGTGTATGCAGCGGTTCACGAACCGCCCGTGCAGCCGGCCCTATTACGTTATGACTATATGACGCGCAAAGTTTTATAGGTGCAGTATGTATGCATATTAGTAATCAACATATTGCCCAGTAATAATTGGAAGTCAGATTTTCGTTGGGTAAGTTTTGAATTCTAAACATAATTTAGCAGTAGTGTTGTGTTACTAAACTGATATAAATCATAACAACATCGTTACGAAACTGATATTATTAATAACGGTATATTTTTAATTTTGATTTTGAACACCTTAAATTGTTTTTTTTGCTGCCAGTAAATAAGAAAGAAAAGTGAGTAAGGTGCTTTGGGGTAATTCCGCAATGATTTTCGTAGAGATAACAGGACGGCTATAGGTTCGTTAGCTAGTTAAAGTTCGTACATTGTACTTGAGGTTTTTAGTTTATTTCTGTCGTTTCCACTAACCTACCATATATACAACAATAAAAAAGTCCCTAAAATGTGATTTATTATTGTAAAAACTGGTATTCCAAAACTTGTAACTTATTTTTTGCAGACAGGGATAATTTCGGTATACTGCGGGGTTATTTCGGCTGATATTTAAAAATGGACTTTGTGTCATTTAGCTTTAAAGTTCAATTTTTTTTTTCGACCGTGTTTACCCCACTCATAAGTATTTTTTGTAATATTGGTAATCATACATTTTTCAGTCTCTGTATTCCGAAATTACCCCACAAAGGCAATGTGGTTCTCAGTATGTTCTCAATATAAATACGATAGAACGTCGGTGCTACAGCAGGGCTACGCGTCAACAAAGGAGTTGCGGGGAGCGATAGATATGGCGTCTACTTATGTGTTGCCAGCGTGTAAATCTCAATACGTTTAGTAAATTTTTTAAATAAATGGATTTACCCCATTTACGGAATTACCCCAAAGCACCTTACTCGAGTTAATTTTTTCGTGTTCTATGTTTCGTTTTCGAATGACGCTGACGTAGTTTTTCAATAAACATTATGTCGAATCAGTATTTCTTAGTATTCGGCTTTTCTATTCATGGTCCGCCTCACTAATTAAGGTAATTGTTAAGGTAATTTGTCGAAATTCTACGCTCACATAACAAGTATAGTCGAACAAGAAATTGCTTGATCACTTTTCGATCGTATTACAAAGGGTTAAGGTTCAAAAGTGGTCAAGCGATTTCTTGGTCGACTATACCTAAGTGTTACAAATATTTAAGAGTTTATGAATGGAAAATTACTGTACGGGCGATCCCTTGTCTGTCTTGAGACTATTATGTATCGAGTTCTCTATCTATACAAACGGCTTTTTTTCTTTTCTTTCGAATTTATTCTGATAGAAGGTATATAAACGGTGATGAAGTTTTCCATCCTCTAAACCTTTCAACAGCCATAATTGTTTGCTATGTTGTATATTCGTTAGTATTGGCACCTTTTTAAAATTCTGTACCTCAAAAAGAAAAATGAACCCTTATAGACTCACTTCGTTGTCCTTCTGTCTATCGAGACCCTTTGTCTCAGGAACGCGTGGAGGTAGTTAGTTTAAAATAACATTAAATTCGTAGTCTGCAGTCCATTGGAGCTGTGAAGAAATCTAACTTCTAGGTTGACGCAAGCAAAAGATGCGGCTGAAACGTATATGGTTACTCCCATTTGTTTTGTTTTTAATCGAAGGTTTAACACATTGTCAAAAAGAAGTTTTAAAAAAAGTTACACATACCTTTTAATCGCTGTATTCATATTTAAATTTCAAACAATTTCAAACTTTTACGCCGACTCCGACTGTCATCAAAAATGCCATTGCTAAGCGAAGTGCATTGCTGCCTTTACATAGAAGGTTAAGTATCACATACTGGTAGAAAAAGCAATGTAAATCAAAAACGATATGTGACGAGTAACGCCGAGTAGCAACTACGCAACCACTTTACCTGCGTCATCTTTTTTGCCTGTGTCCGATATGGTTATCAAAGTACGGAATGACACAAAAAGATGTTCTCAATTGCCAGTCATGCAGAAAAAGCTGTTTGCCAAAACAACGAGACCGGTTTTCGGAAAACGTGTTCCATTGACCTTGCACTTGTGACCAGAGTCACGCGTAAACCATTACAGCGCCAGCGGCTCCCAACATTTGTAATCGAGACTATAATTACAACTCTGCGGCGGCGTTTCTCAAACTTTCATAACTTTTTTTAATATAATATAGGAAGGCAATCAAGCAAGTGGGTCACTTGATGGTAAGTGATCACCACCGCCTATAGACACCCGCAACACCTAGAATATTGCAGATGCGTTGTCATCCCAGAGGGCTAAGATGGAATACCTCTTGTGCCAGTAATTGCACCGGCTGTCTTGCTCTTCACGTCGGAACACAACATTGTAAGCACTGTTTAGCTGCAGGATTAGCGAGCAAGATGGTGGTAGCGATCCGGACGGATCTTGCACAAGGTCCTACCACCCGTAAAGACCGGTCTTTCAGTTCAAATAGAACTTTTAAGAATGTATGGATCTGACGTAAGCGGGCGAAATTAAACGACTAACTGCATCGATCGTCAGTGTCAAACCCATTCATTCTATCCTTTCCACTAGCGTTGAAGCTAACAGGATGTCACTTTGTTTACACACCCAAGAGTAAACACATATTTACTACGAAGTCCCAACCACTATGTTTAAAAGAAGGTTTATTTTTTGACCTTATAAACTTTTAAATTTTTTTCTCAAATATTCCTTAGACATTATCATGTCTGGGTGCCAATTTTTGTTTGGGAAAACTACCCTCGGTGCCATGTATGAAAAATTTAATCAAGTTATCTCATTCAACTTGGTCATTTATGAATGCCCGTTAGCTGACGAGAGATGACGCCGTTTGTTGTAAAGCTTTTGTAATCGAAATTTTTAATTTTCGTTTTTTTTTGTCTCTATTTTACACATTCAAATTAAATTAAAAATGCTATATAATGAATGACAACACAAAGAAAAATAAGGGTAAATTACATTCATCATCATCATCATCTCAGCCACAAGAAGTCCACTGTTGGACATAGGCCTCCTCCATGTCAAATTACATTGTTACAACAAATCAATAAGATAACACAAGCTAAGTGAAGCGATCCGTGGTCAAATACAGTATAGGCATGCAGTATTAGCTTTGATGAACGACTAAAGCATGGATATAGCCTCAGTACTTGTCAAGTATACATAGCCAAGTCTATCAAAATGGTTACCTTTGGGCGCGTCAAGATAGTAAAACCTGCAAATTAATAAGTAAAACGTAGATTATGCTACCTTAATGTAAACATTACCATATAACCAAAGTAGACCATTTTGTCTATTGGTTGAGTACAGGGTGTCAATTAAAGAGGAGTTTAGAGTATGTAGTCATCTCTTTTTGACACATTGTATTGCCATTTAAAGTTAAGAGATCAGCTAATAAAATATCGCTTTCAATTTTAATACTCAGTTCATGGCGCATAGGCTTGTTAGGTCCTAACCCCGAATGGCCGGACAGACCAGCCAGTTTAGCCGGACGCTTCGGTAAAAAAAAGTGTAAAATAAAAAAGTTAATTTAAAAAATCAAAAACCCAACTGCGTAAAAAAAAGTAAATCAGAACTGAAAAGACTAAAACAAGACCAGTAGTCTGAAGTTCTGTTAAGTAATGTTGAATACCTACACCATTGCAATAGTTTCATGAACTTCAACAGTCGGGACCCATTAAAAATATAGACCGGCTCAAATCTTTCCAATAATGGGTCCCGACTGTTGAAGTTCATGAAAATATTGCGATGGGTCCCGATGACCTAGAACTATGAAATTTGGCAAGGAGCAAGGTCTCACGGCACAAACAAAGCTAGCTACTCCTAGTGGAACCCTCGGCGCGCGAGTCCGTCTCGCACTTGGCCTGTTTTTTTATGAATTAAAACTCTTAATCTGTTCTGCGGACAGACACAAATGCATTACTGAGATTAATGTAGATTCGGATTAAGACAGATTTATAAGCAATTCCAAGTAATATATGCGCTTCATTAAATCTAATTTCCGTCACAAACAATAATTTGGTTTCCTAATTCGAGGCATTGAGTATTCAACCATGGAATAAATAAATGCAATCATAAAACTTAACTCTACCTAAAGAACCCATTACCAGTCGGAGCTCACTTCACGAAGCTACGAGTCGTTCGGTGCACCTCTGCGCTGGGGCCTGCGCAATTGAGTGGCCATGTGTGCGAATGAATACGAGCTATACGGTAGACAGAGCGGCATACAGTAGGCCGCTTCTGGTACCTAAACAACGTTTTTGTTCGAAGTGAGACTTCTGTAATTGTCCTATGATTTTATTCTGTGTTATTTTTTACTTTAAAAATATTTATGAAGTCTGATGAGGAGTTTGCAATTACCGACTGGAGCAGAGTATACCGTTTCATTCACAGCCCTGTACCATTACCATGAGTTTCTATCCAAAATTCATATTACGTTACTACAGTCGATAGCGGTTAAATACGCTCCCATTTGTCAGTGAAAGAGTTAACTATAGTCGATACGGTATTTTTCGATGACATGTGTCAAATCTGTGACTCATGGTACCGATACTATACGGCAACAGCCTCAAAACTTTAGTCACCAGCGCTTAGATTACGATAGGACTCATATTTTTAGTTGTTTAAGTGAGCGTTAGAGGCGCTGTGCAATTCCCCATACAAATCGTTTACGCCGTCGCTAGCGAGTATGGTTACGGCTAGATGCACTGTACTCATGGTTAGGGTACTGCAGCACTGCGGGCGTAAGTGGCGTATCTAGTATCGATATTTGAGATATTGTTCATCGTTACAGCAATGAGACAGTAAATAATAATAGTAAAACGTCCATTTACCTAACAATAAGCAAGGTCAGCTTTACGAGGAGTTAGTGACGGTAATTAAACCAGTTACACTTATCCTTAACCCTCCTCCTGCTGTTCACTGCTCGCGTCCATTCCAGAACCTCTTTAGGCCCTTCTTTATTTATTTATGTCGTAAATTAACATTTACAGCAAGCCTAACAAGTCAATTTAAAATACTTAGAAATTATCACAATTACAATAAAAAGATAAAATCAATTTTTGACATAAAACTACCGTGAGACTCGGACGTATTAATAAAACGGGTCACTCACGTATTTTACGTCGGTACGTGTCGGGCATTTCTCGACGTAAAAATACGTGAGTGATCCGTTTTATTCATATAAAATCAATTAAATTAAAAAAATTACAATAGGTCAATTATAGAATAATCATCATATTATGATTTAAAAGCTAAGCTCTTGTCGACGGAGTAGCCGCCATTTCTCTCTTTCCCTGCCAAGGACCACGAAATAAACACAATATTTAAATTAAAAAACGAAACAAGTGAATTAGAAAACACAATGCTAATATTAATCACAAAATTAAATAAGTTCTGTACCAGTAGTGCACGCGCAGGACATTGTTTTAACTAGTAGTTGACATAATTATTACGTTCCAACTATTCTTACTAAAACGCTTCTACATATAACAGTCGATTTAGATTGGCCTGTGAGCGCCGATGATTACCGGCGGTAATTTGCCGCGACACTGAACAAAATGCCACAAAATTCAAATTTATTGTCAAGAAGACATTCATTTCTCGGGCTTATTATAAAATCAATGACTACTTGTATTATCTTGAACAGGGACATTGGAAATGATCCCGACCTGCATTGACGATCCCTGGCTCCAAATAGTTTACACCTACTGTGTTAAATATTTAAGATGTAAAAATAACATTGCAATTCTTTGTTTTATAAAAAAATTACAACCCGTTGAGTTTCTTCGCGGTGTGTTCTCATCAGAGGTTTTTTTCTGAACCGGTGGTAGGTACACCTGACATTCATAAGTGCTTCCTGTAAACCAAATCTGAATTTTGATTCGATCTAGACCAGCGTAAGGCCGTTTCGGCCCATGCGACCGTTGACTGGTTGTCATGCTGACAAGAAGCTCGCGTGCAGCCTTGCTCTGCGCAGTGCAGTGCGCATCCCACGCCCACTAATTAGGTATTCAATGTTTACAATTAATACAATTTCTCTGTTGCCTTATTGCATTGTATTGATAGCTTCCGAGGTCGTTGAAACTATTGTCAGGCGCGGCTTACTTCGTGGATATACAAAAACATCGGCGCACCACTTTTTTTTATGCCACATAGGAAGGAAAACGAGCAAGTGGGTCACCTGTTGGTAAGTGATCACCGCCGCTCATAGACACCAAAGAGATTGCAGCCAGATGCGTTGCCAACTCAGAGGGCTAAGATGGAACAACTCTTGTGCCAGTAATGTCACCGGCTGTCTAGTTATGGTGGGAATAGCGAGCAAGATAGTGGTAGCGATCCGGCCGGACCTTGCAAAAAGTCTTACCACCCGTGAATACTAGTGTAGACTAGCGTAAAGTAGTGTAGACTAGTGTAGACTAGTGTAGACTAGTGTAGACTAGTGTAGACTAGTGTAGACTAGTGTCGACTAGTGTCGACTAGTGTAGACTAGTGTCGACTAGTGTATACTAGTGTAGACTAGTGTAGACTAGTGTAGACTAGTGTAGACTAGTGTAGACTAGTGTAGACTAGTGTAGACTAGTGTAGACTAGTGTAGACTAGTGTAGACTAGTGTAGACTAGTGTAGACTGGTGTAGACTAGTGTAGACTGGTGTAGACTAGTGTCGACTAGTGTAGACTAGTGTCGACTAGTGTAGACTAGTGTAGACTAGTGTAGATTGCTGTAGACTAGTGTAGACACGTGTAGACTCGCGTAAACAAGTATAGACTACATACAAACAAACAAAGAAATTTTACCTCTTTATTATATTAATGTAGACGTAGATAGATATAGAGAGATTAATATCTGTGATTCTATCTACATTAGAAAGATTGATGTCCTGCACCCGGCTCCCCGCGGCCTCCGCCGGTCGTCGGTCCACCTTGAGACCATAATTTACTGATTTCCTTACAAATAACTCTAATTAGTTAACCTTCGGCTCTATCACACGAATTAACTCGGTAAATAGACTGTTACCGATAACAGCTGATAGTAAAAATAGAACACGTTGGTTTAAAAACCGGCCAAGGGCGAGTCGGACTCGCGCACTAGGGGTTCCGTACCATTATCTATAAAAACGGCGTAAAAATCACGTTTGTTGTACGGCCTATGGGAGCCCCCTTAAATATTTATTTTATTCTGTTTTTTAGTTTTTGTTGGTATAGCGGCAACAGAATTACATCATCTGTGAAAATTTGAACTGTCTATCTATCACGGTTCTTGAGTTATAGCCTGGTGACACACGGACGGACAACGAAGTCTTATTAATAGAGTCCCGTATTACGGGTACTTTGGGTACGGAACTCAAAAAAAACAGTTAAGCGAGAATCGAACGCGCGCTCTCGACTGTCCCGGTGAACAAAGTCGGATTAACACCTTATTTGAGTTATTATATGAAATTAACATATCTACTTTAATTATACTTACTTATTTAAATTTAATGTAAATTTATTTATGATTCGCACGCCGACAAGCGGCAGAATTCATATGTTCTTTTATAACTGTACCTACCACTTTATTTTATATTTTGAGTTCTAGCAAATAAATGATTTTGTATTAGTGTTTGTAAAAAAACACCATGACAATTTCTGAAATATCTGACTTAATAAAAAGGTATGAAACATATGAATTGGGTGAAATGCCTCTAGTACACAATCTACTATTTTCTGCCTGAAGGAAGTCCAAGCAGAAATTTGTTTTTTTTGTACATGTTTGTACCGCGAATAATGAGAAAGCCATAACTACGCCCGTGCCATTATCTCTACTATTATTGTAATTTGCTTTTATAGTAGTCAAGTGATTAGGTAATACGACAAGGAAACGCAAAAAGTAATTTTAGCTAGGCCTGTTTTAGCCTACACAAGGCCAATACGCGACTAGAAGTGCCACTTAAATTATTAAAGTTTTTTTTGACGTTCAGAAATTAATTTAACACTTTTTAAAATAGTCAATCAGAAACTTTATTTTTATTTTATGGCCTAGTTACAAAGACACATAGATCACAATCATATTGCTGTACCTAATCTTATTATTTATATTTGATGAAACATAATTGTATGTATGTCTGTATGTAAATTCTTTATTGTACAAAAAACATAAATTAAAAAAAGAGATACAGTGATGTACAAAGGCGAACTTATCCCTTTAAGGGATCTCTTCCAGTTAACTTTTGAGTGACCTTTGATAATTGTTTTCGTGAAAGAAAGAAAAAACAAAGAAGAATACCTTTATTGCTACATGACATGGCCAGAACACCCGTATTCAAAAGCGTTCCTAAATAACAGTGACTTTTAAACGACTATACACTCAACTAATTTGATTCATAGGCCACTGTAGAACCTTTTCACTATAAATGTCATAATGACTTCTGAATAAATGTCATAACATCCCAGCGATGACACATTGCGACAAAGTTCCACAGCGGGCTGTGAATAAAATTGGTTGACTGTACAATTGAAGACACATAAGTCGCCATTAAAGATGGAACTGCGAGAATGTGTCATTTTCCGGAGGAAAGGCATATACATAGAATGCACTATGAAGTTGATGTATGTCCTTTCGAGCATAGACAATTTCTCTCAGCTCCCTCTGTCATGGTCGGCTAAGTTTGTTGCTGTTTGTACGTCACAATTTCCGTTTAAATTGAAAATGTACTGCGTCAGAAGTAGCTCAATATTTTAGTACCTTGTCGCTGTCGAAATTCGAGCAACTCTCATTTCATACGTTACTACGACGAGGTTCTTAAGCGTTAAGCAACTTCGGAGGATGACTGTACAAGAAAAACATTGAAATCAACTTATTTTCGCACAATTGTATTTACAGAGTGTTATTTTTAAAACAATTTTCCCGCATAGATGTGTCTTCTAGCTGTGACATAATCAAATGTCCTAGACCATGACCAAGGTCTCCGTTCGCTGGGTTCGCAAACGGCCCAAGTCACGAGCGGACGTAGGGTTGACACAACGGAGCGGACAGCGCTCGGGTGATATAAAAAAATAGGGGAATGGAGGTTGCCTTGAAAAATGAAAAAAAAATTTGTAGGTACTACTACGGTTTTCGGATTTTTATTTTTACTTGTGCTGTAAGTCCTTGCTTCTTGCCAAATGTCATATTTCTAGGGCAACGGGAAGTACCCCATAGGTTTTTGAGTGCCTTGCGAATTTATGAAACATGCGGCATAAACGGCCGTATCTTTTGATTCTGTTAACTTAGAAGTTAGATTATTTCACGGCTTTAAGGTACTGCAAACTTGAATATTTAATATTAATTTCAACTCAATACCTCCACGTGTTCTTGAGAAAAATGGTCTTGACCGACAGACAGACAGGCGGCCAACAAAGTGACCCTATAAGGTTTCCGTTTTTCCTTTTGAGGTACGGAACCCTAAAAGGATCACTGATAGATTCAGGCGTTACTTTGCGGAGGTCCATATCAACAAACTGGGACAAATTACCTTGCTACTCCGCGAAAACAAGCCTGAAAAGATCGATAATCGGTCAACATCAAAAGCGTTCCTAAAATAATAAACAGCACTTTCGTAACGGTTTCGTAACGATTTATAACAGAGTCCTTAGTGTAAGTTTTCCTTAAAAAAAACACATTTTGTTGCAAACACGCACCGCTAGAGGCGCTGTCTCTGCTTTATAGTAACTGAAAATTAACGCTAACGCGTTTGTTGCATTTATTGTAGCAAAAGCTTACACTAGACGCTCAGTTTCATAACGATCATCGTTACTAAACTGCTATATTTTTTTTATTTTTGATCTTAATAATAAAAAAGTGACGTCAACTTAAATATGCCTTTAGTTCCGTGTACGGCCCCCAGACAAGATTTTTTTCACGACCAGACTTGTAAGTTGTGACAATTAATTATATCACATTCTAGCCTGCAGGCTTAGTGTAATTGAAAATGGAATGCTGCTTCCTAAATAGACAATAGTTATTAATAAGAATGCGTCCACTCACTCACTTCTCATTGTCTACGTTCGTAGGCCACTGTAGAACCTTTTCACGATAAATTTCACAGTGCCTTCTGAATAAATACCGTAATATGTCCGTAATGACACATTGAAAAAAAAATGAAAAAATATTTATTTAAACAGTTTTAATAATATACCTATAATATACCTATGTTTATTATTTAATGTTAGTTTTTAAGTTTGACTGTTTGTAATTTAATTTGATGTGTTTATTAAACTGGAATTAATTTAACAGTTTTAACAAGTTGGTGGTTGACAGATAGTTAATACTAATAGTTAACACTGTGCCATGGTTCAAAGAACGTTATTTGCCGGTATCATCTACACTAGGCTAGGCCTGTACATTGCGACAACGTTCTACAGTGGCCTATGGATCAAGTTCACAGTTACCATGGAAAATACTTTAATGACCTCCTACGTCCTACGTCTCGCCTATCGTGTCAATCTCAACTAGATAATTACCATGATTTTTTTTTTGCGAGTAGGCCATATAGGCTCTTTATCATGTCTGAATCTACCAGCGCTTTGGAAAGTGAAAGATTCTGATGAGAAGAAACGCCACAAGAAACTAGCAGCTTATCTCTTTTCCTTCTCTTTTCAAAACAAGATCACGGAGCAAAATATCTCACAGAGAAAATCAAATTTAAATTACACGTGTGCACGCGCAAGACAGCTGCGTCTGTGCGATAAACACATGCAAAACACCCTCCTCCGCTTCTACAAGAAACAATATTACACAGACCCAACTATAACCACCACCACTGAATACTAAAACTACACGATCTACGCGTGTTTTGCCTATATTCGACGCATCATCAGCATCGAGTGCTACGACCGTTGTTTCTTGTATGAGTTTCTCTATATTCCCTTGCACCAAACACCCCGATTACCGGCGATCCATTCGTAATGATAGTAAACATCTCATTATACTATTTTATACCAAGTCATTGTCCAAACGCAACTTAAATTACCCAGTGTGACTACTATGCTCATATTTCCTTGTATTGATTCAAGGAAAGCACGCTATAAGTAACTAACGTTCAGAAACTTCCCTTTTTCGATCGCGATTAAATGATTTCCAACTTTACAGACAGGTATAAAAAGTTCGTATTACTTCATACACATTTGCCAGGCGGCTCGCATCAAAAGAAATGCGCCGCCCGCGTTCGCCTTCTCTCGCAACTCCCGGCGCCACGTTAGGGTTGCGCTGCATTCGTTTTCAATTACACTGACACGGCGCGAGTGAGCGCGCGGGCGTGCGGCAAGCCGCCAACCTACTGGAATTTGCCTACTTTGTAGGCAAGGCGGCCGAGCGTACCTACAGTGCGGAGTGGAACCCCCCTGGCAAAAGTCGCAATAATTAAACAAAAGTATTATAAAGCGCGGCGCATTTCCCGCAGCTACTAGTTGTTCGACGCACCTCTGCACTGGGATCGACGCTATTGAGTTGCCGCGCGTGCTAATGAACACGATCTATACGATCGACAGAGAGGCATATAGTAGGACCCTTCTTATACTTAAACGCCGTTTCTGTTCGAGGTGAGACTTCTGTACTTGTATCGTATCACAATCCGTTGCGTGGTTTAGAAGGAGAATGCGGCCGTGGGTTTAGGACAGACAGGAATGGATAGCGACTTTACTTTATACTAAGTAGTATTTCTGTGATGAGGATGAAAGGTCGAGACTAATGACCTTTCGTGCACATTTATCCAGAACACAGTGTACCAGCTTGCGGTTTAGGATTTCTCGTACCATTATCGTTGCATGCTAATCTGCGTCGTGACTTTAACTGCATCCTAGTGACATAAATAGCGCTATTATAAGAGCTCCGTTATTCTCTAAGCGCATCAACGTTGAGCTTCGCGGCATCACGGGCCACGGCTCACTTGTGCTATACTAGCGCCAAGGGGGTTCCACTTCGCACTGTAAGTACATACGCTCGGCCGCCTTGCCTACAGAATAGGCAAATCGCAACAGGTTGTCGGCTCGCCGCGGGCCCGCACCCTCGCTTACGTTGTGTCAGGGTAATTGAAAACGAATCCAGTGCAACCCTAACGTTGGAACAACCCTGGGAGTTGCGGGGGGAAGGCGGACGCGGGCGGCGCGTTCCTTTTTGACACGAGCCGCTTGGCGAATATGTACGAAGTAATACGAACATTTTATGAGTGTTTAATAAAGTTGTAATTCGTGTATTCGCGATCTTAAAACAGAAGTTTCTGTACGTTAGTTATTTATTCTGTGCTAGCGCTAGAGCCGTGATTCCCAAAGTGGTCTATATTCCCCAGTGGCCCTAGAATTAAATGAAATTAAATTATTTATTTCGTAGAATAATAAAATACAGTGTATAGAGCTCATTCGCATTCAGCCCGCAAGCAGGCATGCAAATTGTTACACGTCATGCATGATTTAGTCACTGTTAACACAAATTTTAATAATTTTAACTCAACTTTAGTTTTGGCAAACATTCATTTTTCTTCACATAGTACAATCCTGGGGTGCAATTTTTGAATCTCACCGGGTGACTAAAACTCGCCAAAACGTCCGAATCTCTATGAAAAACGGCTATTTTGGTGAGCTTTAGTTACCCGGTGAGATTCAAATGCAATTTTTGAATCTCACTAAGTGACTAAAACTCACCAAAATGGCCGCATTTCTATGAAAAACGGCCATTTTGGCAAGCTTTAGTCACCCGGTGAGATTCAAAAATCGCTCTCCTGAGTCGTAACATAAGAACCTTCGTAAAACATTCTCTAAATTAGCTACAATAGTTTCACAGAGAAGGATATAGATATATCCTTTCATCCACTCAAAGGTTAACTGGAAGAGATCCCTTAAAGGGATAAGTTCGCCTTTGTACATCACTTTGTCTCTTCTTGTCATTTATGAATATGAATTTACATACACACATAAAGAGATAAACTAAACCTGGGCCGGTTATGTTAGAGCTGCAATCAATGTCCACCTTTAACAGGGTATGGACCCTTTACCTAGACATATGACTATTGAGCATGGATATACAGCACGAGCGTTGTTATTTTGCACGAATTGCTAGCACTGTGTTCGCGGAGTCATAATTAATTAGTTCTAACTATATTTCGAGACATATCTTGAGTAAACGTTGCGCACAGCTACCCGGTGTTGCTTTATGAGCTTAACTAACAATCCGCCCCGGTTTCGCACGGATACAATCGGGATGTATGTACATAAATAAAAACCTTCCGTAATAATTCTCTAAATGACAGTGAAAACTGTATCTAAATCCGTTGCGTGGTTCAGAAGGAGAACGTAGTCGAACATACACTATGAAAATTTAGCACAGACCTTATACTCTGTGACTTGTGCGACTTTATACTATGTGAAGATAAAGGCGTTATTTTGCGGAGGTCCATATCAACAAACTGGAACAAATTACCTTGCTACTCCGCGAAACCAGTGCCCCGCGCGTGCAACACAGCTGCGTCTGAGCGAAAACACGAAACAACATTTATCACATAGACTCCAGTATAAACCACCACGACTAAACACTAAAACTACACATGTACTCGTTTCGCCTCCATACGAGGCATCATCCGGATCATATAGTACAACCGTTCGCTACTTGAAGGAATTATTATTGAACGTAATATATTTTATAACTGTTCGTAGTGACAGCGAAAGTGCCTTGTCCTTAGTTATAAGTTTAGTTTTACAAGGGTTGTGCAAGGTCCGTCCGGATCGCTACCACCATCTTGCTCGCTAATCCTGCCGCTAAGCAGCAGTGCTTGCACTGTTGTGTTCCAGCATGGACAGCAAGACAGCTTGTGTAATTACTGGCACAAGAGGTATTCCATCTTAGCCCTCTGGGTTGGCAACGCATCTGCAATCTCTTCGATGTTGCGGGTGTCTTTAGGCGGGGTGGTGTACATAACATCAGGTGACCCACTAGCTTGTTTGCCTTCCTATTTCATAAAAAAAACTCTTTTGGTTTTTATTTTTATTATTTTTAATGGCATATCTTTATTAGTTTAGTACGACATGATCCGAAACTGCTCAACATTCATGGGCCTGTAGAACGAAGGGATCTTAGGCTTTTACAAACCACTGATTAAATTAAGTCACTAATTACCATACGGCATTAAACTTGGTAATGCCGTCACGACGCCGGACCTTCTCGTACAATGCCCCATATTTCATGATCAATGATCAATGATCTATGCTCAGTGTACGCCCTATAAACACGAGCCTCTGACCACAGTTCCGGCTAACACTTATGTACCCAGCGCCATTCAAAAGGCAGCACAGAATAACTAGTACAATTAGAGAAGTTACGCTTTGAACAAAAATGGCGTTTAGGTATAAGAAGCATCCTGCTGTATGCCTCACCGTCTACCGCATAACTCGTATCCATTCGCACGCGCGGCAACTCAATTGCGCCGGCCCCAGTGCAGTGGTGTGCCGATGTTCTTGTAGCTCCGCGAAGTAAGTACGGTTGTCGACGGTAACGTTACTAATGTTCTCCACTCTCTAAACCTTAATACCTATAGCCATGATTTTTAAGTATAGTTGCAGGCAATTTGAGCATAAATCGAGTGGAGGGGGTAAGTTTGCGTATACACATTTGTTCTAGAAACGGCTACTGCGCAGTCAAGGTCAGTGCTCAAGTTGTTTGCCGGGAACTGTACACTGTTGCCATGCCTTCTAAGGCTAGGTTGTAGGTTTTGGTATTTAATATTAGTAAAGTAGGAGTGAGTAACAAAAAAGATAATCGATATTTGTAAATAAACGAAATCTATTAAAATTAAAACAATAGATTGCCACTAATTATAAATAAAAATGTGTCCACATTTGTAAATAAAATATACAAACCTCTAAGGTAACAACTGCGACTATAGGTTAAGGTTTAGAGGGAGGAAAAAGTTACCGCAGTTTGAATGGAGTTAAAAAATTTAAACAATAAAATACTTTCTCCTTAAACCAATAAAGTAAATTTCTTGGAAATAGGCACGAAGGTTAGAAAGTAGGTTGACCAAGTTTTTCTGAAAGTATCGTACTTAATTGTCTTTAAAAACAATAGGATTTATGCAACTGCATAAATAGTTGATGATTCTTGCAAAACATCATTTCATGGTGATTGTCCGGAGAAATTATACTATTTTAGCCTTCACTAAAAAATTAAATGACGAGCGGATACTTAGTTAGTTACTCTGTAATCCTTGGCCGGCCATGTTAGGCAAGGGGGTTCCACTCAGCGCTGTAGATACGCTCGGTCGCCTTGCCTACAGAGTAGGCAAATCGCAGTAGGAAGTTGGCTTGCTGCACGCCCGTTCGCTTGCCCTCGCTGTGTCAGTGTAGTGTAATTGAAAACGAGTGCGCCGCAGCCCTAATATGTCGCCGGGAGTTGTGGAGGGAAGGTGGGCGCGGACCGCGCGTTCCTTTTGACGCGAGCCGCCTGACGAATGCGTATGGAGTAATACGAACTTTTTGTGCGTGTCAATAAAGTTGGAATTCATTTAATCGCGGTCGAAAAAGAGCGGCTTATGTACATTAGTACATATTCATACTGTGGTTAGGACAACTGGTCGGCAACCTTATTGCACGGTTAATTTGAAACAGAGTATAATTGGAGATTTGAATAGCATGTTTCCGGCGGATGCGCAGCGGGACAAGACGGCAAATTGTAGGCGCTGAAATTATCTAAGTGTACGATAGTGTATGGCCAAGTTCTTAGTGCCACTTGCCACTAACAGACACATTCATCTACACTAGTCTACAGTATCTGCACTAGTCTACACTAGTCTACACTAGTCTACACTAGTCTACACTAGTCGACACTAGTCTACACTAGTCTACACTAGTCGACACTAGTCTAGTCTAGTCTAGTCTGCACTAGTCTACACTTATCTACACTAGTATTATAAAGAGGTTAACTTTATTTTGGGTTTGTGTGTAACAAGTAATTGCTGGAACTACTGCACCGATTCCTAAAATTGTTTCGCTAATAGAATACTACTCTACCCTTGACGGATATAAGCTAATAATTCCACGTGAATGAAGTCGCGGGCGTCTGCTAATATTTATATAATTGTGCAGCTCTAACACGAGATGGCAGTTGGGTTTATCTCGTGGGTTCATCCCTCTCTGTGTCCCTGTCTAACTAAGGTCATAAAAAAGGGACGAGACAATTTGACTTAAGACGCCTGGTTTTTGGGTGATAAATCAACTTGACCGTTATTACTTTATGACTTTTAGATATTTTTTGTGCAAATTTATTTATCGTTATGATTGCGAGTGTGCCATTTGATACGATATGACATTTGCATACAATTGTTCGAAGATTCTGCATACAATGACAATTGTCACTGATATGGTAAACGGAGTACAGTATGACAATTTAAAACGTATGTTGACTTCTCAGTCTTCAATGCCGTTTGCGAAAAAAAAACGAAAGTAAATGAGCAAGTGGGTCACCTGATGGTAAGTGATCGCCACCTAATAGACACCAGCTACGCCAAAGAGATTGCAGATGCGTTGCCAACCCAGAGGGCTAAGATTGAATACCTCTTTTGCCAAGTTGTGTGTTCTGCGGAACACGACAGTGCAAGCACCGCTTAGCGGTTGGATTAGCGAACAACGTGGTGGTAGGGCTCCGAACGGACCTTGCACAAGGTCCTACCACCCATTTTATTCTATCTATAGTCTAGTATAAACATTATCCATTTTAGAATTTAAGAGAAAATTGTATAGACTCTTATGTGATGCCTGCCTTTACAGTATTGACGAATTTTTTAGCTATAAATTTTTATCTGACATTTAATGACTCTGAGATATGACATTGAAATTTTTAATCAAATATGTACCTACTGCAATCCTAATCTTATAATTCTAATTCTAATTTCGTTTAAAATTTGACATTTGAGTTTGAGATGTAAAATTGCTATATTAATAATTAATTTTAAATTCGCACCCTCAATTCTAATTCTAAATTTATTTATTTCTCTCCAATGTATAATAATTTTAAATTTAAATTTCATTTTATACTTATTCTTAAACTGTCACATGCCTGATGGTCGAACATATCTAGAACCAGTGCTCTCAAATTTTCCACCTTGTTTATACTATATGTTCAGTGAATAAACGATTTCATTTCATTTCATAGACCATTGGTCCTCAAAGTGGGGGGCGCCCCCTTAAAGAGGCGAGACGACGTGCAAAGGGGGATACGTTACTACTATATGCGAGTGGGATTTTAATTAAGTTTTTATATAAATTGTATGTGACAAAATAAATAAAGCTTTTTGTAGGCAACTGTACCTAAAGCCAGTTCAAGGGCTGCCGCGTGACCGACCCTTTAAAACCACAGGTCAATGAGCACCACCAATTTACAGCAACCCACTGTACAACCGTGTCCCAATAAGCCGACACCACCTGTCAAGCCAGTCGATATAACGCATTTATTGCGTAAAGGTTCTACAGTGAGTTACGACTCAAATAGTTCAACCGCAATTTGAAATTTGAGATGGCGGGAAATGAAGCGTAAGGTATCAAAATCAACGTAAATGATAAGGTCTCATATTAAGGTGCGGCTGTGGTATTTTAAGACCTTGTGCAAGGTCAGTCCGGTTCGCTACCACCATCTTGCCCGCTAATCCTGCCGCTAAGCAGCAGTGCTTGCATTGTTGTGTTCCGGCGTGAAGAGCAAGACAGCCGGCGCAATTACTGGCACAAGAGGTATTCCATCTTAGCCCTCCGGGTTGGCAACGCATCTGCAATCTCTTTGGTGTCGCGAGTGTTTAAAGACGGTGGTGATCCCTTATACCATCAGGCGACCCACTTGCTTGTTTGCATTCCTATTTCATAAAAAAACCGAATTTATCCCAGAAAGGGATCTCTTCCAGGTAACCCAGAAACCATGGCCTGAAACATGGTCGCATGGCGCTCCGTTTATTTATAATACCGCGAGGGCGCTGCGATCGCGCAGTCGAAAGCGCGCGTTCGCTCCGTCAACGCGCCTGCGTCTGCGCATGCTATACTAGATTCTGTGTTTGTGGCGTGATTGGTTAAAAAAAATGCCAGAGTTTAATGGTAAGTTACATCTAGCGATTCTTTATGCTATGCTCTGTTAATAAAATGGTATGTAATATGTTTTTATGACAATAATGTGTTTTGTTTACGATAACACGTAACAATAGGTTTCGTCATGAAATCTCACGTAGTTATGATGAATTTACCAGCATTAATTAGCTTTTATTTGCGGAAGTATACCAGTATAATCCTATTTCAGGCCCCATGAACATAGATAGGTTAGAAAAACAATGATAATTATAATTTCAAAGAAGTACATTCCAATTTGTATCATAACGTGTGGATTATACGGTCGCAATTCAAAATAGAAGTATGTGCTCGACAAAACGCGTGTGCCTGAAAAAAGGTTAAGGTAAACGTCCCAGTCTTTGACAGTCGCCCAATAACTGACAGGAAGGTGCCATCAACATATAATGATACGAGATACGGAAATATAAGAACGAGAGACGGTGTCAACTACTGGTAAAAACAATGTTGTACGCCTGTCATACACTGGTATCGTTGCCTTATTCATTACTCTGCTAATATCCTAGTACAAACTAGCGGAACAAACATCCAAACATTACTTTCGCGTTTATAATATTAGTAGCTACTAATGTTATAAACGCGAAAGTAATGTTTGGATGTTTGTTCCGCAATCATGCAAATGGCTGGAATACCTCTTGTGCCAGTAATTGCACCGCCTGTCTTGCTCTCCACGCCGGAACACAGCAGTGCAAGCACTTAGCACTTTAGCGGCTGGACTAGCGAGCAAGATGGTGGTAGCGATCCGAATGGACCTTGCACAAGGTCCTATCCCCCGCAAAATTACAAAGAGCTCTTTGGCGTGTCACTATATTTGATCAGCGGTAGGGATGAAAATAATGCCAAAGTTAATGCTAAAACAGCGTTTCTTGTCGGTGTTTTCTCAGTTTAGTTTAGTTAAATAAATTCCTTTTTTATTCACTAACACGATGGAAAAAAGGAGACAAACTAGATTATACAAACTTAAACTTTAATCTATGCTTAAATCTACAAAAATGCCATTATAAATTGCATTATAAATGTAAAATTATACGAATTTATATGTACTAATATCGTTAACATTATATAATTATATAAATTAGAAGCCAATTATAAAACACCATAATTGACATTGATGAGAATGTCAAGGTAAATTAAATTAGTCTCCAATAGGGATCTTCAAACATAAACATAAATAAATAAATACTAGAAAAAAAGTCATTAAATGATTACTATTATTTATTACATAAATAGACTAGATTACTTTTCATACATTAAAATTAAAATATTAATACGAAACTAAAACTACAAGTATCCTAAAGTAAAACTGAAAACTCTAATTGGCTACGGCAATGATTGTTTGGTATGTTGTCATTATGCCTCAGAACTAGGTTTGTATGTTTTGATTTTTTAAATATTTTTCATAGATTTGACAATATTTTCATTTTAGGAGTTTCATCCAAAACAAAAAAACGTCAATATTTTTGAAACCATTAAGAATATTTAAAAAGTCAAAAGATACAAACCTAGTTCTAGGTCATAATGACAACATACAAAAAGATCATGGCTATGGGTCAAGGTTGAGAGGGTGGAAAACGTCATCGCCGTTTGTGTGGAGAGCGCTGGGTTCACACTCCTCTTAAGATCCGGAAAATACACTGCTATTATAATTTACTTAAAAGAATTACGCCTCGTTGAGTTTCTTGCCGGTATTTTCTCGTCAGAGGTTTTTTCGAACCAGTCATTAATCGGACATTCATTTCATTTCAATTATTCAATTACTTTTAAAGTGTGTCTTGTCATTAAATCGCTTACATGCTTTAAAAATAATAAGTCCAATTGTATACTCTTTTAATTCATTAATTAATACTAAACCTGTGACACTAAATGTAAAATAAATCCATGTCCATAAATAATCAATACAAAGAAATCATTAAAACAAACAAACAATTAGTGATTCAGATAAAATTAAACAAAACACGTAATAAATCTCGTTGTGATTGTTTTTACTTCATCTAGTTTAGTTTCTGACTCGCTCACTCAGAACGTCTGTGCTCATGGTAATATTCTAAGTTTTACGGTTTCTGTAATTCGTTTTTAAACTGCAGATGAGCTACTAACTTCCTCAGATCCCTTTGTCCTTTTGCTCTATTGCAAAACCTGGCCAAAAGTGAAAAAAAAGTGTTGGCAAAAGTGCGAATCAGACGCAACAATTTATGTAAAATTTTTAAATGAGGTTGTAATTTACCTCATTTAGCACTAATCATCATGAACGGTCTACTCATTAGCCTGTGTTAAATAGTATTTTTTATTTACAAGCTAAATATTTATTTGATATGAATATTTTATTCCTATTTTCTTTTTGCCATTCGGAGACTATGCGTCTCCAATTAACATTTTAAAATTTGACCGTGAAGTCGTTTAACACCTCTGCTAAGCGAAGATTTGGGTAATTAATTTGTTTTTTTTTGTTAGTAACTTGTTTATTTGATTGTTAATAGTTCAAGGACTACATACACCCCTATCTATGATTGCTTTGACCTGGGGACCCTATACATCTCCTGGTCAATCTTAACTAGAGCCAGTTCGTTCAATGTGCTTAAAGCGTGCTGTGCTATTTAATGTCATTAATTTTTTTTAGTACTTGTTCTTTATGTTACGTACTTACTATAGACGTTATGTATATTTGGAAAATGAAGCAACCAAGGGATAAACTGCTGAGTTTCTTGCGGCGGTTCGTCTCAGCAGAATCTTCCATTTTCCGAAGCGCCGTAGACAGTAGACTCAGATATGTAAAAGAGCCTACGTATGGCCTCTACTCTTCTCTTCAACCTTTAAAAAAACGTAGTAAGATTAAATGTTTTTTCTAGAATGCTAAATTCATTTTTAATTCGCTGTATTAAAAGTGGCTATTTATTAAATCCCCAGAGCGTCATCCGGAGGACGCCAAATTCGTTTAAAAAAAACTTAACAGTGAATCACCTAGCTTCCTGCCGCTGGGCGTCTAACTCAACTATCCAGCAAAATCAATTTAAAATCCTGGCCCGGAGAGAGAGAGAGAGAGAGAGAGAGTCGTATAAGTATCCGAAGGTGCATCGTCACTAATGATTAGCCATCAGGAAAACAAGACTGAGGCCGAATATAAAACCGCATCCAATACAACACGGGTTATTATACCGTCGCAAGGTTTTATTTTATACACGTGTATAACGTTAGCACGTTTTCATAATTAACAAAAGTTTGAGATAGTGTTTTTGTCATCATTTATGTACATAATATAATAATATATTATTATCGTTTGAATTGTTCAGACCGGCCAGCCGTTGCATATATAATGCTTGCTTTGTTTGAACTAGTATTTTAATAATTTGTTATGTGTTGAACGCGGAAAAGTTGCCTCTGTACAGTCAGCAACGAAAGTCCATGAACACATCCTAATTTCAAAAACACCTGCACACTATAAAGTTCCATATGTTACTGAACAGGCTAATGCACAAATGTCTGTGGACATTTGAGAATAACAAAAGTCAATAAACATTGATTTTTCAATAGTTGCTGAACATGTCTGACTACATAATTAGCTGATATGTACAATATCAATAGTCGCTGAACATGTCTGACTGCAGAATTAGCTGACCTATAAATTATCAATAGTTGCTGAACATGTCCGATTGATTAAATAGTTTAAGGTTACACTCCAAATGAAAGAGATGAAACGCTCACTGACAAGTGAGTACTCTTCTCAGTGATTGTCAAAATTCAAACTTTTGTAATTAAGCTGTTCAGCAATTTTTGGTTTTATGCTGTCCCGTAATTTTTGAAATTATGCTATTCAGCGACTTTTGGTATTTCATGGTGTAAATGTAATTTTGCTCTTAACGCAGTTCAACGACTTATGGACAAATGGCCTGTTTTGTGACTTTTGTAACGTTATTGTGTTCGGCGACTTTCGTTGCTGACTGTACGTGTTTTCAGTTAAAGGCTTTTAGTTTTCCATTATTAAAGTTATGGTAAACCGCTTCTGACGTTTGTGACGAATTGAAATGTGTATTATGTGTGAGGTTTTGAAACCACTCGTTGCTACTATACTTTACCGATTTTTTTAAGATATGATGTTTTTAGACAATTCCTAAAAGTAAGAAAACCCAATGATTGCAGCAGTGCCGAGGTTGCAACTGACAAATCTTTACTTAGTATAAACTAATGTCGCTATCAGCTCCTGTCTGTCCTGCATCCTTACAGCGTACGTGCGGCCACCTTCTCCTCCTAAACCTTGCACGGATTTTGATGTGGTTTTCACTGTCATTTAGAGAATTTTTTGCGGAAGTCACATGTACATTTCATGCTAATTGTACGTGAGCGAAGTCGGGGCGGGTCGCTCGGCAGGCTGCGTGCGCGCCGCAGCGCCCTCCTCGCGACGATCGCCTGCAGCCGCCTGGACTGTCCGCACGTCGATCACTGCATGCGTACGCACACTAACTATGTGAGCACTTGTGCAGTGGGGGGCGGATTAAAGGGCTGTCATTTAAAGTAATCTGTTATACCTACACCTTAAGTTTATATAATATTTCGTATCCACTAACAATAGTCTGTAAGTAACAGCTGCTAACACCATGTGAATCTTTATTGTTCGAAATAAATGAATGAATTGAATTGAAAAGGGGGGGGGGGTTGTACAATCCAATATCTACGCGAATGCAGACTCGAGAAAAAACTGGTTGATCATATGTATAGGTACATGTATTGAACGCTAATATTGTTTTTATTGTTTTGTTTGAGGATAATCAACTTGGAAGCACTCGTAAATGTCAAATCTGCTTCGCTCTTTGCGTTATCTGATCTGATATGGTAACTTTGCAGACCTAACTTATGCTATTTATTACTTCTAGGAAACGTAGAGTAACAAATTGCAATGAATTATCTCGTTGCTCTGCGAAACCGAGTGCCGACTGCGAGTGCCGTGTGCTCATGTGAAACAGCTGCGTCTTTTAATAAAATCTTTCTCCGTTTTAATTCATCATAAAGTTACAAATACTGTAATTTTATTACTGTAACAATCTAGCCTAATAGACAGTCTTTTTCATATCATAATAGTTATTAGATATACAGAGCTGTGGGTAGGCTTAAATAATTGCAGACATATACTTTCTAAATGACCTTTACAACTTATGACAAAACACATCGTTTATGAGTTGAACAATTAAAATAGAGTAAAGTCCGTAAATGTTGCAGTGTCGCAAGTGTTGTGCATGTACTTAGCACGACTTGCTTTTGTAAATGTAGTTCCGCGCTCCTCTAAGGGGTCTGAATAACATGCCAAAAAAGCAGCTTTAAGCAACTGCTACGTAATAAATAAATATAAACTTGAAAATGCTTCCATAAACACTTTTGTTAAAGTTTCGTTTAACACAATACACTTTGTCTTTGTGTTTTTGTCACAAGAGAAAGAAAGTGAGTCAGTGGCCCTAACACGACTGGCCAAGTTTAGTTTATCTCTATCTGCGTCCCTTTCTTATGACACTAGTTAGACAGAGACACAGGGAGGGGTCAAACTAAACCTGTGCTGTCATGTTAGGGCCGCTGCTGATGATAAGCGCACGATCGCCACACCCGCAAAACCAAGAAGATTGCAGATACGTTGCCAACCCAGAGGGCTGAGATGGAATACCTCTTGTGCCAGACAGCTGTCTTGCTCTCGACGCCGGAACACAACAGTGCAAGCGCTGCTTAGCGTCAGGATTTGCGAGCTAGTTGGTAGCGATTGATTGTAAATACAATGAGAACACCTCAGTTTTATAGCAAGATTTTTTACTGTTTAAATTGCAAGGTCATGTAATATGCATTATCATGTGAAAGCTTTTTAATAACATAATCTAATGCCGGTCGTGTTATTATCTAGTGCTAGCAAATAATGACATAATATCAGGCCCAGCTATTTCAGGTATTTGACAGGTTATGGGCGCGCATTTGCTAAGTCTTTTTCAAAGTTTCCGGCAGCTGGAAGGTCGAGCCAAACTCTACAAGGAATGACATTTCATACATTTAATGCCTACTGGTAATTTTTAATAATACAAATAAAAAAAGGTTCAATTTTTAACCTTCACTGGTATTTAGGTCAATCAACTATTTTATTCACACTAGGTAGCGATCCAGATGTACATAAAAACCTTCCGCAAAGAACTATTCAACTGACAGTGAAGTGTCAGGTTTTCATAGCTTTAAGTTTGTAATATAATTTATGCTGTATGTGCGCTCATCCATGCTTCTACATAAGTTAAACGTATTCTGCAGTAAAATATATTTTGCGGTAACTTGCAGCGACAATTTTAGTGACGCTAAAATGTAAATAAAAAGTAAATAAATAAATAATTAAATAAACACGCGTTGCGTTTTTCAGGTTCCGATTAGGAATAGTATTTTAAAAAAAATTGTTGATAATTTGCCCATCTTCAGGCTCTTGGTTTAAAATTAAACGATGTTCGTGTCGTTCAAAATCTACGCGGACGACGTCGCGGCTAACAGCTAGTGTCCTCTTGTACTTCGTAAATATAAACCAGAGACCGGATAACCCATTCATCGGGTTTAGCCTCTCAATGGGTTACCCTTTGAAAAGAGTAACCCATTGAATTGAATTATCCATTCCAAATGATGCCCCAGTCTTTTGACCACAATAGCTTACGAAAGTGGAACCCAAAAACAAAGCTAACCTTTTGAAATTAGTTAGTGGTAACCTTGTGTGAACCCTTTCGTATGACTATCCCTAAAGAAAGGGTTTAAAATGGTAATCACAACTATAATACCTTATACAAATACCTTATACTAATTACCTTTTACAAAACGACAAAACAAAACAAAATGTACAAAAGACTTAATTTTAGTTACCGTTCCTTACCGTACCGTTTAATCGAATGGGTTACCGTTTCGAAATACCAGTTTAAAACCCATTTGAATGAGATTTGACGGGAAAGGGTTTGTTAACTTAACCCTAACTTAAAAATCCAAATAAAACTCATTGAAAGGGTAACCGGGCGGATCCCTGATGTAAACTGTCATACATGTAATACGTTTAAAAAAAACATTTCCAACAAAAAGCCGACGAGCATTCATGGAGAATGTTATGTATGAGAGATGAGAGTAAGCGAAGCAAAGGTTGTATATCAGGATCGTAGCAAATGGAAATCCGTGATCTCTGCCTACCCCACCGGGACACAGGCGTGACTTTATGTTTATGCATTTTATTTTTTAATACAAGCTCTCTGTTGATGACTTAATTAATTATTGTACCGTTATCGGATCTACACACGTAGCAAACGATACTCACGGGTGGTAGGACCTTGTGCAAGGTCCGTCCAGATCGCTACCACCATCTTGCTCGCTAATCCAGCCGCTAAGCAGCAGTGCTTGCACTATTGTGTTCCGGCGTGGAGAGCAAGACAGCCGGTGCAATTACTGGCACAAGAGGTATTCCATCTCAGCCCTCTGGGTTGGCAACGCATCTGCAATCTCTTTGTTGTTGCGGGTGTCTATAGGCGATGGTGATCACTTACCATCAGGTGACCCATTTGCTGGTTTGCCTTCCTGTTTCATAAAAAAAAATACAATGTGATTACAGGAAGCGAGTCCAAATTGACTTGCAAATAATTATTGAAACGGGCGACTAACATACGAAGATGTCAAGTTAATAAACATAAAAGCTAATAAAAAGAGGTAGTTTGTTTGTTAATAAATTATTAAGAATGACCAAATTTGACATTTAGTTAGCATATCCAATTCCGAACCGGTTCCGTCATTCAAAGTCAATGCCAAGGTGAACGCCTAAATGAGACCGAATGGCACGTGTAGTTTGTACGTCACAATACGGCTCTCGACCTAGCTCTGCTCAGTAGTGATGCCGAAGTCGAAGTCATCGCCGTAGATCCACACTGCAACCACTGTAACTGGTTGCGTACGTTTTTATTGTTCCGCACGCAAAGGGTAAAACGGGACCCTATTACTAAGAATCCGCTATCCGTCCGTCTGTCTGTCCATCTGTCACCTGCGTACCCTTTTTTTCACAAAGAGCTTTTTATTTGAACTACCGATTTCAAAATAAAAATAATACCCAAGTTTTGCAATGGAAAAATATTGTCTAGCAACGTCACCGTATAATGCTCGGTGCTTATTAAGTTTGTACGGGACCCTCGGTGCGTGTGTTGCACTTGGCCGGTTTTTCAAGGAGTGTTTTTGCCCTAGTAGCTAGAGGGTGACCATGTGTAACCAAAGTCCTGGCGGTATGGTTACGTAGGGCGTAGTAAGGAACGTAGGGTTCCAATGTAATATAACCTGACCTGCCAAATCTGGCACCGTGGTCGAAGCGTACCCCGAATTACTAGCTTACTAGAGTAGGTCCGCCCGGATCGCTACCATCTTGCTCGCTAATCCTGCCGCTAAGCAGCAGTGCTTGCACTTTTGTGTTCCGGCGTGAAGAGCAAGACAGCCGGTGTAATTACCGGCACAAGAGGTATTCCATCGGAGCCCTCTGGATTGGCAACGCATCTGCAATCTCCACGGTGTTGCGGGTGGCTATAGGCGGTGGTGTACACTTACCATAAGGTGACCGACTTTGCTTGTTTGCCTTCGTAAATAAAAAAAATTGAATACAAATTGATTGATTCCTTCTATCTGTTATTTGAGGCATCAACGCGTATAACCCGTTAGTGAAATCAATGATGATGGATGCATCATTAATACCATTTCTCAATTAAAACCGGACCTCATACATAGTGCAATGCTTTTATCCGAAGAGGGGTAATCACAGTAGGGGATGTACAGTCGGAAGAATATTATTTTAAACTGTATGTTTAAGTATTGGTGTTATATGAAAAAGCTGCCCGTCCCGGCTTCGGTACAATTAAGATATTAGTACATTTATCTTTACACAAAATTTAATTACTCTAAAATAAAACTTTATTCGGAGTTTATTTACTTAATGACAAACCCCAAAAAAATAAACTCGAGTTAGACACTTGATAAGCCGGGAATTTGTATGGTATGACAGCTGTTCAAATAATTTCTAAATCTTCAACATGGTTTTGTGGTAAGAAGATTATAGTGTTTATTTCATTAAAATCGACCAAAATCAACTTACAGAATCAAAAGATATACAACAGATATAGAAAAGGTATATAAAGGTACGCCATTCGTTCAAGTAGCGAACGGTCGTACTGTTAGATCCCGATGATGCCTCGTACAGAGGCGAAACGCACGTCGATCGTGTTGTTTAGTGTTTAGTGGTGGTGGTATGTAGTTGAGTCTGTGTGATATATTATGTTGTTTCGTGCGGAAGCGAAGGAGGGTGGGTGTTTGCATGAACATATATATGTTGCACAGACGCAGCTAACTTGCACGAGCCCGGCACTGGTTTCGCAGAGTAGCAATGTAATTTGTTCCAGTTTATTGAAATGGACCTCCGCAAAGTAACGCCTGAATCTATTAATTATTCAAAAAATAAATAAAAGTTTAAAAACTGTTATACCCGACTACGGAAAAACCTAAAAAGTAAAAAATAAGTTATAATTGATCACTATCATTGTCCTATAGAGTAAGGCATGTCTTTTGATGAGTTAGATATTACTGTTAATTTACTTTTGTTTAAGTCTTCAGGCAGTGTCCCATTAATAGCGTAATAATTCGAACC
The DNA here is from genome assembly GCA_963691745.1 of Ditula angustiorana. NCBI lineage: Eukaryota > Metazoa > Arthropoda > Insecta > Lepidoptera > Tortricidae > Ditula > Ditula angustiorana. Next base: position 17,266 of record OY829472.1, on the reverse strand, counting down.
CAATGCCTTGGTCGTGCGTCAACTACAATTATCAAGTATTAATACGCACGACCACGGCATTTGATTTGATTTGATTTTCTGTAGCTTGGTATACTTTAATATTGAAATATATTTATGTTTTTGAGCTCAGAATTTATTCTTCTTTCATTTGAAATCCATGAGGACATGATAGCCAAAAAAATTTTTTTTATACCCCCTTTTTTTGGATATAACATTCGTCATTTTCATTTTGTTCACAAAAAATATAGCCTATGTCACCCAGACTACAATTACGAACCGATTGATACCTCATTCATCAAAATCGGCTCAGTCGTTTAAGCACTACAGTGGAACATACGTAAATACAAACATACATACATAGGCTGTTAAAAACATAACCCTTCCTTTTGGCTTTGCCGTAGTCCGGTAAAAAGATATTCACCCGGCTATGAAGTGTCTGAGTCACTTTAATAAGTTGAATATCTTTTGATTGGGTTGGTTGATTTTGCCGACTGTACTCATTAGATTGCGATTGCAAATAACTCCATCCATCCCTGTCACATTGTTATTATGATCGATAGGATTTTCCTACAGAAACTGTAAACTTTCAGGCCTCTTTAAAAGCCATTGCATCGCACGGAAGCCATCAGTTGGGCTATTTTGGTTTCATAACAATGCTGTTACTGTCACAGAATAACTAATAATACTAACGTAGAGAGAATTAGCTTTTACGACTGCGATTAAACGAATTCCAACTTTATTGACACACGCAAAAAGTTCGTATGTCTTCATCTTCATACACACTGCCCAGGCATCCGCCTTCCCCGCAACTCCCGGCGACACGTTAGGGTTGCGCTGCATTTGTTTTCAATTACACTGACACAGCGAGGGGGACCAGCCGACAACCTACTGCGATTTGCCTACTCTGTAGGCAAGGCGGCCGACGTACCTACAGTGCGGAGTGCAATCTCCTTGTTATTGCAATTGTTTCAGAAGAAATGACTCTCAAACAACCATTCGTCATTTATAACCATTCGTTATTCTTATAGGTACTCTAGTACAACTGTAAACCAGGGATGCCCAGACTTATTGAAACTAGGTTGTCTAGACTAGATGACACTTTGTTGTCGCGAACGCCAAAAGATACCACAACATGTATGTACCTGACGTAACGGGGCAAAACCAAACGTCACAGTCAAAGTCAAAATATCTTTGTTGAGATTAGGCTTACAGGAAGCACTTATGAATGTCATAAAATTTACCACCGGTTCGTTAAACCGCTGATGAGAAGATACCGACAAGAAACTCGACGAGGTGTAATTGTTTAAATAAATCAAAATTTCAAAGTTATTTTTACATCTTTAGTGTTTAAAAATTTAGCAATGGAACACAGGAGGTGCACAATATTTGGAGCCAGGGATCTTGGGAACTTGTAAGTCGGGATCATTTCTAAACATCCCTGTCCAAGAAACAGTCATTGATTTTATTCTTAATACGTCCGAGCAATTAATGTCTTCTTGACAATAGATTTGAATTTTGTATAATTTTGTTCAAACTGTGTCGATCATCAGTGTCAAACCCATATATTCTGTCACGTCTACTTCTACTGACGCATATACGCTGACAGGGTGTCACTTTGTATTGACGCGGATCCATATTGATGCGGCCCGCCTCCGACTCTCTTTCTGCGGTTGGTAGGACCTGCACAAGGATCTACCACCCGCTAAATGCAATTCATCTAGTCTAAGTGAAACTATTCAACAAGTTTTTTTAGAAATTGCTCACCGCATCTTCACCAAGGATAAAATAATTAATGGGCAGCGGGCAGCCCATACCTGATAATGGTAAATTTAATGTTACCTAAAGCTAGCTCAATAATAAATCATCATCGTGTTATTGATTTGCAATATGCCTAACCATATTCCGAAAACAAATCATTTATTCAGTCGTTAAGGATTTATTTCTTCATGATCAAATATTTGCTGTACTTAGGATATTATTAAGCGTAGCTGACTTTTTCACTCCAATTCTTATTTGTCTTTGAACGGCCTCTCGAACTGCAGCAATCGATTATAATGCACTAGCGACTCGCCCGGCTTCGCGCGGATACAATTAGGATGCAATGAAAATAAAAACCTGTTCAGAATTCTCTAAATGACAGTGAACACCGTATAAAAATCCGTTGCGTGGTTTGGAAGAAGTAAGCGGCCGCAGATACGATGATGTCCATATCAACAACCTGGAACAAATTACCTACTCCGCGAAACAGCTGACTATTTTTTTCATGCAAAAACCTACCTGACCAAACCATGATGTTTTTGCTAAAAAAAACAAATATCGCACAGACGCAACTGTTTTGCACGTGCACAGCTCTGGTTTCTCGGAGTAGCAAGGTAATTTGTTCAAGTTTAGCAATCTCCTCCGTTTTTGAAGCTGATTAAAAAGTGTGAGCTATCCGTTTTCCAGTTACTGATGGACTGGTGAGGGAGCTGGGGAGACGCGGCGCGGTGCCCGTAGTTTACCTGCACGGCAGTCATTATGACATCGGCTTTGACACGGTAAGTCGTTCAGTCTCTGTCAGTTTAGGGACGCATGTAGAGATAAACTCGGATAAACTAAACTTGTCCGGTCATGTCAGGGTTTCCCAACTAGCGGCCGAATGATCGGCTAAGTTTAGTTTAGTTATCTCAGTTTATCTCTATGTGCGTCACTTCTTACGACACTAGTTCAAAAGAGACGCAGGGCAGGGATAAAATAAACCTGGGCCTTGTTGGGGCCACTGAGGTATAATTGAGTATCTTTTTACTTCCAGGGTCGTCTCTTCTCTTCCGTTATCAAGAACTTCCTGGTCACGTATGAGAATCTGCCGGACTTTGAGAAGGAGTACACCACGGAGGCCGGGAAGGCCGTTTACGACAAAACCCTGGCGAACATGAAGCGTCGGTACCCTCAGTACGTGAAAGAGATACAAGGGATTGCCGATGGCGCTAATGTACCATTTTACAAGGTAAATATTTTTTTGGCATTCGCTTCGCCTACTTGATTTTTTTCTATATTTTACGGGATAAAAAGTACCCTACGCTTTAATCCAAGACATGGCATAAAATTTGGGAGACAAATAGCTGTCTGTCAAATTTTATCCAAATCCGTCCAGTCGTTAATGCGAGATTAGGACCAAATATACCAAACCCACACAAATTTACTTTCACATTTATAATATTAGTAGGATAAGATTATCACAACCTAACCTAGGTTGCCACAGGCAGCGTAGCTAGGCTCCAGCTGCTGTCTGCAGAGTGAGGAACCTCCTGATTATTCGCAACGAGTTCAGGAGCACCGCCTACCGAATCTGACCCTTGATCCAACCTTCTAGCGCTCTCGCTAGTAGTCATTTGAGGTGTTCGTCGAGACTTAAGACCGTTTGCTGAGACGACTATCGAGACAATGATTGTCGAGTCAACACCCCACATGGCAGTTACTCGCGAGCCAAGTCGAGGTACTTGCTGTTTCTCCTTCTCGGCCTTATTATCATTATATTAGTTTCCACGTAGCGTTGGCAGACCCGCCACAAGGTGGACCAACGACCTGGTGACGGTTGCCGGGACCCGCTGGATGCGAGCAGCGTGGAACGTTGGGGGGACCTTTGTCTAGCAGTGGATGGCTTTCGGCTGATATGATGATGATGATTTGTTTCCAGCTGTTCCTGCTGCACCTGGATGACGTCATCGGCACCATCAATGACCCGAAGCTGCCGCGGCCCGACGCCGGCGGCTGCAGCTCCATTGGCATCAACACACAGGACAGCGTGAGTTAATACCGGGCTTTTGGGGCCTGCGTCGATTCTTTGGATCCTGTATAAAAGGGCAAAAAGGTAACCCTTTCTTTTGGCTTTGCCGTAGTCGGGTAGAAAGGACCCTTAGTGTAATTCTACTATTTGCAAAGACTTCTATGTACGGTCAGCCTCAGAAGTTGCTGAACATTTTAGTGCCTTGTCGCTGTCAGTAATGTGACAAATTCAACCAACTCTCATTTCATACGTCACAACGACAAGGTTCTTAAGTGTTGCAGGTCAGTGCTGCTTTTCGTTTGTGATAGTGGACTGATATCAATGCCAACGGTCTTCCTAACTGTTCTGTTCGACTATTCTGCCTCACTGTTCTGCCCTTGGGTGTAATCAGCATTAATGCCGCGCATTTCAGGGTCTGCTTCGGTTTTTAGGGTCCTGCGAGGCGATTTGTGACTTTTGAGCGCTTGACGCGCGCCGGGCGCTCCAAGCAGTGCCGGCTAAAATTAACGCTCGTAAATTATTAAAACAGACTCTAGGAGCCACTCTACCATCTGCAAAAACTACTATATGTATACCTATACTTTTGGTAGGACCTTGTGCAAATACTAGTTGAATTAGTTATGTAAAAAGTTTTTTTTTTTTCAGTCTATCCTAGGTCACAACGAAGATGCCTTCAGTGCCACCCTGAACCACTGGTACATAGTGTCAGCGCATGTTGTACCCACGCCAGAGGATGCTCAACACGGTGTAAGTCTTCGTGACCCTAACATGCCCGGCAAAGTTCAAACCACATTACCCTCACTTGTCTTAAGTAGCAAACAACGTTCTAACGTTCAGTTCTTGCCATCAAAACATTGTTTATTCATTGTTTATATTTACTTTTATTACAGCCTCGATTTGTTTTATTTAGGCAATGAACGATATTCAGGTGACAAAAAGTGACATTTTAGGTTAGAATTTTATTTAAGTCAAGTATAGATGTACAAACTTTAGTTAAAAATGTGTATGTGTCAATTTACGCCAGCTGACCGTGGCCGCGGCTGCCACATTTTTAATTGTATCTCTATGTGCATCTCTTTCTCATGACACTAGTTTGACAGAGACGTAGGGAGCGATAAGTCAAACCGGGGCCGGTCACGTCTGGGCCACTGTTCAAGCAAAAAAAGACAGATTTACATTTAATTTACCTTCGATGTCTTCCCTCACTGTAAAGCGTTAGTTACTCTAAATTTTGCATTATGTTGTGTCAGGCGGTGGAGGAGAGATTCTCGTCGCTGTGCTACGCAGGCCAGCTCCCGGGGTACACCATGGGCTACAATGAGAACGGGCTGGTCTTCTCCATCAACACCCTCAGCGTGCTGCACATCAAGCCGGGAGGCACCCGTGAGTCTCGCACCATACCCCAGTTGACCCATGCCCGCACAGCGGCGTTCGCTGGTGGTAGGACCTTGTATATAACTATTTATCGCTATCAATGGATATATGGTTATCCAGCCGCTAAGCAGCAGTGATTGCACTGTTGTTCCGGTATGGAGAATAAAGTCAGCCGGTAAAAATATGGCACAAGAGGTATTCCATCACAGCCTTCTGGGTTGGTAAAGCGTCTGTAGTCTCCTTGGCGTTCCAGGTGCGCTACGTAATAATATTTGGAGAATAAGACATTCGCGTAATTGGACATTACATTCGAAGATAAGACGCCATGTTCCGAACCAAAAATAAGGCAATTAGCGTCATATTCATAACTTTCAAAGTATGCATTTGATTTCAGCTCGAACCTTCATCACGCGCGCTGTACTGGCCTCCAAGAGCTTCGCGGAGGCCGAGAGAGTGCTCCGAGACGAAGGCCTGGGCGCCGCCAACGGTGAGCAGGGACAGCACGGGGCAAGCTGTCACAAAAATATAGATACCAAGGGTCGTTTGCCACCTCCTGCTCTAGTAGCAAGCTAGCGTCAGAGCCTGAACCTGTTCTCATTCGAGCTTATTCCTTCTATTTCTTTGGTCTTAAATAGCATTATTTAAGTTTAAGTTTAAATCCAAATGACCTGTGCCTTTTTTTCTGGTGGCAATAAATTATTTATCATTTATTTATTTCACCGAAGTTGACGTGTGACAACCACAATTCGGCAAACATGGCTGACTCGAAAGGTTTTGTATTTCCGGGCTTAGATATTTGCTAAGTAATGTCATTGTCACCTAACAATATGTTTAGTGAAATAGTGGCCTGCGTGTCAATCTGTCAGATAGTCTGTTAGGCGTGACGTGGCGTGACACTGACGACGTTGTGACAACTTTCTATGACCCTAACAAGTCTAACATCCCCGGCCCAGGTTTAATTTACCCTCCCCGCGTCTCTGTCAAACTAGTGGCATAAAAAAGTGACGCACATTGAGATAAATTAAACTTGGCCGGTCATGTTAGATACGGCCAAGTCACTTACTAATTATTTTGTTTCAGGATTCTCCATAAACATGATTTGGTCGGACGCGTGGGGCGCACGGCAGCTGTACAACGTCGAGGTAGCCCCGGACAAGAGCGACAAGAGCGCCATCAGTGTCCACAAATTTGACAAGGATTCCCTCGTGCACTGCAATATGTGAGTTAAAACAACCAACAAAGATTAGCAATAAAAAATCTACTCTCAAATTTTGTCTAAGATCTACGAGTAAGTGAGACAGCGTCGCGTCGTAGTTGTACTAGTCGCTATTTAGACGCGAGGAAGCCATAGCAAGAGTCAAAATGTATCGATTGTCAATCTTAAACCCATACATGTCATTCTGTCAGTTCTGCTAGCGTTGACGCTCGGTTGACGCTCACAGAGTGTCACTTAGTAAAGACACCCAGTAGCTCTAAGTAATATTTATCTCACTTAAAGAATACAGGGCTGAACTGCTTTTGCTACGCTGTTCCAATCAGTTAAAATAGTCTCCTACTTCCAGCTACCAACGCCTAAACGTGACGGAGGTGATCGGCCCCATAATAGACAGCAGCGTGGCGCGACTCTCAGCGATACACCACCATGCCCCGCCCGCGAACAGACGCGACGTGGCAGACATACTGTCCGACACCAGCGGGAAGTCCTTCACGGTGTGGCAGGGCCGTCCTGACACGATCATCAAGACGATTTGTACAGGTCAGTGCTGCATGCCTAGATAATAGACACGACGTGGCAGACATACTGTCCGACACCAGCCAAAGACGTTCAGCATGTGACAGAGCCGTCCTGACACGATCATCAAGACGATTTGTACAGGTCAGTGCTGCATGCCCAGCTAACAGACGCGACAACACCAGCGGGAAGACGTTCATCGTGTGGCAGGGCCGTCCTAACACGATCATCAAGACTATAAATAATGTGTCTACAGGTCAATGTTGCGTGACTAGCTAATAGACGAGACGTGGCAAGGACGTGGCAGATCCAACACCTGCCGAAGACGTTCAGTGCACCTAGCACGAATCTTGTCGACGCGCGTTTACTCGCTACGTAACTCAGTGCGTTTCTCTCCTGGACTAGATAGACGAGGTGCGCAGCACGTGGTAGGGTCGTCCTGACACGTCAAACATCAAACATGTAAACGAACCAATGCGGCCAACCTGCAGAGTATTTTTTTTTTTTTTTAATATACCTTTTCATTTGTCATCAGGTATCTTCGATCTGGACAAGCGCTCGTGGAGCGTTTATATCGACCAGGCGAACAGCTCCGAGCCAGTCGCCGTGCTCCCTCTGCGGTTCACCCAGCTAAACGAGCTGTTTTAATGGGATTGTGTACCCATGCAACCAAATAATCTGCAACTACTCGTCAACTCTGGTTGTAAATCAGTAATCGTTACTGCCCTTGTGGTCCAGCAGCCCCCGCCTGTGAGAATATGCAAATAGGAAAAACTTGGGCGTCACGTGGAACCGAACAAACTCACGAAGATTCAGCCTGTTCTTAATCACTTAAAAAAACAGGCGGGGGCTGCTGGACCATTGGGAGTCGACCGTTAATCACGGAATGTTTTTCAATAACTTTTTAAAATCCCTCCCCCTTGGTGTAGTGATACGTGTAGAGGTGAAGTTTCAGATAACCCCACGCCCTCTACCCTCTCTCTTAGCGGAGGCCCTAAAGGGTATAGTCCAGAGGTCCCATTTAAAGGTGATAATATTCTACCTCTAAAAATGGAAAACTAAGGGACGAAACGTCGTCTACATACAAATACAGGGTTCACCAGAAACTTCATATGTGATGTCGAGTTTTGATATGACAAACTTATTCCCTGTATGAAATTCAAGTTTGTATGGAAACTTATTTATTTATTAGAGTATATAGTCTTAAGAGTAAATATTGAATTGTATACGTTCTGATGTGGTCTCGTGACGCCTTACCTGACCCCTTAAGATTAATTTATCGCTCTGCGTGTCTGTCTAAGTCATGTCTGAGTGCTGCTCTGTCTGACAAGTGTCATTCGTGAGACTCATAAAAAAATGGACAAGTGCGAGGTAAACTCGCGTGGAGAAGGCTCCGTAAACGTAATAATATTGTAAATGTTCCAATGTTAATTTGAATATCATAGACTTTTAATAGGATTTCCTGTAATCGACAGGTAAAGATAAAGAATTTTTATCTGTATTATTTCATGTCACACAATTTTGCAAAACGATTTTTTTAAAATTTTCTGATTTATCCTCAAAAGCTATGCAGCTATGTTTTAAATTCGTTTATTTACGTTACACGTCCGTCTTTAACTCACCGACTTACATATATGATCCAAATTTCGACTTAATCAGTCCAGTAGTTTCGGAGCAAATTAGCTGTGACAGACGGACAGACAGACAGACGAGTTGATCCTATAAGGGTTCCGTTTTTCCTTTTGAGGTACGGAACCTTAAAAAGGGACACACATAGGAGGAAATTGAAGTTAGGGGTCAGGTAAGAGAGACAGGTCCTATTTAATGGGAAGAGATCGTTCACGTTCACTTAGCCCAGGTACTGTTGAGTATTGAATTATTAACTAAATCAAGTAAAGAGAATCTTTAATGTAGGGTAAATATTTACCCTACAGGGATATCCCTTAGATTTAAGGAAAAAATAAAATACATTTATTTGACGTATTTATGACAACGTCACATGAATTTAATAACTAAACAAAAGGAGTAAAATAATGTTTAAATGGTTGTTGTCCGACGTCAAAACAGCCGCAGCTCAGCATATTGACTTCAGGTGCGGCGCTATTCGAGTGAGCTTGATCATACCCCTGTTCATATAGCTCTGTGGCCTTGAAATAAGATTGAAAGTGCCATCATTGCAGGGGCGACAACAATGGGAATGTGTATGCGCAATGCTCGCTTTCTTGATCTGTATGTTTGTCGCTCGCGGTCGGTGGCGCGGAACATGAACCTTGTTTATGTAAAATGGAATGTGACGTGTACTTATTAATTTAAATAAATACCTATCTTCATTATTTGTGTTTATTTTATTTACAACTTTATTAACCCTATAAATACAAATAGCAAGAAATTTAGATGACCATTAAAGAGAGAACGGAGAGAAATTGTCTATTTCATTTTTTATTTATTTACTAGCTGTGCCCGCGACTTCGTCCGCGTGGAATAGTATCTTTTCGTAGCATTTTTTAATTATTTAGCCCGCTGTGTACGCCGCGGTGCTTGGCAATTTCCTTACTGGCAATAACTTCACTTTCACATTTTGTAATGACTCCGTAAATGTTACATCAGAATAGCTCTAATATTTTGTCTCTTGCGGCGGTGCCCAAAAATTTCCACGTAAAAAAAGTGCACAAAAATACGTCCTACAGGAATTTTGTTACAACAAAATCCATATTTATACCAAGCGGGCCTTTACATTAAAATCGATTGCATTGAGTTAAACACTTACCTGTGCTCAAAACAGCAGCAACTAATATAATTTTGAACACAAAACGTTAGCGTACGTTTAACGTATGTTACGTAACGTTAGCGCTTCGGTTCCGAACAACATTCCTTAACAAGATGGCGGGCAGCGTCATCAAAAAACGCCGGGCGCCTGATATAGTTAACTAGCTTCTGCCCACGGCTTCGCCCGCGTGGCCTACAGAAAACAAATTACATCTAAATCCGAAAACCCCGAAACATCGTTATTTATTTATGATAAGCAGCTGCAATTATAATTTTCAAATTTATTTTTATTATCGTTATTATAAGCTTACGCCTGTTTCCTTTTGGGGTAGGCAGAGACCACAGAACGTCATTTGCCCTGGTCTTGGCATATTCCCCCGCTCCCTCCACACACATTCCTCTCTTCATGCATGCTCGGCGGTTCCGTGTACTTCTGGTTTGACCTGTCTTCAGGACGTCACAAATTTGTCAGTCACATCATCTTCATAAATTTGCTAACATAATTGCCTTTCATACATGCCCAACCCAACGTTACATTCGTTTCTCTATTCTAGTCACTATATCTTCTTTCAGACCTCACCTCTCTCTTATAACACCATTTCTCACTCTCTCAGTCAGCTTGATCCCACTCATACTACGCAGAGAACGCATCTCCACGGCATTTATTCTACTCCTATGCTTCTTCTCGCAAACCCAGCCTCCATTTCCATACATCAACGTGGAAACTAACACAGCATCGTGAACAGCCGAACGTCGTAAAAGGCACGTTTGGCTGTTCACGTTGCTGGATGCGACATTCTGGCTGCTCTCAAAAGAACGCAGAGCTCCCAATTTCCCGCTTTCTTTTTTTCAATGTCTTCATCGTGCTTTCCATCCCTAGTAAACATACTACCTAGTACACAAATTCTTTCACTTGTTCAACTCTTTCATTACCAATCTTTATTACACATTCAGGAACCTCTTCATTCTTCTCTTACACCATTACTTTCGTTTTCGTAACATTAACTGTCATCTCTTAAAGTCTTCCAAGTTTATATCTTCGAAAAAGCCTTCATACCTCCATACAAAGTTTTAACCCCGTTTCTCTCGTTTTCATTGCGAAAATCCAAATACCCTTAAACACGGTGATATTCATTTATGCTCAATAGTTCTAATTTTCAAGTTTCTACCTTTAAAAACGCCGATACCTCCATACAAACTCCCCCCTCCCCGTGTTACCCCTTCAAATTAAAAATCTAAAATCTCTGAAATATCTCATTATTTATTTATAACTATCTCCCACCCAGTTGGATGAAATTGTAACTGTCGACGCATGGATACGAAAATACCTGGAACGACGAAGGCGGCCGGACCCGTAGGGGATGAGGCAAAGGCGGATAGCGCAAAAGTAAGCTGTAGAAAGGTGAGACGCGACTCTGACAAAGATAGAGACGCGGGATCCGGACCCAGCGGAGTACGGGGGCCCGCAAGGGTGGAGATAGCGCGTAGCGCGTTAAAGGGCGCGAGTCGCGGTGGCGCTGCTAACTCGAAAGGCATTATCCGACCTCTTTCCTTCGGGTCGAAGAGAGAACGCACCGAGCAACCCCGCAAGGGGATCGACCGGTGTCGATGCTGGGAGAGGTGGTGGCGGAACTGCGACTTGTCGCAAGAAGGTGGCTGCCACACCACTTCCAAATCCCGCCCATCCAAGCCGAGGAGGGTGCGCATACACCTCCGGGTACGTGCGCGCCTTCGTACGAAGGCTGGACGAAGATGAGCAGGAGGAGGAAGAGAAGGGCCAAAGCCGAGCTGGTGACGCTCCAGCGCCTGCAACACTCATCGGAGGATGAACGAGCGGGCGCCGACAGAGCGGCACAGAAAAGGCCACCGACACCAACCAGCGACGCTGCCCGCGCCGCCGGCGACTCCAAGAGGACGAAAGTGGCAGGCTCGTATGCGGAGGCGCTGGCGGGCGAGAGAGCCGCTGTGGTGCCGGTGGGCTTTCCAGCTGAAAGGGTCCTGATGGGGCATGTCGAGGCCATACAGGAGGCTGTGATCTCACGCCTGCTGGATGCTCCCGACCCGCTCCCGAGGGTTACCTTTGGTAACGTGGTGGGGGGTGCCCTGCACATCAGTTGCGGTGACAGGGAATCCTTCGCCTGGCTCAGCACGGCAATTGGAGAAGGAGAAGTTGCCGGGATGAGCCTGAAGGTCGTGTACGCCAAGGACCTTGCGAAACCGGTCAAGATGGCCTGGAAGACGAAGATCATTGGCGTACAGGACAGCAAGACGCTCCTCAAGCTGCTGCAGCGGTACAACCCCGGGCTGCACACGGAGCAGTGGAAGGTGGTCGACACCTCGGTGGCGGACGTCAGCACCCGGCGAATCATTTTGATGGACCGGGAGTCGGCAGATGTCATCCGAGAGGCCGGCTACTCTCTTCACTCGGGAATCGACGTCAGCTCATTCAAGCTCTTGGAGGATATGGAGAGGGGCCTGGGGGGGGCTGATGGCGATTCCGGAGTTGCCCGTCGTGTGGCTGGCGCCGATAAGGCTGCTCCCAGCAGAGCTAAGGCTGCTCCCGGCGAAGCCAAGGCTGGTCCCGGTGATGCCAAGGTGGCTCCCGGTGACGCCAAAGCTGCTGCCGGTGACGCCAAAGCTGCTGCTGGTGACGCGGAGGTGGCGGCCGCGAGTGCACAGCATGTGGAGGAGGAGGCGGAAGCGCAAAGAGCAAAGGATCTGTATATTTATAGTGTTTCAAATTTAGCTAAGTTATTAGAAAACAAAATGTCTTCATTTGTATATTTAGACTATAGATGTCATATTATAAAAAGTATTTTAAATAATGATTAGTTATAACTATATATATATATATATATATATATATATTTAATCTTTAATCATTATTACAGTTTCTGATTACAAGCCCATAAGGACCCGATCATTTAGAAGGCGTTCCTGAACATATTTGCATTGAAACAAAATTAGTCAGTTAAAAAAAGCTAACCTATCGACTTAAAAAAAAAAAAAAAAAAAAAAAAAAGACAATGGCAACACCGACTGCTACTAAATCAAACAAACAAAACGAAATCAAAATAAATAAAACGAACTGCTTCCTCAGAGCTAACATAACAAGCTGACCTAAATCAAAGCTAACCTAACTCAGAGCTAACCTAACTCAGAGCTAACCTAACTCAGAGCTAACCTAACTCAGAGCTAACCTAACTCAGAGCTAACCTAACTCAGGGCTAACCTAACTCAGAGCTAACCTAACAAGCTAACCATAGTCAGAACTAACCTAACTCAGAGCTAACCTAACTCAGAGCTAACCTAACTCAGGGCTAACCTAACTCAGAGCTAACCTAACAAGCTAACCTAAGTCAGAGCTAACCTAACTCAGAGCTAACCTAACTCAGAGCTAACCTAAGTCAGAGCTAACCTAAGTCAGAGCTAACCTAACTCAGAGCTAACCTAACTCAGAGCTAACCTAACTCAGAGCTAACCTAACTCAGAGCTAACCTAACTCAGAGCTAACCTAACAAGCTAACCATAGTCAGAACTAACCTAACTCAGAGCTAACCTAACTCAGGGCTAACCTAACTCAGAGCTAACCTAACAAGCTAACCTAAGTCGTAAGTAGTAAGTAAGTAAGTTAGCTCTGAGTTAGGTTAGCTCTGAGTTAGGTTAGCTCTGAGTTAGGTTAGCTCTGAGTTAGGTTAGGTTAGGTTAGGTTAGGTTAGGTTAGGTTAGGTTAGGTTAGGTTAGGTTAGGTTAGGTTAGGTTACCCCCCCGAGGTGTCGCCACCTTGTCGTGGTGGGGGGGCTTACGCCCTTAGTGATCGTCGGAGCCGAAAGGGTCCGATGTGAAAGGGCAACCAAGAGCGACACACCTTAGGTTAAGTTAGGTTAGGAAAAAAAAAAAAAAAAAACCAAAAAAAGTATAAAACATAAAACTAAAAAAAAAGATGTAAATATTGTATATAGCACTTAGCCTAGTTGGGGAACTCAGCCCAGAAAAAAGAGGGGAGCCGCTCTCTCGATAAACGGAGCAGGGGAGCTGGCCCCTACATCAAAGCACAATGAGCACGATTAAAGAAACACTACCCCAGGAGGGTACCGCCGTAACTGGCGGAGAGTCCCTCCCTGCATTTTTTAATGCGGGCTGCCCCTCGTATTCTGGGGGGGGCAAATTGCGCTCACAGGGCCTCGGCCCTGTACCCGAGGGTTTCGATCCTCAACCGACGACCACTAGCAATGACAATGGAAACGATTCAGCATTACGAAACGAACAGGGGCGGAATAGCGAAGGCAGCGATATGGAGTTGGTGGAACCCGCAGCGGAACCGCCGATGGTGTTACCTGCGAGGTTTACACCAGTAGTAGAGCTGACACCTCTCCCCTTTAAGTTCTGGAGTAGTCGCAAACGGAGCAGCGACGTTGGCGAGGGTAGCGGCATAGCAAAGCCGCAGCTAGCCAAAAGAGGAAGGGCTCGTGCGGTTAGCTCAAAGGCCGGAAGGCTGGAGCAGAAACTGCTCCTCAGAGCGGAAGCGGAAGTGGCCGACCTGACTGCTTCTACCAAAGCCATGCGGTCGGCGCTGCTGGCTGACGGGGTGACGGTCGAGGATGGTGCAACGACGACTATGCTCAGCCAGCAGGTTCTGAGTTGCGTGGCCAGCATAGAAAAGGTCTCTGCGAGGTCCAACAATCTCAAAGGAGATTTCAAGCGGGCGCTTAACGTGGCAGCGGTAGCAATAAAAGAAGCGACAGAGGCTCTGGCTAAGCGTAGCGTCTCAGCAGAGACGCGAAAGCTGCAAGCTGACAACGACCGTCTTCAGTCGGAGCTAACCGAGCTCCGAACAGAAATGGCTGAACTGAGGGCCAGCTTGAAAAAACCCACAGAAGCAATCCCTGAGCGCGCGCGCGAAACATCGGCGCCAAGCGCTCAGGTTGACATGGAAGAATTGGCCCGTTACGTAATGCTGCAGGTCGGGGCTATGGTGAACGCACGTTTTGAAGGCCTGGAAGAGAGGTTACTCCCAGCAGTGCGAATTCGCCCGCCACTGGCCGCGGACAAACGCCGGCTGGAGAAAACCCCTCAAGTGGTTACAGCTGCCTCGTACAGCGAGGCCACCAGAGCGGGATCCGAGGATGCACCCTTGCGCGGGTCGGATGTCGTGCCACCGTCCAAAAGCACCACATCCAAGAAGAAAACAAAGAAGAAAAAGCGAAGCATGGCAGCTGAGGAGGCTTCGAAGTCCCAACCTCTACCGCAACGAATGGAGCCGACGTCGCAAGACAATGGCTGGGTAACCGCGGGGAAAAAGCGTGGTCAGAAGTCAAGGGACAACGCGCCATCCAAGCAACGGCAACCAGCGACGGGACGCACACAGCCACCAAAGCCGAAGCTTCGCTCTCCGAAGTCCGCTGCTGTGGTGCTCACACTTCCACCGGAGGCCAGCAACAATGCGTCGTACGGTGCGGCCATTGCCAAGGCCAAGGAAAGAATCGACCTCAACGACCTGGGCATCCAGGCAGTCCGTTTTCGTCGAGCAGCTACTGGAGCTACCTTAGTGGAGGTACCAGGAAACGACAGCGGTGATAAAGCCAATTCCCTTGCGGCAAAGCTCAAAGAGCTGTTTAAAGACGACGAGATGTTGGTCTCCAGACCCGTCAAATGCACCGCGATGCGCGTTGCTGGTTTGGATGACTCTATAACACCGGAAGAGGTCGCAGAAGCCATTGCCAAGACAGGAGGATGCCCCGCAGACCAAATTAAGGTGGGCCCAATCCGCTTGGATCGATCCGGTCTCGGCGCTGCGGTGGTGCGCTGTCCGATAACAGCCGCAAAGAAGGTCGCAAACGGTCTGAAGGTTGGCTGGGCAATAGCTCGCGTGAAGCTTCTGCCTCCCCGGGAAATGCGATGTTATCGCTGCCTCGGGGGTGGGCATGTCCGAGTGCAGTGCACCGCCGCCATCGACCGTAGCACGCTGTGCTACCGCTGCGGCAAACTGGATCACGTTGCGGCCGCTTGCTCCGCTGAGCCACACTGTGTTCTGTGTGCAGAAGCAGGCAAGCAGGCGAAACATAGACTGGGGAGTAAGCAGTGCATTCCCCCAGTCTCTAAGCGAGACAGGTTATTGCCGGTCGTTGGAGTTAGAGTCCAGCCTCAGCCAATCCGCCCAACATCAGCGGACAAGGCGGTAGAAATGGAACCGGGTTAAATGACCATTAAGTACCTGCAGGGAAACATCAACCACTGTGCCAGAGCCCAAGATCTCATGATCCAGAGCATGGCACAGTGGTTGATCCAAATAGCAGTAGTGGCTGAGCCGTACCTGGTTCCTCCACGGGATAACTGGGTGGCGGATCGAGAGGGCACAGTTGCCCTTGTGACGAATATTTCCGCCGGCTCGTCACCGTTTCTAAAGACGATGAGACGCCGCGGATGTGTTGCAGCTCTAGTGGGGGACACAGTGGTAATCGGCGTCTATTTCTCGCCGAATCGGGCTCTCTCTGAGTTCGAGACTTTCTTGGCGGAATTAGACGCCCTGATCGGCTGGGCCAGTCCCAATCAGGTACTCGTCGCGGGGGACCTCAATGCCAAGTCTACGGTATGGGGGTCCCCAGCGACGGATGCCCGCGGGGAGGTCGTGGAGGATTGGTTGGCTGCCAAAGGACTGGTGGTCCTAAATCGGGGGACGGCAAATACGTGCGTGCGTGCTCGGGGAGGCTCTATAGTGGACGTGACATTCGCGAGCGCCGCCTTAGTGCGCCGTGTACATGGCTGGGAGGTCCTGGAGGGTGTGGAGACTCTGTCGGACCACTTATATGTTCGATTTTCTGTCTCCACCTCTACAGCTATCCCGAATACTCCTACCCGTAATCCCGGTGAACTGGGTCCTAAGTGGGTACTTAAACGGCTGGACAGAGATGCACTCGTGGAAGCGTCCTTGGTCGAGGCTTGGTCTCCCACGGCGGATCTGGTCGAAATAGAACGGGAGGCGGGGTGGTTCCGCGATGCCATGTCGCACGTATGCGACGTCGCAATGCCGCGCGTAAGACCAGTCCCTCCTCGGAAACAGGTGTACTGGTGGTCCGCAGAGCTCGCGCACCTACGCTCAACGTGCGCTATGCAAAGACGCCAGTATTCTCACTACCGGCGACGGCGGCGGCGGGACGAGGATGTGGAGTCTGGACTCTATACCGCGTACAAAGAGGCCAAGTTGGCGCTTAAAATAGCCATTCGCGAGGCGAAAGAGGCCAGCTGGAACGAGCTTCTGTCAAGCTTGGAAAACGACCCATGGGGGCGGCCGTACAGGCTCGTCATGAGCAGACTCCGCACCTGGACCCCGCCGCTGACGACTTCGATGCCAACCGAAGTTCTAAGCCGGGTGGTGGACGCCCTGTTCCCCAGGAGATTCGGTCACACTCCGCCGGTGATGGTGCCGCCAGTCGCACGTGAAAGCCCCATCGTGGATGGAAACATCCCAGAAGTGTCGGCGGGCGAGTTGGGTGCAGCCGTGCTACGGCTTCAAGCCAAGAAAACGGCCCCTGGCCCAGACGGGATTCCCGGACGCGCATGGGTTCTCGCCCTCAAGTACGGGGAACTGGATACCCGGTTTCGGGCACTCCTGACTGCGTGCCTGAGGG